>CAMQGK010000474.1:2292500-2892500 GCA_947000775.1 Pterois miles
GCATGCAGGCAAACACACACACACACACACACACACACACACACACACACACACACACACACACTGATGGATTGTGAATGCTCGTTTTCCAAGAGCGAAAGTACAAAAGAACTTTCAGCTAACATCAGTTATTTCCTGGAATGAAAGAAGGGAAACAAATAAGTGAAGGGGGTAAGCTCGCCTGCCAGCCAGCCCATCAGCCAATCAGCTAATTACACTGGTAATTGTGGTAATGAGGCTATGGAGAGTACTCATCTGTTGGCCAGGAACCCTGTTCTTGCGGCCACTTGCATTAATAACAGTAGACGATACAATCCCAGCAGCACAGATGCTGCAGTCGCAAAGTCCCATCTTTTCAACTGTGGTCGCTGACGTGGAGGACTCAGTTTTATATATATATATAAACGAAATAATTTGCCTCAACCCTTTTAGTAAAGAGGTCCTTAACACAATGTGACCATTCGCACGCCACCGCCGTCACTGTGTTCTCACATACAGGTTATTTTTATGTGTAAGACAACTTCACTTAAACATCGCTTTCCTAACTTGGTAAAAACAAAATGTGGCCAATAAACACATAGATATACATTTATTTAATTGTTCATTATTAAAAGAATAAATTGCACACCAGCCAGCAACAAAAAAAATCTTGAAAATTGGCAGGAATTGCAATTCAAGTGGAAACCTTTTTAATGCAGCAACAAATTGGTCAAAAATTCACCAGAAGTAAAAATTGCAGTCTAGACTGTATCAAGTATATAAACATAAAATTGAATTGAATAGATCATTGTCACTGATATCCAATCCGGCTATTAGAAATGGTATCCGATCCAGTATCAGTATTGGTGCATCCCCAAATTAGTCTAATTTTTTTGTGAACTATCGATCAAAGAATAACTAAACAATATAACCAAACATTTGAAAATTGACTGATCAGATTGGTGCGTCACTAATTCTCACAAGAGCCATTAATTAAGAGATACCGTCAAATTAATCTCAAAATGAATGTCTAAAATAAAACTAGGGCTGCCCCTTCCTGGTCAATTAGTCGACTAATCACTCATTTTGGTCTTAGTCAACTTAGATTTCTTTAGTCGATAAGTCGTATGTTTGGTTGTTTTCATGCTTATTTCTAAGAAACTTAAAGCACATTTCTGGTAAACGTGTGATTTAAAGTGGAGCTTCTGTGTGATTCTTTGTGGAAAAACTGTATTTTACAGGTCTGCTGACAAAATCAACTAATTGATTAACAGATAAAATTAGAGCGTCTTAGTCGACAAAGAATTCTTTTGGTCTAGGACCGAGATAAATCAATATGTATTTGTAAGATGAAGTACTGCATGTCTTTAAAATCTCCCTCTCTTCCTCTGAGGCTGATGTCTTGCCACCCAGCGGAGGATCTCTACGCCGTATGAATGGATAATCGGCGGTGTATTCACTAACAGGGCCCAGACTGCTCAGCAAAAGGTGAATGGACAGGCGGGCTGTCACGGAGCTGGAGACCTCTCAAACTCTGGCTGATTTTCATAAGAAAAGGCCATTAGTATGAGTGCAACGCCAAGCACAAAATTGATTTGGCCTTTCCCTCCACAACCTTGAGCCCCGACCTTCCAAATACCTGAGGGGGGGGGGGGGGTTCACATCTAGAGAGAAGGACGACGGATGCAGGGGGAAAGTGGTGAAATCAGTAATGGAGGAAAGAGCAGGAGTGCAAGGGAAGGGGGGTAAACAAACTCTCTGACATAGATACTGAGCCGACAGTCAAAGAGCAAAGTAAGGAAAGGTGTCAGGTGTTTCATGAGGATAGCTCGACAGGACTATGTAAACGGATCACTCCAGAGGAGGCGGATTGAATGATTTGGCACATTAATCAGTACCGATAACCATCGCTATCTACTAAAACTGCACAGCTGCCACCCATCACGCGGAGACATACATCACCGTTTTGCATGGAAGCTCCAAACACAAAGTCAAGGACAAGGGGTAGACAAAAGTCATCTCTCCAGTGTAAAACACAACACTATCAGACAGGGAGAAAAAGAAACCATTCACTGTACTTTCAACTTGCTCACTGTACCAGTTTGGCATTGTCTCCTCCAAATAATCCTGCCACATACCATCCATTCATGACATGAAACTGCACGCTTGAGGATCCTCCTTACTCCGGGAATATGCACTAACATTAATTTTTGCATCGTTGTTGTTTGCAAGAGTGGCATTTAACAATGTACAGGAGATGTGCAACAGAAGTAGTCCTGGCAAGACACCGAACAGCACATCGCCCTTTTCAAATACAACATTTCCTAATGATCTAATCCACCAAACCATGATTCAGAATGCTCTCTAGACAAAAACTAAAACCAGTGTATACAGAAGTATCCAGCTTGGCTGCTGCAGAGTTAAAGGTGAAAAAAACAAAAAACAGCTATCGGCTTTTTCCTGCTTTAAGCTATTGTTATTATATAGCCTTTATAAATCAACTATCGGTCGACCTCTAGTAATTGGATGAAATAAACCATTACTAAATCTCAGTCTCATTTATAAATATGTTCTCTTTGCCACTGGATCCCACTGTGTAGATGCTGTATAGTCTATGCCCTTTCATTTACAGGAAAGCAGATTTCCCCAAAAGGTGATCTTGCTGCTTCTAAGGTCATGACTTCATTCTCCGTTCACGCCTCCCTTCATCTCTCTCAAAACCACCTCCAGCCTGTCCTCTATCTCCCCTCCTCCTCCTCCTCTCCATTGTTCCTTCCCTACCACCTCGATCCCCACGCTGTTAACTACCATTGGCTATAATAGGGGGCCCCCAGCTTACAGTATGACAAATATAATCAGGTTTGGAAGAGCAGCTTTAGCCTGTGGGACGAACGGAGAGCAGGGAGGAAAGGTGAAAATGGTGAGAAGAAGATGCCTAGCAGGATTAAAGAGGACGGGATGAAAGAAGAGGAGGAGCATGATTGCAGAAGGAAATGAGAGGAGAGAGTAGGAGAGGAATCAGTGCCAAAACTAAAAGAGCAGGCTCCCAAAACAACGGTTACATTATGAAAACTAACCTCCACCATCTCCACTAACTTGAACAAGGCAGCTGACCCAGTGAGCTGTGTATCAACTGTCACAAGAAATTTACATCGCATCCCCTTCAATTCCCAGACAGAGCACACAAGGCATCCGTTGAGTGCTCGCAAGCCACATCAGGTCAGCCCCAATCAGCTGAGATCCTTCAAATAGCCCTGCTCGGCCGTCTGTAACGTGTATAAAAACACGATTAGTAAATATAATTAATACCATTAATGAAAAATTGAATGAGATCTACCATTTGGAAATACACCTACTAACTGCTGCAGGGAAATAAGACAAAACTAAAGTATTTCCACCTCTTTGAATCCTTTCTATCCATTCATTTTCAGAAGTATCTTCTTGCTACTGAGCCTACCTGCCCTGTGTGTAGGTTTTATTAGGCAGTATACTTTCATGCTGCTCATCTCTAGGGAACTTGATTGATATGATCTGATGTGATTTGACAGGGGTGGAAGAAAGGAGCAAGGGAGGAGTGGGTGTGGAGCGAGAGATTGGACTTAAAAGCAAAAAAATGGTGGCAGGGAGAGGGGGAGTGAGCGAAAGGATATGGAATGTGATGGAGGGAGATAAGGAGGGAGAGAGTGGAAGAAGAGGAGGTGGAGGACAGAAGATAGGGGTAACAAGAGAAGACGGTTGTGATAAAGAAAAAAGGAGAAGAAGAAAGAGGGGCTGAAGAACAGCAGGATGGATGATAGCAAGGCAAGAGTGATGGCTGGTTACAGATGGAGGTGATGCGAGGAGGATGCAGGACAGGAAGGAAGGAAGGATGCAATGTTAAAGGCCTGAAGGAGCGAGAGAGGGGAGGAAGGGAGGAAAGGAAAGGTAGGAGAGAGAACATTTGGGTGTGAAAGCAAGTAAATGCAGACAAAGTGTGTCAGGACCAATAAGAGAGGGGTGGAGGGAAAGAGATGTAAAGGATGAGTTCTTTAGCTAGGGGTAAAGTCTAAGAGAATGGAGAGAAGGGAGGAGGACATTAAAAGAAAGAAGGGAGGATGAGGATGAACAGGTGGGATTGGCTGAGGGAGGGCCCGACAGAAGAAACAGTAGAGGCAAAGAGAGGAGGAGGAAGAGGAGCGCAGTGCTGGTAAAGCCTCAGACATGAGGCTACATATATTATAGAAAATTGGCCATTGCAGAAAATTCAGTGCAATTAAAAAAGGGCATATTGCTCTGAATGGCTTTGAAAATGTGCTGCCTCAGGGCAGGTTCTGAGCAACGGCACATATTTTTTAGGGAAACGACTCCTCTCTGATTGTTCTTTGAGTTCATCTGGAGTCAACCCACTGACTAAGGCTGAAGCAACTGTACCCCGACCCCAGCGCCCCCAGTACTCCCTCATCTCTTTGTTGGACCGCATTGTAGTTTGTAAATGAGTCATGACCTCGTATGTGACGGTGGCCCTAACGTCTGGGGTCATGGAGCTGCTGGGTCCTCTTCAACAACTACAAAAACATACTAGTTTTATCAGCTAAAGGCTTTTACAACCAGAGTGTGACAAAATAAACAACACAAAAATGTTAAGTACTTACCTGCAAATGTTTAAACACAGTTTCAGAGGCTGACATGAAACGTGCTGCTGGATTCAGTGAAACACCAAGCTGGTATTTACATATGATGGAGTTAATTTGGGTCAAAACCATTTGTTGTTTTTCTTCTCAGGTAAATTGTTGAATAGCCTGAACTATAGTGAACTATTTTAGTTTCCTTTCAGTGAAATGCTCTGAGTGAATTTGCCTCTAGCAAACGGTTACACAGTGTATATGTCTAAGGCTTTTACTGTGAAAGGTAAGAGCCTCTAAAAAAGGGATGGCGATAAAATTTTAGAGGCTGACATGAAATCAACGCTACGTTATTCATGGGATTTAGTGGAATGCCAAACTGGTATTTGCATATGAAAAATTTAAAATGAGTCCAAACCATACATTGTTTTTCTTTTGTGACTTAAGACCTTTACACATCGGGGTGTCACCAAAAAAACAACGCAAAAATGTAAAACATTCACCTGTGAATATTATATGCCTAGGGCTTTTATTGTGAAAGGTAAGAACAGAAGGGGTGGACCTGATCTGTGCTGACTTTGTCCAGGTTGAAAGGAGTCATAAAGTTTTCCGTCTTGGTTCAGACTACAGAGTCTCTGTGTTGTTGTACACTATGGTGTACGTACTAAATGTGTCCGCTCTGAACAAAGTGATTGGTTGATGCCTTTATTCGCTCAGCTGCCTTAAAGGTCAGTAAAATCAACCTTGTTCCCTTTTTCACGGCATCGTATTGGCATTCTGTGTGAAAGTACCCATAACAAAAACAAGAGTCCTAAAAAATACAGTAGACTGAAATATTCAAAACAAAATAAAAAGTCCCTAGTGTGTAATGATGCTTTAAGACCTTTCCCAAATTTTATGAGAATTGCTAAAAAAAATGATTTTGAACTGATAACTTGCTTCAGAAGTCCGCTACAGACTAAGTGTGATTGGTAAGTTGAACATAAACAATAAGGAAGCCAATTTTAGTAAAATAACATTTGGTTAATGTGTAAACGAACTGAAATGAATTAAAAAGAAACTATGTGGTGATGCCAGGACTCACCTTGACAATATCGCCCAGGTAAACATCCTCCATCTTGTTTGGCACCGTCATCTGGAAGATCCGACCAACTACTGCCGATGAGTCCGGGAAGGCAGTGGGTGCTGCCAAATTCTGCTGAGCCGCCGCTGTCTCGCCGGTCTCCACGGCAACAGCTTCCATCGCTTGGATACCTTCCGCCACTTCCTGGAAGTCCTGAAGGAGCGAGGAGTGCATGGAGGCCTCCAGGTCGCTACTTCTGCCCAACCTCTCACTTTCTCCACCTCCCTCCATCAATACCATCTCAGCCAGCACGTCGATCTCCACGTCTGCACAGACCGGCGGAGGAAACCAGCCCACTGCGGCCAGAAGCAAGCCCAGCAGCAAGGCTCTAGTCCTGGGTTGTCTCGCATCGAGGCCCCTGCTCGCCCCGAGGCATCCAAAGCTTAGTTTATTGTGCATTCTTTTCCTGTTGTCGCCCAGTCGATGATGCAGAAAAAAAAATACAAAGGATGTCCAAGTGGGAGGGGGGGACTTAGGGGGGAGCATGCACCCCCAGCAGATCAAATCCCTCCTTTCAAATCTCCCTCCCTCCCTCTCCTTCTCCGCCCACTCTTCTACGGAAAGCTTCTCCTATGTTTCCTGGCGCCAGGCAAGAATCTTCCCTCCTTCTTCTGTTCCACCTCCTCCCCCTCTTTTGTCCTCTTTTTCCCCCTCCCTCTGCTTTATTCTTCTTCTTCCCCACGGGCCTTTTGTGCTCACCCCTCAGAGGTTTCGGAGTCCCATTGTGCCGAGCACCTCAGAGATCTGTGAAGAGATGGACAAGGGAGAGACAGAAGCCATGGTTAGAGGAGGTGCTTTCAGAGCAGGAGAAACTACTCCATACTTAGTCTCGTCACAACCTAAACACCTCGACTCAAAGCGCCTCGCACTGAATCAAAAGTCAATCCCCTTGATAAGTTCAGCCCCTTAAACTGATTCGTGCTACGCAAATCTCATTGTTGATAGAAATCCATCATGAAGGGGGGTGCAAGAGGGGATAATATCATCAATGCTGTGGAGTAATCTGATTAGTTCTTACAACGATTCTGGCTCTCACTTTCACCCTCTCTCCTCTCACAAGCTTTTTTTTTTTTTTACTGCTCATTGGCGGGTCATTCAGCGACTTCAGAATGAAAGAGCCTGAGGGAAAAGAGTGAGAGAGACAGACAAAGTGAAAGAGATGTGATGGAGAGAGAGAGAGACGGATAGATGTAAGGGGGAGAGTGGAGGTGATATACGGTGGGACTTTGGATTAGCCAACAATGCCAAACCAGTCAAAGCTTTCTTGGAACCGCTAATGAATGCATGCCTTCGCTATTGAGAGAGGGGTCAAACCGAGTGTGTGTGTGTGTGTGTGTGTGTGTGTGTGTGTGTGTGTGTCCATTGTCAGTGTGCAGGACTGAACTCAGGGGTTTGTTATTCATACAGCTCTTTCATGGAGGAGAGGATCCCCTCCTGCGCAAGTGTGTGTGTCACGACACAAATGATTTCCCCCGAGGGCTTTCGTTAGAGAGAGACAGAAAGCAAGAAAAAGAGAATGAAAGAGAAGGAGAAAGAAAAAGAGGAAAGAGGTAGACCCCCACTGTGGCTCTATTTTGCCCTGTAGCAGATGCCCGATAGGGTGAAATCACCGCAGGAACAACAACACGCAGCCTCCCAGGTAGCTTTTGACCGACTTAAAAAAAGCCTTCTTTGTTGCTTCTACCTCGCCCTCGCTGTGCATCACCTTCGGACAAAACTTTGTTTCTAATCACGGGCATCGCTGTCTGTTTCCCTGCTGCTAACGCTTTCATCCAAAGGGGTCGACTTCAGGAAGCTAATTCTCCTTTCTTCGCACCACGACTTTCGAATTCCTACCACCTTGGAATTATTTCTGCGCACTGTTTGGAGCGTCAAAGTTTTACCAAGCCCTCTGGAAAGTAGTCCAAGATGGCTGCCAGGGATAAGCTCCATCCCTTTCATGTAGGCTACCTTCAACTGCGCTGCCGGGGGCAACACTCCTCCTGTTTCCCCTTTCAGTCTGTCATCTGTTAGTCTTTCTTTTGCTTATTCTTCTCCTCTCTGTCTCTCAGGATGCTGTCTACCTTGCACAGTTTCTTTTTCTTGCTTCTTCCGGTGCTCTCCTTCCTCCACAGGCTTCAGGTACACCACGCCTTCTCTCTCAAATTACTGGGCCTTTTTCCCCTCTTCTCTACTCACCTATCAAAAACACGGCCCGTCTATTCATCGCGTGACAATAGGCCTGATGATGGCGGGGGAGTGTCGCTATGAGAGAGCCCGTTGAGCCATCTACGCTGCTGGATAAAGACGCCCCGTCAACACAGAGGATGAGTGACACGCAGACGAGGAGGCAAAGAAAGACCAGGAATATTCTCCTTGGATACGAGGACAGAAAGCAGTCATTACCTCGACGCCTACAAAGCCGCCCCCGAACACACTCCAACCACCTCCCCAGCGCTGATCACTGACGCTGCTGGGGGAGGAGGCCAGCGACATTAAGGATAGGTAGACAAAGACTGGGCTCCCTGCGCTGCCAGGCAGAAGGGACGAAGAGAAAATGGCAGTTTTCTTGAGCTGCACATCCGAATAAAACATTTCAGATTAACAAAAATGGAAGAAACCAAAAGAAAGGGAAGGAAAAGAGACATGAAGTAAACTCAACCCGGAGGCTCACCACACGCCTCCAATCGGTCAAAAACATCAGAGAACTAAGAGATGCTGTTACGCATGCTCGACGTTGCTTTGTGTGTCTAGCTATGGCGTGCTGGTTGAAACGAGTTCACTGGGTGCCATGGCGACACTGTTGTTCCGGACAAGCACTTAACGATGTCTGTGTGACTCTCTCCTCCCATTGGCCGGGGTCTTTCAGAGCCTCTTAACTGCCCTGCAATTACTGAGGAGATTTATGGCGTTTGAGGGATGGCAGTCCGGAAGAGTTTCCCACATGTTGATCATGTTTGAGCTGAGTGTGCGAGGAGGATGGGTAGGGAAATTAAAACCCACTCAGATCTTGCTGAGATGAACTCAAAAAGGACTTATTATGCTGATTTTCAGGTGTATATTTGTATTGTAGGTTTCTACTAGAACACGTTTACATGCTTTAACTCATTTGTACTGACAATATGTAGTATGATAAGGAAAATGCCACAACATTTGAAGTTATTGGTCAAAAGTCTTGAAATTTGGTAGAAACATACTTTGGGCAAGTATCTAACAGGACAACTTTAGATCAAAATTGCAAACGATTTCAAGGACGGTGTTTCAGGCAGTTCAGAGGCAGTGGCATGGACTGTGGGCTTTGTATTTTGCAGACCTTTAACATGCACAAAAAGCTATATAACAAACCAAAGGAGAGGGAAAAGCATGAAAGCCTTATAGGTCCCCTTTCACGATTAACACAAAGAAAAGCATTTATTTGGAAGTAAAGGTTGTTGTGTCAAACGGTGTAAGTCACACTGTGTTTGTCCTGACTCAAAGTGAAACAGAAGCAACGTACAAAGAAATCCAGGTAGGCTGAGCAGCATGTTGAAAACAAACCTTTTTATAATTTGCTCCATGCTGTATGTGATTCACCAAACCAGGGGTAATTAAATGGGTGTACCTGTCAGACTAATAGAGAGCGTTTCTAGTGGCTCCCTGGAGAGTCACTCCTTAACACTTTTGCAGCATGGTTTTATCAATACTTTATGAATGCTAAAGCCTTGTTTTTCCACAGTTTGTAGGTGAGCTGATGATTTTCTTGAAAAAAAAGAAGAAAGAGAGAGGAAATAATCCTTGAGGTTAATTTATTTTTATTTTATTATTACTAAAACCACAGCAGCTGCACTGCTAAAAGAAATGAGGCAAATCAACCTGTGAGCAACAGAAGTGTAATGACAGCAGACTAGTTAAGACCAAGGTGGTAAATTAAGTTTCCAGGTGAGACGTCAAATCAAAACCACTTTAAAAACCATATCAACATGGCAGTGGACAAATAGGCTTGCTCTATAAAATCAATTAATTAACAACTATCAATTAACAACACAGCTAATGATAAATATGACCAGAAACCCTCACAGTTCCTGCATTTATCATAAAAATATGATAAAATCAGTTTTTCATCGCTAAAATTCAGCGAGTTTGAATCGTAATTTAGCCTCCTTCTTGACAAGCTACATGGTTGGTACCAGTGGGTTTCTTAGGTGTCTAATTTCATGTGGCACCAGTATCTACACAAGCTTCAAAACTGAGCCGCTACAACCTCAGGAAGATTGATTGAGTTTATGCATTAAAGAAATTTAACAATCTGTGAAGAGGAATCGCTCTTTCACTCTTTAATTTAAATGCAAACCACACATACAGTATAAATGATATGTATATGAGTTGTGTTACAATACAGGCATAGCTTTGGTGGAGAACCACTGGTACATACTATACAACTAAAAGAACATTAAAACAAACTGCACATCCATTTTATGAGTTTTCAACCATGTTTTGATTTGGTTTGAAACACAACAAGTTAGAGATGTTAAGAATTTACCATTTAAATGATTAACACTAGCAATCAAATGGTTAAAAGAAATATTAAGAATTAATTGAAAGGCTGACAAAAACTCAGACGAGGGGCTAGTCACTTTAAGGGGAAAAGCCAGTCCACCTTAAGAAAGAGCCAGCACAGATACAGGAAGTTGGCTCTGGACTTCCAGCTGAGGAGTTGTAGCTTGTAGCATTGAACGCAGCACCGCGGCTGCTACAGTAACTCTCCTGACTGTGAACTGGAGACAGTGAACGCAGCGCCGCGGCTGCTACAGTAACTCTCCTGACTGTGAACTGGAGACAGTGAACGCAGCGCCGCGGCTGCTACAGTAACTCTCCTGACTGTGAACTGGAGACAGTGAACGCAGCACCGCGGCTGCTACAGTAACTCTCCTGACTGTGAACTGGAGACAGTGAACGCAGCACCGTGGCTGCTACAGTAACTCTCCTGACTGTGAACTGGAGACAGTGAACGCAGCGCCGCGGCTGCTACAGTAACTCTCCTGACTGTGAACTGGAGACAGTAAACGCAGCACCGCGGCTGCTACAGTAACTCTCCTGACTGTGAACTGGAGACAGTGAATGCAGCACCGTGGGTACATGGTTAATAATCGGTTAACAAGGGTTGGTTATCGTTAAGGAAATTAAGGAAAAAATCTCTGCAACAAGAACAATAGTCATACACCATTGTATACAGTACTGTAGAGTATACGCTGAAAAGTACCACAAATACGTATCATCCTTAGCTAGACTCACTGGTGACTTAAACATACTTCCTCCTGGAGACTGTAGCCTACACTAGCTGCTGCTCAGTGACAAAAATAAATAGCCAGACATGGGATCAGCACCCCATCTCCAATATCAGGTTGCGAGGACATCTTATAAATAAACAGTTAACTGGACACTGGCATGCTTTTACTGCCTCCCTTCCTCTGAGGGGTATTACTGAATGGACTTGGACAGGGAAATGGGGGAGAGGGCACAGCGATGATGTGCAGGGATTTAGGCATGCCACACAGGGCTAAAAGGAGATTTTTGTTATCGGCTGCAGAACACAATGTGAAAAGTGCTCTGTGAAATGTATAGTTAGCAAAGAGCACATGCATTTCCTATTGTGTCCCATAGGTGTGAATGTGTGTGAATGGTTGTCTGTCCTGTTATACTGTAGTCTGGTGACCTGTCCAGGGTGAACCCCGCCTTCACACAATACCTTCACGACCCTGAATGGTATCAGCGGTTACAGATAATGAATGAATGAATGAATGAATGAATGAAAAGGGTGCATGTCATCCTCAAACTGGAGTGAGCCCAAAGACGGTATAGAAAGGTTAGGCACTGACCTTGAAGGGTTAAGGTTAGACAGGCCGTCAGGTCAAACTAGCCTCCACATTGTTTTGTGGTGCATCAAAATAATAAAGAACTGACTTCAAAATAAAAGCACCAAAGGACTGAATTCAAAATAATAGTGATCTTCTGGTGAATGTCATTAGCAATTTCACATTCATTCCAAAAGTCAGTCAGTAAATAAATACATAAATGAATATTAAATGATAAAATGAATGAAGTTTAGAAAATTACCATCTGCAAACTGTACGGTATGTGCTGGTCAGTCAAACTTAATGCTGGTATGATCATATGCATCAAAGGGTAACATCGAACAGTTGTGTTACTATATTAAAATATATATCATATAACGCAGCATAGTCTAAATATATAAGATATTACTCACATGCTATAATCCCCAGTCTTAATTCATCACATAGCTGTGAAGGATATCTACTGCTGTGCTAAAAACATTAGTTCATTCATCATTTAGCCAATCACCTGAGAATTACATCAGTTTTGTTGAATTTGCTGCGTTTTTCGGTTTTCTATCATTATGAATGAAATATTCTTGTGTCTGGACTGTTGGCCGGGTCGTTTAGTAGCATCTTCTTGGGTTTTGAGGCATGTTTCAATATTTCCTAACTAGTGTGCTGAAATATAGGGATACTGTGTACCAACACAAAACCCAGATTACCTAGAGAAGCTGTGATCCTTCGCTTTCAGGATGCCTCTGTGCAGACTGCTCTCTCATAACACATTTCACCCCTCCTGACAAAGTGGTGATAGTTTGTGCTCTTTTTGTTTGGGTGGGGGATGAAGGAGACATCCTGGGTGGGATCCTGAGACTTGAGAGAGACTTTAATGCTGTCGCTGCAGTATGATGAAAAGGAGTTGATGGGATGGAGGACGGGGACAGAAGGAGGGAGCTTTGAAAGCACCAAAGGTAAAATTTCTGGAAAGGCTTTGATTCCTTCCCAAGGGAGGAAAAAAAGGAGCTGTACCCAGAGTAGACGGAAACTCGGGTATCAAACACACACGGTTCCCGACTTAATAAGGATTTTGCATTGACTCAACCGAAGGCAAGCAGGAAGAAGTCCAACACCCTGGACAGCTGCTGCAGTCCGAACACGGTGAGACGTGGAGTGACCATGGACACACGGACACCAAGGGGGTAACCTGAAACTAAAATCAGCATTAACAGTAGAAGTGGCTGTCTGAAACTCTGAGGAAATTCCTTCACCTCAGCAACCGACGAGGACACGGCAACGCCACTCAGCGGCCAATTAAAAGGAAAGGGAATTCCCATGTGGTGGCCAATCGGAGAGAACCTGTCAAGGACAAAACGCTGGCACTTCAGTGGCACTTTAAAGTCCGCACTTCCTCCGCTATTCCCTCCTTCATTCTCGCTTTCACTGCACCTTCTCTTCCTCCCTCTCTCCCGCTGTCACCTTTCAATCCCCCACAGTCGCAGCTGAAGCCTCTATTATTGGCACAGACAGACGCGAGCGGCCAGAGAAACAGGAGGGGAGAGTTTCTAAACCAGTCACAATCCTGAGGAAGTTCCCAGACTGACAGGTGACACTGACGCCACACAGGGCGCAAATATCACCGACCCGGTAAACACACTTCTTACAAGTCCTGGCAGAAACGCAGTGCCTCTGCAGGTTGTGTTCGTACTGCAGCCGTCCAGCAAAACGCCAGATTACAATACGCTTTACCTTCACAATAAGACTTAGATATTTAGCCTGGAGATTAGCACATTTTTGGTATTTAGTCGGCTCTCTCATCCAGTGATCTGCAATGTGTAAATAGGAGAGTGAGATTATGCTTCCGGTGTGAGGATATAAGAAGTCTGCATTGTTCTTCTGTAGATCATGTGTAAGAGAGAGCGAGAGAGAGAGAGAGAGGGAGAGAGAGAGAGAGAGAGAGGAAATGTGTGATCATTTAGAGCTCATTATCGGCTGCTTATGGATGAATTTCAGAACAGCAGCATCGGGAGTAAAACTACAAGTAATGCATGAGTAATACAAGTAATACACTTAATAAAATATATATATATATATTATAATATATTTAAATCTATTCAAATTAATCTGCATTCCCATTCATAATTATATTTGTCATTAGCGGGGCTGTAGTTTTGAAAAACAAGACGATCCAGCTACAGACTGACATAGTACAGTCCCAGAAACGCAGCCAGTCCCAGTACTAATCCAGTCTGTGGCTGTGCTCTTTTAGCTGCTGCTAAGGCGAGCGATGGGCCATATGTGTGAACATACGGCGGAGACGAGAGGCTCTGTGTGTCATGCCAAAGCTGCACCAGCTCAGCCTGAAACATTCCCAACGGCCCGCTGAATTATGAAGAGGAGAGGAAGCAAGGAGAGGAAAGCAAAGGAGAGGAGGAAAGAGGAGAAGGAAACACAACACCTAACAGATGACATGGTAAAAAAAAAAACATCCATTCACTGATCCACTGAGATTTCAATATGGTTTAAAAAAAAGTTATTTTACTATATCCTGACAAAATGCATGAGACATATAATCTGAGAAACAATAGTGTGCCTCTGTGACCTCCGGTGCTCCTAATGGCATCTGCAAGATTTCACAGAGAACAACCAATCAGAGCTGTCTGCCGTCTCTGAGCAGCTGTCAATCACTCAAAGCCTCCAATCAAACGGTCAAACTACGCAAGGCCTGTTTCTCTGAGGAAATACGAAGCACCGTCCTCCAGCCCAAACTAAACAGTAACTACAAGATGTTTCATATTTGATCAGCCTAGTTTGACCATTTGATTAGAATTTATGAGTGACAGCCGCCTCTACTGAAAAAACAGCCAATAGGAACGCTCTCTGTGAAATGACCTGTGATTGGCCAAAGTCACAGGCTAGATTTTCTAAATCCTGAAAACAGAGACATTAGGAGGTGCAGTAGTCCAGTTTTCTCTCAGAACAGTTGAATTACAATATGCTGGAAGGTTATTATGGGATTTTTGCCCAATGATGCCAAAAATATCCTGCCTTCTGCAGCTTTAAAGGCAAATTACCAACTTATTTAAAGGAGCCATGTCTATGATTTGGCACCATCGAGGGTTGAGGTCGCAGACTCTGCATGCAGGAGAACTACAGTGGCCAACGCGAAAACACGAGTGTCCCTCTGTGAGCCAGCGTCTGGTTCAAAAACATGGCAGCCGGCTCCGTGAAGAGGACCGGATCCTCATGAAGATGGAAACGACTCGTTCTAAGCCGACGAAAACACAGTTCTTATTCTCAGGTGATTGTACAGTAAGGATAACATACTTAATGTTATATGCAGTTTCTGCCGATAGGTCCACTAATTGTTGCACACTGTCCCTTTAATTCCACAAACTAATAAGCAAAATGAAATAAAGTCATCGTGACGCAGGTACAGCGGTGCACAGCAGAGACCAGAGCAGAGCAAAGAGCAGTGGGAGTCAGAACTCCTTTAGGCCAACAACAAGCATGGATGTTATTGGAGGTGAAAAACAAATCCTGCCATAAAAACACAACTCTGAGAAATTACGAGAACAACTACAAATCCAGCTGACAGATAAAACATCTCCCACTGGAACGTTCCGGACACTCCTCCGTCACACCAGCTGTGATATACTGTAGCTGTTGCTGTAATCTGCGTGTGACAGAGGAGTCAGAAGCAGATGTGAACCTGCCTCATAAAACACAGGGAGTTGTGGGAAAGCCCGCCGAGCGGAAACACACGACAGAAGGATGAGAAAACAGCAAACATCACCTCGCACCAGACTCCTGGGTGGGGAGGGAGGCCATTCGGGACTCAGATGTAAATATGATCCATCTTGAAACGAATACGCCACATCAGGGTGCAGATGTCCATTCATGCTGGATGATTTCAGGCACAGATGGGCATGCATATATGTAAAAGAATTTGGAGCCCATAAAAAAGGGATGGCAACACAATTTCAGAGGCTGACGTGAAATCAATGCGCCATTCATGGGATTTAGTTGAATGCCAAGCTGGTATTTTTGATCTAAAATGGGTCAAAATCATTCATTGTCTTCCTTTTATGACTAAAGGCCTTTAAACACCAGGGGCGGGATGAACAAACGAGACAAAAATGCAAAATGTTCACCTGCAAATATTATGCATCTAAGGCTTTTAGTTTGAAAGGTAAGAACGGGTGGAGTGGACGTGTTCAGTGTTGCCTCTTTCAGCATTGATTAATACGGCTGTCAACAGATTCAAATTGAATCATGATTTATTTCATGCTTGTCCATAATTAATCGTGAATAATGGCAATTTAATTGCACATTTTTTTTTCTGTTCAGAATGTACCTTCAAGGGAGATTCTGTCAGGTATTTTATCCTCAAATATGCTGCTTAATGCAAATGTATGTATATATTTATTGTCAGGTTCTGCATTTAGCAAAAAACATATACTGACATCAGAACATGGCAAACTGCAACCCAACAGGCAACAACAGCTGTCAGTGTGTCAGAGTGCTGACTTGACTAGGACTTGATCCAGACTGACTGGGACTATCAGAAAGTGGGCATGTCTGTAAAGGGGGGACTGGTGGGGACCCAGAGAACCCATTTACATCCACACATCTGGAGGTCAGAGGTCAACAGACCCCTTTGAAAATGACCATGACAGTTGTTCCTCGCCAAAATTTAGCATAAATTTGGACCAATATTGAGCCTCATTCACTACAAGCTAGTATAACATAGTTGTTCCAATGGATTCACTAAGTTGTTTAATTTCATAAGAAGTCAGTATCTTCACTCTTGTCTTAAAACTTTGCCCGCCACAACCTAAAAATTGCAAGTTGCGTTAACTAATTAAAGAAATTAGTGACATTAAAACAAATTAGCACCCCAAGTCAAAACCTTTATTTGTTTTTCTTTTATGACTTTACACACCTAAGTTGTGATGAATTAACAACACAAGAATGCAAATTACTTGCCTGCATATATTATATGTCCAGGGCTTTTATTGTGAAAGGTAGGAATGACAGACCTGGTGGATCTGGTCTGTGCTGCCTTTGTGAAGTTTGAGAGGAGTGACAAAGTTTGCTGTCTTGGTTCGGACTGGCTGATGCCTTTATGTCCGGTGTGAGGAAGCAGGAAAAATTACCGGAAAAAAAGATAAAAACAGTTTGATAAAATACATGAACAATGTGGTTAATTGATCACAAAAACACAGCTGGCATGCAACAGCCTTTATATCGCTATATTCTGCTAGACGTTTGCAAGCACGTTTAAAGATAGTTCATAAAAACATGCAGCAGAGGATCATGAGGGGAAAGTCACATGATTTGGGTGTGGAAGCCGCTCAGAGCTCCAGATGTTAAAAACAGGGAAACTGTGACCTGACAGACTGTGGGTGGGGCGACTCTTCCGGACCTCCTAGCGATCCAACAACACACGGTGAAGGTTTGTCTTATAGAGTTACACAGACAACCTGCAGCGACTGCGACGCCATCTATTATCTCCAAAAACAAGATCCCTATCTACCAAATAATCCTTTCATCAAAAAACAAGATTGTTTTACCAAAAAACGAATCATCCACCAGCTAGTCAGCACGACACCTGAACATTAAAAGCATCCTCTCCTTTGTTGTTCCAACTGTGATATTAGAAAAGGAAATCAAACCAAAATGTGAACTTTACTGAGATGAGAGAAACAGAACAACATCCTGCTGTGTGAAAATATTGGTCACCTTGACGTCTTTTAGTTTCCTGCACTGTCCGAGCCTGAACTGCGTCCACAAAGCCGGGTTGGACCCCACAGGCCTCGGCGTGCTTTAAGTTCCTCGAAATGAGGATTTCATTTGAGGCGAAGCAAAAAAAAAAATAAAAATAATAATAATAATAATAATAATAATAAAAGAATTAAACATGAGGCCATCGAGGTGGAATCATGGGAATTGCGGTTCTTTTGCGAACACAGCAAACACACGTCCACTTTGATTAGAGTTGTGTTTTGGAGCGTCGAAGCGTCAGCGCTTTCGACCGCACGCTTATAAGGCTCATAGGCTTTAGAGTGAGAGAGGCCGTGTGTGTGTGTGTGTGTGTGTGTGTGTGTGTGTGCGTGTGTGTGTGAGGGCTAACAGCTCATGAGGGGAAAGTGCTGCGATGCTTTGCGCATCTCAGTAGGCTAATTATAACACTGCAGCCGCTGCAAAAATGAAACATGAAAGAATTAACAATCACAGAGAGAGAGAGAGAGAGAAAACAACAGGGAGAGAGAAAAATGAGGGGGAGGAAATACAATTATTGTTAAAGAATGTGTAGGTAGCGGGAGTAATTACATTTCACTCCAATTAGACTGCTGAAGTTGTGTTTTCTCTCTCTCTCTCTCTCTCTCTCTGTTTATCTTGCTAACTCCTCAAAATGCTTCTTATGTGCAAGTCAAGTATGTTTATATTAGGCCTGTCAATCATAAATATTTGATTGATGATTGTCCATAGTTAATCATGCTTAATCCAAAATTAATCACATTTTTTGTCTGTTCAAAATGTGACTGAAAGGAAGATTTGTCAGGGATTTAATACTTTTGTTAACATGGGCAGTGGACAAATATGCTGCTTTATGCAAATGTATGTACATATTTATTATTGGAAATCCATCGCTAACACAAATCAATGGCAGATATTGACCAGAAACCCTCCCAGGTTCTGACTTTAGCATCAACAATCTGCTCCAATCAGAACATGGCAAACTGCAGCCCAACAGGCAACAACAGCTGTCAGTGTGTCAGAGTGCTGACTGGACTAGGACTTGATCCAGACTGACTGGGACTATCAGAAAGTGGGCATGTCTGTAAAGGGGAGACTGGTGGGGACCCAGAGAACCCATTTACATCCACACATCTGGAGGTCAGAGGTCAACGGACCCCTTTTTGAAAATGGAGGTGACAGTTTTTCCTCACCAAAATGTAATGTAAGTTTGGAGCATGATTTAGCCTCATTTGTGACAATATGACCTGGCTGGGAGGTTTTCCAGCTTCCTGTATCAGTATCTTCACTTTAGCTTTAAAACTGAACCTGCTCTCTCTCAACTCTGAAAACTGCAAGTTGAATTAATGAGTTAAAGAAATTAGTGCTGTTAAAGCAAATCTGCATTATAATCATTATAATCACATTATCACTGTTAACTTTGAAGGCCTTAGTTTAAACAGCATATGTCACTTATTCACATATGTGCTGTGTGTGTGCGCGTGTGTGTGCGTGTGTGTGCACGTGTGTGTGTGACCTCGTCCTACTGGGACCACCAGCTAAGACTTGAGATACAGTGACAGCTGGGGGCAGCTGGTCACGGTGTGTGTGTGTGTGTGTGTGTGTGTGTGTGTGTGTGTGTGTGTGTGTGTGATGGACAGCTGGGTACAGTTGTTAGTGTGACAGAAAATGACAGCAGGGCAACACGAGACCTTCTATATGCACACACACACACACACACTTCTAACCCCTTATAACAGCGCTGCTCACTTGCTAATCTGCAGCCTTTAATCCGAGGGTGCGGTTCAATCCATGAACTTCCCCTCCCGGGTGCCTTCCAGTTCCCTGTGAACGTGCCCCGCTTTCCTTCCCTCCGACAGCTCTGATCGGGGTAAATAACCTCACGCTGACTATTTTTAGACTTTGGCTTAAATAGAGCCAGAGGTTAAAGTGAGTTATGGTGAAGTGAGACTCTCGTAGCTCAGGAGAAAATCACAAGGCTGTTCGTTTAAAAATATAACAGTGTTTTGGACCAATTGTCTGACCTTCACTCATCATTTCAGAAACACAATCTCCTCAAATACACAGCTATTTTCATGAGATGAGCAAACTGAAACTTTATTTTTATGTGGTGAATCACTTGCGTCTATAAATGGGGACAGCTGTCTCGTTTTCGATTAAACAGTTGGGCTCTTCTGGTGCTGTGTGGCTTCATGTCTTCATCCAACATATATTCATCTTACATTATGCTTTATAGTTGACAGATTAGTACCTTCTAGACAGTGTCACAATTGTGTATATTCAGATTTCAGAGAATCTAACTTTCACATTATGTGTTGAGACGTTTGAAGGATGGAAGGTGACCAAGATTTTTAAAATTGGTACATTTCTTCTCCAAAACCTTACCCTACCATATGGTAATCTCCAGCGTCATGCTTTTATTTGGGGTTTCTACTAGAACATCCTTGCATGCTTTAATGTTCAAAATCACATTATTTTTCTCATACTGTCTGAATATACCCGTATCCACCCTCCGTCTGAAACACTCTGTCTCTTTAAGACCCCTCACCAGTCTAATAATATTCTAATAAGCCTTCATGTCACATAGGAAGTGGAGGCAAATCTGAATGGCTTGTTGAATCACGTTTTCTGGTCTCAACAGTTCTGCCGTTGCTAATTACTCCAGCAGGTCTCCAATCACTCCACAGTAGGTGTATTACTTACAGTAGATGACGCTCGGCACACCTCCAGCATTGAGAGACAGACAGGAGCACCGACACCGGAGCAAAGCAAGATCGACGGCAGAAAACCAGATTTTTGCCACCTAAAACAAAGGTTCACCTAAAAGAACAGTAACATCCATATAACTGTACTTTTTTAGGTGAGCCTTTCACTTGGGGGCTAAAATACGTTTTTCTGTCATTCCTGTCCACAGCACTGTATTGCTTTACTCCGGTGTCGGTACTCCTGTGTGTTTCGAACCAGGGGCATGCTGACTGTCATCAACTTAAGTAAGACACCTACGATGGATAAGTACCTCATACAATGCCACTTCAGAACACCAGAGCTATGACTTTAATGCACTGGACTGATCACTGAAGCCTTTGGTAAACCGATGGAGGCCTCTTCAGCGCTGTAACACACAGCTAAAAGGTCCAAAAGACCAAATATGACACACTGAGATGCCACGATCACAAACGTGAGAAGCTGTAATAACAGTTCAACACATTTAACAGACTGTAGTTCTACTTTGCTTACAAACAAAATGGGATTGCAGATGTATTCTGGGGTTACAAACCTCTGCATTAGATACTGGTGCATGGAGGCGCTTTTCAGCAACAGCATGTGACGAACCGGACTTTCAACTAACACCAATGTAAACCCACCTGCTGTGACAGCCAGAGCAAATGACGCAGCATTAATAGTGTGAAAGTCCTAGACCGTCAACCAGGAGACTGCAGTTTGTGTCCCATGTGAAATTAAAAGTAACGTTGACTTACTTTGTTGTATCAGTATTTAGTCACGTGACTCGTCGTTATCGTCAGCCCCGTGAGTCACGCGAGTCGCTTGTCAAGTTAACGCCCAACCATGACTGTTTCCTAACCCTAACTAACTGGTTGTGTTGCCTAAACCTAACTTCCTTTAAAAACTGAAGTTTATTTTGAAAGTGTAACGAGCAAATACTGACACACTGTCTCTCGTCCTTCCACAAAAGTAACACAAGAGGGAAACCCTGTGCGTCGGTCTCCGATGCTGAGGGGTGACGCAGCCCAAGCGGTGTTATCTGACTAGTTGGAAGCGAGAATGTGTTGGAAAAACAGCAGCTGAAATCTACTCCATGAGTCTGACTTCCCTCCCAGGCCAGGCAGCTCCCTTTAGCTCCATAATGCAAACACATTTCTGGCCTTCTCCTTTAAAATAAACAGGACTGAACTGGATCAGCTGTGTGCAGGTACAGATCTGATAATATAGTCCACGTCTACACATACTGCAGTGACCTGGATACTGCAACAAGCACAAGCTAGGGTGCGGTGTTTTCTTGAGTAAAGCCTCGTTCACTGTATGTCCCTTCACATTACATGTGTGTGTGTGTGTGTGTGTGTGTGTGTGTGCGTGTGTGTGTGTGTGTGTGTGTGTGATGAGTTTGCAGTGATAGCCATCTCTTCCCATCCCTTGACGATGCAGGTCATCAATTCTCATCTGTGCGTCCGTCCTGTCTGGCTTACACCATTGGGTTATAAATACACAACCAGGCAGCAAACCAGCCCGTGGACGAGGTCGGCTAATAAGCCAGTTACAGTCAGCCGGCTACAGCACACACACACCTGCAGGAACACTCGCCTGCAGGCATCATATCAAACCCGAGGCTATTTTGCTTATTTTTCTTCTCTCTTCATTTGTAAGCTTTCAGCAGAGTCACTACATGTATTAGCCCAACATGCCATCGTTATATCCAGAATAAGCAGGACCACTCAAATGTGCTACCCATTTGCACGTGAGCTGTACTCTACATGCTTTAGGACCATTAATTTAAACAAACATGCACACATATACAGTATACATATGAATATTTAAAAAACTGTGCTGAGATGTGAGATCAGAGTTGTGTTACATCAGCCTGAGATCCTAAAAAGCTCAACCTGCTCTGCACAACGTGGTTGGTTGATGCCTGTATTCACAGTGCGATAGTGCCAAAAAAATCAGCGTCATTCCAACAAAAAATGACGTCGCTTTTTTGCTTTGCAGTATTTGTGTTGTGTGTGAAAGTATTTATGACCAAAAAAAAAAACTGAACGAAAAAAAAAAAAAGAAAGAATGCCCCCTTATGAAAAGGCTGCCAAATCCCAGCAGTCAGCAGATCAGTAATCAATTACAGGATTTCTTCATTCGTTCAGTCAGCTTGGAAGCCCTATCATACGCACAGTAGGCCACAGTCAGTCTGTCCGCTTGTAAGCAGTTTATTCACTCAGTCTGTCTGTCAGCCAGTCACACATTTAGTGCTCCGGAGTCATTCATGAATCCTGCCAGCTGTACCGTCAGTGATACAGTCATTCACCCCCCACTTTCTCTGCCAGTCACTCCTTTTTTTTAACTCAGAAAACTCATAATTCAGCCAGCCAGTATCTCAGATCTACCTTCGTCCCCCTCTAAGTCCCTCCACGGTCACTGCAGATGTCTCAGCTCCAAGGCTCCATTCTTTATCTCTATGATAATAGCGGGCCACGGCTGATAGCCTTACGGACTGAGCAATGTGACCTCCAACTCACTGGCAGGGTTTGAGAAGAACCGGAGCTTAGATTTTTTTGCCAGGCTGAAGATGTCCCCCGTCAGCTAAATTTAGCAGCGAGCTGCTTTCAGCAGCCTCACTGAGCTGATATTTATCACTAGATTTGATTTTTTTTCCACCTCCACACTGAATGTTACTTAACTCTCTGCTGTAAAAGGATTGAGGTAAATGCCATGAGAAATCAAACTTGAGACCCCTCTAAATTGTTCCAAATGAAAACACAAAAGAGAAAACTGTGGTTAGAGACTGTTGTAGGGTGATGGAAACACACCGCGAGCAATGATATGGCAACAGCTGCATGTTGTTAACAATGGTTATGAGGGTCAGAGGAGGGACAAATAAATCGTGGTTGCTGTTCATCTCTGACAGAACAAAGAAAATATCTGTTATAAAAATTACAATGTAAAAGGAGTCCTACACTACAGGAGCAGATGAGACACTTGTGAGGAAAAGATGAAATTTTGCATGTGTACTACAAATGCTGTGCTACGTTAGCAGCTAACAGCTGCAAACGTTGTTGGTGCCAGACAGGCTGCTCTGAGTATTTCAGAAACTGAAGAAGGCGGGCTACAGCAGCAGAAGACCACACCGGGTGCCACTGCTGTCGGCTAAGAACATGAAACCGAGACTACAATTCACACAGGCTCACCAAGACTGGGTAATAGAAGATTGGAAAAACGTTGGCTGGTCTGATGAGACTCGATTTCAGCTGCGACATTCAGACGGCAGGGTCCGAATTTGGCGTAAACAACATGAAAGTATGGCTCCATCCTGCCTGGTATCAAACGTTCAGGCTGCTGGTTGTGGTGTAATGGTGTGGGGGATATTTTCCTGGCACATTTGGCACACATATCTGGCACCAACAACCACACCACGTTCACAGGCACTTAAATCCCCTTTCTTCCCCGTTCTGATGCTGCGTTTGAACTTCAGCAAGTTGTCTTGACCACGTCTATGTGACTAAATGCATTGAGATGCAGCCATGTGATTGGCTGATTAGCCATTTGTGTTAACAAGCAATTGAACAGGTGTACCTAATTATGTGGCCGTTGAGTGTATATAGACCTCACGATCTTTGAAAAATCTAATCTAAGGGATCCAAGATTGTTTGTTATGTGTTTTGCAATATCCAAATCTGCATCAGCCTCAAAAATCCAGCATCAGTTGGGCTGAAGGACTGATCCTCTCTGCACCTTGAATACAATATGACAACATTTCATAGCAATCCATCCAACGGTTGTTGAAATACTTCACTCAAAAAAAGAACCTTATGATGGTACTGGATGATATCTTATCACATTAATACGGGGGTTAAGTATTTCAGGACATTGCCATCGCTGCAACCAAGTACCAAGAGCAGCTAAAAAGAGATACGTAAGTGGATGATACATACCGGTGGGGTGAATAGGGCTTCCTACCTGTACAGGTGGAGACATGAGTCAACCAGTGAAACCAGATGAGAGACAGTCAGAGATAGAACGAGAAAGAAGAAGAATTGGGGATGTGTTGGAGTTAATCTGCAGTAGCAGCAGAGGGAGAGAGCGAGAGAAGCCGAGGGATTTAAAGCATCAGGAGACTTCCTGCAGGCCTCGGGATAACAATGCTATTTAGTATCATGTAAACCAGCGACACACAGACCTGCAGATACTCCTACAAAGAGCACATGCACACGTATGTGCATTCCACACACACACACACAAAGACACAGTCTGTCTCATGTCTTGAGGGACTGCAGGCAGCAGCCACGTAGCTTCAAACACACTGCTGCACGGCGCGATAGCTCGCTGGCTCCGTCGCTTCGGCTCCCCCTGCCCTAATGACTTTCTCTCTGCCGCCTCTCTCTCGGGCAAGTGGGTGACAGTCTTTTAAAGTGCAGTCCTGTACCCTCTGATAGCATAGAGCAAACAATGACTGTATTGGCTATGCTACTGAGTCTGCTAGCGTCTCAGAATAACAACGAAGCGGAGGGCTATGGATGAATTCCCATACCTCAAAGACGAGTTTACCAGCCTCTGTCTCTCTCTTCCTACTGACAGCTAGAGCTCTGCCTCCGCCAACCAGTCAGGCTACATCCATGTCTGTCCAAAATGTCATCACTTCACATTTTATCCTATTACACGTTAGTGTGAAATTGTCATAATTAGCAGATGAATTCTTGAGTCATGACCAAAACTGTGTTTTGTCAGGTCACGATGACCTTTGACCATCAAAATCGAATAAGTTCATCTTTGATTCCAAGTTTGTGCCAAAGTTGAAGAAATTCCCTCAAGCTTACGAAAAGCCACGTTTACATGCACCATATTTCTCCAATCTGATCTGAACAACGATTCCAGATCCACTGTTTACATGACCGCTAAATAAAATGATCCGATCGTGAAGCGCGTACACGTGCACCCAGCGTTTAATCTGAATAAATCCTTTGGGCATGCGCAGAGTTGTCTAATTTTCCAGAAACAGTAGAAGAAGAAGAAGCTGGACTTCAGTCTGTGTTGTAAACAAACGCCGCTCACATGCTCAGTGAAGATAATTTTACCCAACCAGGAAGACATGATCCGAATGGGTGTGTACATGGACGCTGATCGGAACAGCGATCGGCATAAACCGCCTCGCTCATTCGGAATGAAATTTCTTTCCGATAAGGCCGTATCGGATCAGAATCTTCTGATTGATGTGTTTATGTGAAGCATTTTTAACCTTATTGGACCTTTATTCTGACATCTTATTCTGATACAGACTCAAATAGCTGGATCGGATATTGGACCCGGATATCTATTCAGTTCAGTTTTATGTTTACTGGAATTTTAATTCCTGTTGTAGCTTTGACTAATTTGATGCTGCATTAAAAAGGTTTACACTACTACACCTGTTAATTTTGAAAAGTGTTTCCTAAGTTAATGGTTTATGATTTATTATTATTGTTTTTATTATTATTATTATTATTATTATTATTATTATTATTATTATTAATATAATAATAATAATAATAATAATAATAACAACTACCAATTCACTACATTTGTATGTGCTTGTTACATTTTGATTTACGGAGTTAGGAAAGTGATGTTAAAATCAGGCCTGATGTTGCCTTACACAGAACAGAATGATTCCAGTCATCTCGACACAGTGAGGCATTCAGCTTATTAATTAAGCACTGGCATCAGATCAGTAGTCATTATCAGCCGATAACCAAAGCCCAGGTATGGCTATCGGGACTGAACCAGTCGGATCAGTGCATCCCTACTGCTGAGATACTGCATTCATAAGAATGGGAAGGACAGGAGGGCACAACGACCTTTGACCACCAAAATCTAGTCGGTTCATCCTCCAGTCTGAGTGGACGTTTGTACCAAAAGACATTGCCTCCAGGCGTTTCAGAGATATCATGTTCATAAGAATGAGACAGAGGTAAGTTTGTTCACAGAGCTGGTCATGACTGTAGCCGACACAGAGGCACGACAAACTAACTACGAACAGCAGAGCAGACTGGCTTGTCTTTTGTCTTTACTTGAACTTTAAGGGGGAAGCACAGATAGATTTGTCTGTTTCCTTTAATAACAGGGGCTACGGAGTAAAAACATGAGTAACAATATTAGATCTGTTGCTCATATTAAAATACTCTACGTAGAATTATATTTGGTAATGCAGCAACAAGGAGAGAAAAAAGATAAACGGAGCCTCACCCCGAATGTTCAAACCGAATTCATATCATTCCAGCCGAGCCGGGCTGATTACAGGCCAAGCCCTGCAGAGGCTAAACACCTGGTTTGAGGTGAACTTCAAGAGAAGCTGTGGCTCGCCGGCAAATCCACCTGATGTCTCAGGACTTAAACACAGAGCAGATGATGGCAGAGCACCTCGGGCTGTGTGAGCTGCTCACTCTTTCATTTTTCTGGGATGCAAAAGCATAACTCGTTTTGGAGGTTATGAAACTGTTCTCTCTGAGGTTACTTCTGGTATTTTGGTGGTATTACTGATGTTTTATTGACCATATTTCTGTTATTTCTCGTGTCAGAAGCTGTTGTAAATTCACTGAAAGCTTATTGTCTTTTGGCTGGTCATACATAAATATGTAATGCAGCAAAAGCCAGGAAGTAGTCACCGTCTAAATGTTCATATCCTAAGAGGGAGAACTCATCACATATAATAACATCCGTTGTAAATCTGGAGATATTTAAGTGGGCCCCTCAGGTCAGTCTATATCACACTCTCTTTACACCCTTGATGACTTTCACACTTTCAGAAAGTCTCTCATAAAAGTCATGACTTATTTTCTACAAACTGCAGGCGGTCCTCACCAACAGTAAAGAGCTGCTGAGCCATTTTAAGCATTTGCAGGTCTGAACAGTTTCAGTGTCTTGGTCTGAAATACCTGATGCCACACAAATTAAACTTGTTTTTAGAGATCGTGTTTCTTCATGTCACATCAGAAGCAGGAAAATCTAAAAGCTGCACTTAGAAACCATAAATATAAAAAATGTTGGCTCTGCAAACCTCAGAATATGTTGAATGGTTCTGTTTCTGAACCAAAAATACATTTCATGTCAGCCCCGTATCACGGTGGCAGAAACGCATGATAGCCCAGCGGAGAAAACAACCGCTCATAGCAAGTTTTCTTACACAACAATCGTAACGTTACTAGTGTAAAATAGCCGACCTGATCGACTTTCATGCACAACGTTATGTAACAAGTGTAAAGTCAATGTTTAACCTTTGGTTTCACATGGCGTCTCTTTGTTTGTTGGACCCATCCACCACCCCTCCTTCCCACCCTCAGTGGACTTTCTAGCTTGTTATACTCATTATTATACCAGATTGCTGAAATGTAAATGTGAATTTGTAAAAAAAAGACTCTCAAAAAGTGCTTGTTGTTTGGTCTTTACTTTCTTTGAACCACAGGATATCAGAGGGGACGGAGACGTGAAACGAGTCCAGCTGCTGTTACATTTGGATAGCAGTCTCCAGTTTCAACTTTGCCTCCAGTCAAACTGTTGGTTGCAGCCTGTGTGGTTTGAATGAAAACTTCTGGAAAGTTATTTTTAAAGCTGCCCGTCTAATAATAAACTTCAGATGGTTCGTATTTTTGATAAACAGGTTTTAAACTTTGGAAACTCGGAGATATGAGGCTGCTGTGTTGTGAACAGCAGGGATGTGGGCGTGTGCTCCATCTGCATCACAGTCTATTTGCCCTTGAAGATTATTGCTTTATTAAATTGTAAAGCTCTTTGAAGCAGCAACTATGTAAATACCCCCCCACCCCACCGCCGAGGTCCAGAACTGCACACGGAGGTCAACGTGAACACTTGGAGGACGTTCAGGAACACTAAGCTGCTCTATTGCTCCATTTCTCCACCTCACCTGTCTTCCTTTACCCGGCTTCCTGCCGTGCCCCCCCTCTCTGTGCTCATTTCCTGTTGCAATCACTCCCTCGTTTTCTGTTAACCCCGTTTTTCTCTGTCTCACCCACCTCCCCTCTTTCTCCCACTCTGTGGATTTCTGCTGTCTCCTGTCTTATCAATCAAGACATCCCATTACTACTCCCCCTGTCACACCGACATTCCTCCTCTGTCCCTGTAGCCTGCATAAACACACACACACACACACACACACACACACACACACACACAGCTATGGCGTCTCCAGGACGTGAATCATCAGAGCACATTGGCAGACGACAGCTTTCGTCCCTTTGAATGACTGCCCTTCATAAAAGACAGATTGATAGATGAATGGGTGGGGGGTGAATAAATGGCTTGATGGGAGGATGAGTGTGTGGATGGATGGGTGGGTGGATGAATAGGGGGATAAAAGGGTGGGTGAATGGGTGACTCATGACATCCTGATCCGTTACACAAATCTGCAAATAGGCTTGGAGATGAGCATTCATGCCCCATGACACATTTCCCTGAGTGTTTACTTCCTGGCGTACCAACGGTACCGGTTGAAGTAGTGCTTCTACAGAGAGCATCCACGTTTTGGTGCTTATTCCAGCCTGCATGGGGAACCTGATGGCTGCTGCTGCTGCTGCAGAGTCTACACATTCACAACAAGGCAGACGTGAGCATGGCTCACATGACCCCGCCCACTGCTGGACCCCTACCAAAGTAGTAGCAGGGCCAAAGCTGCTATATGCATGACCCCGACTTTGTGTAGTGGAATTGTAAGAATTATATAGTAAGTTTAGCAATGGAAGCAATATAAACATTGGAAAATTCCCATATTTCTCCCCAAAATTTGGGCATTCTGGAATCCTCACATCAAAAGGCACAACTAGGCAACACCGTCAACCATCATACCAACTTTGAAGGTCCTGTCAAATAGATTCAGAGTTCTGCTCCAGAAATGGATTAGAAGCTGAAAATAATCTGTTTTTTAAGAGAAAACTTTACAAAAGTGCGTGGACTTTTAACCCCCAAAAGGCTCAACTAGACCACATTGTCAACCATCTTACCAAATTTGAACATCCTAAGTCAAGTAGTTTCTGAGTTCTGCTCCAGAAACGAAGTGTGCCATGGTAACAGATGGAAGGACGGACATGCGGAGAGCTACGTAGCTACGTACTACGTGGTAGTGGAGCTTTAATAAAGTTCAAATCATCACAGCAGTTGAGTCCATTTGCTGCTCCAAGCTGGCTGCATTTACAACCAACAGTCATTTCACTGATTTGGAAAATACAAAAGTTCATTATGAAAGAATCAATATGCATTTGGCCAAAGAGGGAAACACACCAGGGTTATGTGTTGAATGCTACAACGATTAGGCTAGTCAATGATATTGATAACCGATTCATCTTTTAAGAAATCTATAAAGAAAAGAATGTTAAATAAACCAGTTAACACTGGTTATGAGTGTAATGGGACCAGTTGCTGCTCGTCTCTTTATATAAACTGAATCTTTTAGTTTCGGGACTGTTGGTCAGACAGAACATGTTAAGAGATCAGCGTCTCTGGGAAGGTGTGATGGGCTTTAATCACAATGTTTTCTGATAATTTATGAACTTCACAATTAGCTAATTCATTGAACCTATCTGACCTATCTGTTATCGATAATACCAAAAATAATTAACTGCAGTTCTAAACACTTACCATAACTGTCACCATTTTTTAGAAGAAGAAGAACAACAACAACCTTTATTAGTCCCACTAGGGGAAATTCAATTTTTACGCTCTGTTGTTAACACTGTTGTAAACACACACATGCACAAACAGGACCCATATACATCAATGGAGAGATGTCAGAGTGAGGGGGCTGCTCCTGACAAGCGCCCCGAGCAGTTGGGGGTTTGGTGCCTTGCTCAGGGGCACCTCAGCAGTGCCCAAGAGGTAAACCGGCACCTCTCCAGCTACCAGTTCACAAAAGGCAGTTCTTGGTCCATGTCGGGACTTGAACCGGTGACCCTCCGGTTATTATTATTAACAGAAGATGCACACAGTTGTCTCCTCTCAGATGTCTTTACTGTGATAGTAAACTGAATATCTTTGGACTTTGGGCTGCTGGCTGGACAAAACAAGAAATTTCTGATCGACATTTCTCACTATTTTTGACATTTTACAAACTGATTAAAGCAGCAGTGGGTAGAAATGGAGCAAATATGATTAAAAATAATAAAACGGTCATGATGTCCTGACAGTAGTGTAAATCTAATCAAATATGAATCAATACTCTGTTATGGTAATGCCTATTTCTCTCCTCAGATGTTTTCAGAAACATCTTGTGTAGTTGTAAAAGCTGTAAAATGAGAAAGTTTGTGACCCGGCCGCCATGGAAACACAAAGCTCCGCCCACCAGCTGGAGCAAACGTTCTCATTTTACAGCTGAACAGTAACTTCAAGATGTTGATGAAAACATTTTACACGAGAAACGGACATTACAGTGACAGAATACTGATTCATATTGATCAGTGCTGCTGAGTTTGACCATTTGATGGGAGTTTGCGTGTGACTGACAGCTGGCTCTGTCAACAGGAACACTATGAGCTGTGATTGGCCAAAGTCTCGCGTCCCAGCTACTCCTGACAACAGAGCCATGAGGTGCAGAAGTCCAGTTTTCTCCCAGAACACTTGACTTACAACATGCTGACAGATTATTATGGAATTTTTGCCCAATGATGCCAAAAATATTCCTCTTACTGCCACTTTAATCAAGAACATAATCGGGAGATTAATTAATAATGAAAATAATTCTTAGCTGCAGCCCTACATCCAACTAGGTTTTCAGCTGTTTTCTGCTCTGAATGTAGCCTTAAGACCAACAACCAAAGTAATACTAATTACTTTTACCATATAATCCCTCGGTATGCTGTTTCCTAAATCTACGCCTTCTCACTGTTGCTGGAATGTAGAACCCGTTGACACGCTCAGACCTGCAGAATGAGTGTAACCTGAGGCCCTCCCTCCTGTTTGTGTCAGGTTATGGAGCGTATGTGCGACTGTGTACGTGTGTTGACATGCACCGCCTCATGTACATATATGACCCTGCTTGTGTGGGGAATGTGTTTGACTTCAAGCCAGGAACAATGTCACCCATTGAGAATCCCCCCCCCCCCACCAAACACACACACACACACACACACACACACACACAGTGGGCTGGTGTGAAGTCGACCTGTTGCCGTTTGACTGTAAGATTTAACATGTCAGGTCCTCTCAAGTCATTTCCTTGACCTGCTGTATTTGTCTCCCACCGATGCTTTAAAAGCTATCGGCCAGGTGAAAGGCCAAGCTGTTGGTCTGAGTCAACCTCACACACACACACACACACACACACACACAGACAGATGAAACAAATGTCCTTTTCAAATCGCGACAAACATGAAAAATGTAAGGTTTGCTTTTAGTTTGAGTCGGCCTCTGAAGTGTCATTTTTTCACTTCTTGAGTCCCCCTCTTCTTTGAGCTACTCTGCAGTCCTACATTTTTAATAACGAGGCATGCAAATACTCTCACAAGCACGAACACAATGTGTCAGATAAGATTTTGTGCTCTGGGCGTTAACGCTGCATGCCAGATAAGCCAAAAAAAAAAAAACACTCAGCATTTTTATTTGAGCATCTCGCTATTTGAAGCGTCTTCGATCCTGACACCAAGAAAGTTAAACCAAATATTATTAAAATATTTGTGAATGTCTGCACTTTTATCTTGGCCTGAATGAACAGAACTACTTAAAAAGAAAAAAAACCACCACCAGCACCAGCACCACCCCCGTTCAGCTGAGCAAAGCAGGCACGTCTCCATGGTTACTGCACCAGTAGGCTCTGACATTCTGTGGCTGTTTTGGCTGTTTGTAGTGAAGCAGCATTCCTTCACAGATGACCAAGCAACACGCCTCTACATGTGGGTCTGCTTCCAGCTTACAAAGAGCAAACGCTACATCATTATAAGGCAACTTGACAATGTAAAGTCTGCACACGTGTCAACAATCAGGCTTGTTGTAAAACACAAGGATTGTTTTATAGCACTCCATAATTACACACTAGGCGAAAAATAATATGACAATTATATATATAGAAAGAAGCATTTGCAACGATCAAAAGTTCAGAATTCTTCATGTTTGATTAGACAAACCAAAATGGGGACAGAAAGTCTAGAAAACTGAGACGAGGGCTGTCAATCAATTCAAATATTTACTAGAATGTAACGCAAGTTTCGAGCATTATTTAGCCTCCTTTGCAACAAGCTACTATGACATGGTTGGTACCAATGGATTCATTGAGCTTTATAGTTTCATATGATGCCAGTAACTTCACTTTTAGCTTTAAAACTGAGCCCACTACAACCTAAAAATCATTAAAGCATTAAATATTATTTAGTATATAATTATATATAAATATTATTTTAATTAGTGCTGTTAAAACCAACCTTTGACAGCCCGAATCTTAATGCGGGGTTCATACAGCTTAATAAGAGGAGAATTCAAGTGTTTTTCAATGTACTTTAACCAAAAATGTCCAGACTCTCGAAGACTTTATCATCACATCTAAATTATTACTATAAATGCAATTAGTGAAAAATAAAGAATGCCTTTATACCCACAGCAATCAACGTGTATTGTCCCTTGGTTTATTTCACAGCTGTTACCTTGACTGCATGTTTTGATCATGGCATGGTATAGTATGACGGGACTGCTTCATTTCAAACAAAATTTTTGGTTTACATGACAAATTGCGCAGATGAAACAGATGATGTTGAAAATCAAGCATTTCAGAAGTTTCATTTGAATTCAAGCATAGACCAGTTAAATTTAAGCATTGCCCAAATTTCCAAGACTTTGTACGAACCCTGTTAATGGTAAAACCGTGATAAAGATGACCCAGCATGTGGCTGCTGCGCTGGTAGTGTACTGGAATCACAATTAGGTCTCGCAGCATTAAGGGTTCTGGCGTGGCGGTGGAATTCCTCCATGGTTGACCGCGCGACTCAGAGCACCATTTGGCTCCATGTCCGGAAGGCTAACCAGCCAAAACAAGGGGGCTAATAAAACTGTCCTCTGATAAGCAGTTAATGCCCCAGAACTAATGACTGTGCTGCCACCCTGTTTTCTCCCCCCACATCAGTGGTGTGACATTCACACGCACACACAGCGGTAATATCTGCTTCTTACATGTGAGCTGTAGCTGGGCAACAGAGGGACGCTTCCAGGAATGAGGAGAAACAGGCCGTGGAGCTGCAGTTTCTAACGGAAAAGATCCTGAACATTCATCAGAAGGAAAACTATAAACTTTATGGAGATGGAGTTGGGTAAAGATAACACAGAAATACAGCATTTGAACATTCTCAGGAGTTAAAACAATGATAAAATGCACCCAACAAAAACAGAAGTGGTCCTATAAACCATTTTACAGTGTGCATGCAATGACAAATGTAAATGTGCAGTTTAGGAACAGAAGAATGGACACCCGACTTGGCTGTTATCAGGCCATTAACTTGGTGTTAGATGTCGCTATAAGCACCATTAATGTTGGCCGATAGGGGCCTACTACGCCTACTACGCTGTAAAAGTGAAAGTGAAGCTTAAAAGCAACACATTTCAAATGTTGTAAAATTTAATGAACCATCATATTTTGAACACAAACAAAAAGGCTATTTAGGTTTAGGTAACAAAACTATAACCTATTTAGGTTTAGGCAAAAAAAATGTTTTTGACATTCCAGATCTGTGTGGTATTAATGAGTGTGTAGACATTAGCAAGGACCAACAGTCAGTGGCCAGATACAGACACATACTGGTGTACAAACCTAGTCTGTAACATTACACCAGCAAGAAATTACTGGCATACTATTACAAGTTACCAGATGGTTACAACTATGTTGTCTGCGGTCGTGTACAGAACGTCAAACACCATGACAGAATCACAGTTTTGATTTTATTGAGCGTTAAAATGGCCGCTACAAACAAGCATTTTTGATCTGACACTTTGACACTGGAAACAGTATGAATTTAATGTTTTCGTCTGAATAGCAGCAGCAAAACACCACTTCCTTTGCTGATATGCATGCGCATATGTTTGATGATGTTGGCTGTAAAAGATGTCAACAGCTAATCCAAAAACAAAACTAAACTTAAGGGTGCTCCACCCATGAGATGTGTGCATCATCACAAGTAGGTAGCCGTCGCCCTCCTGAGCTCCAGCACGGACATGGTCTCTCTATCAGTGACATACAGAGCACTGAGCAGTGACCTACACTGATCGCTCATAATGGCCTGGTCAGCTCGCTGTGGCGTCTCCCTCTGCAGCAGTGCAAAGCTACGTCAGCTCCAATCAAACAGGAAGCTGCCATTAGGGGCAACACCCACACAGCTCCAGAGCCATGCACTGGACACATGGCAGAGATTTTGGCACACTCTCTTTTGCTCAAAGCTTGAGTTAAAAAAACAAGAAGAATTATTTCCCACACCATCTGAGCCTGGACATTTTGTATCATTTGGCGTCTATGGTTGCAGGCAATTTACCGATACCGTAGCGCTGCTGGGTATAACTTTCCATAAATCAGCAAACCTGAAGACATGCTGATGATACAGCACATTACAGTTAGGGTTGGGTCAATTAAATCAATAACTGAGACATCTTTAAATTTCAAATATTGAAACGTGCCATGTAAAGTCCCTTTCCTTCTGGACAAAAACCCATAAACATCCACTATTTGAAAGGTCAGCCACTGGTATTTATCAGCTCCGGCTCTGGCAGGCTCCGGTGGAAATGCTGCGACACTGTGTGACCTGCCTTCAAGTGAATACTGTATATGCTGCATAATTAATAAAATCAACAGGTATCTGGACGATTATTTTAATGTATTTATGTACAACATAAATTACATACAGTTAATATGCTCTTCTCAAAGCCACCAGACAACAGTTATTTTACCTCACTGATCGCTAAAATACACTTCATTTAAATTCACCAGCTCTGGTTTGGTCAAAATTAACCTTTAAATCCCAGTTAGGTGTGAAATGAAATGCTGTTATATGCTCTCCTGAAAGCCACCAGACTCCATTGACAGAAACAGTACTTTTACCACACTGATGAACACACTTCATGATAACTCGACAGAAACAAAACGCATCAAAACGGTCTATGTTGATCTTTCCATTGTTCCAACTCCGGTTTGGTCAAAATAATCCCTTAATTCACCAAGTTAATGGGAAAGAAACAGCTGTTGTACGTACTCCTCAAAGCCACCAGACTCAATTGACAGAAACAGTAATTTTACTACACTGATCACTGTAAAACACAATTCATTCAAACTATTCATTCACAATTCATTCAAAAACAAAACTCATCAAAACCATTTTTGTTAGTCTTTCCGCTGTTTTAACAATCACCAGCTCTGGTTTGCATGTCTGTGACAGACTTGTCTACTGGCACTGAGAAAGGAGTCCATTGCCTATTTTCAGCAGGTTTTACTGTGTTTAAAAATCTGAATATATGGGAAATTTTGGTGGGAAGGGTACAAGAGTACTGGCATTGGATGATATCAAACCCCGAACAGGGAGGATTATCCCTGTTGCTGGGTGGTGTAATGAGTCACCATACGGATACACCCAAGTTCAACCATACGTCACACTGGTCCGCGAGCGTTCGCCCAGCTCAGCTCCCTGTGGACGTGTTCTGAGCACATTTTTCCAGAGCTGATCATTTCAGCTGGGATTATTTAAAGTTGATAGGTGTTGATTAGACTGCTGTTTGTTCGCTCACAGGACTGATATGGCTCCAGGTCAGTACCACGACTAAAAGTGGTAAATAACTCTGATGGATGCAAATTTTTATACACTTTGACGTGCCACAAAATGTTCACACTGTGACTTAAATGAACCATGACTGTGTAAAAACCCTGCCTAAATCCTATACCCGTGATTTTGTGCAAACCTGACTTGTCGCTTGCACATCGAGACTATAATGGAAACACATCTACTTTACCTCTGATTGCTAAGTGTAGCTTAAAATGCTGTTGATTCTGCAGCTGTTCACTTCTCCATGGTGTTGACTAGCTCCCAACAGGTAAGTGAAAACAGCAGCTGGAGACTCGTTTGCAGAGTGGGGGGAGAAACAGCATCAGCTCTGACAGACTGACACTGAACACTGTAACCCAGAGGAAATGTATAATATGAAATTACAGCTCATGGCAAGACTGACTGTAGATCCCAATCATATCGCAGCCTAAATGTTCAGCAGTCAGTGTGAAGGAGGCGGTGAGCCGTTGCCGGCCAGTGACTCGTCTGCTGTGCGTGACGGATTAACCCTGATGAAAGCAGGTTTGGTTAAACATATTTATAGTAAAATTCTGACTCACCTAAATATCGCTACACTGATACTGAAACAATACCATGGCAAAAACCTAAAACATCAGGAAGTGATGGAATAATGGACAACAGAGCAGAATGGGGCATTTTTCTTCATTAATTAAAAATGCCTAAATGTAAAAATGTGTATTGGTTAATAAAATGAAATGGTATGCAGTAATCTGAGTCTGTATTCTTGTTTCTATTTTTCTTATAACTTATCTATGTATATAAATATATTTTGTTCTAAAATGGAAAAGCTGTATATTCCCCCAGAGATCAATAAAATATTTCTGATTCTGATGTCACAGAGTTTAAAAGGCTGATCTAATTTCATTGGTGCGTTTGATTGGTAGTTAGAGCTGCGCTGTAATTTCCTTGTTTTTGAAGGTAGCTCTGCTGACAGAGAACCAGCCCAGGTGCAGGACTGGGCAGCTGGTTTTCATCTTCACTTCTTACACAGCTTGTATCAAAACACTGTCATTCTTTTAGTACTGGTACTGATAAAACGGGGTACCATACCGTTTTTAACGGCAGACTACTGCGATACCTTCCTAGTATCGGTTTACCGTGCAACACTACACCTTTACGGGCCTCCATTTTACACCATGTTGAAACCATGACAACAGAGAAGAGACCAACTTCAACTCACCGTCCCAATTTCCAACCTACCACCCAACGTCATCAACCAAAGCCCAGTCTCCGATCCTTCTGTTGTTATCTCAGACTAAGAATAGCGGCAGCAGTAGCCCACACCTTTTAAAGCCTGTGAGGCTCTTTAAAACACCCTGCAACTGGTTTATTTTCGAGTTCTGACAAAAGTGCAGCATGTGTGTCGACAAGTGGTGTTTCAGCGATGGCAAGAGCATGACTCACAGCGACAGAATCGTAGCCAACTGTAGGCAGAGAAATGCTGGAGATGCCTCATCCCTTATTTTAGCCCAGAAGGGCCAAGGGAGGAGGAAGAGAGACATGGAGAGAAAGTGCCTAAAGCATCTAAATCTCATCTCCTGATGTGATGAAACAGGCTCACTCTACAACATGCACAATTTTACCTTCCTTCCTAAGCTTTCAAAATAGGAAAAAAAAATCTATCCTGATCTCTGAGCCGAACGAAGAATCCTTCTCTCCACTTGTACCGAAAGTTTGAAAAGCAGGGAGCCCAAGATTAGACTTATCATGAGGAGGATACACAAGGCCTTTCATATCAGAGGAACTCAATCCTATTTGGGGTGATATTGATTTCTGAAATAGGGAGTAGCTGAGACGTAGACGGCAGAAACACCCTCAGAGAGGTGGTGGTGGTGGTGTGGTAGTGGGGGGTCTGGGAAATGTTTGACTCCAATCTGCCTTTTGACAGAAATCTTGTTTGCCGAGATGAAAATGGGATAAAACCAAAGCTGTTGTCGGATTAAAAACAGCAACAAATAAATGTGTAAGAAGTGAACAGCCTTGTTAGCACGGCGGCTGGTGGCTTCATGGATTCTGGGAGCTTCAAACATTGTCATTCCGACTATTTTCCATTTATTTCAGCACCATGTACTTCCTGAAGTTGGTGTTGAAAACCCTGAGACGTGGGATCACAGGTGATCCCGACCGACTTCACTCTCTTTCAGAGGCTTTAGCAGGTTGAGTTTTCGAGCTAGAAGTTACAGATATCATATAAAACTACAAAATCCATCAGTAGTAGTAGTAGTAATATGCGACATCTACTGTTGACCTGCTGTCTCTCCTGAAACAGCCCCTGGCTTCTCTGGGCCACTTCAGGTCAGAAGTTACTCAGCACATTAAAGATTACATAAGCTTCAAGAGGGGAAAAAAGCAAATGCACAAACACCAAAGCAGAGTTCCAGGGTTTCCTTGCAAAACCACAAACACAGACCCACAGACTTAGTTTTTCCCCTCCAACATACGGCAGGCCAGACGCAGCGTTTGTGTTACATCTCATGATCATCACCTTGAAAAAAGCGTGGCAGCGACGGTGCCAGTGCCTCCGAGAGGTAATCCATACCTCTTAGGCCCAGGAGGACACCTTTTTACTGGAGACTGAGGCGTCTTTCAGAGGCGAGCTCTGCTGGTGTTGACCCTTTGAAACATCAACACATGCACACACTGGCGCCGGATCTACATGGCAAAGCACGCACACTCGCTAATCTGTTTAGTTAACCCTTAAAGGCTGGTACAGAGATCTCCCCAGTAAAAAATGATAGAAAACACAGAACAACTGGACCTCTCTTCACTGCAAAGGGAGAGAGCACCGAGCACTTCTCACCTCTGAGTTATTACAGATCTACACAAATAAATCCAGTCCAATGCACTAACAGATGTGTGTGTACGACAAGCTGTGTCCTCTGCTCCTCATCAAAACAAAAAAACAAACTCAAGATGAGGTTATTTACTGCAGCTGGCTGGGACACTAATCTGCTTTTTAATCCTTTTTTTTTTTTATTTATTGCATCCGGGTAAAGCCGATGTTTGCCCTTTTCCAGCGAGACCCGGCTTCACTGCTACAGGTGAGCGATGCAGAGTGCGACACCGATGTTCTGTGATCAGCTGTCAAGCTACGACTGAGCCACCAGACGAGTCGCACAACACTCTGTGAAATAGACACAAAATTTTATGCATTGAATTGTTTGCATAGACGCGAATTTTACATTTTCTTGTGATGATCAGCACGAACTCGGTTGGTATGTAGTCCACGTAATAATGAAGCAGGAAGTATAGAGAGTGACAAACGCCACGTAGGGAGGTCGGGTGGATGGGTTGGGTCAAACAACACAGGAGACCGGTGTTAGCGTCTCGGTATGAAACTAGAAGTCAAAGTTGATTTATTTGTCACCAAACTTCCGTACTTGAGTTTTGCCTCTTCAAGTGTTATTTCAGCCCAAACTGCGATCTCTTCCTTTTTGTTGCCCAATCCTAACCAAGTCGATCTATTCCTAAACCTCACTAAGAAGTTTTACTTTGAAAACTGACTCATGTCAACTACATTAGTGAAATACACATGAAAAATACACAAGTTGTGTTGAGCGTCACAAAGAAACGGGGAAATTTGTGTCTACGTACACAAATCAAATAGATTAACTGTTATCACTTTTTCACAAACTGACACGAGACGCCGGACTTTCACCCAGGAGACTGGTGTTCGTGTCACTCGTGAAACCAGAAATCAAAGTTGACTTAATTGTTGCGTAACTTCTGTACTTAATTTACAGCACTTCCAGTGTTATTTTAACTCATTTTAACAGAGCAACGCAGAAACAAACACACATATCATCCTCAGCGTCAGTGGAGGCGGTTCGGGCTGCTGCGAGGGAAACAAACAGCATTCTCTGTGTAGAGGATTAAAGTCAGCTTGTCTACTAAACACACCAGTCCTATCAACAGGACGCCTGTGTACACACACATGCAAGCAAGTGTGTTCAGCTGGCTCATTTGCGTCACCAAGGACTGAAAAGAACAGAATATAATGCATGGCAGTGCGCTGAGAAGGTATTGATTTAAGTCCAGTGGGGGTAGTAGGGAAATAGGTGGACCTCCAGGCCTCCTCTGTAGGCTTTAGGCAGACAATAACGACACCCATGGGACCACTCAAAACCCTCCAAATTGCCCATTACTGAACAGTTGAGTCCTTTAATGTATTAAGGGCCTGTGGGAATCGAGCAGCAAAGTATTTCTGGACAATCAAATGACATTAAAACAGAAATAGCCGGAACATGAGGTGTTTAAACATGGGGGATTTCACTTGTAAGTCTGCCACTACACACCCTCTGCAAACCATACTCAGGATAGCAGCCAGACATGAACTGCATCGCTACCAGGAGGACCTCAAAAGGTCAGGCTGGAACAGCCAACTGTCTAAAAAAACACCTTTGTAGTCGGGCCAGCCCTTAAGCCTCTGGCCCTCTGCCTCCCTGATGGAAAAACAAAATGTACACACAAACAGGCTACTGGTTCCAGTAAAACCATCACGGGAACAGAGATTGTTTTCCCTTACGGTCATTTGAAGTCCCATGTAGCACCTTGGTTCGCCTATACGCTCAAACAACATACTGAAATTCAGGCTGGGCGATATGGAGAAAATCAAATATCACAATATTTTTTTACCAAATACCTCAATATTGATATAGCAACGATACTGTAGAGTTAACTACTGGTGCTTTTACAAAATATACACACAATGAGACTTTTAATAAACACTCATTAGTTATGTGGTTGTAATGACTAAGTGGGTAAAAACAAATAACAGAACAGTGAGGACAGCCTGTAGCCCTGTTATAGTCTGGTGACCTGTCCAGGGTGAACCCCGCCATCGCCCAATGGCAGCTGGGATCGGCTCCAGCCCCTCACGACCCCTTACGGGATAAGTGGTTGAATACGGATGGATGGATGGCATTAACCCATCCCTGGATCCATGGATGGATTAATGCAACTTTTAGATGTAGCAGACTCAGTTTTAAAGCTAGAGTGAAGATACCGGCAACATATGAAACCTGAAAACCTCAGGACCAACCATGTCATACTAGTTTGTCATTAAGGAGGATAAATAAACTAAATTTTGGTGAGAAAAAACTGGCGTGGCCATTTTCAGAGGGGTCCGTTGACCTCTGACCTCCAGATGTGTGAATGTAAATGGGTTCTATGGGTCCCCACCAGTCTGCCCTTTACAGACATGCCCACTTTCTGATAATCACACAAGTCATAGTCGTCAGCTGTTATGATCTGAGCATGTTTTATGCTAAATGCAGCATCTGTGAGGGTTTCCAAGTATATAACATAGAACAGCACTTTACTGTAATGCAGCCTCTAAAACCAGGAAAAGACAAAACTTACATATCACCATATTCAAAACCTAAGATGATATCTCCTCTCATATATCAATATTATATGGATACCTTGCCCAGTCCTAATTCACACGTCATATAATTCAGTTATATCTGATTTATATCCGTGTAGACAGTATTGAGGACCATAAACAGTCGAGCACGGTGCTCCTGGTCTTTGCTATCCAGGCCAACAGCATTCTTATTATTTATGTCCCTCCACAACTCAATAAACAGCCAGACTCAGCTGCTTCTCTCTCCGTGGACTCCATCCTCTCCTCCTCCCACAGCAGCCCCTCTCCCTCTCTCCCTCCCCCCTCCCTTTCTGTCCTGTCCCTCGGTCAAAGGAGACGTCCCCAGACCGCGGCAGGCTGTCAAACGTCTCCATGGCAAAGCCTACGTGAGACGAATCACGACCAGGTGGGCGAAAACACCCCCTGTATGCGCCCACTTCACCTCTGCGGAGAGGTTAGCTAGCTAGCGCCGGAGCGCGGCGTGTTTACGGGCCGTTTATCCTCCAACATAGCGGGAGTCCGGCGCTCATTACCGGGGCTGCAATGCTCGCGAGGTGTGCGCGCCGGCCGACACGTTTCCCCCGGTCTGATACACTGAACCCAACTTAGTTTGAGCCCCACTGGCGCGCATGCAACAGTGGTGGAGATGGAAAATAGTATCAGGAACAAATGAGGTCATCAACTCTCAATCTAGTGCACGTTACAGGGACTTCGCGTGGATTTCAAGTCTTTGGGGGACAGTGTCCCTTCACAGGGAGCCAAAAATAAACCCGGAGACGGAGTAGTGACATACAGTCAGTCCACATTATAAAGGAGGCCCTTCTCTCCCTCAGCCCTCTTGGACTACAGCCTGTCCTGGCCCGGCTTTAAAATGCACCTGTTCGGTTTGAAGCCAGAGGAATGAGCCTGGTGGGCTTCAGGCTGCTTCAGCTGTCCAAACGCCGGCTAGGGAATAAGGAGAAGGGAGGGAGGAGGCGAGGACGCAGGGAGGGAGGGGAGCAGGGCGGAGAGCGCTTGGTGAAAGCGGTAGCTGGGATAAGTAGCCCAGCAAGCCAGCTAATAACACAGCGATAACCTAAAAATATCCTCCACCGCGGAGCTGCGCCGCTGCCGCCGCTGCTGCAGACCGCGGCGCGTAGCTCACTAACCCCGCGGGCGAACCCGGATGTCTTATCAAACGCACCGAGTCTAACGCGGGGCTGAGCGGACACGACCCGGTTCCAACAGGAGCCACATACAGCTAGTTCAGCGTTTGGCCGGTGTCTCCTTGAATGGCTGACCCAGTCTGACGAGCACTTTCTCTTTCCAGCAGCACGGGAAGAAATGTTCAGGCTAAACATGGCACACATTCAGCAAACACACGACCAAAATAGGTGTATTCAAAAAGACACTGACCGTTGAATCTCTTCCAGGTTTATATCCCGTGGCGTAATTCAGGCTAAATCCTCCTTCCCTTTCTTCCGCTGCTTCCTCCCGACGGTGGCGAAGGGGAGGCTGGTGGCGGAGGTGGCGACGGGGAAGCTCGGTTTTCCTCCTTCCCCCTTTCACACACAGTCAGACGGACAGATACGGGCTCGCCGCTCGGTGCCAAAGCTCTTCCTCCCGCTCCTCTCGACGGGCGACGGGCTGTCCTCCGGTGCTCCGAAGTTAACCGCGTAGTCGCAGCGGAACGTGGATTCAAAATACAAAAAATATACAAAACACGGAGAAGTGTCCGATTTGAAATGAGCCCACCAGCAATCACAAAATCCTTAAGTGGAGCGGGAAAATATGATGTTTTCAAAAGGAAAGAAATGAGTTGAGTGGTAAGAATAAAAACAAGAAAGAAGAAAATCACATTATTATTTTTCGTAGCGGTAAAATCACTACTTGAGTGTCCGGTCGCTACAGCAGTGTGTCCGAGACACCCAGTAACCCGGCTGGACTCAATGCGTCCTGCACTCCCGAGGTCCTCAACACAAATGTCCGCTGCTGAGCCTGAAGGATGAATTTCCACCCGGAGGAGGAGTGGAGAGAGCGAGAGAGAGGGAGAGAGAGAGAGAGAGAGGGAGAGAGAGCGAGAGAGGGAGAGAGAGAGAGAGGAGGGGGGGCAGCGGCTTGCATTCTCTGAATTACTCCACCCCCAAAACTGCCTTCCCCCTCTCCCTTTTTTTCAAGCCTCCCACCTCTCTACCTCTTTCATTCACTATTTGCTCTCGTCTTTTCTTTTCTTTTCCTTTGTGTGTTTCCTTCTCTCAGTCACCCTGTCCCTTTCTCTCTCTATCCCACCATCACACCCTCTCCTCTTGCAGCCCAGCCTCTTCGGTTCCACAGTGTGCCACGGCGTCTCCAAAGGCATGCCCCCCGATCACCAGCAAATAAATCAATATATTTACTCAACACCTGCACCAATGGAATTATGATGGTGACATTGAGCCAGGATGTAAATGATCACCATGCAGCATTGTTTTAATCAATATCTGTGCATTGCAGTGTAATGTAGCACATGGGCTCTCTTATTCACAGTGATAGTGAAAGTCACTAAATCAATGTCACTGGTGCAACAACGAAACAAGATCAAGTCCAACTGATTAGACTGTTGTCAAGCTATTAAATAGGCCTTATCAGTCCCATAGATGTAAGTCAACAGAGGCCTACTACACCCACTAGTAGGTTTCATCTTCTATGGTAGATCACAGAGAGACTGTATTAAAGCACACGATAGTAGTAACTGGGCTGGAGCAGAACTTTGGGAAAACTCCATGAGGGTTTGAGGTTGGGAACGATGGCTGGGACACAAGGTTTTCATCCTGGAAAATCCAGGAGTTTGCATCCCATGTGAAACCAACAGGTAGCTGTCTTTGTGTTCATAGTTATTTTAACTCTAAACATACTATTTTTTTCATTAAACTTTTTTTTTGCCTAAAGAAGTTGTAGTTTAATTGCCTAACCTAAAGAGGCCTATGTGTGTTTGAAATGTGACATTTCATCGAGTTTTACATGTTAGAACGTGTTGCTGAAGTTTCACTTTCACATTTACAACATAGTGGTGGAGCAGAGGCAGAGGAACGTGATGTCTGTCTCAGGCGCTACTCTCAGGATTTACAGTATATAGTGACAGTTGAAAAAAAAAATTCCATATTTGCTCAAATTACTGACTGCAGCTGTAATGTCAAACAATGGGTTAGGTTTAGGCAACAAAACTACTTAGGTAAGTTTAGAAAAAGATAATTGTTTGTGTTCAAATAATGTAAAAACATAACAGAACAAGGTAACATAACAAATGTAACAATGTAATGTAACAATCATAACAATGTAACAACAATAATTAAACAAACTCGTGCACTACTGCCAGGATATATATAGAAACAGTGAACCTTTTTTATATTTGCTGCTTTTACATTGTGAAATGATTTGTTAGGTTTAGGCAACAAAACTACTTGGTTAAGTTAAGGAAATAGATCATGTTTTATGTTCAAATAATAATGTAATGACATTACATAACAAGATAGCATAGCAACGTAACGTAACAACATAACACAACAACATAATGTAACAATGTAAAATAATGATGTAACATAATAATGTAACAATATAATGTAGCAATGTAACATAACAACATAATAGCATGCTGTATCAACGTAATGTAACAACCGTAATGATGTGACAAGCATAATTAAACAACAACCACCCTTAGTGGACTTTTTTGTTCACCAATTTGTACAAACGTCTTCACTTTTCACATTTACAACATAGTAGGTGTAGTAGGCCTCTACTGACCCACATCTATGGTGCACACAGTGGCTGATAACGCCTATTTAATGGCCTGATAAAAGTCAAGTCAGGTGTCAAGTTTGATTAGTTAGACTGATGCAGCTTTGAAGGAATGATGCACTCATTATGAACACCATAATGACAATTAACTAACCAAAATAAAGGATATTGAACTAATATTTTGTCAACTTTTTCAAATTTTAAATATATTTTTCAAATATCTCTCCAAATATTGCCAAATGAAAAGAGATGCTTTTTGACATTTTCTGTTACCAAAACAATCAAACCTGTATCTCTGTAAGGTAAAAGCCTTATTTATTTGCCTCGCTGAGCATGTCTTTGCTCATATTGACTTTATGGACACAGTGACAGCACCTGAAGTGGTTTTATATGTGCTCATACATTTTAACACTGTGTGAAATAAGGCTTGAGTGGATATAAAAGCTCAACTAAGTGTTCTATGCATTCATAAAATCATTCTTTGTCCGTGGTAAAAGCCTCATGTTTTTTTTTTCCTTTGTCTTATAATGGCTTGCTGGTCTTTCTGTGCAAGAGGGGTTCACATTCACCTCCACAGACTAAAGTGCAGCTTCATGCTGGAGGCCACAAGCTCTTTAACACACTGAATTTTGCAAACTAGCCACCAGGAAAAAAAATACCGGCATTGCACATTTCTGCAAACCACAGGATAAGCTGAACGTTGATGTTTCTGGACCAAAAACATGTATCACATTTGCAGTAGCAAATGTCACATGGTAGCCCTAAACCCAGTAGTTTTGTTACCTAAACCTAACCAATCGTTTCACCATGTTAAAGCGGCACGAACTTTGAGCAAATATGATATGATGATAAAACTGTCACTATATCCTGATAGTGGTGCATGAAACGGATACTGTCTCATGTATTAAATCATGTTCCTCCTGTGCTCCTAATAGCATTTAGATTTCACCACACCCAAAGGCTAACAACCAATCAGAGCCGATGAGTCTCTAAAGACGCTGTCAGTGCTGCTTGCAAAACTCCAATCAAAATATGTTTCTGAATCTGAAAACATTTGAGGAGAGAAACAGACATTACAGTCACAGAATCTTGATTCATATTTTGTTCATAAGTTTTGCGAGCAGTGACTGACAGTTACTGTAGAGACTGTTTAGCTCTGATTGGTTGTTTTCGTCCGAGCACGGTGAAATCTTGCCAATACCATTAGGAGCAGTAGGAGGAGGCAGAGGAACATGATTATCTGTGTCAGGCGCTACTCTCAGGATATACAGTATATAGTGACAGTTACAAATAAAACTTTTTTTTCATATTTGCAAATTACTTACTGCAGCTTTAACGTTGTCAAATGATTGGTCAGGTTTAGGCGATAAAACTACTTACTGAAGTTTAGAAAAAGATCATGATTTGTGTTTAAATAACGTAACAACGTAACAATAAATGTAAAAATGTAATGTAACAATTGTAACAATAATTAAACAAACTCATATACTACTGCCAGGATATATATAGAGACAGTGAACCTTTTTTATATGATTTGTTAGGTTTAGGCAACAAAACTACTTTGTTAAGTTAAGGAAATAGATCATGTTTTATGTTCAAATAATGTAACATTACATAACAAGATATCATAGCAACGTAACGTAACAACATAACCCAACAGCATAATGTAACAATGTAAAATAATGATGTAACATAATAATGTAACAATTTAATGTAGCAACATAATGTAACAACATAATAACATAATGTAGCAACGTAATATAACAATTGTAACAATGTGACAATCATAATTAAAGAACCACCACCCTGAGTGGACTTTCTTATGCAACAATACATAGGAACGTTACATAGCAAACATAAAGAAAAACTTTATTTTTGGTTTCATGTGGGACACGAACAGTGGCCTCCTGGGGGAAAGTCCTGTGTTTGTTTGACCCACCCGCCCCCAGTGAACTTTATCAGTAGTTATACTCGTTATTACACCACCACCTTTTGCTCATTGTACCACATCACTTGCCCTGATCAGCTGTCAAACATCCACGTTCAACATATTTGTGGTTTGCAGAATTATACAATGCCAACATTTTTACTTAGCAACTGGGCTGAATTTTGATTTGGTAGGTTTGCCAAGAACTGTGACCTGGAATATTTTTTAACAAGTTGTTGTTCCTCATATACAGTATAGCTCATGATGTTATCACACTGATTTCCCTCCATGGGCCAATCCTCAGTCCTCAGTCCTCAGACGTGCTGTGACTGGAAGGTCACACAGACAGACAATGTGCCAACAAGTAAAGCACTTAACATGCAATTGTTCTGGTGAAGGTGGAGATCTGTGAATATGCAATATGTAATACTGTGAGTGTGAAGTAGGGTGATGGGAAATGGTTAATGGACTGCATCTTATATATTATATAGCGCCTTTATCCCAAGAGCATGGCAAAGCACTTCACACTGCAACACATTGATCTATGCACACAAACACAGTCATACACCATGCAAGCAGAGCGGCCATGCGTCATCACGAGCAGTTTGAGGTTCTGCGTCTGGCTCAAGGACACTTCAGCGTGCTGTTAAGAGAAGCTGGGAATTGAACCAAAAGGCACTGCACTATTGGACTCTTTTCTGTCCGAGTTATTAAAACAGCCTGACTGTTTTAACGACTTTCTACTTCTTATATTTTTTTCTTCTCCACAGATGTAATCTTGGTGTCAGCTATAGGCTTAAAGGGATAATTCTGTGTTTTGAAGTGGGCTTTTATGAAGTACTTATCCATAGTAGATGTACTATTTACAGGAGATAAAGGCTGGTATGTATGAAACTCGGAGAAACAGGAGCACCAACTCCGCAGCAAAGCAACTCAGTGCTTTGGACGGGGACGGCAGAAAAACTTATTTTAGCCACCTAAAAAAAAAGGCTCCGTTTAAGTGTATGCTATATTTAGCATGTTTTCTGATGGTAATCTGAACAGTAAGTGAAACTTTTCCCCCGTTTTGCCCTCTCCTGGTTTCCCCTCGGGGTCACCATTCTCTTGTATTTCTCCTGATTTTTGACAAATGTTCATACATTTTTTTTTCCCTTTTCCTTATCTCAACCTGTTTCTGGCATTGTGCAGTGTGTAAAAGATAGAAGATAAACTGATGCAAATATTCTGACTACAGCAAACACTTAAACGGATATCTATTTTTTTTAGGTGAGCTTTTCTTTCAGGTGGCAAAAATAAGTTTTTCTGCCGGTCCCGTTCCATAGCACTGTATCGCTTTGCTCCGGAGTCGGTGCTTGGTTTCTCCAAGCTTGGACACGCCGACCATCATCTACGGGTAATTCACAGACTATGGATAAGCACCTCATTCATCCCCACTTCAAAACACCTGAACTATCCCTTTAAGTGGCTGAGTGTCTCTATGAAAACTGTTTTAATTTCATTCAGCTTTATTCTGTTTTAAAATTATTTGTAGGAGACAAGCATGGGTGTCACCTCTAAGTAATGCATGTCTCATTTTGGAATGAGTGAAATATGAAACGCATTAAATTAGTTTCATTTAATTTACATTTAATTGAGAATTAAGTCCTCTGAGCTCAAACATATAGGAGTGTAAGAACCACAGTGAACCAACTCTGTTACTACTCAGTGATCCTATATGAAAGAGATGAGGTACTGTAAAAGGAAAGTCGAGAGGTACACATAGAACGGATATTTTTTGAAGCAAGTAAGGATGGAAGATATGTAGTTAGCTTTGACAATGTACAGAATAAAGTACCCATTGAACCGACATGGAGTGAAAGGGGAGAGAGGGATATGATTGAGGGGTGAAACATATCTTGAAAATTGTTGGTATTTTGTCCCAGAACTAGGCCATCTTTGAGAGTGTTATTATAACTGTCAGCAGACATTGTCCCTATTGTGTCGGAAAAAAATGTTCCATGACTCTGTGGTTGAGTCACATAATTGAAAATGTATTGTTAAATGTCACAAACGAAAAACCCAAAATTGGACAATTGACCACTTCATCCTCAGTTTTTGAAACAAAAAAAAGCATTTTGATGACAGCACAAGGTTTCTGTAGGACACCGGGGTTGTGTAATAGATAAGTAAAGGGACTGGTTGTATAAACCGACTAGACCACACTGAAGCACCTACCTTCAAAATGTTGATGCCATTTGCAAAAAAGAAGCAGAAATGAGCTCTGTGAATGAACGTTTGCATCTGTAAGAATTGTATAATCGTGGCTGCATCATGGTCTGTTGAATAAAGTCTGTGGTGTCCAAGTCCAGTTGCATGTCTCTTTTTGATTTTATCAAGTCAAAATTTGTGACTCAAGCTCTGACTCCACAGACACAAATTTCGGTACAAAATATCATGACAATCCATTCTGGATTTGTTGAGATATTTCAAGTGTGGATTTACAGACAGACAGACCTACGCTGGCATCGATAGAGCCATGCATGGCCAAAAACAGAGGATGACTTGGGTAGTTAACATTCAGAGTGAAAGCCACCCTGACTGAACAGACAAAGAAAAGAGTGGCTGTCCTAACCCTAAAAGATCAGAAAGCTTGGGACAGAATCAATCCAACACAAATGCTGTTAAAGTCACTTATCAGGTATTCTGCTCACAGTGACAACATACAGAAAAAAAAATTAAAAATTATAGTATTTTTTTTTTTTTTAACTTTGCTCCCATGATAGCCACTGTATTTTATGAATATGTTCTTTCAACCTCTGCCACCTGTTCAGCATTGATTGCCTACAGTTTATTGTCATTCCTGTTCAAAGTTTAGGAAGTGCATTGAAACCAACACCAAGCTGTGGCTTTGCAGCCTATTTGTACTACTGACCTCACTGGATTTGGAAACAGTGCAATACTGTTTTAGGCTACAGCCTAGTAAATTTGAACAATAGAAATCTATATTTTATTTACAGACCTGTACTGTATTAATTTGAATTATACACAGTATAGTAATTTAATATGTACGATAATTTGAAAAGCATTTGAAACAGCAATATTTTATTATCTATGATTATTCTGTCATCTGTCTCTTTTAGCTATTTCTTTAATGACTTTTTTTTAATGATGCACCATCGGTTGTAGCCTATATATTGTTGGGGAGACTGATATTTCACTTCCATGTATGCATGTATGCAGAGTGTGTACTCTGCTGGTGACAATGAAGACTCTAATAAGCTCTGACTGTTCATATCAGCATTTTAGATCCAACAATTGTCACAAAGACAACCCATATCTGCTGACTCCTCACTGATGCTCATAGAAATCCTAGGATATGATGCTCCTACCTGCTCACTGCAGCATCCAGGCGCCACTCAAACATGTTAGCACAGAGCCAAGACTAGCTGCTGGAGGAGGTATTCATTGCTCCTAACATCTTCAGACAGGCCAGGCTTTACTGAGGGGGGTGGCGTTTCAATATTCATGACGGTACATGACAGCAGCATCGATGAGAGGTGAAGTAGGAGTAAACCAACTCTTCGGAGGGAGACAGGAGAAAGGAAGAGAGGAGAATCAGAGATGGAGGGAGGGAGAGAGGGCAGGAAGAGAAGAGGTAGAAGGGATATTAAGTCTGACAAAGAGCTGGAAAGGGAGAGTCTGAGGAAGAAAATATGATACTACTATTACCTGTCAAAAATATTCAGTATATAGAGTATAAAGCAGCTGCTGGGTCTAGAAATGTATATATATATATATATATATATATATATATATATATATATATATATATATATACATATATTTTTTTCAAACTTCCTCAACATAAAACTGGATGCCATAGTTTAAATACTTTCAACTACATTTAGAAGTCTTGTTTATTTCCATCTTTTTAGCATGGCCATTGGCTCTAAATACCACGATACCCATGAGTCTCAGCTGCCGTTACTATGGAGAAGGCATAAATGTCACAGGCACAACTGAGAGCTGTAGTAAATTGGTGCAGAACATAGTGTTACAGATGCCCAATTCATCAAAAATTGACCGCAATCTCTGCACATGGCAACTACTGCATTGTTATGATAAGGGAGATATGATTATCCATCTGCAACCGTTTATCCCGTTAGGGGTCGTGGGAGGTTCTGGAGCTGATCCCAGCTGGCATCGGGCGAAGGCGGGGTTCACCCTGGACAGGTCGCCAGTCCATCGCAGGGCACATAGAGACAGACAACATAGAGACAGACAACCATTCATGCTCACATTCACTCCTACGGGACATTTAGAGTCATCAGTTAACCTAAACTGCACGCCTTTGGACGGTGGGAGGAAGCCGGAGTACCCGGAGAAAACCCACACTAACACGGGGAGAACATGCAAACTCCACACAGAAGAGCCCCAAGCTGGATTCGAACCTGTGACCATCTTGCTGTGAGATGACAGTGTTAACCACTGCACCACCATACAGCCCGGAAATATGAGTATGGAAAATAAAACATGGTTAAAGTATGGTTAGAGTTAGGCAACGAAACAACTGCTTAAGGTTTAAAAAATCATGAAAGTTCACTCAACTTCTGTCCTGAAGTTTTTATGTAGCCTACATATGCTCGTACCTTTGACTTTTAATGAAATAAGCAGATATTTTCTGTGGCCGAGACCAGGAGAGTCTCATCTAGTGGGCAGTTTTCAGGTCTGAAAAGTCAATGCAGAAGTGCCTTAACCTTGCATTTTTTTTCTAGTATCCAGCAGGGGGCGACTCCTCTGGTCTGATTGTATAGAAGTCTATGTGAAAATGAGCCTACTTCTCACTTGATTTATTACCTCAGTAAACATGATAAACATGAGTTTATATAATCTCAATCTCTATTTGTTAACCAGTCTGAGAGTTGTCCTTGATTTCATCTGACAACTTTAACCCTTTCACAGTGTTTTCACTTCATGAAAGTTAATTGGAACATAAATGTCACCTAAAAATGCTCATGCAGGATCTTATGCAGCATTCAGTTGTAACAAACATCAGTCCACCAACAGGTGACGTCTTGATAACTATGTCCACTCCGTATATACTGTCTGTGCTTGCGACCATCTCCAAATCCAAGCTGTTCAACCTGTAAAGTGATGAAGTGAATCAGTTTAACAGATGCCATTTTGGATGGTGGCACTGAATGGAGAGTGGCCTTGAGTGGCTGAACACTCTTCCTCTTTTGGCTTTTGACGGATGTGAAAAAGCACAGGAAGTCAAACCTGTTCTGAAAACTTCAACGATGGATGAAAGTTTTGGGTCGGTGTATGAATGTGATCGACACGACATGACCCTCTCGTGTCACTTCTGGTTGTGAAAAAATAAGCTATTAATGACCAAAAACCAAGATGGTGAAGGCCAGTATGCCAAACTTAAGGCTTCAAGATGGCAGTCCACAAACCAGTGGGTGATGTTACAGTGACTAGTGTCTGTCCACTTCTTATGTACAGTCTCTGGTCTCATGCCCTTCCAAATGTTGGTAAGTGCTCCAAAATGTCAGTCACCTAACATTGTGTATAAAAAATAATGATATGTTTACTTCTTGAGCTTTCGATGCCTAAAATAACTTCTGTCACTGTGGAGACTGAAAAACCAAAAGCAGATTGTTCAGGTTAGTCAGGGCTGTGGGTAGAGCACCAGATGCTGAGAGGCACCACGGTTCTGATCGTCATCATAATCAGGGTCCAGCGCCATGCAACAGAGTTGGAGATGTTGGGTTTGTTCACTTTTTCAGAGATCCTTTATTGGTTTGTTTGGGAAGATGATCTCCTCATGGGGGAAAAAATGAACAGAACAATGTGACTTTCTATTTTTTTTTTTGCTGATTGCTAAATCTAATAAAGTGGTGTGTCTTTTTTTTTTAATTGAACTCTGGACTCTTTATTTCTGGTGAACACTATTTGGACTTGCATTTGATTATGTACCTGATTTGGGACTTGACTTGGGACTTGTGTGCAGACTTGAGTCTTACTTGTGACTTGCAAAACAATGACTTGGTCCGACCTCTGGTAGCCTACCTGGTGAAATGTCAGGAAGCCCAAGTCTAGCATTCAGGCTGGAATTGGTCAACTGTTAAATTTTGCTCTGGACTCTTCTCTAAGTTTGTATTCAACATAATTAGTACTGTACATGTAGTATATTAGTATTATTGCAATGAAATGTAGTTAAGCAAATGGAAATGTGACACAAAAAGGCAATTTATTATTTTGACTGGTAAAAAATATGCTTGGCCGGTAGATTTTTTTATCTGCCAGTTCCCTCGGCTGCTGAGTCAAAAAGTTCATTTCAGACACTGATCATAATAATAATCATAATGAATGAATTATTTAAAGTTAAGATGAAGCACACCTACAGCTGGCATCATTAGACCATTATAGACAATACAAAGATACATAAACATATTTGCTGAAAATAGTAAAATGAATATTCCCCTGTATTTAACTTGACGGGGGGCAGGGGGCACAAAACAATTACACCTAGGGCACCCAAATGGCTAGCAGCAGCCCTGACAACACGACATCTGACAGATGCATCCAAACACACAGATGCAATGCACACATTGAGGAGGGGAAAGAAGGTAAATCTCTCCAGCTGTACAGCTCTTCATCTGCTGCTATGAATGCAGGGAAGGCGTCAGGCGAGCCGGGGCCCATCCGCGTGACTGGATCTAATGAAAAGTGACAACTCGCTTCTCCCGGAGAGCCTTCCTGTTTTGCTAGGCTTCAAATCCTATTTGCTTGCCCCCCCCCCCCTCCACACACACACCACCACTCTCCCATCTCTCTCCTCTCCCTTCTTTCCTCTCACTTTTCAGACGAGTGTTCCCCACTTTCTGGAAAATGTGATGCCAATATAGTCTTATTATATTTTAAAGATTGTAATTGTCCCTCAGGGGAAGGGAAAGAGAGGGAGGGAAGATGGGTTTTAAATGTGTAATAATCTGAAAAATTGTAGGCAGTGACTAGTTACAGAATGGCAGATGTTTAGGCAGACAGAAAGAGAAGCAGTGAGACAGTCTGACAGCGTAATTTGAAAGATAGCAAGTAAATTGATTATTGAATGGCAGGTATTCAGAGCGTGTCAGATAATCAGATGAGCGTGTGATAGGAAAACTTTGCAGTGTGCTCGATCAATCTACAAGAAAGATAAACCGCGTCTCTGTTATGACGACTCTCCGTCTTCGGTGGGTGTTTATAAGTCGATGAAGCGAAATAGATTTAGTTTGAAAGGAGTTGGGGTGCCATTGGTTGTGTTTTCATTCACTCTCAGCACCAGCATGTGTATGTACATTTATAGACACCATTATTTCTGCATGTGTGTTTTCTGCTCCCGTGCCTGTGCGAGCAGTCGGTTAAATTGGCAGTGCAGGATACAGTATGTGGGTTAGGGTGTCGTCCTCCTTGTTAATATTTCATCTCAGCGCTGGCAGAAAGAAATGGGGCAGAGAGACACAGAAGGGCTAATGCAGTGGAGGCGCTCCGTAAGATGGGGGATGTGTGCTCATGTGTGTGCACATCTTTGATTTTTGGGGGCTGTTTTGTTTATTCTCTATTAATTTTGAACTGTCTTGCGCCTGTTTTAAATATCTTTACATTATGGCTAATAATAATTATTGGTTCTGATTGGTGGTCAGGTGTGGATTAACCTGATCAACTAGTCACTATAACGGGTTTGCGGTTCTTAATTAATGTGGCAGCATGAAACTGCTGGAAAGGACAGTAACGGTGTGGCTTTATGGTTGCCAGTATTATATGTATGGAAGCCCTGAGAGGCAAGTGAAAAAAAAAATGTCCTCTCCTGTATATATTTATACATACTCAAGAACATGTGAAAAAAGGTTTTGCTAGAATAATCTTCCTTAATTATTATTTTTTTTTTCTGTGAAACACATGAAAAAAAGTTTTGCAGGTGAAAATAAGGTTTTACCAGGTAAATATAAAGTTACTTTTTTAAATGAGAAAATAGGTGAGAAAAATAAGGTTTGGCCACGGCACTGCCCATTGTGTATGTTTTCAACACATCTGTGTCTACGACTGCATGCATACAGTACACACACCCACACACACATCGCCCATAGAGGATCATTGATGTGTCCTGGCACACGTGCACTTTGTGTTTCTTCACATGTCGTGCTCTTGAGCTGCAGCCATGACCGTGTTTGTCATGTATGTGCAATTAAAGTTTTCTGTGCTGTGATCGGTAACAACACAATTCAGCACTTTTTTTCTGAGATGCTGTCGTCAACATGTCAGCTGCGCTCTGCATGCGTAGTTGAATTCATGAGAAATGCATGGACTGATCTGCTACAGGGACGTCGTGAACCCACTGCATCAGCAGGAAGTTAAATAAACATGTCAGATGGAAGGAAAACAATATGTCTAGTTTCAGCCTGTAACTTATCACACTATATGACCCAACTACTGCATATTTTTATGACAAAATATGCTATTCTAAGCTATTCTAAATAATACTATGGCAGAATATTGATTCTGATCGGTGGTCAGGAGTGGATTAACCTGATTCAGTATAATCGGACACCTATCTCACAGGCGTTAGTTTTTCAGTTCTTAATTAATGTGGCAGTGTGAAACTGCTGCTAAGGACAGTAACGGTGCAGCTTTAAGGTTTTGAGCCAGTATTATATGTACGGAAGCCCTGAGAGGCAAATGAAAAAAAAGAAAATCAGTTTGATCTAAATTGTTTTCTCTTATGTATCTATAATTTAAAAACGTGAAAAGTCTTTGCCAGATAATCTGTCTAAGTTCCTTATGATTATTAGGCTGGTGATCCCTTTTCTAAGGTTGATCTAAACTGTTTCTCTCCTGTGTTTATGACTTAAGGACAGGACTTTCTGTTAGAAACCCCAGGTCTTAGTCTGTCCTTCTGTGTTGCATGTTGCATGCTGTTCTGTTGAGCGTTTCCTTTTTATTTTGGAGACCCCCGTTTAAGTGCACGTCACTTCCCCTCCTGCTTGCTTCCCGCCACTACGTTTGAGCACCTCCCATTGACCTAGATTCTCACCATTCACCTTCGTCTCAGCGTCTTCCCCTCCGCCCTGATTGTGGTCACCTGTGTATAGTCAATCACTCATTCACTAGTATATAATGTGTCTTCCCCTTCCCCTCGTTGCCAGATCGTCTTGTGTTTCCATGCCGAGAGTTCTAGCGTTCTTATCCCGTGAGTTATTGCCCTCCCGTGTACCGATTCTCTGTCTGTTTTTGACTAAGCCCTTTGCCTGTCGTTTCTCGGAATTGTTTGCCTCGCTGCCTGACTTTGTGTACCGAACTAAGGACTGTAATAAAGATGTTTTTTGCCTCAGACCTGATCTCCCTGTGTTTGCTTTGAGTCTCCCACTTCCTGTGTACAGAGTCGTAACACTTTCTTCATTTTTGAAGATGAAAAAAACATTTTTTGTAATTTTTGTAAGTGTCAGGATTTTAAAACTTATAGCTCAGCTTTGTGAAACATCTCCAGCTCAGCTAGATGTTGCCGAGCAACTGGAATGCTGAGATAGTGGAACTACACCATGATATTTAAAATGTTGCAGCCTATAAGTGAGATATTACTAATATGTTAATGTGATGGCAGCATTCTGTTGGTTCGTGGCTTTGGTACAGTATACTGTACGTATCCATCATAATCATGAAACATACATGATGCCTCCGTCAGTTCACTCTGCTCAGTCTGTTCATTTTGTGACATCAGTGTGTTCAAAATCCCCTTAAGAAATTACAGTCAGGTGGAGATATAAATCAAATATAAATCTACAGAAATAGAGCGTTTTCTTTAACTGCTGAGAATGGCATTTAGGTTGCCAGCAACCGTTTCCAGAGTGATGACACACGCAACCACCTGCTGCTTGGGAATGTCAACAGATATTGACCATTTACTCCAACGTAGCAGGAGGGAGAAATGTGTTATTAACACATTAACTGAATAATAAAGTTGAGATCGGAGCCATGAGTCATTCTTACTGCTGACAGCCACTGTACAGCTGCAGACATGGGATGCCTTTATTTATGATGTCGACAGTATATTTTCATATATCATTTATTGATTAATTTCAGGGCTGTCAGAGTTAATACAATAATAATGCCTTAACATGAATTTGTTTTAACGGCACTAATTTCTTTTTGTGCAACTTGTAATTTTTATGTTGTAGTGATCTTGGTTTTAAAGCTGGAGTGAAGAAACTGGTATCACATGAAACTAGCAAAAACAGTGAATCCACTGGCAGCTGTGTCATACTAGCATGTCATGAAAGAGGCAAAAGTTACACTAAAAGTTGGAGAGAAAAAACTGTCCTGTCCATTTTAAAGGTCCCTTGACCTCTGACCTCCAGATGTGTGGATGTAAATGGGTTCTCTGGGTCCCCACCAGTCTCCCCTTTACAGACATGCCCACTTTCTGATAGTCCCAGTCAGTCTGGATCAAGTCCTAGTCCAGTCAGCACTCTGACACACTGACAGCTGTTGTTGCCTGTTGGGCTGCAGTTTGCCATGTTCTGATTGGAGCAGATTGTTGATGCTAAAGTCAGAACCTGGGAGGGTTTCTGGACAATATCTGGCATTATTGTTTATTGATTTCCAATATTAACTAGAAAAGCACTCGGAGAGCGCAGACCTCCGCCAGGCACCATAGTTTCCCCCCTGGTGGTTTCTTCTGGATCTGTCTCCTCCAGTATTAAAGCTGGATCAAACTCGTTGACATACTTCAGATGCAGAATTGTCTCAGCTACACGATGCCGCTTGTTAGAAATCTCTACCTCTAATATTAAATGCATAGTAGGCCAAAATGAAAGAGTACCCCCATTTTTTATATAAATTGCTATAAAATCTGCCATCTGGATCAGATCTGGATCAGCCTTTGGGATTTGATAGAAGTCCACAATGTAAATCCCTGAGTCAAATTTCATGAGCTTTGGGCAACAATTACCAGAGATATTGAGAAACAATTTTTTGGGTCCCATTTACCCCAATGTTAAGGAAAATTTCAAAGTGATCCAGAATCCTGGATTTCTTCCGGATCACCCCCAAAATTAAATCAGTTCTTCCTTTTCACATTTTCGACCCACCCTGAAAATTTCATCAAAATCCGTTCATAAGTTTTTGAGTTATCTTGAACACAGACAAACAAACAAACAGACAGATAAACGTTAGCAAAAACAAAACCTCCTTGGCGGAGGTAAATATATACAGACATTTGCATAAAGCAGCATATTTGTACACTCCCAGGTTGACAAGCGTATTAAATACTTAAATATAATAAATATCTGTTATAGCTGCAGTGGGTAGAAATAAAGCAAATGTGATTCACATGCCTTCAGAAACATCTCGTAGTTACTGTTAATACCTAATACCAAGCACCGCCCAGCAGCCAATAGGAACGCTCTCTCTCTGAAATGACCTGTGATTGGTCAAAGTCTCCCATCCCGGGCTAAGGTTTTTTAAATCCTGTAAACAGAGCCATGAGGAGGTACAGAAGTCCAGTTTTCTCTCAGAACAGCTGAATTACAACATGCTGAAAGGTTATTATGGGATTTTTGCCCAATGATGCCAAAAACTTTCTGCCTATTGAAGCTTTAAGGTACATTTTGATTTTACTGGGTTCAGCAAAGTCCTAATGTGGACTTTCTGTAGGTTGTTGTATGTTGTTTTTGAGCAAAAGTAGCAAACACAGACAGCAATTCTTCATTTCTGGGAAAATTGTGTTTATTTCCACTGTTGAGAGACGATAATTGCAGTAATCAGTGAGAGCAGTTAGCATTCTGTCAGCGTTGTGACTCACAGGATTGAAATTAGGATCTACTCAAAACTGATGATGAAAAACAAAACTTGGCAATTTCCCACTTCTGCCTTTAATTAGGTTTCAACCTGTCAAAATGGCCACCGCCACAGTGTCCTGACAATATTACAGTGACCCGAGGATTATCATGTAAGAGAGCAGTACTTTAAAGTGAAATAAGAGAAATGAGAGCCAAGCAGGAGAGGTAGAAAGGATTTTGTTAAGTTCAAGATAAGAGCATATTATAGCCAGTAGAGGAGGAAGATATGGGAGAGGGGATATGATTCAGTGGGGACAAGGGGACGTGAGGCACTTCTCCACGAGATGAGTTTTCAGCCTGTGGTGGAAGATAACTCTGATGTTCTGACTGGAGGAGGCCTGGAGGTATCACACTGAGCCCTCTTGGCTTTTGCAGCCCTTATAAAACTCTCTCCGGCATCCTGATTGTCAAAAAGTCCAGCTATTTTGCTCTCTAAGAGATAAGGTCATTACCTGAGTGCAGGGATATCACACTCTGGCCATTTGATGTTTTCATCATACAAGTTTATCGACTATCTATGACACTTGTACTTCTATATCTGGCTGTCCTGGTTACACATAGCTACAACAGTCCTGTAGGATGTGGCCTCATCAGCAGTGGTACTCACCGATAAACAGTACCAGCACTTCTACATTGTACTCCTTTGCATAGCATTACTTTTTCATGTGTACTGGCACTTCTCAGAAGTTGCTGGTACTTTTTTCTTCTCTCTCCATATCAGGTTCTGTGGGAGATTCATAATCATACGGTGCAGCACCAGCATTTTGAAGCCATATGAGCATAAACAATGTGTAATGTGGAGAGTATCTATGAGCTGACACTCGGGGGAGGGGGTCAGAACAGCGCTGCTGTAATTTATCAATACGTCCTTTCTGTTAAATAATTAGAGAACAAATGAAATTATGTAAAGTTGTATAGAATACCCTTAAATTGTCTTGTGAGAGGACCCATAAGCGTAATACCTTTTATTCACTGAAGAAGTTCAGAATGTATAATATGTGGCCGCATCCTCATTGGGACACTGATAAAACCTGGATGAAGAGCTGCATCCCTGCCTGTCTGGCTGGCTGCTCTTGATTCCAGACTCAAGGCATCCGATCATATATTATAGACTTATAGAGAGATGCTACAGGCTATGGATAACACAGGAAAGTACTTTAAGTGTTGACACTATGAGTAAATATACAAACACACCACCTTAACTCTATAATGTTCCAGTGTGAATATTATTGGAGTATCATACGCCTACTATAGAGGATATATAGACCAAGTATAATAATAATAAATAAAGAAATACATAAATAAGAACAATAGATTGCTGATACCAGCCAGTACACACCAACATTTGAATAAGATGAGTAGTGGCACATCAGCTATCAGAGGCTATCGTTAGCATGTTGCACCAACAAAGAGGAAACTTAGCAGAGATTTGTCTTATCTGATGGAGCGAGCCATGACTGCAAAGTCTAATGACGACACATTATTTTGGTTGACAGACTGGTAGCAAGACGACTAATGAGGGAATAACTGATGACACAGTCTGCTTGTCTGAGTTGACACTTCAAAGATAATCTCCTTAACGCTGCCTCCCTGTCTGTCCATAGATATGAGACATTGATTTTCCTGCGGCTAATAGTGATGAGCGGCCATCTCACTAACACTGCAGTCAAGTAGTTATCCTCGTAGCTTTAGTGTGAAGCAGAATTAATGGCTCATCTCTGATCCTCATTTAAACCAGAATGAAATACTCTTATTAATTTCACCTTTCGTTGACTGCCCCTGTGACTCAGTTGTTTTGCTCTTTTTTGATACTTTTTTTTGAATATTGTTTTGTTGCTATTAACGGTATTATTTTGGAAACATTAGCTATTTGGCTACTTATAAGATCAGATCATAAGATGACATGACTTTGAACTCTCAACTGTATATTTATGTGGGCAACCTGCAGGTCTGAGAAGTGAAGCCAATGCTGAAGAGCCTTAAACGTTCATTCTTTCTAATATCCAGCAGGGGGCGACTCCTCTGGTGCAAAAAGAAATCTGATTATATAGAAGTCTATGAGAAAATGATCCCACTTCTCACTTGATTTATTACCTCAGTAAACATTATAAACATGAGTTTATGGTCTCAATAACGAGTTTCAAGTCTTCTTCAATACAACATGATGTTCATTTAGTCAATTATGGTCCATTTAGAGTCAGATAGACCATAAAGCAGGGGCTGATTTAGGGCGGGGCTACCTTGTGATTGACAGGTCACTACCACACCTTTGTCTAGTCTGGGAGTTGTCTGTTTTTGTCTTGCAGCTTTGACACTTTCACAGTGTGTTTTCAGTTCATCTAAGTTAATTAACCTTTTTGGTTATCTGAAAATGTCACGTTCACCATTTGGCTGTACTTAGCTCCACCCTCTTGTGTCATGGCGACAGCCAAAAATCTCAGCATGGCGATGCCAAAATGTTGAACTTGAGGTTTCAGAACAGTAGTCCACAAACCAATGGGTGGCATCATGGAGAGTATGCCCACTCCTTATGTTAAACAGTATATGTTTTCTAATTTTGCATTTTACAGGCTAAATTTCATATTCATAAATGCAAACTCTGTTTGGTATAGAGAAAAATTCAATTTTCTATCAATCCAAAGGCAGTTAGAATTATTATTACTTACTTTCCGTTTAAAATGTATACCTGCCCCGAGCTCACACTCACTGGTTTGACTGTTAGGCATTTGTACTTGTTTTTGGTGTCTATAAAGAGAAGACGGAGGAGTTGGAGCTGTCTTCAGTCCAAACACATGGAAGTGAAGTGCACTGGAGACACAGTTCATCAAAGTTATCCCCCTGTGTTATACTGGAGGCTTATCCATGGTTTAAATGACCAGTGCCTGCTGGGAGAGCCTCTAAACTATTAACTAACTGCTCTTACTATGACTTATCTTTTCTTCTCTGAGTTCTAGCTTTTGGAGAGAGCTGCAGATCTTATATAACAAATCCCACTAAAGTGTCTGAGATCACAGGAATAACATATGGGATTTCTGGTTTTAGCGTGAGGAGCATTTAACACACATGAGGAGATTGGTTATACGTGTTAGTGCGGCTCTGCCGATCTCTACAGCTGACACCAAGCATGACAACGCACACAGATGATAGTTCCTCCTGACTGTGTCTGCGTGAGTACACCTTCATGCATGTACCAGTAGTATCTCCACAGTATTTGTATATGCATCTGTCTGGTGCACTTTTTCATACTTTGGTTGGCCTTTATATGTATTTGCACATACAGATATACAGTATCTCGCTATAGTAATTTTAAAAACATGTCGCTCCATCTAGCTTAAAGCACTTTTGGCAAAATAAATCATAACTGGTTTCTTTTTTGGTTATTTGGGAGAAGCAGAAACAAGTCATGAACACAGTGTTACATATCACCAAGTTGATATGTTGAAAATATTAGCAAACCAACACCTTCTCACTCCCAAATTGTCAAATATGCTTCAAATATGCGGACACTCTATGAACATCAGTTTTGCACGACAATTTCTGCTTGTTATATGCAAACACTGTCTTTTAAAATAAACATCTGTGGAACAAAACTACTGGATGGGGTTTATGAAATATTTTGGTTTGGATTAAAATAAGTAAGTTTGTTATGTAGTTATGCAGGCTACATTACATACACAACGTAAGTTAAGTAAGTTACATAATGCTACATAGGCTGATCCTACATAATGTAAATGAACTTACATCCATTCATTATCTGTAACTGCGGCGGAGTACACCAGTCAACAGTTAATGGACTGTGGGAGGAAGCCGGAGAATGTGGAGAAAACCCACGCTAACACGGGGAGAACATGCAAACTCCACACAGAAGGTCCATAAGCTGGGTTTGAACCTGTGACCCTCTCGTTGTGGGGGGACAGTGTTCACCGCGGCACCACTGAGCAGCCCCGACTTAACCCACATAGCAATAAGCATTGACTTTTGGTTTCTCACACAGGACATGAACAGTGGTCTCCTGGTGAAAGTCCTGGGTTTTTTGACCCATACCTTCACCTCGATCTCCTGCCTATGCAGATTTTAAATGTTTATTTTTTTTTTTTTTCCTTGGTCAAAAACAAACTAGGGCTGTCAAAGTTAATGCAATAATGTGCTACCACAAATTCATTTTTTGACGTATTAACGCTATCAAAACTCCAGACTTTGTCATGTCCATTTTCAGAGGGGTCCTTTGACCTCTGACCTCCAGATGTGTCCCAGTAGTCTCCCCTTTACAGACATGCCCACTTTCTGATAGTCCCAGTCAGTCTGGATCAAGTCCTAGTCAAGTCAGCACTCTGACACACTGACAACTGTTGTTGTCTGTTGGGCTGCAGTTTGCTGTGTTCTGATTGGAGCAGATTTTTTTATGCTAAATGCAGAACCTGTGAGGGTTTCCCTAAAATAAACGTAATCCACAACAATATACGTTTCCCTCAAAACGTAACTGACAAAGCAGTTTTGTTATACGGGAACATAATTTTTCGGAGACTGGGCTGTTTTCCAGCCACCAGCAGATCTGTGAAAACTGTAAGCTAGATGAGTCAGTCAGGGCACTCCAGTAAATAACCCTGATACTCTTCATGAAAATAAACTGATGGCTCACAGCCAGCATGACAGCTGTCCTTGTCTGTGCTTGTCAGCAGCTATGCATATCAGTATTGTGCTGATGATAATTTAGTTATTGTCCTTGTACTGATGCCAATGACACAAATACCTGCTTGTGGATTTTTATAGTAATATGATAGCATGTTTCTGAAAATGTCTTTTGAGACTTTTTCTGTCTAAGTTACTAATATGTATCCTATATCCTATTCATGAAGTCACTCTTTCTCCATCACCACGCCGACCTGTGCTCAGACCTGTAAAAGGGGTGTTAGGATGCACTGAGGACTAAGGTGTCACTTGGATTAAAAAAAAAAAAATAGCATACCACCCTGTCAGGGAATTATCTTGTAAAACAGATAAGTATCTAGACTGTGGTCTTTTGAAACAAATGGGTCCTGCGGCCTAATTAGCAAATTAAAGACCCAGAGAGCAAGCAGGGTTTGACAGATGAGACAATCGCTGTAAATGTCAGCGGTTAATGGGCCCCGCCCTGTTCGCCTGCTCTGAGCATGCTCACAAACACACTCTGCCCACAGGCGGACACACGAGCACACTGATCCACGACATGGAGGCATTCCAGTATGCTCACAGATTCATCAGCCCAGTCACACAAAAAGCCGTATAAACGCCATGATGATGTGAAAGGCATTTAGCGTGCAGTAAGTACACCTTCTTTGTAGGGTGGTCAATCAATTAAAATACTTAATCATAATTAATTGCATGACTGTCCATGATAAATCGCAGATTAATCACAACCTTTTTATCTGTTCAAAATGTAGCTTAAAGTGGGATTTGTCAAGTATTAAATACCCTTATCAACATGGGAGTGGATAAATATGCTGCTTTATGCAAATGTTTGTATATATTAATTATTGGAAATCAATAAACAACACAAATATGAAATATAAATATTAATACAAATATTAAAACAATGTGTTATATAGTCATTATAAAACCCTCACAGGTGCTGCATTCAAAAATCTGCTCCAATCAGAACATGGCAAACTGCAGCCCAACAGGCAACAACTGCTGTCAGTGTGTCAGAGTGCTGACTTGACTAGGACTTGATCCAGACTGACTGGGACTATCAGAAAGTGGGCATGTCTGTAAAGGGGAGACTGTTGGGGATCCAGAGAACCCATTTACATCCACACATCTGGAGGTCAGAGGTCAAGGGACCCCTTTGAATATGGACAGGACAGTTTTTCCTCACCAAATTTTAGCATAACTTCATAACTAGCCTTGTAACTATAACAACTGTAACTTTAATTGTTTTCCCAGCTTTAAATCTGAGCCAGCTACGACCTCTGGAAGATCGATTGCATTAATATGTTGAAGAAATTAGGGCATTAGAATGAATTTCCGTTAACGTGTTGTCACATTAACTTTGACAGCCCTACATTATTGATTTCCACATTATTTGTACACCATATATCCTACAATGTAAACACGTCCACCTGTCAATGCTACGGTAAGAGTTAGTGACGTAGTATAAAAGGGAGACTTACGGTGGCCGGGTGGGGGGGTTCGAGACCGTAAGTTATGTTAGTGACGTGACGATGGTCACGTTTTTTATTGATGTTTAAGACGTGTTTTCTGTAGTTGTGTTATGTTGTTTTCATACGTATTTTAGGTAGTTTACGTACTTACTTTAAGCCTAACCATGACATTTCCCTTATCCTAACTAAAGTGGTTTTCTTGTCTACACCAAACAGCGGACGTTAGCGTGGCGTACAAATCACACGCAAAAAGGCTTAAATGCATATTCATGACAGGCAGAATGTGTAAAGCCGTGGTGTTTATACGCCTTCCCATGAGATCAGGTTGGATTCATTAATAGAAGGATTCCCAGCGCAACACCTGCTGCATGATCAATAACCATTTGTAGATGCAACAGGCTCCCAGATCCCTGACCCAATTACAACCCATACAGAGACTCTGAGAGTTGGGCTCATCTCTCTCTATATAGTGTGTGTGTGTGTGTGTGTGTGTGTGTGTGTGTGTGTGTGTGTGTGTGTGTGTGTGTGTGCATGTGTATACATACACAACCACACTGTCTCTTTGTAGCCTGCTGTCTTACATACAGTGAGCAAACATGTTTTCCAATGCTTGGTTGTATTTGAAAATCGACGTGTGAATGCATAGAAGTATAAATATATAATCCGACCATCCATGTGTAGATGTGTGTGTGTTGCTAGTCCTCTCTCTTTCTCTCTGTCTCTATCCATCTCTCTGTCCTGAGGCCACACAGACCAGGTCATGAAGGTATTCAATGAATTACGGAGAAACATGCAAAGTCACGCCATTGATCCATTGTTCCAAGCGAGGAGGGGTCCTATCTAAAATCACCCCCCTCAGGCAATATTGGCTGAAGGAATGTGAAAACAGAAGACGTCTGCTTTGGTACTTTGGGGCGCACATTGATCACCCAGACAGAGAGGGACAGGTCTTTGTGAAAGTAATGGCGACACAGGCGACATAATTGATCTTAACTCGTGGTCTGTCATTAAGCGCTGAAGTTAATGAGGGGAGATTCCTGACAGGGTGTGGTGTGTAGTGGTGATACCGTGCTGGGGGAGGGGGTACGTCACACCACATGCCTTCAGGTTCCTCTGGTGATTTTATCTCCATGTTGAAGCTGTGTTTACTGACTGTCCCACATTCTTTGTTTGGGAGTATATTAAAAATCCAATTCAGCCGACAAAGTGCTTGTACAGTTTTGTGACAAAATGGCAACAGAAGTGATTTACCAGTTGTGAAAACGCTCTCAGAAAAAAGTCAGAGCGAGCCAAACCAACAGACTTTACATTTTTAATGTTTGAAATTCAGTCAACAGGAACTTTTCCCTCCTCAGTCCCTATGAATGTGCTTTCATAACAACAGGCCTGCAATGATCACCCACATAAAGCAGAAAGGTAATAATAAAGCTGAATGTATGCAATTTAAGGTGCCTGTTGTCTTTTAGCGAGTAGCATTTAAAGTTAATTAGGTGAAAGTGTCAAGCGGGTGTGGTGTTAAAAGTTTTAGATAGAGGAGTTTAGATCACTAACTGCAGACTGAGCAGCACAGTTTAAAGTGACTTTTATGTCACTCGGTGAGGAGTGCAAACATATCTGAAAGGGTTTTTCACACCATTATACTGAAGTGTTTTAAACATAGCTCGGGCTCATCAGATCATGTCATCTGCTGTCCTAATTTGCAGATGAATGTATTTGTCGTGTCCTCCCTGTGATGGTAACAATGAGAAACAAATGAGGCTAAAAAGGAGGGACGGATGTCTCAGAAAGCCTCCCACTGCCCCGGTGGCCTCTCACAGCCTACGGCGCAGAATTCATGTAGAAACTAATAACTGGCGACCCAATTACAATGAAGACAGACAACAATAAAGTCTGGTCCGATACGCTTTGCTGCAAGCATGAGAAGGCTGCTGTTTAATTTGAGATAAGAATATCCAAAGACAGAAGAGACAAAGACCCTTAAGCAAGGAAGCTTCGTAAAACCAAAAGTTCTTCTGTTTGTGTGATTCATGCGTTTAGAGTCCTTCACTGAAGTAATTCATTTATTTGTTGTGTTGTTGGCCACAGTGTCGTGCGGTCAAAATCCACCGGAGAAGTTTCAATACATGTTTATTGGAGCTGTCAAAATCAACGCCATAATAACACATTAATACAAATTCGTTTTAACACCACTAATTTCTTTAATGCATTAATGCAACTTGCGGTTTTTAGGCTGTAGCGGCTCAGTTTTAAAGCTAGAGTGAAATGTGCCACTAATTTCTAATGCAGTCAATCTTTCAGAGGTTGTAGCGGGCTCAGTTAGAAAGCTGTCATGGCCGTTTTCAAAGGGGTGCCTTGACCTCTGACCTCCAGATATCTGATATATGAATTATAAAGGTCTGTAGGTAGAAGCCTCCTTTGCTCTGCAATGGTAACAATAATAATGCCTTAACAAAAATTTGTTTTAACGTTACTCATTTCTTTTTCTGAGTGAAGATACTGGTATCATATGAACCTAGAAAATCCAGTGAATCCATTGATACCAACTATGTCATACTAGCATGTCACAAAGGAGGCTAATTGCACCAAAGTTACATTAAATCTTGGTGAGAAAAAAATTTAATTAAATAAAAAAATAAGGTGAAATAAAAAAAAAAAAAAAAAAAAAGAAAACGAGCCCCCCCAAACCCCCCTCCAGGGAGAGAGCAAACCCAAAAACAAAGGAGGGAAGAAAAACTGTCATGTCCATTTTCAACGGGTGAACACCCGGTAGTGTCACCTCTCAATGTCTGATCCTGGATGTTCTGACCTCCAGATGTGTGGATGTAAATGGGTTTCTCTGGGTCCCCACCGGGGGGTAGTGAGTTGCATTGTAGAGCGTGGGTTCTCTGGGTCCCCACCAGTCTCCCCTTTACAGACATGCCCACTTTATGATAGTCCCAGTCAGTCTGGATCAAGTCCTAGTCAAGTCAGCACTCTGACACACTGACAGCTGTTGTTGCCTGTTGGGCTGCAGTTTGTCATGTTCTGATTGGAGCAGATTGTTGATGCTACAGTCAGAACCTGGGAGGGTTTCTGGACGATAGCTGGCACTGATTTGTGTTTATTCATTTCCAGTACTAAATATATACATAGATTTGCATAAAGCAGCATATTTTCCACTCCCATGTTGATAAGAGGATTAAATACTTGATAAATCTCCCTTTAAAGTCCGTTTTGAACAGACGAGAAACGTGTGATTATTTTGCGATTAATCAAGATTAACTATGGACAATCATGCGATTAAATATTTTAATGAATTTACACCTCTAATATTTACCCTTTATGCCATGCTATATCTTGTTTGTCAACCTGATCAGACTCATTTACATGTACATTAACTTCTATGAGTTCTGTGAACTGAAGTCATCCAATTTCAGTCACCTCTTCTCGCTGCAGCTGGCAATGTGTGAAATTACCTAATTCAGCTTTAAAGCAGAATGCCTCTTTTAATGGATCTTCTTAACCAAGCAGTTTCTGAGACAGTTAAACAGGCGGGGTTAACTTGTGGCTGTACATACTGTAGCTCAGTGGGCGGAGCATGATTAGGAAACCTCACATTGGTCACTCAGGTTAACACAGCGACTCAGAGCCGGCGTCCGTAATCATCCAACATAGCGTGATAAACACTGGGTCCATCTCCCAGAGCCAAGCGCTATACTGAGATGTGAAATTTAAATAAACACTGTGGCAGGTGACTGTTGGAATCGCAGATGACCGCAAACATAGACGTCGTCACCATGACGTCACCCATTTGTTGACTGCCATTTTGAGTTGAGCCTTGAGTTCAGCATTTTAGCTGTTGGTATCTTGGTTTTTGGTAACCAAGAGAGGGTGGAGCTAAGTACGATCGAATACTGAATAAGACTTTTTTAGGCGACCAAAATGTTAAGTGATGTGCTCTAGGCAGCTAAACGAGATTCCTGCAGATGTTATTCATTCATTAGCCCTGTTTGGGACGAGCGCTATCCACTGCACCTAATTCAGTTTTGGGGTCAGTCTGTTTTTTGCCTGTTGGGCTGCAGTTTGCCATGCTATGATTTGAGCATATTATTTTATGCTAAATGCAGTACATGTGAGGGTTTCTGGACAATATCTGTCATTGCTTTGTGTCATTAATTGATTCCTAATAGTAAATATATACATAGTTTGCATAAAGCAGCATATTTTCCACTCCCATGTTGATAAGAGTATTAAATACTTGACAAATCTCCATTTAAGGTACATTTTGAACAGATAAGAATGTGTGATTAATTGTGATTAAATATGTGAATCGATTCACAGCCCTAAAAAACCCGAATACAAAAAAATGCAGACATGGTGTGGAAAGGCCTCAGGCTGTGTGACAAAGGAGTGGGAGACTATTTGTGCTGTCTGTGGATGCTGTCTGCATATGCACATGCAGATGACACACTGTATACCTTCGTCTTCCTTCCATCTCTGGGAGAAAGTGAACAATCTCCTGCGTTGTTCAGACATCGGGCTGCAGCAAAGCACAATAACAAGTTGCTGCTCGCTTGGAGCATTAATGCAAACAATATTTTCATGTCATGCATTAGTATGAGCATTCAAGAAAAGTATTTTAACAGCTAAAAATATTCAATTTAATGCACCACAGAATGCAATGAATAAAAGGAGTATTTGCATACAGGCCAAGACTGTGTTGACTTCTTTGCTTTATCCCCATCAGCATGGGGAGGAGGGACTTTCCAGAGGACTGAGCTAAATGACCCATACTTACCCACAGCAAGTAAACAGTGGCTGAACAGGCACCTTGAGAGCCTTCATGATCCAACCTGCCCTGCTGACAGAAAGACAGAAGTAAAGCTTGTGTGAGTCAGCGTCATGTTTGTTTGTCCTGGGTTTCTGTCTAATCTCCACTGAGATGAGCACACATGGAACAAGCTGGTTCATCCTCAGGAGGTTGAGAGTCACAGCAATGTGAAATTTAAGTAAAAAGAGGCAGCTTTACGAACCATCAGTGACTTTCATCAGCAACTTTACAACCGGCGCTTGTCACAAAGTAATCCTGCCGTCTGGCCGCCCAACGCCACCACAATGACACGACTTGGTTACCTTGCTCTTTCAAAAACAGAAGAGTGCGAGAAATGAGATTTTAATGATTTGACAATTAGGGTAATAAGATGATACGCATCTCTAGTGAGGACAGATGTCTCCCATATGTGTTTCAAAAATACGCAGGTGTTGATTATGTAAAGATACAACGCTTCTGTTATAAGTGTTTAGTATTTAAGCCAGCACAGATGCTGCAAATGCACGGACACATAAACTGGTGAAAACACATCTCAAAAGCTTAAATATATCTTTCAAAACAGGAGTCGATAATGTGTTGTTTAAACATGGTTTGGGAATTGATTTAAGGATCAGTTTTAGGGCATACAGGAAAGCACTTTGCTACCTTTTACTGACGCACCATCAGCGTGTCTCCTCTGCTCTCACATCATTGCTTACTGCCATCATTTCCTCTGAGTCATCCTCTGTTAACAGCGAGAAAAAAAAAAAACATTCATTCAGCCATTGAATGGACAGTTGAATCTTCTTCAACTGTCAGATCTGAACCAAGTAAAACTGTACAAACATACATCTGTATAGAGAGGCAAAGTCCCTCCTACTCCGGTCGACCACCATGGGACCTTACTGTATTTTGATAAAAATAATTTAAACAATTTTTGATCCCATTTTAATTGCAGCATGAATCACACATATGATGTTTGTTGATTTAAGAGATAGTTTTGCAAGTCAAGAAGTCTTAGTTTGTAAATCTGTTAAAGTATAATGTCCGTGCCAGACTCGGCACGGCAGCAGGACATGACGGCTGCCCTCGCCGAGCGGCTGCCTCGCCGAGCGGCTGCATATCTCACGCATGAGGTCATTTAATTTCACCATAAATGTCATCTATATCTATTTTAGACAGAGTTTAAGAAGCGTAAACCCTGTAAAACCCTGTAAAACCCTGTACTATATTCATTCAAGGAGCTGTGCAAGTCACTGCATTTCATACATTACCCTGCAAATATTTCAGAATAAAGGTCTTGTGTTAACAAATGAAGGAACTCTGTCCATAGAAAAAAAATGGTAGAGGGCTTTTATTTTGAAATAGAATCAGGAAAGTGTTGATTTGATTTGATGTCTGTGACATATTCTACAGATACATTGAAACTGTAGTAATGTTGCTGGTATGATGTAAATATACTGTCAGTAGATGACGGTCGGTGTCTGCAGGCGAAGCCTTGAATCTCTGCAGCAGAAGCAGCTGACAGCCGCAGTGTGGCTGCTCTAACCTGTTAACATGGGCGCTGAAATAAAAAGCAAGAGGTTCTGCGACACTCACGCTCTGCTCGCTCAGTCTGGTCCGGCTGTAAGACTGTGAAAATATGTAATTAGAAAGACTATAACCTCACACCGAGTATGTGACGTATTTGTCTTCTTCGTTGACTACTGTACATATTTTTTCAGAAATAAGGTCACATGGTGGACTTCACCTCTCTGTACTGATCAAACACGCGTCCCTACATAAGGCAGGGTTACACATTAAATGCATGCATTCTCTTTCTTTATTTTACAGTGAACTATGTTCCTGTTTTTATTTGAAGTGACGGTGGTGGATGTTGAAACTGTGCAGAAATAAAAACCAATGCACGCAGAGTGAATATGATTCTCTAAATAGCTTCATTGATGCTTTATGAATCTGCAGGTCAGACAACACTAATAAGGTCAGAGTCACAAGGTCAGTCTTCTTATTTTGGATATACTGTACATGGTTACTTGTTAGGCTCATTTCAGATGAGCCCGGACTACGCAGTCTAATATTATAGTTTGCTTGGTTTTACAAAATATGTCCCTCTGCTGACGGGAGACTTGTCCATGTGTGTGATTGGTGACATGCTACAAACACCGGCCCTCTTATGTGAGTGTGCTCATATCCAGATTGAGAAATCCTGGCTCTGTTTATCTAGGTGGGTTAGTTAACCCAGATAGTGAGAAGATATTCTGGGTATGTTGAACTTGCTTTGCAGTACAGGCCTCACGCTTCACGGCCATGCCAAAAGAGGAAGATACATGCAACAAAGCCGATTAAAAAAATATTTAATAATTCAAAGAAAACATACGAGGAAGACTTAAACTGGGCATGTGGAATCACAAAGTTCAGCAGCATAAGTCAGTGCATGAGTGGACAACTGGGTCAGTGCAATGTTGTATAGTGCAGCAACAAAAACGTTAACGCCAACCCAAAGTGAAACGAGTGTCGCAGGAAGGGGAGGGCCCAGCAACTGAGCTCCAACAGGGTTTTTAAAGGAGCAGTGTTGCCGATGGGCTCAGGTGTTGCCATTTCATTGACGACCGTCTGCCACGCCCATCTCCAGGCAGACAGGTCAGAGGGAGTCGTCACAGTATCAAGGCCTGACATCTCCTCTCCGTCTGAGCCATGGCGCTCCGTTAAAAACTCATCGGTGACCCTCCCTGTTGCACCGGGTGACATGTTCCTTCATCACCATGAACACACACACTGTAGTGTATTTTAACTCAATCCCATACAGACCGTCCTGCTGCCACAAATACTCACTACAGCACCACATGTGGATTAATCCGCCGCTGAAAATAGTCCCTAAAAATGTCCTATGTCTTCAGTAGTAATGAATGGGTCTGGGGTATTTAGAGATGTAATAATGCATCGTTGGCTTTTTGGTCTTTGATTTGTTTGTTGTTTGTTTGTTTTTCTCTGACTCCTTCTCACTGATTAGAAGTGGGAGGGACTCTGTGATGTCACAAACTTCCATGCACCAATCAGAATGTTTCTGCTGACAGGTGGTGGTGGTTTGGTTCCTGTAAACACAGTCTGATTAAACTACACCCACAGAGTCCTGATGAAGCAGATCAGCAAAGTTTTTAACTGTTAAACTCTACTACATTCTCCCTCTCTCTCGTTTATAGTTGGCTTTTGAGTCATGAGTCATTAATTTTATTTAGAAATACTAGAGAGGATTAGAAATCACACATGCAGGGGTTTATATGTTAAATTAAATGTGTCTTGTCTTAAATGGAATTAATTAATTAATATAAATGGTGAAATGTATAAGGGTTTAGAACATTATAATGGAAGTATATGATGACCACCTCCACGCTCTATTACGTCTCAGAAGTTGGTTGATACCATCTGTTACACAGATTTAATGCTTAATTAAAATAATGCCTCTAAAATACCACATTAAGACCCCAAAACCTTGACAAACACCACAGAAAAAGACGTGCTGTGATTTGGGATCAAAAACTTTTGACATTTGGAGATTTCTGCATTTTTCAGCGACTGGATGGCGAACACTTGTGTTGTGTAAAGTGCTCAGTGGGCATGTCTGTAAAGGGGAGACTGGTGGGTACCCATAGAACCCATTTACATTCACATATCTGGAGGTCAGAGGTCAAAACTCCAAACTCCAAACTCCAAACTCATAGCGAATGGGAAATCATAAATAAAGGACAATGTGATTAATGTGTGACAGCTCCATTGTTTAGCAAAACTGACCATAATATGAGCGCCTGTGAGCGTCTTCATGGTGACGGTGACGTTGGTTCACCCTTGATACACCTTGAGACAGACCATTCATCCTCAGGAGGTAAAACTCCATCTCATGATGGATCCCTCTGTACGGACAGGGAGAGTTGACATCACACTGAAATTCTGTACTGACATATTGAATGGACCACAACTCGCACCATTCTTCTCTCCTGAAAAACGATATTCAAGACTCTCTCTCTCTCTCTCTCACACACACACACACACACCTGTGTGTTTCCCTAGATTCTGATCAATGGGCTTGTCGCAGCGGTGACACTCAATACGAGAACAGATAACATGCACACTCACAGTCCACACACACAGACTGGCTGATTGAACGACTACACGGCCAAGTAACTAACTAATGTGGCTGCATTTCTCACCGTAAAGACGCTAATGGTGATCCAAGAAGGAGAGGTGTTTCACTAGAGCTTCTTCCTGTCCATCACATCACCAGTTTTCAATATGTCTCTCTTCTCTCTCTCTACGTCTCCCTCCCCGTCTCTGTTTTTGTATCTATCTCCTCTTACTGTCACACACACCATCTTCCCTGGAGGCAGGGCTGGGTGGATCAATGCTACTGGTGTGTGTGTGTGTGTGTGTGTGTGTACACGTGCACTGATCAATGGTGATTACCTGCAGCCCTCTGCTCTTTGTAATTGTGAAGTGAGGAGTGATTGGCACTGTGCCACGGGCCACTGCCATCAGGAATGCTGTCGAACACACACACAGAGCCGTGCACTATCTTTGTGAGGACACTCGTTGACATAATGCATTCCCTAGCCACTTACCCTAACCTTAACCATCACAACTAAATGCCTGACCCCTTACCCTAACCTTAACCATCACAACTAAATGCCTGACCCCTTATCCGAACCTTAACCATCACAACTAAATGCCTGACCCCTTACCCGAACCTTAACCATCACAACTAAATGCCTGACCCCTTACCCGAACCTTAACCATCACAACTAAATGCCTGACCCCTTACCCTAACCTTAACCATCACAACTAAATGCCTGACCCCTTACCCTAACCTTAACCATCACAACTAAATGCCTGACCCCTTACCCGAACCTTAACCATCACAACTAAATGCCTGACCCCTTACCCTAACCTTAACCATCACAACTAAATGCCTGACCCCTTACCCTAACCTTAACCATCACAACTAAATGCCTGACCCCTTACCCGAACCTTAACCATCACAACTAAATGCCTGACCCCTTACCCGAACCTTAACCATCACAACTAAATGCCTGACCCCTTACCCTAACCTTAACCTACTTCTAACTCTTTCTGAAAATGTCCTCAGTTTTCTAAAATGTGCTAGCTTTCCAAAAAATGTCCTCACTTTCCAAAGATATCCTCGCTTTGCAAAAATGTCCTCAATTTTTTAAAATATCTTCACCTTCCTAAAATTTTCTTGCTTTTCAAAAATGTCTGCAGTTTCCAAAAATGTCCTATCTTTCCTAACATGTCCTCGCGTTCCAAAAAAGTCTTCACTTTCCTAAAATGTCCTTGCTTTCCAAAGACCCACCAAAAAATGTTCCCTCTTTCCAAAATGTCCCTCCTGTCTTAAATGTCCCTCCTTTCTAGATCTAAAACTGAGACAAATCCTCTCAAAGATACATGTATATATCCATCCATCCATCGTCAACCGCTTATCCCGTTAGGGGTCGCGAGGGGGCTGGAGCCGATCCCAGCTGGCATTGGGCGAAGGCGGGGTTCACCCTGGACAGGTCGCCAGTCCATCACAGGGCACATAGAGACAGACAACCATTCACGCTCACATCTACACCTACAGGCAATTTAGAGTAATCAATTAACCTAAACAGCATGTCTTTGGATGGTGGGAGGAGGCTGTGAGGCGACAGCGCTAACCACTGCACCACCGTGCAGCCCTATATGTATATATATGTATATATAGATATATATATGTATATATCTATATATACATATATATATATGTATAGCAGAACACACATTCAATTATTTTCATGGACACATCTCTTCTTCTTCTTAAAGGTCTGTCTGAAGGTGAGGACCAGCCAAAACGTCCATAAAATGTCCTCACTCCTCACTCCGAAGGACTAAAACTCACATTGGTCCTCAGAAAGATAACTGGACACACACACACACACACACACACACACACACACACACACACACAGGTCTGCTTTACAGTTTATGGCTGGTTGGCTTCCACTGACGATGTGTGTGTGCATGCTTGAGTGATTTGAAATGAACACACAGCTATCTGAAACAGGTGACAGGTGATCTGTGTCTCTGTTTGCGTCCTCCACCATCTAACATCTTCTGTTGCTCTCTTTCATTATGCCGTGAAATCAAGAAGCCAAACATTACGTCTTCTTCTAAGTCGCAGTCTGTCTGTTTATCCCGCTCTCTGTCATTATGAACTAAGCCATGTTGTAGTTACAGCTCTCCGTGTAGTCACAGACCAAAGGCAGCGATCTGGAGGTCACTTACAGCCAATCCTCTTACACTTCCCCCCAATCCCTGTTCAGCAGCTTGACTGCTTAAGCCTGGGCCACTTTGCATGAGCGTTCCCCAGCACTGAACAATGCCATCATCGCTGTGTCTTATTTTGGTGGCGAGTGAGGCTAATTATGGTGTTTGGTTTCAGATCCATCTTTCAGTTCTGGTTGAAGTGTTGCTTGGAATGCAGAAGCTCTTTAGTCCCTGTTTGTGTCGAGGCTTTGGTTTAGGGAGGGAACCAAATTATTAAATTTTAAACAAAACAACAAAAATCTGCCTTTCAAGGTAATTTCCACACTTTAAAATGATGGTTTGCTGCTTGACTCAGCTAAGACACATTAAGGGTTTTATCTTTTTTCTTCAACAGCTTTTATGAAAGTCGAGGAAGCACATGGCAGATGAGAGGAAAGAAAAAATACTGTTTTCTGTTGGCTCATATACATATTATTTCAATTCATTCAAGACTAAAAAAATGTAATTTTTTGGCCAATGTTAGCATCACATTGTACTCGCCAATATTATTGAAGAGAGCAGATTTTAGGTCAAACATCAAACACACATTTGGAGAGCTAAAGAAAGTTGTTGGGTTGGAGCCCCCTCCCACCCACACCCACCCAGCCCTCACCCACCCTCACCCACCCAGCCCTCACTCACCCCCCCCCCGCCCCCCCCCCCCCCCCCCCCCCCCCCCCCCCCCCCCCCCCCCTCACTCACCCAGCCCTCACCCACCCACACCCACCCAGCCCTCACCCACCCACCCACCCACCCAGCCCCCTCCCCACCCACACCCACCCAGCCCTCACCCACCCACACCCACCCAGCCCCCTCCCACCCACACCCACCCAGCCCTCACCCACCCACACCCACCCAGCCCCCTCCCACCCACACCCACCCAGCCCTCACTCACCCACCCAGCCCTCACCCACCCAGCCCTCACCCACCCACACCCACCCAGCCCTCACTCACCCAGCCCTCACCCACCCAGCCCTCACTCACCCACACCCACCCAGCCCTCACCCACCTCCAATACAAAAAGAATAAAGATTAAAAAAAACAAAATTAAATAAGAAAAAGAAAAGATTTAATAATATATATATATATATATATATATATATATATATATATATATATATATATATATAAACTGAATAAAGTAAAATAAAGTACACATAATAATTAATGATCTTTAATTGATAATTATTGGATAAATCCCATACATATGACTTCTGCAAAATGTGGGATCTGGAACATGACCTGCTGTGTAAAATAAATAATTAGTAATTAATAAATAAAAAGTTCAGAAGGAGAAAATTGGATCAGTATGCACACTGATCAGCAGATATTCAAGCAGCAAGGAGAAATAGTCCCCCTCATCAACTAATACATTATATTTACATGTCAAGTTAAATATACAATATGAACAGTAGGGGTGCGAAGAAAAAAAAATCAGTTCATCTACTGTATATGTATGCCGATAGTTTAAAACTTTTAGATCAATTTTTTAGGGCCTGAATAAATATAACTGTTTCATTTGAGTCTGACCTCCACCCTCCATGTTAAATCCAGCCTGGTAAACACTACACATCCAGTAAAGTATTAAAGGGTGGAGGGTGGGTGTGGATCCGACCTCCACCCTCCATGTTAAATCCAGCCTGGTAAACACTACACATCCAGTAAAGTATTAAAGGGTGGAGGGTGGGCGTGGATCCGACCTCCACCCTCCATGTTAAATCCAGCCTGGTAAACACTACACATCCAGTAAAGTATTAAAGGGTGGAGGGTGGGCGTGGATCCGACCTCCACCCTCCATGTTAAATCCAGCCTGGTAAACACTACACATCCGGTAAAGGAGGGAAACAATTTGGAAAAGCAGAGCTAGACATCACGGCTAAAGCTGCACGCTAACTCCGTCACAGACGGGAATCGTCATCGTACGGCGGTAACGTGCGGTCCGGCCGGCCGTCGCTCTCGTCTCCGTGGTCCAACGGGCCGACGCTACGACTGTAGAGCGCCATATACTGACATTTATGTTAAATGCATTCAAAAAAAATAATCAAATACATTATTTCTGACAACGACTGATATATTTGACTTCAGGACATCTCCGACCACATACATGGTGAATGCCAGAGTTTTTACTATAAAAATTATGAGATTTTCCAAAATAAAAGTCCCTCGAAGGGTATCATTCAACTTTTCCCATGGTCTAGTGTTAAAAAAGTTACCAAAAATCGCAATAAATCGTAATAATGAATTGCAATACTTACCGAATCGGTACCCAAGTATCGTAATAATATCAGTGGACGTTACCAGTCAGCTTGTAGCCAAACGGCAGATGAAGGAGTCAATGATGGCGATGCACGAAGAAGCAACTGATGCCAGCTGATCTAACTTCATTGCTCTACTTGAACAATGGTAAGTTCTTTCTAAGTCAGACAAAGTGAAGCACAGGACAGTATTTTTGTTGGACAAACTACCTTAACTTCATAGGACTCACTGGATCGATTTTAAAGTCACAGCTGGGCGCTCGTGTCCACAGTCTGTCCAATGACAGTGGTGAATGCACGGCTATGTTTACCAAAATCACAGCAGCAAGACTCTGGTTGGCATACTGAGACTTTTCCCTCCACACCAGAACTTCACAGGCTGCCGGTTCTCTTTTCTGTCCGCTCCATATCAGGTTCTATCAGGTTCTCTGGGAGATTCATAATGGCACAGTGTGTGCTGTAATTTAATCAATAAAATGTCCACGTCCTGTTTGTAAAATAATTAGTGAACAAATATAATTAATGAAACATTATTTAAAAGTTTTTTGAGTCTGATCTTTTAGGGCAAACATTTCCAGAAGAATTAAATGCTCAGACGAAGGCTGTGATACGTTCAGATAATTAAATAATCATTTAAGTTGTAATAGTAATGGTCAAAATGATGTCAAATTGTATAGATTTAAGTCAAAAATGTTTGAATTTTCCAATATCTCCTAGTATGTAGGAGCATCCTGACTGGACCTGAATGATACCCTGCTATAGACTTACTACTATTAACCATTAACACTAAACACACCACCTTAACCCTATAATGTTCCAGCTGGAGTGTTATTGGAGTATTATAGGCCTACTATAGAAAACACATAGACATTTAAAGGAAGAGCTGATACACATACCAACATGCCAGTTAGAGAGTACTGCCACTTATTTTACAGCCCCAAACCCATAATTCTTACTCTAGATCAGCACAGTCACACAGTATTACACTGCATTTAAGAGCTGCTGAATAAAATCAACAAGAAATGGTGTCCTACATCAGAATGAGAGTCTGATGCTCGGCAGGAGAAAAGGCCAGAAGGGCGTCCGGCCAGGTCTGAGTCCCTCTGAGATGGGGTCAGGCTTCTCGTTCCATTCAGGCTGACCTGCAGCCCAAAGGGTTGATCCTTTGGGGTGAAGGTTCAACACGTGATGTCTCAGACTTTACTCTGACTTCTTTAAACTTAGACCCTGTCCCCAGGTCTACTGGGAAGAAAGTGACAGAGGGAGACGTATAAAAGTTGGCCTTTTATAAAGACGCTTTCATAGGGTTTTACTTTAATTCCAAAGTAAATTCAACAAAATGAAACTGGCTTAAGCAGGTCTGCAACATACCACCAGTTGCTAAACCTGAATCAGAGAGAGGAGGTGAGAGAGAGACTACAGCAGACTTAGCTAATCTGGATAACTACAATCCCTTTTAAGTCCTCTTGTTTACAGGAGAGAGGAGTCACAGCTCCCATAGGCAGCAGTGCTGGCAAGGTTACGCTCAATATGTAATCTGGCACAGACAAGTGTTTATCTGCCTCAAACTGCCGTCAGAAATGCGATCAATGGGATTACTCTGTCCAAACGCCGCATGAAATAGGTTTTCTGTCTCTCTCTCAGGTAATTTCTCCAGAATCTCACAGCATCACGTGACTTTTCCTGAAAGCATAATTTAGGGAGGGGATGCTTGAATTCATCAGCTGATGAAATTCAGCTGAAAGGAAAAATCTACGTGGCCCTGTCATTGATTTTGGACCTGAGTCCTCATGTTCCAGATCCTACTGTACGACTGAGGTGGAGCCATCGACTGTATAACTGGGAGTCCTAAAACCCAGAAATGAGTTAGCATTTCAGCACTTACAGTTCCCTCTTCTGGAAGTCAGTGTGTTTTTAGCTAGATGTCTGAAATAAGGTGTGTGGTTAAGACAATAAACATAAAACACATCAGTAAATATCCCCGTAAATATCCCACATATAAATTATGAGGCATTTATGTGTCTTGAAGGAGGTGTTTGCCAATAAGTGGCTGAATGAGAATACAAACTGTCATCATGCCGACTCGCCCTCCTTTACAGCCTCGTTGTGTATACTCACGCTCATATAACAACTTTCCATAACCATGGTTGTCTGTTATAAAGATTTTTACATACAGTCTATGGTTCATTCAGTTGCTGACCATGTTGCTAGCTAGCTTAGCAACATTTCCACTCAGTAAGGTTAGTTAGTGCTGTTGGACCATTATGTTTGTTCATATCCAGGAATGGAAGTGTAGCAGACACCTGTGACGTTTTTAATTGTCAAACAGAACGTGTCCGTTACATTGTGAATGCAGTTATAGAGATGTATATATGTTTAGATATTATGGATAGTTCTTATGTCTTTTCAGCAAAGCAGCTACTGTGCTGTTAACATAGCAGCTAGGTGGCTATCGTTGCAGTCATTCTTGGCTCGTGATTGGTTCGGGCAGACGTGTGGGCACCTCAATATGAAGTGACAGATATTCAGGGACACTCAGCAAACAAATGGCTGGTAATGTGACTTCTCCAATTTAGCTCTGTTAACTAGCTGCCACTAGCTACTAAAATATGCCAGCCAAATCATCTACCAAATAATCACAGCAAATTACATCATTCCTCTGGTGGTGATAGCCCCACGGGTCCAGGGGAGCACTACGTCGGTAGCCAGCAGTTCTCTTGTTGGTGTTGGCTCTGGTTGCTCCAGCAGCACTGACAGCCGGCTAATAGCCAGCGGCCAGCTGCCGGCTGATCACACCTGAGAGACCTGGACCAGTGAACAGGCTCCAGAGGAAGGTGGCTGTGTGAGACAGCCAGCGTGGGCCTTCAAATCCTCCTCACAGATAAGCCGAAAGAAAGGATTCGTTGCCTCTGCAGTCACATGAAGGCACTGAAAGGTTGGATCCAGGAAAAGTTGAAAATGAAGGTTTTAGATATATTTCTATATTTATAAAGTGGAAATAATGTGCTGACAGGATTCAAATTCACCTTTTTATCTGTTCAAAATGTACCATAAGGGGAGCTTCTTCAAGTATTTAATACTCTTATCAACATAGGATTGGACAGATATACTGTTTTATGGAAATATACTGTATGTATATACTAGTTTTTGTGATGAGTGTTGTTTAGCCTCCTTCCCACAAGCTAGTATGAGGCTTCACTCTAGCTTTAAAAATCAGCCCGTTACAACCTCTGCAAGAGTGGTTGGGTTAATTGGTGGCGTTAAAACAAATTTGCGTTAACTTGTTATCGTGTTTCAGGCAGACGGTGAAAAGAGGAGCTGCAACACAGCCGGTATGAGAAAAGTAAAGCATTTTTTGAACACGTAAACATGTTCTACCAGAGACACAAACTACAAGTATGAACCTGGAAATGAACATAATAGGTCCTCTATAACCAGCTGAGTTAACAAGGAATAATTCATTATGGTGTAGATTTGTTTGTGGTTGACATGTCGTGGAGGCATGTTAATCTCAACGTAATGACTAGTGAGAATACGCTGAAGGGCAAAACACATTAAATCAAATGGCACTGATTCCTATTTCAGAGAGGCCTCAGCCACGTGGATACTCTCTCATTTCACACCATGGACAACATCATTACATGCCACAACAATGATGTATTGATTCAGAATAAAGGAGGAATTAACCAATTAATCAATTAAGTAATTAATATTTTAACAATTACTATATTGTAAAACTGTATAAGCGTTTAGAACATGATGATAGAAGTATATGATTTCCGTTGCCATGGTCACTTATGTCTCATCAGTTGTTGAAGCAGTTATTGGGTTGATACCAACAAGAACACCAAAAGGGGTCGAGGTACCCCTGTGAAAATGGCCATGTCAGTTTTTCCTCACCAAAATTTTGTCTGATTTTGGAGCATTGTTTAGGTACCTTCCCTACAAGCTAGCATTACATGGTAGGATTTCTAAAGTAATATCTGTAAAATTGAAGCTGATACAGCCTCTGAAAGACCGTAAAGTCGGTCAGGATCGCAGGTCTCAGAGCGTTAACTCACATTACCAAGTACTGGAGAGAGTAGCTATGTCTCTCTGGTGAGGACGATAAGACCATAGGATTGGCTGTGATGAATTCAGAGGGTAAAATTCAGTATAACACGTGAAATCATGTGAAATCTACCTCGTAAGTAAAGTAAGTTAAGTGTTATAACCTGGCCTAGGGGAAACCCGGTGCAACACAAACAATGAGGCTCCCCTTTCCCAAGCTCCCAAAAACCACCAGCAACAAGGGATTTACAGTCCTTTTACAAGGTTTATTCAGAAAATCAACATCAGGGTAGGCAATGGCAAAAATAACAACCAAAAATGAGCTAGAATCCCTAATCTGCTCTACTCAAACATAAATAAAAGTGCTGCCTACCCCTTCCAAACCTGGGCTGGACAGGTAGATCTATTACACCTGGAAGTAGCTCACAAAGTGAACTAATGCTGGTAGTCTTGGTGGTGGGTTGAGGAAGGAGAGCCCGCTGGGACTGAAGAAACCCAGCTTTTTACATCTGTGGCTGGAGACTGGAACCAATCAGCTCCTTGGATCAGGCCTCCACGCCTACCTGCAATCAGCCACCCACACCAGCTCACCTGCAGCTCATCACACACACACACACACACACACACACACACTAGAGGACAACAAAAAAAGAGATCTACCACAGAACACTTTGTAGTACATACACTAAACACAGGATTAAATGCTAATGTAAGATGAGATTTATTTTTGTTAGGACATATTCAGTAGATTGTCTTATTTCTCACTGTTCCTTATTGTGAGTCGACATAATTTAATGAATTGTGACTACATTTATAAATGTATTCCTCTGTTTAAGTGTCATCTGGAACTATATAATATGGCGCACTTTTACGTTCAGGTGATATGAGTTGTGATTGAGACTGGCGGAGGGATACGTAAGGTGAGTGAGAGTTCCTGTGTTGTCCTGTTGTGTTCGGAGAGAGGAGGAATAAACTGGATGGAGTTACCCAGAAGAAGTTGTCCTCGTGCTCTCACTTTCACCCACAGCCCTTTTCAAGGTAAGTTAAGTAACAAGTGAAGTTTATAGTTAAGATAGTACAAAAACCTATCTTACACTAATACAACCTCAGGGTCGTAACATAAGTCTTAGGAAAAGACCTTTCCAAATTATTTGAATGTCCACAGCATCTGTGGTTAATTACATATTGTAATTAGGGCTGTCAAAGTTAACGTGCTGTTGACATGTTAACGCAAATCTGTTTTAACGCCACCATTTTCTTTACTGCATTAACGAGACTTACAATTTCTCGGTTGTAGTGGGCTACAATCCTAAGGAATCCATCGGTACCGACCATGTTCTACTGGCTCGTCACAAAGGAGGCGAAATAACACTAAAAACTGACGCTAAATCTTGGCGAGAGAAAACTGGCATGGTCATTTCCAAAGGGGTCCCTTGACCTCTGACCTCCAGATGTGTGAATGTAAATGGGTTCTCTGGGTCCCCACCAGTCTCCCCTTTACAGACATGCCCACTTTCTGATAGTCCCAGTCAGTCTGGATCAAGTCCTAGTCAAGTCAGCACTCTGACACACTGACAGCTGTTGTTGCCTTTTGGGCTGCAGTTTGTCATGTTCTGATTGGAGCATGACGTTATATGCAGTACCCTGGGGGTTTCTGTTTGTTAATTGATTTCTAACAATAAATGCAGTATATACATACATTTACATGAAGGAGTTCAATGTAGTTTGAATGAAACAGTCTGTGAAATGGTTTATCCAAAGTAATCTTGATGCAGGCTTTTTCTGATTTCCATTTTTGGAACCGAGAATCAGATTTTTATAGTGACTTCTAGTTAACAGATGCTGCTTATTTGCAAATCCCTCTTTCTGGAGCACCCCCATATCCAAATGAGACTGAGACTGAGTCAAGAATGACAGCAGACAGACAATGGTAGATATGACTTTCCAAACGTAAAGGAAAAAACAACAGTTTCAAAAAAAAAAAAAAGAAAAATGCCCCTGGTGTATAAAGGCTGTAATGCTAGTCTAGTCCAGTCTAGCGCAGATGTAGTGTGTGCATGTGTCATCACTATTTTCAGGATAATGGACGTGGACCTAAATGCAGGTGAGGATGAGGCAGAATTCAATGATTTAATAATGAAAAAAAATAGGAACACAAATTGCAGATGGTCTGGCCGGCAGGTTACCGAAAAGATCACAAAGGATAAACTTGAGGCTTAAAATCACTGAGAGAAAAAACTCAGACACTACACCAGAAACACACTAAATACACAAGGACAACAGGACGATGAGACATAGGTGGGATGAATCAGGGTGGGGACAATCACTAAGGAGGGAAAACAAACGGCAGGAAGTAAAAGCAGACAAGACACACAGTGAGTATATCAAAACAAAACACCATAAAACATATACGTATACATAGTATACTGTATACAGTATAGACAAAAGAAGATGAATGATGACATCCTGTAAAAAGACAAACATTGCTTTTATTTTACACTCCAATTAATAGTTGGTACATTTGCATGTTGACACTACCGCTTTCTTTATACGATTTATTTATATGTATCATTGACAGTTTACAGATTACATTTAATTAATAAAGACATGATTAATTAAAGTTGCAAAAAGAAGGAATATGTGACAGGAGAAAGGAGAAGCTGATGATAACAGGATGTGTGAAGGCAGTCGGATACACTTAATATATGCAGATTAAGAAGCTGAAAGCGGAGCTGGTCTACAAAGATGTAGTTGCACCTTTGAAGAAGCAACAGATGTGCGCTGGCGTAGACCCTGAGGCATTCTGCATTCCTGAGCTCTGGCCCAGCTACACCGAAAGCCCTGTCATCCAGTCAGGAGTGGAGAGCAGATGGGCAGGGATGGAGAAGTGACTATGCAGGGAGGGGCCATGCTGTGCAGGGATTTGAAGACAAGGAGGAGGACTTTGTAGTGTACGCCGTGCTGAACTGAGAGCCGGTGCAGGTGCTGGAGGGAAGAAGCAAAGTGCCACGAGGCTCCTGTGTGACAGACTCAGCTGGATTCTGGACGGTGTGATCTATTCAACCCCCAAGTTCAGACTGAGGGGAAAGAGCACAACAGCACTAAACTTCTCCAAATGCAGATGATGACAAACTTTTTTTTTTTTTTAAATACCAAGTTCTGAATGTGTAGACAGAAAGAAAATAGAGGAATGAATCCAGTGTGATTCAAATAGTATTGATTTCAGAATATGAATCAGCCAAACAGATGAGCAGTGGTAAGGTTAAAGATATAATACTCAAAATTTCAGGTTGATTTGGCGACACCTGTGGTAACTGGTAGTACTATTTAGGGTCAAGGCACAAGTACACTTGTGAATTTCTCCACTGTGACACTAATAAAGGAATATCTTATCTTATATCTTATCTTTAAAGGAGCCATATCCTGCTCATTTTCAGGTTCATACTGACCTTGCAGCAACATGTTTACATACTATAATGTTCATAAAACACATTTTTTTTCTCATACTTTATATCTGGATATACCTGTATTCACCCTTTGTCTGAAACACTCATTTTAGCACCTGTGCCAAAAAAAAGGCCCAGTCTGCTCCGAAGTTGCTGCGAAATTAATATGGTGTACCTTTGCAAATGTAGTTCTCATGCCATGGTCCAGACCATGGATGTGTGAAGAGAACTGGGTGCAGCGTTGGAGGCTCTGGTTCACTAATGAGAGCTGCTCGGTGGTGCATGAAGCCAAAATGGCTCGACTGCTGAGTGATAACGTAGCTGGATCATCCAGCGTTCCTCCACAGGGCATTACTGTTCAGCATTTCACAGCTCTGAGGAACTAATGATTTAAATAAGAGCTATTTAGGTGTTCGTACTGGGAAGTCATTTACCTAAAAAAAATGATCCACTGACTTACAGACATATCCAATGTACGTCTATGGAAAAAGTATTTTTGCGCCCAATGGCATCATGTGATGGACACCAAAGTTGTAGTAGCAGCGTTTGGCCGCTACAAAGATTTGCTTCAAAGCCCGACACTGTCTATAAAGATGGATGACATGACAACTCCTCAAAAGTGAAGCCATCAGTTCCACCACTTCCTTGAGCCAAACTAAAAGGTCAACGTCCACCTCAAATACATTTTTAACAAACATGTTTTTTGTTAAAGTGTTCATTTTTCTGATGTTTGGTTATTTGATGCTATAAAAAAGAGTTGAGTCATCATAAGCAACAGCTGCTCTGAGTGAAGTCCCCAAATTTCCCTCCGGGGATTAATAAAGGTTCATCTTATCTTATCTTAAGTAGTCGCAGAGCCAGGGGCTTGGGAAACGTACAAGAGAGGAGATGTGACTTTAACTTTCTATAACCGTCATGAGTCGGTGTAATAGAACATTCAGTATGTCAGTTTGATGATAACTGTAGCTGCAGAGACAACACTGTCCAGCATGTATTTCAGAATAAAAGCCTTCTGTTAGCAAATGAAGTTCTGCCCACAGAAAAAAAAAACAACAAAACAAAAAAAAAACGCTTGAGGGGTTTTATTTTGAAATGAAAGCAGGAAATATTGATTTAAAAATACATCTCAACTTTTTTTCATGTCTGTGACATTTCCTACAGATACAGACATCAAAAGAATAGTTATGTGGCTGATATGATGTCAATAAACAGTCAAACAATGACTTTCACTGTCTGTTGCTGGCGTGAAACACGCGGCTCATGTTAAGAAGAGGCGAGATCTCGAATCTCTAAAAGAGACGCAGCTGAGATGCGTTTCAGATGCATGTCGAACCTCTAACCTCTAACCTGTTAACATGGACGCCGACATGAAAAACACAGGTAACACAGCCGCCAGGCGTCCTCATGCGTGCAGTCTGTTTGGGGCTGGAGATCGGCTCGGGCTGGTGTGGGTTGGTAGGTACTCCAGATACCCACATTAATATATACAAGCACTGAACGCTGAGTTTTTCATGATCTGTCCTTTTATTGCTACAGGTATTTCTTGAGCAGCCAGACAAACTCAGGTTCTATGGATAACATTAAACAACATTTACAAGTTGTCACGTTTATGTCTTATTAATATTTATTTTCAGCTGTTATTGTCTACTTCTGTATTTCTTTATGTAATAATATAAAGTGCCGTATTGTTTTGTTACTTTAAAAAAAGTCTCTAGTTTTCCTCGTGTTTCTTCTTCTTGTTGTTATTAATTCTCGTTAATCACACCACTGTGAAGAGAAGAAAACTTTTCAGGTAGCTCAAATGTTTGTAGTATTTCCTGAGAGCCATTATACCCTGGAGTACATTCACTACTCATTATTGTGTGATGTGGCTTGGTGCAGAACGCAGCCTAATCAGTGATGAATGCACTCCTGGTTGTTATTGCTATACATGAGCCTGTGCCTCTCCAATCACCTGCTCTGTCATTAACAAGCCATTGTGTTGAAGCCAGGTTCAGGAGGTGGTTTGCTAATTGACAACAGTTCAGTCTAGATTGAAGACTAAAGAGGGAATGGATCCTGATTAGCTCGCCTTCCTTCCTAGTTTGCAATCTGTAGCAGCATCGATTCTCCACTCATGTCACAACCTTTGTGTGTCACCTTCAGAAATAATGAACTCATCTAACACTGTATGTGTGTTTAGAGTGAATGTGTACATGATGTGTGAGTGTTAATCAGCTGCAGCCTTCTTTAGAGTCACATTATGGGTGCAACCACTCAGTATGTGAGCTTGTTTCTCTGTGTGCAGGCTGGTAGTGTCATAGTGATGGCGGCCATTTTGTGCCCTTCTGTCCTCTGACCCGTGAAAAGACAGAAAAGCATCTTGGGACCTCTGAATTTCAGCTTGTTGGCTGGAAACATGATAGCAGACAGTGAAGAGCAGTCACCTCACTTCGCTGTAGTCACTTTAATATTGTGATAAAAAATACGGTTTTAAAAATAAATAGATGTAACACCCGGTAGTTACACACAAACAGAGCAATTCCCAAAACTGTACCGGTTCAGCTTGTTGTATTGTGTTGTAGTACCTTATTTCCATCAGCAGAGGGCTCATCAACCACAGACACAGTCACTCGCGGTCTCACGAGATCTCTTAGGTTATTTTACTTCCTTGTTTTTTTCCTCTTCCTTTTTTCACTCATGCCAACGCGAGCCGACAGGCCACAGCAAGAGAGAGCAACAAGTTTTAAAACTAAATGAAAGTGCATAAAACTGATTTCTCTTGTAATGCATTAATTCTGACAAGCATCTGCATCGGGAGGAGCTGTTTTTTTGAGTTGTGAACATCTCCGTTCGTTTTTGTTTGTCGAGGAAAACTCCAGTGAGTAGACGCTATGAGCGTTTAGCATAGCATGCTAACAGCTGCCGACTATGGCCGGTTGTTCACCTAATACAGGGATATATCATTAAGTTATGTTGTCATGTTTTTAGAAGATGTTTAAAAACCAACCAGATATATATATATATATATATATATATATATATATATATATATGAGTTGTTTAATTTGAGTTTTATTTTGTACTTCTGTGTTGCAAATATGTTAATTGAATCATTGCTATTGTTAATTACTAGCTAAAGCTACAAAGCTAGTGGAATTGATACGAGCTAAAACGCGCAGCAGTGTGCAGCTGAGTATTACTCAGTTACTTGATATGTTTGTTTCAAATATGATTCAGATGAAATTCTGTTTATGATTTATGTGCACTGTGTGATGTCAAAGGTTTAAAACAGCTAAAATTAGTTAAAAACAATTCATATACATCATTGTGTGTGTATTGGCTGTGAAAGTTCATTTTATAGCTGTCAATGATATATATTGTTACAATTGAGTGATTTACATTCATTGATTAAGAAAGAAAGAAATACTGTACAGTTGATTTAAGAATATGTTTATAAGAGATAATTAATTGATCTAAAAAACCTGCTACTCTATGCAGGTTGTTTTTTTTTTTTTCCTCATTGTGTATGAACGATTCTGATGGCGAGCAAAGCCCGAACCAATGAGAAGAGGAGCAAGGACCCGACTTACATGCGTGGAGGATGTAACGAGGAGAACGGCTTCAACGAGCACCAGGAGAGATCACTTCAATTCACATCATACAGATAAGAGATAAAAGACATCACACTACCCGGGTAGACAAGTGATACGTATTGACTTTGGACGAATTTGACTTTGACTGTTTGGACAATTGACTATTTTGGACTTATTTATTTATCATCTTTTCTAATTTATTTGTACTTTAAATATTATATTTCTTTACTGTGAATTTGTTTTGTGTTTATTTATAACTGAAGTTGTTATTTGTAAATTTGGTGATGAATATTTGTGATACTTGTTTCTGAAATACTAAGAAGTACACAATAGTCAGCCATAGCTGATCTTTTTCTGTTGTTGAAATTTCATAGACGGCATTACTGCCAATAAATATATTTTTGTTACATTTTCTTTTCCAAACCGTTGTCCTCATTACCTTTATCCTCCCTGAGCGAAACTATATCTTCTGATCTAGCCCAAATTACAGTAAGTGACATTAGCTTTAGTATGCGTGTCACACTGAATGTGTTACATCACCATTAAGTGGCGAGCTAGCCAGGAGGATAATAGGAGTAATAGATGGACACGGTTTTAATACATTTTTTTTTGGCAGACATTTTACTTTTTCTCACTACTTTTATTTCATATCGTTTTTCTTGTATATAGATAAAACAAACATGGATACTGTACAGAAGTATGGTATTGATGCACTCACACATACTATTAGCTCAGCTTTACACAGTGGTAGTGAGTCTTCTGATGATAGTGGTCGCTCTGAACACAGCACTACACCCCTCATACGAAAAACAAAGGCCAAGAAGGCTGACCTCTCGAAACCCAACACTTCTCAACTTGACACTAAAACAGATGAAGAAGTCACTCGACCTGTGGTACGTAAACAGATGAAACAAGTTAAAACTCTGGATCTGGAAGATGACGATTTAAACGCACCTGATGTACAGCGCATTGTAGTTGAGCATGTAATCAAAAATGACCCTTCCACATCTCAGAGCGCATCCAAGTGGTTACGCCCTTTCTCAGGCAGAGTGCCAAAGTCTTCTGGAGAAACTGATTTTGAAACATGGTGCCTCCACGTAGAACTGATGTTCGAAAGGGAGCTCCTGTGGATGTCCAACGTAGAAAAATTCTGGAGAATCTACTACGTCCAGCCTCCAATGTTGTCAGACAACTGGGTTCCTCTGCTCATCCTAGAGAATATGTGAAGTTGTTGGACTCTGCTTATGGTCTGGTGGAGGATGGTGATGAAATCTTTGCAAGGTTTTTGAACACTCACCAAGACTCTGGTGAAAAAGCTTCAGAGTATTTACAGAGGCTTCAGGTGCTTCTCAGCACTGCAATAAAGAGAAACGGGGTCAGTCAGTCATCAGCAAGCCAACACCTGCTGAAACAATTCAAATGTGGCTGTTGGGACCACAATCTAATCTTGCAGTTAGAACTGAAGCATGAGCAACACCTTGACTTTGCAGAGCTACTCTTACAGCTAAGAACAGAAGAGGATAGAAGAGCAACAAAGTTGGATCGAATGCACCGTCACTTTGGAGCTTCAAAACCAAAAGTCACTGCAAATGTGCATTCTGTACCTGACATTTCTCTTTATAGTGATCCAAGTCCGAGTGTTCTCCAAGCATACATCTCTGAGACAGAAAGTTTAAAGCAGCAGCTTGCTGAATTGAAACTGCAGCTCAGCACCAAGAAACCTAAGAAACAGAGGAAAAGTGAAACAATGTCGATGGACAAACCAAATCTGCCCACATCAAGAACTGAGGCACAAACTCATCGGGTAACACCCAAACCTCAGCCTAGAGCCTGGTTCTGTTTCAGATGTGGAGAAGATGGCCACATAGCCAAAGTTTGTGAGAACCCAATCAACAAAGCTGCTGTGGACAGAAAATACAAGGAATTAAAAGCTAGACAAGATGAGTGGAAAGCAAAGCAAAACTTACCTTTAAACTGGAAGGGCTCCCAGTAATGGGACGTACTGGAGCCAAAGAGAGGGATGAGAGTCCCAAGATAAAACACGATGAAAAGAGAGTTAAATGTAAAAACATACAAACCTCTGAGGATGAAGTCATTAATGGTTTAGTAGGGCCAAGATCAGTTGCTGTTGTTAACATTGAAGATGAACAGTGCCAAGCAATCCTTGACTCTGGTTCACAGGTTACAACAATTTCCAAGTCATTTCATGATACTTACCTGTCTTCTCTACCAATTCTGCCCCTTAGAGACATCCTCAAAGTGGAGGGAGCAGGAGGTCAAAATGTACCTTACCTGGGTTATGTAGAGGTTAGCATACACTTTCCAGAAAACATCACAGGTAAAACTGAGTTTGTGAGCATGTTAGCCCTTGTAGTCCCTGATTGTAGGTCCAATGCACAGTGTCCCGCTCTTTTAGGCACTAACATCCCCCTGATTCGGGATATTTTCAGCATATGCCAGATCACACAAGACAATGACAAGGTGAGGAGGGTAAAGTTGCAGTGTAAGAAGGCTGTTGTGATTCCAGCTCCAACAAGAGAGGTTCGCTCTTAGTAGAGCCATCCACTCATTCTAGTTTACCCAGTGGGTTGTCTTTTTGTAGTTATGTCATGTCAAGCCCTCAGCAAACATGTTTCAAAGTCCCCATTCTGCTTAAAAATGAGACAGCACACAACATAACAGTTCCCTCGAGTCGTAGCATTGCAGAGATTTCTATCCCCCACTCTCTCTCTCTCCTCTATCCACCTCACCAGACAAAGCTGAAGAAAATCAGGTGCCACAACCCCGTAACAGTACACCTGGAGCAACTATGGATAACACAAACCACACTGACACCATAACTTTTGACTTTGTTGATTCTCCACTCTCAAAGGAATGGAAAGAGCGGACCACAAAAACACTGAACTCTATTCCTGAAGTTTTTGCAAGAGGTGACCTTGACTATGGTCATACCACTGCAGTCAAACACAAAATCCGTCTCTCTGATCCAACACCCATCAAGCAGAGAGCGAGGCCCATTCACCCATCCGATTATGAAGCTGTGCGACTTCATCTCAAAGAACTTTTGGATGCTGGCATTATAAGAGCATCAGAAAGCCCTTTTGCCTCACCGATAGTTGTCGTGAAGAAAAAGAATGGTGCCATCCGCTTGTGTGTGGACTACCGAAAGTTAAACATTCAGACCATAAAGGATGCATACGCGCTACCCAACATTGAGGAAACCTTTGCTGCACTCACAGGGTCCAAATGGTTTTCTGTCATGGACTTGAAGTCAGGCTACTATCAAGTGGAGGTAGACGAAGAGGACAAACACAAGACGGCTTTCGTTACACCTATGGGATTCTGGGAATTTAACAGGATGCCCCAAGGAGTCACAAATGCCCCCTCAACTTTCCAGCGCATTATGGAGAAATGCATGGGCTCTCTCAACCTCGAGGAAGTTTTAGTGTTTCTCGATGATCTCATTGTGTTCGCTGATACTCTTGAGGAACATGAATGCCGCCTCATGCACGTCTTGAATAGGCTGAGGGAATTCGGTCTCAAGTTATCCCCTGGAAAGTGTCATTTCTTCCAAAAGTCAGTCAAATATCTATGTCATGTAGTCTCTGAAAATGGAGTAGAGACAGACCCAGGGAAGATTACCTCTCTGACAACCTGGTCACGCCCAACCAACATCAGCGAGTTGAAATCCTTTTTACGATTTACAGGATATTACAGAAGGTTTGTAAAGGATTATGCAAAATTTGCGAAACCTTTAAACACGTTAACCGCTGGTTACATTCCGCTTCGGAAGAAGTCCAAAAGTTCAAAGTTCTTCACAAACTCTGACTTGAAACGACCCTTCAATGAGCGATGGACCTCAGATTGTGAAGATGCATTCAAAACACTCATCGGAAAGTTGACGACTGCTCCAGTCCTTGCTTTCACTGACTCCAGCAAGCCATACGTGTTGCACACTGACGCCAGCCTGCATGGGCTCGGAGCAGCTCTATATTAGGAGCAAGACGGTGAGATGAGAGTAATTGCCTACGGGAGTCGAGGTCTGTCTAACTGCGAGCGGCGTTACCCCACTCACAAACTTGAATTTCTGGCACTGAAATGGGCTGTTACTGATAAATTTTTCGATTTCCTCTATGGTGCAGAGTTCACAGTCGTGACGGATAACAATCCTTTGACCTATGTTTTGACATCAGCTAAGCTCGACGCTGCAGGACACAGGTGGCTCGCTGCCTTGTCTAATTTCAACTTCAGTAGATAATATAGAGCTGGCAAAAGAAATGCTGATGCAGACGGCTTATCCAGACGTCCACATAATCAAGCTGAAGTCGACCAAAGTGCTCAAGTTGAGGACAACAGAGTGAAACAGTTTATTTCAAAGTTTGTGGATGAAGCCAGTTTCCCTAAAGAGGCTTTCAAAGCTATCTGTGAAAGACACGAGCTCTATTGGTCTCCAGATGATGACGAGAGCAGTCACTCACCTGCCTCAGTAGAGTGTCCTTGCCATTGATGGCAATGCTATTCCAGCTGAATTTTCTCAGGCTGATCTGCTGCCTGGATCCAGCACCGTACCTCAGATGTCATAGCAGGATTGGGCTGCAGAACAAAGAGACAATCCTAAGATCAGTAGAGTCATTGACATTGTTAACATGGGGAAACATCTCTCTTACCGAATTCGTTAACGAGAGGATCGAGAAGTTCAACTCATGCTTCGAGTGTTTGATAAACTTGTTCTAGACAATGGCGTCTTGTACAGGAAACGCATGAACCAGGGTGAGCCTTTCTTTCAGTTAGTTCTACCCTCAAAATTCCGAGACATGGCACTCGAAGGTCTCCATGACTCAATCGGTCATATGGGAATGGACAGGACATTGGACTTGGTCCGAACACGTTTCTATTGGCCAAGAATGTTTAGGGGTAAAGGAAAGTAGAATTTGAAAGATGGTAGTGAAAGAAGGTGAGAAAATTGTTTTAAAAATATATAAACATAATAAGGATATTTTGAAAAAGGGGAAAAAAAGAGGACAAAGTCAACTGGCGTGATCATGTACAGCCTCTAGTTCACGCATACAACACAACTAGAAATGACACCACTGGTTTTTCTCCTTACCAGTTGATGTTTGGGAGACAGCCAAACCTCCCCATCGATGTGGCGTTTGGACTTAAGCCAGAAGGACACAAGAAAATGACTCATGCAGGTTATGTGAAAAAAACTGAGAGAAAATGTGCAAGAAAATTACAAGCTTGCCATTGAACACAGCGAAAAAACTGCTCAGCGTAACAAGCAGCGATATGATCTCAAAGTCAGGGAGTCCATCCTTGAAGAAGGTGACCATGTTCTTGTCAAAAATGTTGCTTTCAGAGGCAAACACAAGATAGCAGACAGATGGAGTAGTACAGTCTATAAAGTGAAAAAACATATCGATGGTTCACCAGTCATATATATATATATATATATATATATATATATATATATGAGTTGTTTAATTGTTTAATTTGAGTTTTATTTTGTACTTCTGTGTTGCAAATATGTTAATTGAATCATTGCTATTGTTAATTACTAGCTAAAGCTTCAAAGCTTGTAAATTTCCCCACTGTGGGACTAATAAAGGAATATCTTATCTTATCTTATCTTAAAGCTAGTGGAATTGATACGAGCTAAAACGCGCAGCAGTGTGCAGCTGAGTATTACTCAGTTACTTGATTTGTTTTTTTCAAATATGATTCAGATGAAATTCTGTTTATGATTTATGTGCACTGTGTGATGTCAAAGGTTTAAAACAGCTAAAATGAGTTAAAAACAATTCATATACATCATTGTGGGTGTATTGGCTGTGAAAGTTCATTTTATAGCTGTCAATGATATATATTGTTACAATTGAGTGGTTTACATTCATTGATTAAGAAAGAAAGAAATACTGTACAGTTGATTTAAGAATATGTTTATAAGAGATAATTAATTGATCTAAAAAAAACCTGCTACTCTATGCAGGTTGTTTTTTTTTTTTTCCTCATTGTGTATGAACGATTCTGATGGCGAGCAAAGCCCGAACCAATGAGAAGAGGAGCAAGGACCCGACTTACATGCGTGGAGGATGTAACGAGGAGAACGGCTTCAACGAGCACCAGGAGAGATCACTTCAATTCACATCATACAGATAAGAGATAAAAGACATCACACTACCCGGGTAGACAAGTGATACGTATTGACTTTGGACGAAATTGACTTTGACTGTTTGGACAATTGACTATTTTGGATTTATTTATTTATCATCTTTTCTAATTTATTTGTACTTTAAATATTATATTTCTTTACTGTGAATTTGTTTTGTGTTTATTTATAACTGAAGTTCTTATTTGTAAATTTGGTGATGAATATTAGTGATACCTGTTTCTGAAATACTAAGAAGTACACAATAGTCAGCCATAGCTGATCTTTTTCTGTTGTTCCAATTTCATAGATGGCATTTCTGCCAATAAATATATTTTTGTTACATTTTCTTTTCCAAACCGTTGTCCTCATTACCTTTATCCTCCCTGAGCGAAACTATATCTTCTGATCTAGCCCAAATTACAGTAAGTGACATTAGCTTTAGTATGCGTGTCACACTGAATGTGTTACATAAATAAGGTTGTTATACCCAAATGAGCTTCTTCTTCTTCTTCTTCTTCTTTTCTCAGTTGTGAAACAGAAAATGTTCCTATATATTCAGAACGTTTCTTGTTGTGTAGATCATATTTCCCAATTCATTGTCTATGGAGCAGCTCCACACTTTATACCTTATGACATCAGGTTTGAGTTTTAGCTCCTTGATGTTTGGATTTGGGAGAGAGTTGACCAAAGGAATAACAAATGGGCTTAGTTCTGTTTTCTTCTTTATTGGGCTGTAGCCTATAGACGGTTAACACCGACAGGTTTCACAATTTGCGGGTTACCTGCGGGACATGACAGACTGAAGATGCACAGCGGTCATGGCCTCCAGAAATATTACAGGTACACTATGTATATTTTTGGCGGCCTGTTTGCAACCAACCCCTCCTCTCACTCCTACCTTTCCTTGACTGTGGTAATGTGAGCCGTCAAGTGTAAAACCACGCTAACACTGTTGGCCTCGCTCAGAGGCCATCCTTCCCATAATAACACTACTTTAGGAGCAATGGAAGTCAGTCGGCGGCTAGCGGTACCATGGTTTAGCACTCGCATTACTGCAGTTTCACTAACATGTCAGAGAACTACTGTGGTTTGGTTTGTTTGCTCTGGGCTGCTGTAGAAACATGACAGAACAACATGGCGGACTCTGTGAGGAGGACCCCCTCCCTATGCAGATATGAAGGCCACATTCTGAGCTAACGAAAACACGATTCTTAGTTTCAGGTGATTATACACTAATGAAAGCATAGTTATTAATATTATATTCCATTTTCTATTAATTGACCCAAACTCTTTAAATATCAGGACTTGCTTGTTCAACTAAAACAATGACAGTCACAGTGATATAATTAAATATATGATGATATGAAGACTGCTGAAAATTGGAAGAAACAGACCACATACTGCACTATATGCTGGAGGCTTACACAGAATCTTAAACATGGGTCATTCCTCCAGGAATCAAACCAACGGCCCTGAGAGAGTCAGCGTCTTACTCTTCCCACAGAGGGTATATGCAAAACAGCAAGAAGAAGCCAAAGCAATTTGATAAGAGGCTCATGTGTCGAAGAACACAGTATTCCCTCCCACACTACAACAGCACAGAGCACAACAAGCACAGCGTATGAAAGCAACTCCTAAATGAGATGTGTTTTTCAATGTAAAGGTCATATTGTTTGTGTCGTTGTTGTTCAGTGGCAGCCTTGCTTTCGAGAAGCTATCAACGTGAAGCTAATAAAGGCTCTGCAGAACTGTCTGTCCCCTGATTATCAGTGGCGAGCAGGAAGGCCAAATAAAGCTATCTGTGTGTGTGTGTAGATGTAGGTGTGTGTGTGTGTGTTTGTGAGTAACTGGCTGAGAGTCCTAGTGAGTTATCATTGAATGTGTGTGTGTGTGTGTGTGTGTGTGTGAGCAGTAGCAAGATCAGAGACTAATAATATCTTAGTGGAGATAGCTTTTAGCTGGCAGCAAAAAGGAGTCTTGTGATAACATATCAGTAGCAGCAGGCTATACAGTTAATGGTGACAAATCCATGTGTAAGCAGCTTCAGTGCAGCACATGCATGCATACACAAGAACACCAACTTCTACACTGGCTACACATACAACACAGTGAACACACATATGATACACCCAACCCAGTCGCCAGAAATAAATGCTGGCACTGTACGTGTCTTTTTTTTCAAATATTTTCTTGGAGAGGGTTTTTTTTTATTTTTTATTGACGGCAACAGTGTTGAAATGGGGAGACAGAGGGGATGACATGCAGCAAAGGACTCCGGGAAGGATTCAAACCCTGGGCCGTTGCAGCAAGGACTTCAGCCTTCAACAGCGCCCCAGCACTGCAAACCATGGACACATCAAATGTCAAAGTTTGTGAATCAAAAATATGTTTAATATGTTTCATATCAGCCTTGTGTCATGTTTGCAGAAACGGACAATGACACATGGCCAACATTGTGAAACGATTGTTTAGGTTCAGAGAACAGTGATTGTGCTGCATATATTCTGTACCAAGCGGTGTCATTGTCTGCTGCCAACCCCTTCGTACTCCGAACTCACAGCCCCTTGTTATTCCCAGGGTGTCACATTCAGAGGCTTTGTCATGGCCGTCGGCGTTCGAGACCACCGCACAAGGCACCCTTTAGCACCGGCATGAAAGGCACTGGGCATTCCATGAACTACAATGCAAACCCATCCGCAGCAACAGTAAATGGTCTAAGAAAGCATGCCGGGACATAGTTTTAAGAGTGAAAAAACACACTGGGTGGGCAAGAGGGGAGATGGATGGATCCAGCAAACACTAGGCTTTCATCCAGGAGACCACTGTTCACATCCCCAACTCCAACATAAACCCACCTATATCGTTATTGGACGATCAGAGCAACTGACATAGTTTAAGATAAGATATTCCTTTATTAGTCCCACAGTGGGGAAATTTACAAATAGGGGCAAAGTCTGCGTAGGGCGGGTTAGAGGCGTGGCTGGCACACTACGTGTCTGCAAACCATGGATACTTTGAATGTCGGAGTTCGTGAATCAAAATTGTAAAACGATTGATTAGGTTTAGATAATAAAACTACTTGGTTAATGTTAGAAAATACATCAGGGTTTCTGTTCAAATAATGACGTAATGTAACAACGTAACTATTGTAAATATGTAACCGCCTTATCAGAATTAACAGTGCGTAACAAGCATAAAGTCAAGATTGGTTTCACACAAGACATGAACAGCGCTCTCCTGAGTGAAAGTCATGTATTTGTTTGACCCATCCACCATCCATCCATCCATCCACCCCCACCCCTTCCAGCCTTTAGTGGACTTTCTTGCTCTTTATACTCATTATAAAACGTAACTTTCAACAATGGTTGCTCCACATACTACGTCACTTGCTCTGACTGAAAAAAAGTCCACATTCCACATATACATGGTCTGCAGAAACGTCCCTTTATATTAGTGTACTTTCATAAACTAAAAAGTGGCTCCAAGTATGTAACTAACAAACTAACAGCATACCTACTGTAAGAGTTCACCTTTAAAATAATTCATATTAAAGTTGGAAAAAGTATACTTTAATAAACAAAAATGTGGGCCAATTTAGTCCTAAGAAATACTGAAGTAGTACACTAAGAAGCACATTAGTAGTACAGTGATATTAGAATACCTATTACATAAAATATACTTGTGAATATACTTGAATTCTAAGTTCTTCTTAAGTTTACTTCCTAAAATAAACTTGAAGCATACTTTTTTGTAAGGGATATAATGCCGGGCTGGGCTGATACGCCAGTGGTGGAAGAAGTACTCTAATACGTAACTAAACACACAAACAATGTAATGATACACCATTACTTGACAGTATAGTAAGTTGTGTATCCAAATACCAAAAGTATTATTGCAAAATGTATAAAAGTAAAAGTACTCACACTGAAAAGTCGCATCTGCGAGTTTATTATATGACATCATGCGTTTATATGCTGTATAAATGTACAAATAAAGTTTTACTGTTGCAGCAGCTTGAGGTGGAGCGAGTACTAACTACCTATATACACTTAGCTGGCTTTATGCAAAATCTTAATCTGAAAAGTAACTACAGCTCTCAGCTCTGAAATGTAGTGGAGCAGAAGTATAAAGTGGCTCAAAAGTGTACTTTAGTAAAAGTACTTTGTTTTCAAACACTGGAATATGCAGGCAACTGGATATGCAGTTCTTATCATCACCTTAACACCAATGCATCAAACACAACAGTTTGCGCCACACACACACACACACACACACAGTGCACACATGCCTACACATGTCTGCATTTTTACTGAGTTGGGTAATAGTACATTGTGCCATCGCCCCGTTCGCTTGCAGTGGAACAAGGCTGTCTGAGATGAACTGATAGAGTTTATCTAGGCGAGATGATTATCTTTGTGAAGGCGCCAAGGACTCTGGAAACCCCCAACAAACAACTACTCACTGATGTTCACATTTACAAGTCAAATACCAACCTAAAGCTTGTACAAGCTACTGGCTAATAGCAGCCGGTAGGAATTCATTAGGGACTTATCGACAGCATATACAACACTGGCCAAACCCATTAGGCATAATAAAGTCAAGGAGAGGTAAAGTGGCTCTAGGCCAGCCTCATATACTGGTAACCATTATAGCACCCTGCATCTGCTCTCCATTAGTGAGGGTGTGGCTAAAGTAGATTGGTGTTTTTCCAGAGAAGCACGACTGGGCCGGAGCAGGTCGTAGCTTCATGTACCTGTTTATCAGCCCGGTCACACAGCGGTTTGTTTATGAATAGATTTGTGTACATAGACATGAATTTCACATTTGTTTCATGATGATCAGCAAAAAGTAAGAGTAAGAGCAGCGAACTCTGCAAAGGGAGGAGGTGGGTCAAAAAACTGTTGCCCAGCAGACTGGTGATCGGGTCTGATGTGAAACCAGAAGTCGAAGCTGATTTATTTGTCATGTAAGCTCCGTACTTAAATTATGGAGTTATTTGAACCCAAACCGCGATCTTTTCTCTAAAGCAATCTAAGTAGTTTTGTCACATATCCTCTGTGGTTAAGTTACAGCACTTCTGGTGTCAATTTCACCCAAACCGTGAACTCTTCCTAAACCTAAGTATTAATCAAATTGATGTTTTCCTAAACCTAACTTAGTAGTGTGCTAATCAAGTTTATGTATTCCTAAACCTACGTAGTTTTGTTTTCAAATGACCAGAGCGGAAATTGACACATGCATCACGTTGCTGGACATTTGTAGGAAAAAGCCCCAAAAATACATTGTTGGAAGTCATGCTGAGCGTCATGAACGTCATCAAGTTACATGAATCAATAATATTAAATTATGTGACTATTTCATGAATTGTGTGAGACTGTGTTGTATTTTACATGGGTCGTGTTTCATTTATTATATGAACTCCTATTAACATACTGCCTTATATATTAACATTGTTCTGGTGAATTTTCATACAGTCAATCTCTACTTTCTTTCTATGCTGATGATATATTGCTCTTAATGCATAATTAATCATCTTGTCTATCTCTTCTCATGCTTGGTAATTTGTTATACAAATTTTTGTTTTATTTTATTGACATTACAAATTATCATTGTAATAATAGATCCACAAATTCACACAGATTACTGTAATTGGGCAATGAATTAGGTAAAAAGAAAATAATCCAAAGCAGTTCATGTAAGTATACTGAAAGGCAAATGCCTATCAAAATTTAAGTGTGAAATGACTTGTGTTTTGATGAAGGAGCCGTAACAACATATGTCTTTTCATCATATTTTTGTGTGGCATGTTTATTTATTTGCTTGATTTATTTAGGAAAAGTCTGAGAGCCATTTTACATCTGCTGCCCAGCATGTGTTCAGTCCAACACTGGCAGCCCCTGAGCAGCAGCACCGAAACAAACTGATGATAGATTTATCATTGGAGGCCTTCTGCTCACTTACCTGAGTGATGAGTGGAAGATCATCCACACTTTGCCTTCCACAACTAATGTGAGCAAGAAGTTCACATTTGGTCTTTTTTTTTTTTAAAAGAGGCCCCATTAAGTTTAATTTCAGGTGCATACTTGTATTTTGGGTTTCCATTCGAACATGTTTACATGATTTAATGTTCAAAAACGAGTTCCTTTTCTCATACCAGCTCTACTACAGCACCTCTTTTCACCCTCCATCTGAAATGCTCTGTTTGAGCTGGTTCTGCCTCCCTAAAAGTCCAGTCTGCTCTGATTGGTCAGCTGGCCCACTGTTGTGATTTGTGAACTAAACCAAACTCTTTGGACTTGACTCCAGCTCCACTCTAAGCTTTGTTTAAGGGCGAACCAAACTAACCGTTATGCAAACGTATTACTTGCTGAAATCACCAATTTACAAAAGAAAAGGCAGAACTTCAAGCCAGGCATTTCAGGTAGTTCAGGAACAGTGTGTCTGTGGAGGACATCTGGAAGAAGTTTTACGTGCACAAAACATACTGTATAAATAACACACTAGCGCACACGTGTTAAACTCAAGGCCAGCGGGCCAAATTAGACCTCTCACCCAATTTTATGTGGCCCGCAAGGGCTTGCAAAGAATATATGATGCTTATAATACAATTCTATGCCTCTTTACAGAGGTGTGGTGTCCTTAAACTACATGTCCCACAATGCATCTTGATTTTGTTACATGTGAACTGAAGCGTCTCAGTATCACCGGTTTCCAGCAGCAGCGCACTAACCGAGTGATGGGGTCATAAAAAAAATATGAATAATACCAAAATGTCCCAGAAAAGCAAAGTTGGTGTAGAGGGAAGGACAGAAAGAGGATCCATGTTAGTGGTTAATGGAGACCAGCCGGTATGTCTTCTTTGCTACGAGGCAGTAAAACACTGTCACACCACTGTCATCTACCACATGATCTCAGCTGATCAGCTGCTGATCACTAACAGTTTATACGCCACAGACTGAACGTTAGATCAGAGCTCATTGATCTGTTGGACTAGAGTTCTGCCCCTCTCAACTCCCACCACAAAGTTACACTAAGCTAATGGAATAAATTGTGTTGAATAATATTTGTGGGAATAATAATATTCATGGGATTTATATGAAAATAACACATAGAAATGTGAGTGTGTGCCCACATACAGTATTTTTATGTCTGTGTACATGCAGATATATTGATGTACAAGCATGTGTTTTTGTTACTGAACAAATTTTTTAAATAAATTGTACAATATTTCTGCTTGCAATTATTTTTCCTAGACTTCTGTGATGTCTAGTCTTACAATTACAACGGGCCCTTTGAGGGCAGCCATAATGCTGATGTGGCCCGAGATGAAACTGAGTGTAAAGGAAAAGGAAAAGCACAAATGTAAAATAGGTCCCATCCATCCATCCATCCATCCATCCATCCATTCATCGTCAACCGCTTATCCCATTAGGGGTCGCGGCGGGGCTGGAGCTGATCCCACTTGGCATTGGGAAAGGTACCCGGAGAAAACCCACGCTTACACAGGGAAACATGCAAACTCCACAAAGAAGAGCCCCAAGTTGGAATCGAACCTGTGACCCTTTAAAATAAATGCTTCAAGTCATGATTCATGATATCAACACAGTCCAACCCTAACACAACTACTGGCACAGATCTATTAAAAACCCTTAAGCTATTAGATGCATTTAGCCTGCTACCGCCTTTGCAAATATAGTGTGTCTTTAAATATTAAATACCTGAATTAATGTGCCATATATTGTATACCAAGCGGAGTAATTGTCTGCTGCCAACCCAGTCTCACTCCCAACTTGCTGCCTGTTCTCATTCCCAGGGCGTCACATACCAATGCGTCGTCGAGGCCGCTGGTGTTCATGACCATCGCACAAAGCACCTTTTAGCGGCGGTATGAAATGCACCGGGGTCCCAGTAACTATACTGTAAACCAGGGCGAGCCTTTCATCCAGGAGAGTGCTGTTTGTGTGCCATGTTGACAACCTTCAGCGTCATTTTCAAAGTGGTGGTATGTGACGAGTTGGGTTGAGAAGGTGCTGCGACTCGTCAAGTACTGCAGCTTGGTCAGTCCTCCTCTGCATCTGATTCTGACGCACTGAGGCACCTGGCTTTCTACTAACTCCACTGTAAAAGCATCCATGTCATTATTAGACAGCCAGGCATCTGATGTAGTTTAAATAGCGAAAAATTTGCAGGTGGGAGGAGTGGTTGGATGGATTAAACAAACACAGGACTTTCACCAGGAGACTGCTGGGATGTCCTCAGTGAAACACCGGCTGAATAACAAACGCAGTTATTTCACGTAACAAACTTATTAACAATATTTATAACCCCAAGCCTCACCATATAGTTTTGTTGTGTCAGTAAACCTAAAAACTAAGTAAACCTACAGTGGAGGTTTATTTTGAAAAGAGACAGAAGGCATGTTAAAAGCAGAAACTTCAGACGCCGTCCCTGAGTCCAGAGCTGATGTTGGAGGGTACCTAGAGAGTGTTCGATTCGTAGGACCACTGACCAAGCAGAGGCATGTGACAAGTTGGGAGTGAGAATGTGTCGCTGTTACCGTCATTGCTGTGCTTTAATGTACAGGGCAGAAGACAGCAGAACTGCAGGGAAACAGAGACTCAGAGGAGAAAAGATAGAGAGTGAAGAAGAAGAGAGGCGTGTGGAGGAGACAGTGTCAGCTAGAATGCATCTTTGTCCTCAGGAGCTCAGGGTGGTTCTGCACCGCTACTCTGAGCAAACAGTTAGGATTATTATCCCATACTGTGTGTGTGTGTCAGGTACAGACACCGTGGTCCTAGAAGGGGGAATACTCGCTGTCGTCCAGAGGGCTCAGTAGCAGCTGCTCGAAATTAGAGCCAAATCAGGTCTTCTAATTGATATTCCCAGGATCCCTGGCGCCCCCTAATTGGTCTACCTGTGCCCTGATTGGTTACCTGATTATAATTGATTAGTTGACTCAGCTGGCCCGGGACACAGGGACAATGGATACATTTGCAATCAGCCACTGGGGACGTAGATAGAAGCAGGAAAGATGAGAAATCTAAGCCGAGCCATGCTGGCATTTAAATAGCAGATAATAGCCCTCCTTAACCCTTTCCTGACCCTATTCCTGGGCACATATATGCATTCAACATGATTAGATAACCTATGGAGCTATGAAGATGAGAAATTTACACCAAGCCATGCTGACATTTAAACCCATGATTTACCCTTCCACAGCAATCTCAATAGCTAATCAGGATAAAATGTTTAATGAAATCTGACAAATTTAAATGATTTATATTCTATCTCATGTGTGACGCCCCCAGGCTTGTTTCCCTATTCTGTGTTTCCATGATACCGCTCGACTCAACTCGAACCACAGTTGGTACCAGGTCCTTTCGCTGTACAGTGTTCCCACAACAAATACCACCGCTTGGTCAGAGCCCCTCGGCTTCAGATGCAAGGGGTACCCCTCTTGTGTTAGTTTTGGACAGACCAGGGATGGCGTGACAATGTATGCTTGTTTCATGCATAGTGTCCTTCAGTTTTCATGGGAAATGGGAACACAACCACTTAGGTAGTGTTAGGAAATGGTCGTGATTAATTTCACTGACTGCCGACTCATGTGACTTATGGGACTGACGATATTATTAACTGACGAGACTAATGACTGACGATATTGACGAGTGATGTGTCTAAAGACTGATGTGACAAACTAAGCTTGCGTTACGTTTAGTTTCACACGGGACACGAACAGCATTTTCCTTGTTGAAAGTCTTGTGTTTGTTTGATCCATCCACCACCCTCCTGCCTATCCTGAACGGAGCTATTAATACTACATCACTTGCTCCGACCGTCAAATAACGCCGTGGGTGGGTTTACTTTGGAGTTTCTACGTTGGATTTTGAACCAGAAGGTTGCTGACCAAATGGCAGTATTTGACGAGTTGGGAGAGAGAACGGGTTGGTTCCCACAGCAGATCGTATCCTCTCACTGTAGCTGAAGTTTTATGAGCAGCCACTCTTTAAAATCTGGGTTGAGTGAATTGAAAACTGCGGTTGCTATTGACGGTAGCTTGGCTGTTTAAAAACGGTGGGTTTGATGTTTAGTTTAGTGATGACTCTCTCTGACCAATCAGTGGTCCTTCTAGTGTCAGCTCAGCTTGTTTGACACCTCAGCCGAGCTGGCACTGAGCATGGAGTGGTTCTAGTGGTACCATGCACAACTCTTGCAAATGGAAATGCAGAAATATCCGTTCTGCTGTGTACTGTGTCCTACTGACCTGGACTGGACTGATATGCTTGTTGGAATCATACCATATATGAATTTCCCTCCGGGGATTAATAAAGGTTCATCTTATCTTATCTTATCTTATATAAAACCCGCCTTTCTGGTGGAAAGGCTCTCTTCTCTCCTGGGCATTGTTTTTGTGTTTTCAGCCATCCAACACCTTTTCCTCACTAGAAGTCACACTCATTCTTACAACTCATCTTATTGTTTTCTTAATTTAGTCTGCGGTTATCATCATCCTCTTTATTTAAATAATTTACTATTTGCTTTCGGTCTGCATCTTCAGTGTCATGACTTCAGAGCTGTGACATATGCTATTTATGAAATTAAAGGAACAGAGGGAGAATATAATATTAAGTGTCTTTTCATTAGTGTATAATCACCTGAAAATAGAAAATAGGAACTGTGTTTTCTTAGACTGAGCCATTTATATCTACACAGGGAGTGGGTCCTCTTCACGGAGTCCACCATGTTTGTACAGTAGTCCAGAACTGACGAGCCAAACACCGGCTCTAGAGAAGGACATGCATGTTTTCATGTTTTTGTGTCAGCCACCGTAGTTCTTTTACACACAGGAGAAGTTTTCAGTTGGTTGCAACTGAAACCCCCAGGCTTTCAACCAACTCCAATGTAAACCCACCCACGGCATTACTCGACGGTCGGAGCAACTGACGTAGTATTAATGGCATGACAGTCTACTAAGGGCGGGTAGGAGGGGTGGTAGATGGGTCAAACAAACGCAAGACTTGCGTGTGACACTACAAGTAAGGCTGGTGTATTTTGTCATGTCAGCCTTTAGTTAATTAATAGTAAACTATGCCAGACTTCTTGTGTAAACGGAAGCTTATTTTAAAAGGACATTAAATCAGGGGGTACAGAGACCACATCTAACTGCCCCAGAGAAGCTGTGTTAGCAAACTGTATTACATTTATTTTTAAATGTAGCAGGAGGAGACTTTCAAAGATAATGTCTGGTCAACCTGTTTATTCTATATCCTTCTATGTACTCGTATAGTATCTTTAATGTTTTATGGCCAATTGAGCTACGTCACATTTTATTCTTAATACTTGTCATTCACACAACAGTAAAAATGTTAAAGACCTCCCAAACTGAGACAGATAAAGGACTAACACCTGCTATTACATGATGACACCATTAATACATAAATGGAATTCAGTGACTTGTGCCTGTACATACTATAGATATTGAAGATATTGATTGATTAACTGGAACATAGAGTCCTGCTGCAGAAATTACAGCCTCTACAGTCTATACATAGATGCATTAGCATTAATATGCACATGGATGGCACACTTCACTGACCGTGTTTACATCATGGCTGAATGGACTGCATGTTGAATAGTCCATTAGGAGAAAGGATGCTGAGAGTTAAGAGATGAGCAGAAGGTCCGAGAGGATGCAGGAGCAAAGAGACAGAAGTTGGGTTTTCATCCAAATGCGTTGCAGTTTTTACCGAATTTCAAGAAAATCTGCAAAAGAGAATGTGAGTGGATGCATGTTTCCATCCACCACCTTTATGCTATTAGTTGGTTCATCATTCATAAGCAGAAGCTTCAGTGGACGTTGAAGTCACAAGCTTCATGTCTGTCTTCATTTGTTGTGTGTCAAACTTGTCAAACAGACAAGGATAATACAGTGATCAGACAGAAAGAGAGACACAAACACAATTACGCTTTCTTATTTTTTTTTTTCTAAAGATGTCTTTCCACACTAAATATCTAAAATATAAATAATTATTTTTAAAGAGTGGTAGGAGAGGTTACTCTCCTGAGTCTCAGCTGCTTAAGTATCTGTTTGTCACCTGAATTCTCATTTACATATTATTGTTTCTGTTGTCAGACAACTGAGCAATCATAAAATAAGTCTGATCAGGACTGATGATCGCTACCTGTTAGCCCAACAGTAAATTCGGTGCTGCTGCACTGAGATGTCAATCAAACACTATTTTATGATTGCAAAGTCATGTCACAAAATCAGCAAATGAGGGTTCATGAATGCACGGCATACAGAAACTGAAACTGAAATGCGTAGCTGGTGACTGTTTTTGCAAAAGCTGTGTTTTTTTATATCCAGCGTAAAGTTGGCATTCTCAGAAACAGGGAAGGTTACGGAGAAAGTGGAGAACAGGAGAATAAAGAGTGAGACAAGGATGGAAGAAAAGACAGTGATGAATTCCACTGAAAATTTAAGTTTCTGACCATAACACAATTATCAATGAATAAGCTGTTTTTACTCCAATAAATCCACACTCAGGCCTACACACTGGAGACGGGCTCATTATTATCCCAAGTGTGCAGGTCTGTGTAGAAAAGTTACATGTGGTCACGTTTCCTAAGAAGTATGTTATTGTAATGAGTGTAAATGCTGAGTTTATTGCACTGACTCATGACTGGTCATATGTGGCTTATGTGTTTATTAGATGTGATACTGTACATGGCCTTTAATTCAAGGCTGATTGGTCAGTTTACCTCCGGGGCTCTGTGGATTACTCAAGGAGAGACAGCGAGCTCTTATGCCTCCATTGCTGGCAGTAACATTCGTTCATTCATTTATAATCCGGAACCACGTATCCTATTCAGGGTCGATCCCAGCTGACACTGGGCGAAGGTGGGTTACGTATAACAGTTTAGGTCTAAAAGACCTCAGCTCAACATGACCGTCAGTCTTCTCATATATGCACATACTCGGTGATTTCCTAGAACCTACTGATAGGAGCTGCAGTCAGCCATCCTCTCTTTTACAAACTGACACATTTAAGTACATATCATATACAGTTTCTTCAAGATATTGATCTCATTTTGATCAATTCAGCATGTTCAGCAATCCAATCTAACAAAATTCCTACTTTAAAGTCTGACTAATTGTCATCGCAGCATTAATTTAGTGTAGTGTTTAGACTTTTTATCGCAACACCCTCCAACTTCTCCGTCGTCTCCTCCCTCCCATCTCTTCCCCCTACTTTCCTCATCTTTTTCCTCATGTTTTGTTCTCTAGCTGCATGCTGCTCTCATTAGTTTCAAACAAATGGATCTAGATGTACAGTACGTATATCTGGCCTGCTATTTTATTGTTTAATTCACAGCCCCGACTCGAAATTCAACCACTTATTAAGCATGAGGCTCTGAAGCTGGTGCTGTTCTTAATGCCGTCTCCCCGGACAGTTGCTGTTCGTCTGACAGCGTAAAGAGAGGCAGAGAAAGTTACCAGAGAGACAGAAAGGGGAGACACAGGGGGAAGCTGTCACAGACTGAGAGACCGAGAGGAAAAAATAAGTAGGAAACAAAGATAGAAGTCAAGAGGAAAAAATGAAATAACAAGAGCCTGTCATCGATGAAGAAGGAAAGAAACAACCGAGAGAAAAGATGATAGCTACACAGAGAGAAGGATATGAGACATCCTCTATCTGGGTATACATCAAGTTATTTATAGAAATTTGTAATGCATTATATTGTACAATGTGAAAAGAAATCTACATGCAGTGTTGAATATATTGCATGAAAGGTTTTCATGCTCATTGAGAGGAACAGGTTTTGAAATGATGCAATGAATGGAAACATTAGCTGAATGAATCTGTATGTTGTTACGTTATGTTATGTTGTATGTGACTGCAAATACAATATCTTGTGACTTTACCACAATAAGCATGCTGCTTCACAATCACTAGTCTTTATTTAGTGCTGTTTGTCAGCTTTTAACCTGTCATTGTTTCATCATCATCACATACCAGTTTAAGTACTGTCTTGTACTCAGTGCTGAAGTATGAACTGTGAATACAAGTACATTCATTCATTCATCGTCAACCGTTTATCCCGTTAGGGGTCGCGGGGGGCTGGAGCCGATCCCAGCTGGCATTGGGCGAAGGCGGGTTCACCTGGACAGGTCTCCAGTCCATCGCAGGGCACATAGAGACAGACAACCATTCACACTCACATCCACACCTACGGGCAATTTAGAGTGATCAATTAACTTAAATTGCATGTTTTTGGACTGTGGGAGGAAGCTGGAGTACCTTACACGGGGAGAACATACAAACTCCATACAGAAGAGTCCCAAGCCAGAATCGAACCTGCGACCCTCTTGCTGTGAGGCGACAGCGCTCACCACTACACCACCATGCAGCCCGTGAATACAAGTACTTTTAATGTAATTGTTTTCCTGTTTTTTTAAAGATTACTTTTTGGTATTTTCACCTTTATATGACCAAGGATGGCGTAGAAATGGGGGGAAGGGAGATGGGTATGACACGCAACAAAAGCTGGGAGTTTGCGGTTATATGGCGTGTGCTGTAACCACGTGGTGTGTTTGTGGTCCCTGCTTCTATGTCAGTTAAAAGATCTTTCCTGTCCCTTCATCTATTTTTTTCATTTTGTGAAATGTCAACATTTGCAGATGATGTGGTTCTGTTGGCTTCATCAGACCGTGACCTTCAGCACGGGGGCAGTTTGCAGCAGAACCAGTACCTCCAAGTCCAGAGCCAGAAAATGGTGGATTGTGCCCTCCGGGTTGGGAGTGAGTCACTGCCCCTAGCGAGGGAGTTCAAGTATCCCGGGGTCTTGTTCATGAGTGAGGGTAAAATGGACACTCTGACCCTCACCTATGGTCTAAGCTCCTTTATGGAGCTTTGGGTCCTGACTGAAAGGAAATTACATAGTTCAAATATGCGCTGTTTCATTCATTCACATCTCATCCACTATTATATTTAATTGCACAAACCAGATATTGTGTTCATTAATTATAACCTAATTGCTTCATATTCTTCTCTAAGATTTGGTTTGTAACACAGGCCTGTGTTTAATCCATCTTCCTGTTCTCCACTGCAACCTTCTTCGTGTAAATCCCATTTGTGAATTTTCATCGCAACACCGAGTGTGAACTTAGTAAACCCAGACGAATACATAATCAATGGCACTGTTCTCTTACTACTTAAGAAAAGACAGATTCAAATCATCTGCAGCCCTATTTGATAAATACACCGCAAATGCGCCCTCAATTCAATAAAAACGATTGATTGTGATATACTGTAGGTCTGTATAAAATTGCCTTGTCAGATAGTCAGAGACAGGGAGGAAAAATAGAGAAATCACAAGGAAAAAATGACAGGAGCAAAAAGTCTCAGACTAGTTTGGTGTCTGACGCAGGTTAATGAACAAGCACATTCCACCCACTTTTGGCCCGTTCATATGAGACTGCAGCTGTCACAGGTTGTCATCATTCATCGAGACTCGAGTCTGAAACTGCAGCTCCATACACTTCACTGCTTGAACCACAGTACTGCATAGAATCACACAGACTTAATTATACAAAATAAGAACCAAATTCAAGTGTCAGCTTCAATTTTCTCTCTCACAAGATAGCGCTGCAGGACACTATGAAGCTTGTTTTTCTGCAACAAAGAAGGCAGATTGTGTGGTGGCCCTTTGACTAGTGTATCGTGTAGTGTAATGGCCCTGACTACATGAATACATGCTTATGCATATTATCTATAAAAAACATACACCCTGCTTGTCCTTCCCTGTAGGCCTAATCTCAGTTAGAGAACACTGTCAAGACCATTTGAGTTAACCTTGACTGAACTCTTCCTGTCATTAAAAAACATACGATTCCACTCCAGAAGTTAGGGGGGCAAAGGTCAGGGCCTTAGTGTCCTTACGTTATTACTGTGGTCATAAAACAATCATGTGGAGAGAGCATTGCAGTCAGAAGAAAAGAGGGAGTACAATTAATTGGGATGAAACTGATGTGAAGTAGCCTACTTCAAAAAGTTGGATGAAATAACTGCTGAGGGGCAAAAACACATCTATGTCTAGAGACTATAGGCGTTTTTGGACCAGAGGAACTTTTAATAGTTCCAAGATGTGTGTGTCTGCACTGCAAGAACTGGGAATGAACATAGCACCGGTTTGAGGGAAGGACCTATCAGCACCCTGAGTGACCTACAGTCACCCACCTAGTGTACAGTGATTGGTCAAACACATGAGCCAATGCAGCACTGGCAACTGCCATTTTTAAAAATCGCACTAAGGCTAACCCGCTAGCACTAAGGCTAACCGACTCGCACTAAGGCTAACCCGCTAGCACTAAGGCTAACCGACTCGCACTAAGGCTAACCCACTAGCACTAAGGCTAACCCAGTTGCACGAAGTCTAACCCAGTCACAGTAAGGCTAACCCAGTCGCACTAAGGCTAACCCAGTAGCACTAAGTCTAACCCAGCAGCACTAAGGCTAACCCAGTCGCACTAAGGCTAACCCAGCAGCACTAAGGCTAACCCAGTCGCACTAAGGCTAACCCAGTAGCACTAAGTCTAACCCAGTCGCACTAAGGCTAACCCAGTAGCACTAAGTCTAACCCAGTAGCAGTAAGGCTAACCCAGTCGCACTAAGGCTAACCCAGTCACACTAAGGCTAACCCAGTAGCACTAAGTCTAACCCAGTAGCACTAAGGCTAACCCAGTCACACTAAGGCTAACCCAGTCACACTAAGGTTAACCCAGTAGCACTAAGTCTAACCCAGTAGCACTAAGGCTAACCCAGTCACACTAAGGCTAACCCACTTGCACTAAGACTAACCCACTAGCACTAAGGCTAACCCACTTGCACTAAGGATAACCCGCTAGCACTAAGGCTAACCCACTAACACTAAGTCTAACCCACTAACACTAAGGCTAACCCAGTAGCACTAAGACTAACCCAGTCGCACTAAGGCTAACCCAGTAGCACTAAGGCTAACCCAGTAGCACTAAGACTAACCCAGCAGCACTAAGGCTAACCCAATAGCACTAAGGCTAACCCAGTAGCACTAAGACTAACCCAGCAGCACTAAGACTAACCCACTAACACTAAGGCTAACCCAGTAGCACTAAGACTAACCCAGTAGCACTAAGACTAACCCAGTCACACTAAGGCTAACCCAGCCACTAAGGCTAACCCAGTAGTACTAAGGCTAACCCAGTCACACTAAGGCTAACCCAGTAGTACTAAGGCTAACCCAGCAGCACTAAGGCTAACCCAGTCGCAGTAAGGCTAACCCAGTAGTACTAAGGCTAACCCAGCAGAACACAGCACACCCACTCAGCTGAAGAACAACAACCCATTCAAATTGGTGAAGTGGTCAAAGTGTGTGAACGGTGCCAGCCAGCTTACGTCATGCTGCCATACATTCCTATTGGAGGTGTGAATGAAACCGAAGAAAAGCCCTTGAGAATGTAGTTCTCAGGTCTCCAGAACTGTTTGTTCTGTCTAGTCTAGAACACACAGAGCCAGAAGATGATCACTTGCAAGTCAGAATAATACAAAAAAAAAAACAACACAATTTTAAAATTACATTAAACGTAGAGCTCTGTTAGAGCTTATTTTTCCAGTGTAAATTAGCCCAATTATCTGCTGTCATTTGTGCTCTTTTAAAGGAGCTAGACTAAGGAGCTTTGATTTGTTGATCACTTTGCCTGAGAGAATAATTGACCTCTTATCTCAAATAAAAGCCTTTAAAATCAGACTGAAGGGATTTGTGGCAACTCTGAGATTCTTTTCTTTCTTTCTTTTTCTATTTTGATAGAGACTCTTTTTTGTAGTTTCTTCTTGAGTACCTGCAAAGCAATGTCACGCAACTTACATTTTACAAAGATCCCCCACCTGGACTGACTGTACAGGCTCAATTCATCTGATATCACAGATATGGAACTGATATGGATAAGTAACTGAGATTTGGACTTGCTGCATTTCCAAACACCTTGTCATACCTGTTAGTGTTGAACGGTGTGCGTGTGCAGGCTGCGGGGGTTTTGTTTGGCTTCACCGTTGTAATCCCCTTTACAGCGTGACGAGATACAAGGGTGAGTAAGCCTTGCAACCTGTGGGACGTACAGACGACTCTGCTGGTAATAGCTAGTTCATAAAAACGTTGTTTGGATTCGCTCTGTTTTTGTCTCTGCTGTGACGCTGCATCACATTCGTCATGCCTCTTTCTGTCTTTTACTCTTTCTATGTCGACCCTCTTCTCCTTTGTTCGCTACACTCTATCTCTGTCGTCCACTCATCTCTTAGTGCCTTCCTCCTTCTCTCCGCCCACCTCCCATTCTCATCGCTCCAGTTATTTTCATTATTCTTATCCCCATCTCTCCTTTTATTCCCTCCCTTAACCTCTCTATCATCTGTACATTAGGTGTTTGTGGCGTCTCCCCACGGCCACAAGGCTCATTAATAACGAATGTTCAGAGAGGCTCAACAGAGACGAGACTGACCCGCAGCCACTTAGTGCAGGTTTTAACATGAAGCACACATTCACCAGGGAGGGGGAAGAATGCGTCTGTGCTCCTGAAAAATAGAGCAGAGTAACCAAATAGGGTCAGCATATAAAGTGATTCAGCTCTCTACATCCAGGAAATGCTGGTTCGACATAGAACCTCACCGTGTGTTCGTCTTCAGAAACCAGCTTCTTTTACATGATCCTCACACACTCACAGAGTGGCACTGACGGTCTGACCTGCAAACACAAGATGAATATGGACTTTTGAATTGAAGAGTTTGATTAAACCAGACTCACTGGTGATGTGTCAAAATTGAGTGCATTTAAGTGCCTGCTGGTCAAAGAAGCTCTGCGGCCAGTGTAAAATAAGGAAATAAGTGGCTTTCGTGCTACGGGGTGGAAAGGGTGAGGGTTCGGTTGCTCTTAAACCCAAGCAAGCTTAATTGCATCTGGCAGGTATTGGGGGACTTTTTTTTAACCATTTCCACACACAAAGTAGTAATTTGTGTGAATTTCTGTGTAACTGTGTATATAAAAAAATACAAACTAACTTATTCACTGTGATACCCTTGGGGTCAGTTTTCTCATATGGCAGCTACTGAACAACAAAACAAACATTTCTTTCTTTCCTTGTGAATCCTGTCTGCTCGTATTCATGAAGAACAACTCAGCAAACAGTGCAATAATGTGAACCAACACTTGCCTGATGTTAGCTGATTGTTCAAGACCTTCAGGTGTGAAATCTGTTTATTGGGGGTTAAGCCCATAAATAAATAGCCAAACTGTCAGTCCCATTACCACCAAGCTACTGGGCTTCTCACCTCAACAGATGGGACATTAAGGAGTGAAAGAAGGAACAGGGAAGGAGTGGATAATTGGTTGGATGGATGTACTGTCAAATATGAACATACGGCAGTCATACTCTCCTCATACTATTTCCTGTTCATCCATGGTATCTAGTTGAGGAGTTCTAGTGACTTTGATGATGTCCAGACTTTCAGTCTAGCGCCACCATGAGGTGGTTTTGTGTGGAATATCTTGACAACTCTGTGTTGACTTTTGTGAAAAATGGAGGGTCGACTGGCAAAAAAGAAAGCTTTGCTGGGAGGCACTGTGGTGGCCAATCATATACCAGCCCATGTGCACCCTTGGTGTGGTGGCGCTACCCTTGGTGTGGTGGCGCTACCCTTGGTGTGGTGGCGCTACCCTTGGTGTGGTGGTGCTACCCTTGGTGTGGTGTTGCTGGCCTTGGTGTGGTGGTGCTACCCTTGGTGTGGTGGCGCTACCCTTGGTGTGGTAGCACTACCCTTGGTGCTACCCTTGGTGTGGTGGCGCTACCCTTGGTGTGGTGGCGCTATCCTTGGTGTGGTGACGCTACCCTTGGTGTGGTGGCGCTACCCTTGGTGCTACCCTTGGTGTGGTGGCGCTACCCTTGGTGTGGTGGCGCTACCCTTGGTGCTACCCTTGGTGTGGTGGCGCTACCCTTGGTGTGGTGGTGCTACCCTTGGTGTGGTGGCGCTACCCTTGGTGCTACCCTTGGTGTGGTGGTGCTACCCTTGGTGCTACCCTTGGTGTGGTGGCGCTACCCTTGGTGTGGTGGTGCTACCCTTGGTGCTACCCTTGGTGTGGTGGCGCTACCCTTGGTGTGGTGGCGCTATCCTTGGTGTGGTGACGCTACCCTTGGTGTGGTGGTGCTACCCTTGGTGTGGTGGCGCTACCCTTGGTGCTACCCTTGGTGTGGTGGCGCTACCCTTGGTGTGGTGGCGCTACCCTTGGTGCTACCCTTGGTGTGGTGGCGCTACCCTTGGTGTGGTGGTGCTACCCTTGGTGTGGTGGCGCTACCCTTGGTGCTACCCTTGGTGTGGTGGTGCTACCCTTGGTGCTACCCTTGGTGTGGTGGTGCTACCCTTGGTGTGGTGTTGCTGGCCTTGGTGTGGTGGTGCTACCCTTGGTGTGGTGGCGCTACCCTTGGTGTGGTGGCACTACCCTTGGTGCTACCCTTGGTGTGGTGGCGCTACCCTTGGTGTGGTGGCGCTATCCTTGGTGTGGTGACGCTACCCTTGGTGTGGTGGTGCTACCCTTGGTGTGGTGGCGCTACCCTTGGTGCTACCCTTGGTGTGGTGGCGCTACCCTTGGTGTGGTGGCGCTACCCTTGGTGCTACCCTTGGTGTGGTGGCGCTACCCTTGGTGTGGTGGTGCTACCCTTGGTGTGGTGGCGCTACCCTTGGTGCTACCCTTGGTGTGGTGGTGCTACCCTTGGTGCTACCCTTGGTGTGGTGGCGCTACCCTTGGTGTGGTGGTGCTACCCTTGGTGCTACCCTTGGTGTGGTGGCGCTACCCTTGGTGTGGTGGTGCTACCCTTGGTGTGGTGGTGCTACCCTTGGTGTGGTGGCGCTACCCTTGGTGCTACCCTTGGTGTGGTGGTGCTACCCTTGGTGCTACCCTTGGTGTGGTGGCGCTACCCTTGGTGTGGTGGTGCTACCCTTGGTGCTACCCTTGGTGTGGTGGCGCTACCCTTGGTGTGGTGTTGCCACCAAGCGCTGCTCTCTAACTCTCACCATTACCAATGTAGCCTCTTGCTTTCTTTTAACGCAGTGCTGTTGTCGGTCTGAATACCCACTGCATCATCACAGAGCTGCTAGCATGAATCTGCGTCTTGTTAACTGATAAATTATGACAATAAATGATGTTGCACTTGTTCAAACTATAGTAACTGCAAATTTGTTTGCTTGTCAGTCCAGTTGCTTGTACTAGTGAATAAAAACAAAACTGTATAGTGCTTTGCAAGGGAAGTCATGAAAATCCACTGAATAAAAAAGAGAAACAATCTGTTTGCTTCAGGTTGTTCCCTTAACCCCCATCTTTCTTTGTCTCAGTCTCTATCAACTCCGCTGTCTGCCAGCCTCATTAACTTGGCTTTCCCTTCCTCTTCCTTTCTTCTTCTTCTCTGTCTGTCAGCTCCAGTCTTTATTACCTGTCCCTCCTCCCGCTGCTCTCCCACAGCGCCGGGCTGATCCAGTAAAACATCTGTTTCTGAAAAAGCTGGCACCATAAACGGCCTCTAGCCTCTCGGTCTCTTTACGAGGGCACTCGCTCTGAACTAACAGTGGCAGAATAGCACTCTGAGGTGTTGTCCTCCCTCCCATCCTCCCTCCCATCCTCCCTCCCATCCTCCCTCCCATCCTCTCGCCTCCTCTGTTGCATATTCGTCATTCTGAATGGACAGAGGAAGAGTACTTTGAAAGCATCGACAGCCTCTATCCTTGCAAAGCTTCTGTCCTTCTCCCTTTGATTTCTTCATACCTCTGTGGCCTTCTTGTCCTCCCATATCTGTCCCTTCATTTGTGCTATAGACTCATCTGAACTCCCTGTCGTCACTTACTGGTCTTACTCATCTCTTCCTCCTCCCTTTCTTCACACTTGTTTATTGTTTTACAGCTGCTGTATTTGGCCAAGGCTCTGGCTTCGGCACCTCTCGGACAGTAGATGACCAGCTGTCTCTGGTCGGGGCAAACATTCAGTCTTTTCTTGTACTTCCTTCTTTTTTTCCCATTTCCTTTCCCTCATCTGTTTGTTCTTATCTTTCAATCTTTCTGTGACTTTTTTAATCTGATTTATGGCTTTTGGTAACACTATGTAATTATAAATGGTAAATTTGATAGGTAATTAAACTTAGCTAATAGTCATTTTACTGTTAACAAATAATGAAATGATTATGAATAATGTTTACTAGTTATTAGTAATGCTATAATTTCTGTTACTTTTTATTTTATCATTTATAAATTATATGTTGTATCATAGCTGGTAAGAGATGATAAGAATTAGAATCTGATGCATTTAATGATGCAGTTATAAAACAAATATAAATAATAATAATTATAATAAATAATTATAAAATATGTATTAATCAGTTTATTGTTGTCCATATTATAACAGTTTATATACTATAGTAAGTATTTGTTGATGATTACTAAATGATTTGTGAACCTTTAAGAAATCATTTGTAAAACATCTATAAACATTACATAGATAGATAGACCAGAAACTAGTAATTAACCACTGACAAAGTATTAATTATCTAAATAATGTTTATAGATGATTTACAAAGTATTTATTAACCATTTCACAAGGTATTATGATCATCAGGTATAACCTTATAATAACCATCCAAATGTTGATTATAGATGGTTTACAAACCAATTATTACCCATTAACAGTGTTACACATATCTATCTGTGTAATATTTGTAGATGTTTTACAAACAATATCTTTAAGGTTTACAAATAATATTTTAGTCATTAACAAATATTTAGATATATGTAGTATATAAAATAATGTAATGTAATGTTTGCACCAATAAACTCTTGAAATAAATTATAGCACAACTACTAATAAGTAATCATTATTATCATCTGTTGTTGTTTGTTTGTTCACAGTAAAATAACGTTTAACTAAGTTTAATTAACTATAAATGTACCTATTATAAATGATGGTTATTATAAAGTGCTGACTTTTTTGTATCTTTAAGGACACAGGTCAGAGAGGTCAGTGTCAGCCACAGAACAGCTCAAAGCTATTCTCTATGGATGCTGATGGTTTCATACAGGCCTTCCAGTCTGACCTCATGACAATTTGGGAAATATGCGACATGCCACATGTGGGGATTTCTGCCACTACAAAAGGACCACATGTCCTTGACAGGGGCACTTCAATTATGCCGAGGACACACAACATGAGACTCGAGACGATTTTGGGCCTGATTCCCTTCAACCGATGATCGTCAAGCAAAGCCCCAAATTTTTGATGGCTCTAAAACTTGTCTTTCCAGATATTCCTGTGCTTCCCAGACATTCCATCCATCCATCCATCTTCAACCACTTATCCCATTAGGGATGCCCAGCCGGCATTGGGCGAAGGCGGGGTTCGCCCTGGACAGGTCGCCAGTCCATCACAGGACCACATAACCAGACCCACAACCATTCACACTCACATTTACATATCATGTGTGGGGAACCGCAGCTGATGATGCAGTGTTTGCATGACTTCATCCATCCGTCCTTCATGAATTTTCAGTATTACGTAGTGCAAAAATGAACCGCTAATTCTTCCTGCCTGTCATCTGCCATATTTGTTTGCAGTCACGTGTGATCGCCAGAGAATTTGCAATATTTGTTTTGGTCGTGACTCTGGTTCATGAATGACTCTGTTAAGGTGTGGTGTGTGGAAAAAAAAAACCTGTTAAATTAACGTGACGTGTTATGTGTGGGTCTCACATTTTGAAAAAAATGATTTGAAATTGTTTTTGTGTGGGTCAGCCTTTAGTCATTTACATTTGCACAGCAATACTTTATATACCAAAACTTCCCAACTTATCTATTAGATAAACTCTTATACCCGAATGACAATGGATTGTTCAATTTCAAACTTTTGTGCCTAAAATAATGTTCCCATTATTCATGTCTATGATACATATCTGTTTTTTTATGCAATTTAGTTTTCAGATTTCTTTTCTCTCTAAGCTACTTTTTTACCCTCTTTAAGTCTCTGTTTATTTATTTATTAACTGGGCCAATGAAGTTTCCAGCACTGTATTATATGAGCGATTCGATTCCCATTGTCTATCCTGTCTTCCTTCATGCTTTTGTTTCTCTCCCTGTGCACTGAAATCCTTCTCCTGCGAGCCGTATCATATCTTTCCTTCCCTACAGAGGGTTACAAACCTTATCGGCCTTCTCAGAGTTTCCAGATACCAAACAGATGAAGAGTAAGTAGTGGCGGTGGCTGAATTTAACCACCCAGCGAACAGTCCCTTTGTGACTTCTGCTCCATTCCACTCAGCCAGTGAGGTGACGCGTCTGTACTTATTAAACCAAATGACACAGGAAAATTGCTTGGAGCAAACGCAAACACGATGCATTTGTCTAAGTAATCACACTGATATACTTCTGCCTATTGTATATTCAGTTATTCAGAGGAGGTCTGTGTGGGTGGTTTATTTTGCTTTTTTATTTTTTGTCTCTGTGGAGCTCATAAATCAAGATGTAAATTAAAGCATGGGCACCGGGTGTGCAGTCAGGAAATACCATTGCATTATCTTAGCAAGTACTGCTCCAGTTAAATGGGAATGAATTAGAGGAGCGGATGGGTTGTGGTGCATTACAGAAGATAGAATTATATGCAAGCGTTAAATGATTAAAATCCAATTTTACATTACAACTATTGTTTAAAGCATGGATATGTGTCGCGGATATATGGATTTTTCACTTGTCAAACAGAATGTCCACATCAAAACCGCACTGTTTTGCATATACCATGCACCTTTAAATATTAATGCTAAAAAGACATCACATGGATTTTTTTCTTGTAGAAAAGAGGATATTATACACCTGCAGCCATGAAGCATGAGTGTTCATGTTTGGTAATACATCTACTACAACAGCAGCAACTCTTGTAAAATTCCTGTCCAACTTTTAACGGTTCTGTTGGGTTCAGTTTATGATGCCAGTCGCACTGAGAAGCTCGGAGTTTTTGAGGAATCTCATGTTCTTCTGTTTAAACGTAAACAGACAATGCAGAATGGGATTTGTCTCCCCTCAAAAATGAAAAGCCTCTAACATTCCTCTCTTCTTTTTGTGGATTTACTGCCTTCTTTTACTAAAACTGCAGACAAACATCTGTTCTGTGTCTGGAAGCAAATCAATAGCCGGTCTATCTGCAATTAGTTACAGCAGCAGTAGTGATATAGCGAGCTTATAGCCTCCCAGACGCTCTACTGCACTGGATGACTTCCACTGTTAGAAAATCTATCCCAGGAGGAATCGAAACAACAGGCTGCATGGCTCTGAGAGTAAGAGGTGGATAAAAAGACCTCAAGAATTACACCAAGTGGGCAAGGAGAAAACAGCTTTTTCAGTCCTTTTCTTTAGGGATTATTGGAACCAAGTGAAGTAGATGTCTTCGGTCACCCAATGAATATACAGTACAGTGAGAAGACATCATTTGCATGCTGTAAACATTGTTTAAACAGCAGTGTGAGTAAAAGATGAGGTGTAAAGTGCAGTCTAGAGTTCAGTACAGGAGATATCTCTATTCTGTAGAAGCTGTTACTGATGCTGTGTGATGTGCAGAGAGCAACAGGACTCTTACACTGTTTATTCAGTACAGTTCAGGAAAGTGTGGATTCAGTGCTTATGGTCCATAAATATCACTCTGCTTCAGCTGTATCAGACAGTGAAGCAGCTGCTCATGATACTCTTCTTAGTCCATGACGATCTGTGAGCGGATGTTCCTCACTCTTGTTTTTTCTCTATTTTCTAGGGCTGTCGAAAGAGAGATTGGTCAACTATTTAATACTCTTATCAACATGGGGTGGACAAATATGCTGCTTTATTCAAATGTAAATATACATTTATTATTGGAGATCAATTAACTTTGAAGTTCCCAACAACTTATTTTGAATAATTTGGAGACTTTTACATGTCATTGTTGTCCAGGCTGGTCAGGGCCAGGTGAAGGGCAACTGCTATGGTGTCATCTGTAAAACAGTTGGGGCAATAAGCAAACTGCAGTGTGTTCAGTGAGGCGGGTGAAGTGTGGTCTTAATGGGACTGGCCCATGAGGCTCTTATTGGTGGTGATGATGTGAGTTTTATGGGCCTACAGTCAGTAAGGCAGTTGTCTTTTTTGGCCCTGGGCAGTGGGAGGAGGGATGTCTCCCTCCAAATGTGGAGAACTGGGAAATTTTATGCACATTTTCATCCACTACAGGTATTCACATAACCAGTCGGTGTCATTACATAAGAAGAGGGCACAATGAGTCGAGGTGATTAAAATAACTCCAGTCAAAGCTGAAACCATGTGGAGAACATGATGGAAATATGACACTTCTGTTGGTTTCATGTGTTGATATGAGGAAGGTTACGGTCAACCCATCGCTCCACACATCTCATGTTTTCAGCGCAGTGGATGTTTAAGTCACATGCTTCATGATTTATTCACTGATTGTCTTTTTCCATTTCATTGGTTTTTGAACAGCTTTTCCATCTCAGCCAAGTGTGAAAACGATTTGTCAATATTTTAAGTCTTTTTCAAATTTCCAGCATTTGGAAATGGAATGGTTCCACTTATCGACTTGTTTTACTCTTCAACCCATGCTTAAAGGTAAATCAGTGCATCTGAGAGGAAGGCATTAGGCTATGGTTGTCTGATGGCTGACATCTCTGATGGAGCGTGAGTGCCAGTCAGAGGTGGGCCGGTTTGTTGAGAGAACGTACGAAAGTGAAAACCGATGGGAAAGTTTGTCTGTATCAAGCTGAGGTCCTGCTGCTCTGTTAGTTCACTGCTTCACTTTTATCTGCCGTTATTCAACAGTATCTGTAGTATCTGTAGAACATGGCGACCAAATGCACATACATGGATAATTCCTTCAGTACAAGCTACAGAACAACAACTGTGCCATGATTTTAATGGAGTGGGAGAGAACCAGTGTGCCAGAGAAGTTGTTTGTGGTGGATATTTATGATTGTTCATAAATAACAAGCTCTTTGTCTGCAGAAGACTCATACTGCCAGGAGTGGAAATGACTGGGCAGAGGGCAGATGGAGGTGTTTCACTGCTCAGCTATTTTTAGCAGAAGGAGGTGTTTTATTGCTGGACTACTTCTAGCTAGGAATGCAATGTAACGAAGTAAACTGCCAAGGAAACAAAGTTAAATGGGACACAATATGTCTGCTTTACATATCTGTGTGTCAATCTAATGAAGATCTAAAGAATGAAGACGACAAAGTGAAACGAGAGCAGAGAAAAAAACACTGAAAATTCAAATATTCATTATAAATAGATTCCATCTATTTCCCCAATCTTGCTTTTTCTCCTTTGTCTTCATTTTCTTGACAGTGCTTCACCGCTTTGCCCATCTGACTGTTCTGCATTCCACAACACTAGAATAAGTGTCCGGGCGTGAAGACATTGATTTCTGCTGAGGATATGAAAAATGGACACTGTGGACTTAACCCACATAAATCATCCTGAGAAACTGATTCATGACTTGGCATCAGGCAGCAGATAGATAGCCTAACAGTGAAGACACACTCAGAAAGATGTGGTCACACCCACGTAAGGTGTTTTTGTGGCAGAGGAACTTTTTTCATAGTTCTGAGACCCTCCATTTTTGTTGTGTCTGCACCAAAAGTATTAGGAAACAATCATAGTTCTTACAACGCTGTTTTGAGGGAGTATTTAAGCTCCTACGCTATATTCACTCACCCATCCAAATAACTGAAATCAGGTGTTGCAGTCACGTCCATGGCCACAGGTGTATAAAATCAAGCACCGAGGCATCCAGACTGTTTCTACAAACATCTGTGAAAGAATGGGTCGCTCTCAGGAGCTCAGTGAATACCAGTGTGGTACTGTGATAGGATGCCACCTGTGCCAGTCTAGTCGCAAAATTTCCTCGCTCCTAAATATTGAATATTAAAACCGTCAGTGGTATTAACAAAGTGGAAGCGACTGGGAACGACAGCAGCTCAACCACAAAGTGGTAGGCCATGTAAAATGACGGAGCGGGGAAAGTTAATCGCTACAGATCTCCACACTTAATGTGGGCTTCAGATTAACTCAAGAACAGTGCGTCGAGAGCTTCATGGAATGGGTTTCCGTGGCTGAGCAGCTGCATCCAAGCCATACAGCACCAAATGCAATGCAAAGGGTCGGATGCAGAGCATGCTGCCACTGAACTCCAAAGCAGTAGAAACACGTTCTCTGGAGTGACGAATCACGCCTCACCATCTGATGGACGATTACGGATGATTGGCGGTTGCCAAGAGAACAGTACTTGTCTGACTGCATTGTGCCAAGTTTGGTGGAGGGGGATTATGGTGTGGGGTTGTTTTTCAGGAGCTGGGCTTGGCCCCGTAGTTCCAGTGAAAGGAACTCTGAATGCTTCAGCATACCAAGAGATTTTGGACAATTCCATGCTCCCAACTTCGTGGGAACAGTTTGGGGATGGCCCCTTCCTGTTTCAACATGACTGTGCACCAGTGCACATAGCAAGGTCCATAAAGACCTTGAAGACAGAGTTTGGTGTGGGTGAACTTGACTGGCCTGCACAGTGTCGTGACCTCAACCCAATAGAACACATCTGGGATCCAGGCCTTCTCGTCCAACATCAGTGTGTGACCTCACAAATGGACTTCTGGAAAGGAATGGACCAATGTCCTATGAATGTCATACTCCTAAACCTTGTGGAAAGTCTTCCCAGAAGAGTTGAAGCTGTTATAGCTGCAAAGGGTGGACCAATGTCACATCAATGTCATATCAAACCCTTTGTATTAAGAATGACGTCGGATGTCATTCAAGTTCATATGTGAGTCAAGGCAGGTGAGCCACTACTTTTGGCAATATAGTGTATTTCAGAATCAGTACTATCCCAGAAAAAGAGGAACAATGAGTGTCATAAGATGTTAACAACAGCTGCTGTCAGAAAACACTGACAAATGAACTGACATTAATGTCCAGAAGTTAACTTGCTCATGAGCGCAGACCCACTGATCCAAAGAACAAGTGAGAGATGCTTTTCAGTGGGCTAACACAGTAGCTTAGTGTATTAGCACAAAGGCTAACCCAATGACATTAGCACAAAGCATACCCACTGAGCCTAATAGCCCTGACACACCGAGCAGTTTGAGGCCAGAGATGAGCATTTATTGGCCTAATTCTTTTGGTGAGTTCAACACCGTCAGATCTAGTCCAGTTTTTTCAGCCAATTTAGCATGTTGAATCGGTGATGGCGTCCTTCGGTGAGAGAAGTCCACTCTGATTGACTTAAACAAATCAGTGCACAAGAGGAGAAATGGACTTGAAGAAAGCAATCCAAGTGAAGTCAAGAGGGCACACACAGTGTCATTGTTCATCTTCATCTCCTCTGATCATTTCAGGACGGATATTTACACACATGGCCGTCTGGAATGAAGCTAAGTGGTGACTGGGAGAGGTGTGAAAAAGGACCAACAAACATGTACATCATAACAACTACCGCCACCTGCTGGTTAGAAGACTTATTTCCTCTCACGCAGGTGCAGAACATACATGGTAACTGCTGGCTGTAGTCTTTGTGGTGTGTTTGAGTGGAACTTTTTGGCCGAGACAGAGGAGACATGACTGGTGGCCTTCGTTGCCTTAAGTTTTTTTGACTTTGACTTGGTGTTTAAGAACGAGTGATAGCCACTACTCAGTGAGCTACCATAGTAGTACAAAGGCTAATACATTAACACAACTGCTAACCCTGTACCATTAGCACAAAGCACACCCACTGAGCCAAAGAAGCCAATTCAAACTGAAATTGTAAAATGTGCTTTTGTGATGGCTATTTTGCTTCACTTTATGATTGGGGCATGCAACAGAGTTGTTAATTCATTCATTCTTATATTACTCTAAAAAGCTAAGAGAGCTAGTAGCAAAATAGCTGCCGACAGTTACGTCATTTCAGCATTGCTATTGGTGGTATGAATGCAACTGAAAAAAGCCCTTGAAGCTTAGCTCTCAGTGGGCAGTTCCTCTCAGGCAGTCCCCAGAACTGTTTGGTCCAAAGACACATATTGTACAGACCCACACCTTCACAGGTCCAAATGCTTACATAGACATACAGTATGTATGCACTACCCCTACACCTAGAAAGCCTTCATTCTACTGTATCACACAACATCACTTCATATTGTAAACAAAGTCAGCAGCATTCGAGCTGCATTTCAAGAATAAAACATAAAACACCCCTTTTGCGAAAAAGGAAGTTGGAAAGGAGGCAATGACACAGAGGATAAGAGTAATCCAACACAGTCCAATGAACAACAGAGTCCGAGTCCTAACCAACCAGCCAGGTGTGTGCACAGGTGTGTGTGGTTATTGTGTAGCAGTCTGATGTCATTTGCATGTGATATAATGAAGGTAAACATGTTGGGCCGCTGTGTTTAATGGCACTGCGCTCTGACGTGGCACTTTTTAAAGTTGGAGGCTGCACTTTCATCAAGAGGTGTTCTGCTGCCTTCAGGTGTCTTTAATGAACTGAAGGAGAAACTTTTCATGTAGTATAAAGCAGCTGTGAATTACAGATACTGCAAGAGTCACTCGTATTCAGTCATATATAAATGCAGACTGCTTTACCGCTGTCGCTGCTTTAAACACAGTGAACATCAATATTTAATGCTTATTTAAACACATCGTCTGGTTGGAGAGTGATTAATAAAAATGGTTTATTTACATCTGAAGCATTACTTTGCTGTGCATTTGCTGCAAGTATTTAGTTTGCTCTTTTGCACTGTGCACGCTGTGCAGGACACTACGTACCACACGGTTTGGAAAAGTGAATTTCAGGTCAGGAAAATAGCAAAGTGGTTGTTTGTGCCCTTCATCTTGTTTTTGTCTGTCTCTCTCTCACAGACACTCACACATTGAACACAACACCCCAGGGACCAAGCTTTGATTAGGATTCCACCCTTGGGAGTCTTTGTTTGGGAGTTAAGTGGACTAACAAGAGGAACATACTGTACATACACTGTCAGTCACAGGAAAAGCAACAAGCACACTTTCAGACAGCAAGTATATGTAGGTGGTGGGGAAAAAGGTCAGCAGCTCCATCACGTGAAGCTAAAAGGCCAAAAGTTCAGCTTTTTGTGAACAGCCACCCTAGTTCTGCCCTCACGTCATGGTGATTAGCTCCTCAGGCTCATTAGTCATACATATTTAAATTGGAACATATGCTGCTCCTGTTTTATTTGCATTCTTAAGCCTCAGCAGGGAAGGAGAAAGTACATTTGCATACTTGCAGCAGCAGCCCACCAGAGATGGAAATACCTGCAGACCCTTTTAACCGTTGTATAACCAACAACATCATGTGGTCATTATGTTTTTCACATCCTCTTCCTTCCCCCTCTCCCCCAGTGCCTCCCTTTTTTCTGCCCACTCACTCTTTATTTATATGGTATTTTATATTTTTTGTTTTACAAGAGCACAGAAAAACCAAACATGTGAGACAGTTTGAATTGACGGATGGAGTCTGGATGGGTTTATTTACTCTTCAAGATTTAATCAAATCCACTCTGTAAATCACATCCAGGATATTGGCACAGTTATTGTTTTTGAAAGAGAATTTTGTTTGAGACGACTAGATTGTAGTCATTAATATACTGTATAACACCCCTTCAGCTGGACAACAATGAAAGAAAGTAGTTTTGTCAATAACTGCTATGCGATGTGACAAAAGTGTCACCCATGTTTAAAGGGACAGTTTGGGTGTTTTGAAGTGGGATTGTATGAGGTACTTATGATAGTCAGTGTATGACCTGCAGTAGATGACGGTCAGCAGCCGGTTTGGAGAAACAAGTAGGAAGGTGTCGAAGCAAATCAGTGCACTGCTGTGGACATATTTGAGCTGCCTAAAAAAAAGTTTCACTTAGTTCACTTCCCTGTTGGAAAGGCTGTCTGACGCCAAGATGAAATGGTGAAAAAAATGTGGTAACGCTAAAATAACCATCATTAATAAATGGTTAATTGATCATTAATTAAACTTAGTTGAGTTATTTTACTGTTAAACGATGAAATGTTAATAGTATTTTACTAGTAATTTCATAATTCATGCTATTTTAACAGTTCATTGTTACACACTATAATATTTTGTACAGTATATTGAGTATTTGTTAATGATTATGAAATGTTTCATAAAGCTGTAAGAAACTGTATGTAAAACATCTGTAAACAGTACATTGATATTTGTAACACTGTTAATGGTTAATATTTGGTTTGTAAATTTATAAATATTATTTAAATGGTTATGAGAAAGTTGCAACTGATAACTATAATACCTTGTTAAATGGTTAATAAATGCTTTGCAAAGCATCTATAAACATAAAGTTCAAGATGCATAGGTACTACTTTGTTAATGGTTAATAATTGGTTTCTGGTCCATCTATCCATGTAATGTTTGTATATGTTTTACAAATGATTTCTTAATGGTTTGCAAATCATTTGGTAATATTTAACAAATACTTAATATAGTATATAAACTGTTATAATATGTACAACAGTAAACTGATGAATAAATACTTTACACATTGTTATAATGTTTGCAACAATAATAGTTAAATAGTTTAATAATGATACAATAAGTAATCAATTCTTTCATATCACAGACACAAATATGAAATAGTCATTTACCAGCATTACCAGACAATTACAAATATTCAGTAAACATTATTTCATTGTTTCTTAACAGTAAAATAACTTTTTTACTAATTCTTTATTTAGCTATAAATTTACCATTTATAAATGATGGTTATTAAAATGTGTTACCAAATATGCTAAACATCACTGCAATACTGTAGTAGTAACCAGTTCACTTACTTGCACTCACTTACACTTAACTTACTTGTTAACTTAACTTAAGTTTGTGGCATATGGCATGCATGGCAGGGGTGTTAAAAGAAAAAAAAAAACCTTTCCATCACAAGAGCACATATTCATAAACACATCATCTGCTCTTAATCTTTTGTCCACAATTTGTCTCATCTTAGAAAAAGAATGAAATAATTGTTTTCCTCCATCTCATCTCGTAGAAATGAACAGATGGGTCGGGATGGATAACAGCGTTATGAAGTTACAGTTTCTTCAACATGTTTTGTAGACGGAGGATAAAAGTGTGCTCGTTGTTCATTCATACCCTCCATCCTTTAATCCAGTGGAATAATTCTTTATTTTAAGTATTTTCACTTCAGAGTTCTTTCATGTTTCTCAAATTTATGCTTCCCACACACACACACACACACACACACACACACACACACACACACACACCCCTGATCAAGAATGATCTAGTTAATTAAACAGAAGATTTCAGCTGTCATCAAAGTGTGGTGCAGATTTTGAGAACAAGCATTCAGTCACCATGTCATCATATGTTTTATATCAAGAACTGAATGGGAGCGTGGGCCGCCTGCCCTGCTGCCATGGCAAATAATTTATGCACATACAGTAGAAGTTTATTGATCAAAGAAGTGATTTAAAAAGAGAGGCGAAGACATGCAGAGCAAAGGAGAGGGAGGATGACCGAGACAAAGCTCTCTGCTGTTAGTCTGCCTTCCATCTCAGCTTTGATCAATGGTTCAACTTTTTTAGCTTCACTGACAAGCGACTCACAGGACTAGCGACAATAATGACGAGTTGACGAGTCACGTGACTAATGACCGACAACATTATTTTCAGTTTCACACGGGAAAACAAACAGCGGTATCCTGACTGAAAGTCTTGCTTGTTTGACCCATCCACCGCCCCTCCGTACGCCCTGAACAGACTCTCATGTTATCAATACTAATTCACATGCTCCAGCCGTCGAGGACTGAGTTGATAGCCCTGTTCGTCACATGCTGTTACATCCTTGCGTCACCCTTTCCGATGCCTAAGGGCACTGCCCAATCGGCAGTATTTGCCAAGTTGGCAGTGAGACCGAGTTGTATTTGAAGCAACAGGAAACATTTTGACATTTAGCTTTGAAGCAGAAACACACGCTGTACATCTGGACATGAGGCAATCTGACGCAAGAGCGGCAGGACGGGAACACTGAAACGATTTCACACAGGTCAGACTGAAGCAGGAAGTCTCACAAGGAAAAGTACAGTACTGACGTGGACAACCAAAAGGGCAGGGAATCAGCTTTTTGAGCTCTGTGTATCTGAATTAAGGGATTGATATTAGAGCGTTTGGGTGGAGCGAGAACCACTGAAGGGTCCACAGTGACAAATCAGCTTCATCATCATCTGAAAAAAACACAACTTCACACACAACTTGAAGACGAGGTATCTGGGAAACCAGGACAACCAGGACACATGATAACATCCAGTGAGTTATCTCATGAACTGCTCAACCATATCAGCAAACAGAATCAGGTCAATATTGGACACTTCTACCAACACTCTTAGAAATAAAGGTACAAACTAGAACCATATAGGGCTCTTCTGCTTGCCCTCATAGAAGAACCCTTTTTGGTTCCTGGTAGAACCTTTTATAAAGAACTTTTATAAAAACTATCTGTGAAAGGTTCCACCTAACCTGCCATGTGAGGTTCTACAGAGAATCCATCTATGGTGTAATGGTTCTACTCAGTTCCCTCTCTGGAGTTTCTATCCAGGAACTTTCAACCCTACAAATACAAATAAGAACACACTTTAGGTTCTAACAAGAACCCTTTTATATTCAAAGGTTTCATTGAGAACCCCCAGGGGGTTCTACTAAGAACCCTTTCATATTCCCTTCAATATTCCATATATCTTTCTCCATCCTAGTGTGGTTTTAGTTGACAAGGTTAGCCTGAGGTCATGGGAACCATATCCAGCAGCCTTGGGCCTCGTGAAGCTCCTAATGAAGAGCCACGGCTGATGTGGTGCAGCACAACCCACTACAATCATGGTTCACAATCACAGTTTAGTGGTGTGTGACCGAGAGGACTCATGCTTTCTAACAATCCCTGAATCCCATCCAAAGAACTCTTTCGTCCAAAAAGGGTTCTGGGTAGAACCTCAGCCCTTTAAGAATAACTTTTTTAAATTATTATTTCTAAGCCTGTATGGCTAAGGTAAGGAAAGATGTTGGTTATGGTACTGCATCTCCACAGCTTTACTGTCCACCTCACTACATACAGGGAGGACTACTTCTTGCATGAGTACTGAATGTTGGAATTGGATGTAAATAAATCAATATGGATGTAATTGTTAAGGTGTGTGATCACAGGCTTTAGAGGACTCAGATGCAAACATGAGGTCTAAGGCAAAAATCGGCATCTTTAATACAAACAGTGGTTCGGTACACGGAAGTCAAGCAATAGGGCAAACACATCAAAATTGACAGGCTAAGGGCTAGGTCAAAATGACAGGCAGGGGATCGAAGGCACAGGTAATCTAAACACTCACAAGGAAGAACGCTGGAACTCTTGACGCGAGGGAACAAGACGATCTGGCACAGAAGGAATGGGGATCCCGCATTAAATACTAGTGAGGGAGTGATTGACTATTCACAGGTGGACACGATCAGGGCGGGGAGAGAACAATGAGACGCCGGTGAATGGTGTGGAAAGTAGGTCAGGAGGAGGTGCTCTAACGTGAAGGCGGGAAGCACGCGGGGCAGGAAGTGAGGTGATCTGAAACGAGAGGAGAGGTTAATATGCCAAAATAAAACAGGAAGTGCAAAACAGAAAAGCATGCACATGCAACATGGAACACAGAACATAAGACAGACTAAGACCTCACATTCCTAACAGTAATCCATCGATGTTACCCCTTCTGTTCTAAACACCCTGTTTTGGTAATTTGCACAAGCAGCGACAGCGTCCAGGGTTGACCCGAACGAAAACGCTAAAATGAATCATCATGACATCAGGAAACATGCTGTTTATGCACTTTCTGATGAGATCGGGCTGATATTCCTTGGGTTGACCTGACAAAGAAGAAAGTGCAAGATACAGGAATTTATCCTCCATCAGAGAATGAATGGCACATACAGTTTGGTGGAGAGATCATATTTAGTGTCAATCAGTGGCTCATGGGGGACAGAGGAACCAGGGGAAAGAGCCAGTCCCTTTCAGAATAAAAGGCAGTTCTGGTGCCTCACATATTCATAGCCAGAAAGCATCTTTCTCTCCTCCAGCTATTCCCTCTCTTTCAGTCTTGTTTTCGGTTGGACTCTGACTGCTTCCCCCTCTCCTCACTGTTCAACACATTGTGCACCTCTCTGTTACTTTCTGCTTCTCTGTCTCTCAAGTCACTCTTTGTCTAGTCCCTTTTTTCTCGCCAACTCCTCCATCCCCTCCGTCCCCCCTTCACTTTTTCACTCACTTCATCTCAACCTCTCGGCGGCTCTGTCTGCCTTTATCTGTCTCCCCTCTCCTTCCCGCTGCACGCCTCTCTCTTTCACCCACTCTCCAATTATCTGCTGTTTCAACCATCTTTTCCCCTGTCCAATCTGGCAGTGCAGAATGGAGCAGCAGCAAAAACAGACAGTGTGGACTGCCCACAACTTCGCCTCCTTTGATTCAGATTGATGCCGAGCGCCGTCGGGTCAAAATCAGCGCCCACCACTCTTCTGTGGTGCTTCTCAAATGGAGTGAGGCAGAATATTATTATTCTCGTTTTGGGAGTTGCTTCCTGTTTCAAGGTTGTGGATTCAGTTTCATCGCCAGGAAGCATTTATCAATTCTTAAACTAAAGCCCCTCTTTGGTCGCTTGATAGCTGTATGAATCATGCACTTCATTATGATTCATTTTTTCTTTTGTTGGGATGCGGTATCGTTTAAATATGGACATAACAGTGCATATTTTCAGACAGACTCTCCTGGAAGGCATTCACAGTCTTGCACTTGGTTGTAACAGAAATTGTTGTGTGAAGACTGAATAAAGAGCCTGAGAGAGAAGTTCAAACCGTGGCTCCACACAGCTCACCAATCACAGTGTGAAGTGGGTGTGAATGTCTGATTTTTGGCTTCTAAGCGTTCCAGAGATGGTTGGACACAACTGCCTTTAATCTGATGTCTGCAAGGTATGGGGGGATGAGGTTTCTGAAGTTAGTACGATATCCAACAAGCACTTCTAACGACGCATACTGGCAGGTTAATGGGTAACTAATGTATTTTTAAACACGGACCCTATTCTCCCCTGTTTTTGCCAAAGAAATTTTGAAATTGGTCCAGTATTGAGGGATAACAGTGTTACTGGCAGCCGCTGAACCAGCTGTCATGTAATCATTTGGAGCAACCTGCCACCGTCATTTTACGTTTCATAAACGCACTTGTCTTTGCCAATGACAGGCTCAGATTGTTATTGTAAGTGTCTGACAATATTATGGAAAATACCCTACAGAGAAATATTTTGCAAGTCAAGAAAGTCAGGTTGTTTTTTGTAGTATCATTGAGTTTCTCTCGTCTCGCACAATGTATGTGACCAAAACTCTCTAGCTAGCTAACGTAGCTTTGTTCCACACATATGTAACGTTTTTTAGCTGAGGTGTTTTATCCAGCGACTGCTGGTCTTCTTCATCAGCCACAGAGCGAAAGAACGAGCAACACCGGTTCCCACTACGAAAACACACATTCATCACAGATTCAGAGAGAGAGACGTTTGGATGTGTAGTTTCACATATTTTCACAATCTGATACTTCAACAGTGTTACAACAAACTGCGACTTCTTTAACTTGCAAATGTATATTTTAAACTGACATATGTGTGATTCATGGGGCAATACAAACAGGATCAAAACAGAATTCGTATCTCGCCGGTGACTATCGTTCACAGTTGCCGTGGTAGTCCACCCAAAGGGGTGGACTTCACCTCCCTATATCACAGTCTTCCGCTGTGTAATGAGACTCAGGAGACTCAGTAAACGTGGCCAGTGCAGAGTAAAGTCAGAGCAGCAGCAACACATCAGCAGAAAGCAGCAGGAAAACAAGAAAGTACAGTGAAGAGGCAACAGACAAGACCCATTTAAAAAAAGCTCAGTGAATATTGGCAGACTTTCCGGCGCTGGCACCACCTGAAGGAGACAAAAGGTCTGAGAGTCAATACAGAGTTTGTTTGTAAATGCTTTCTGACAGGTGGGATGCTAAGTTTTTTATGCTTCATGCTGGCAGCGGTGGTATATCCCACAGAGCTCATCAGACAGTTTACCAATAGGACTGACAATAGTTGGGGAGGAGCATGCTCTTACTTCCTCTCATCTCTGTGCTGAAGGTAACACTCCAGCACACACTGGCCAGATTCACCTGGCTTATAAATGTGGGCTTTTTCTGAGCTGTGGCGTATCTATGTAAACATTCCCAGCATACCGATACGTGTTGACTCAAACCACACACACACACACACACACACACACACACACACACACACTGACTGCATTATCTCAGCCTCGAGGGTCGTCGTGTCTGTACGTACCAGGTGGCTGCTCCAAGTTTGGACAATAAAGTTACTCCATGTGGAGACTGTTGGACACAGTTGTAAACCAAAGAGTGGATTCATACGGGATTCTACTAACAATTCATTCGTTGTAAGAAGAAAATTACTATAAAACCTCGCTGAGGCATTTTTTTGGGAAAACTGCTGCTGCCACTGAATCTGTATTTGAAAAAAATAAATTTGCAAATGAGTACATACTGTGCATCTGATTTTAACTAGAACAGTTTTGAAAGTGTGATATTAGCAAGATACCAGCAAGGATTGAAGCCAGAGCACCGGGGAGTCAGAGAGCAGTGTCCATGTATTCTACGCATATTGATAAACAGTGAATACTTTCCCTTTACTTAAGCAGACAAATTCTCATTGAGATAAAAATCTCTTAACTAAGAGGGCAGCTCAAAGCATTGTTGCAACAATAAACAGCAGAAACACAAATGACATGTCACTGTTTGTGTGACAGACAAAATCCAGTTAAGATAAGAAAAGGAATCATTTTCCAGAAAAATTGACTTGACTTTATGAACAGGAATCAGCTCTGACAGTTTGCTTTTGGACCCTTTTACAGCAGTGTGAGTTTATGTTGTTTTTTGCATGTTGATGTTTGCAGGGGTAGTTATGTATCTTAATGTTCATACATGCTTTGATAAGGACGGTTATTAAACCCAACAGTGGCCAAATGTGAGACAAAACAATGGTGGCAAAATGGTGACACTGAACGCTTCTGCACAAAAAAAAAAAAAAAAAAACATGGATTCTTGGATACTACAAGTGAGTGTAGTATATTGAGCATCTGTTTTTGAAAGTTAAATGGTATAATAATGAGTATGACAAGCAAGAAAGTCCACTAAGGGTAGGTGGGTGGTGTAGTGGATGGCAGGACTTTCTCCCAGGAGACCCCTGTTGAAACTGCCCTGTGTAAAAACAAAACGACTTCATGCTGGTTACGTGATGTAAGAAAGTTACTAACCTTGCGTTAACTACGTGAACTACTCACTCCCGACTCATCAAATCCGCCTTAGTCTGTCCGTCAGAATCTGGGACACATGGAGATACTTTTGGACAGACCAGGAGCATGTCAATATAGGCTCATTATATGCATAGTGTCCTTTCAAATAAACTTCCGTTTTCATAGGAAGTTAGAGACTCAAACACCAGTCTCCTGGTTGAAAATCTTGTGTTTGTCGTAACCCAATTTTGTTTAAACACCACCAATTTCTGTTGTTTAAACACCACCAATTTAATTGAAACACATTAACACAACTTGCAATTTTATATGTTGCAGTGGGTTCAGTTTTACAGAGTGATGAAGGTCATCATATGAAACTAAAAAACTAAGGCATCCATCGGTACCGACCATCGTACCAGCCTGTCAACAAAGAGGCCAAATAACGCTCCAAACTTACGCTAAATTTTGGTGAGAGAAACTGTCACGACCATTTCCAAAGGGGTCCGTTGACCTCTGACCTCCAGATGTGTGGATGTAAATGGGTTCTCTGGGTCCCCACCAGTCTCCCCTTTACAGACACGCCCACTTCATGGTAGTCCCAGTTAGTCTGGATCAAGTCCTAGTCAAGTCAGCACTCTGACACACTGACAGCTGTTGTTGCCTGTTGGGCTGCAGTTTGCCATGTTCTGATTGGAGCAGATTGTTGATGCTAAAGTCAGAACCTGGGAGGGTTTCTGGACAATATCTGTTACTTCCATGTTGATAAGAGGATTAAATATCTGACAGATCTCCCTTTAAGGTACATTTTCAACTGATAAAAATCATTTGATTAATTTGCAGTTAAATATTTTAATCAATTGACAGTCCTAGAAGGTTCTAAAACTTTTTCTTTTGGTTCAGAAATGTCCACATGCAACATATCCTGTGGTTTGCAGAAACGTACAATGTCAAGATTTGTTTCTGGCGACTGGGTTTGCATCTGCATGAACACACACAAACGCAGACATGCACACACTGTTCGGCTGATAAGGCTCTGTGCACGAAGTACAAAACAGCCAAACTTATTTTCTCCGTCAGTCTCTGTCGCGGTCTGTGTCGCCTCGGCCCTTTGTTTCTTCAAGGTAGCCGCTTTCTATGTCTTCCTCTATCTCTGCTCGGTGTGTCTCAGCCACTGTCTCCCTGCCCTTATCAGCTCCATTCCACACCAGCCTCGCTCCCTCTCTTTGTTACTTTCTCTCTTGGCTGCACTCTCTCCCTGTTTATTTTTACATCTCTTATGTCGTCCTGCTCATCCGTAACCTGACCTATACAGCCAGCAGCTGTCTATCTGCCAGTCAGAAGCTACTCAGCCCTGTCCTAATATGTCGCCTGGCTGGCTGCTTTAGCAACAGCGGGGAGGCTAGTATTATTAGAACTACAGTAACATGGCAGCAAACAGTGTTTGAGGCAATCAAACTGTCTACTTACATACTGTATAATATGATGTATACAGTCACAGACGTGCTCATATAAACTGAGGAGGCACCTGTTGTAAACTATCACGCAACAATATTATGCAGTATGTTACTAATATATTTTGTTTGTATGCTCTGTATTGACTCACACAGACAGCCATTCGTAGAGTGATGCAGGTAAGTGTCTGTCTTCTGTATCATGTAAACCTGAACAATATTGATTAAATGAAGATGTTGTTCATTAGTGGGCACTGGCAGACTGTATGAGTCAACAATAGAGAGCAGATGGAGATAAAAGCAGAACATACGAACGATTAAGTTTACGAGGGCAGCAGAAGAAGCCGCTCACTGGAGCTCACTAAGTGCAACCTGGCACTAATATTCTGATTTATAGCCAAGATTTTCGACCACTGGAGGGCACCAAAACAACTTTACACACTCACAGCCCTGACGTATTATCACCTGAAAAACATGGCTAACATGTTAGCAGACATATTTACACTTCCTGCAACATCAGGGAGCAACATTAGCATCCATTTGGAGATCGGTCTCCAGCAATTACTTTCCCCACTAGTTAACTGCTAAGTTATCAGTATTTTATGTTTAACAATTGATACTACAAGCTGAGCTGCAGCTACCAATAACTTTCATTATATATTAAAGTTGCTGTGAGGAACTTGGAACTGGTTAGGAAACGGTCTCAGTTTAACACTGATGCCTTTATATGACCTGAAAAAGTAAATCCTCATCCAGTACATCCATTAGCGATGTACGGTAAGTGTTCTAAATGCTTCATTGGTGCCAAAATCACACAGGTTCAGAAACTCCTCCAGCTCAGACTCCAGAGGGGCTTCCAGCAGCGACCAGCCCGCCACAGACTGGTCCAGATGCAGCGTCACTGCTGCCTTTGACCTGCAGTCAGAGCTCCGGTGGCTCCTCCTCCGGACAGGAGCTTTGCTTTGCTTCGCTGCTGTGCTTGGAACCAACACTGACGCCACGCCGCTGGAGGCCCAGGATGTATCGCTGGGCCCGCCGGAGGGAAGGGGGGCACGGGAGAACCAGAACTGTCAGACCCTGCTGTGGTTAAAGGAGAAGGTTTCTTAAAGGAGAAACACGACACTAAACTGAATAATAGTCACAGCCCAACAAAATCCGTTTATTTAAAATAAACAGTAAAGCTACTTGCTGAAGCCAATGTTCCACTTTGTTCTTCACTGTGGAAAATGTTCTTCACTGATGCTACGTCACTCAGTAATTACCCACTCAGTGATGCTACGTCACTCACTCAGTGATGTTACGTCACTCAGTGATGCTACGTCACTCACTCAGTGATGTTACGTCACTCAGTGATGCTACAGTTTCGATGTCAACACACCTAAGATTGAAGTATCCACTAAAAGGGACATTACAGACATGCAGCACCCACTTCCTTTTGATTGGAAGCATCATTTGATGATTGGAAATGTGTATAAGTGCATTGAAAGCCACTAGAAATACATGTCCTTGTATGCATCAGCATACATACTTGGCCAATAATAATAATAATAATAATATAATTCTATCAGAGCTGCGTACTGTAGCAGGTCTCGCTGCCACGATGGGCCATTCACAATTTTCTTGTATTCACACAACTGCTCACTCACTTCTAACATACATGCACGACTATTATTCACTCAAAGCTTCCATAACAATTCAGCAAACAATATCTTACAAGCCAGCCTGTCCGTGTGCTTGTCCATGGTCCGTGGCAGTCATCAGAGGTCCGACACACTACTGCATTTAAAGGAAAATGTAATTACTGTGCCAATCAACTCACCTGGCACTGCTCTCGTTCCCCTCACCTCTCTCCTGCAACTGAATACCATCCAAGCTCACCTCCACACTTGATGTTGAAATGATTTTGTGTTTCAGAAATCGACTACAAAAATCCCATAAATTAGTTGTGTCTGGGGGCTCAGACCCAAGCTGTAAAATCAGTTTCAGTTTCATCTGCTCTATATCAGTGATTGGTGTTGAGAGGACTTTATACATAACACACAGCAAATCAGTCTATTTGAATCAGTGGGCAACCTCCGGGTCCGAAAAGTGAAGTCAATGACTGCCTTCTTTCTAAAAGCCAGCAGGAGGCGATTCCTCTAGTTGCAAAAAGAAGTCTGGTTGCACAGAAGAAGAAGAAGAAGAAGAAGAAGATTCCTTTATTAGTCCACAGTGGGGAAATTAATTTCACTTGTTTAACTATACATGGTACATGCAGACCTGAAACACACATACATGCAGTAATGGAGAGATGTAGAGTGAGGGGGCTGCTCCTGACAAGCGCCCGAGCAGTTGGGGGTTTGGTGCCTTGCTCAGGGGCACCTCGGCAGTGCCCAAGAGGTAAACTGGAGTCTATGAGAAATGATGATCCTACTTCTCACATGATTTATAACCTCATTAAACATTATAAACATGAGTTTATGGTCTCAGTCACTAGTTTCAAGTCTTCTTCAATACAGCGTGATGTTCATTTAGTAAATTATGGTCCCATTTAAAGTCAAATAGACCATAAAGCAGGGGATGATTTAGGGCGGGGCTACCCTGTGACTGACAGGTTGCTACCATGGCGTTGTCTGGTCTGGTCTGGGAGTTGTCTGTGTTTCCATCTCAGAACAGTTAATTAGCTTAAAGTTAATTATAACATTTTGGTTGTGTAAAAATGTCTTATTCAGCATTTGGTTGTACTGAGCTCCACCTCTCTCACGTCACTTTTGGTTGCAGAAATCCAAGATGATGATGACCATAAACCAAGAAGGCAAAGGGCAAAATGCCGAACTTGAGTCCATGTCTTATATAGTCTGTGGTTTGTAGTTTGGTCATTACAGATCTGGGGGCTAATTGACCCCATACATAAGTTATGCTGCATTGAATTATAATATATTGTATATGAGTTTGTCTGGAAAGCATGTTTCTGAAAACATCTGAGGAGATAAATAGTCATTACAGTAACAGAATATTGATTCATATTTGATCAGCACTGCCTGGTTTGACTGTTTGATCAGAGTTCACGAATGATTGACAGCTGCCTCAGATGAATGAACAGCCAATAAGAACGCTCTCTCTGAAAGTCTCCCGTCATGGGCTCGTTTTTTTAAATCCTGAAAACAGAGCCATGAGGAGGTGCAGAAATCGAGTTTTCTCTCAGAACACTTCAATTACAAAATGCTGAATGATTATTGAGGAATATTTGCCCAACGATGCCAAAAATATTCAGCCCACTGAAGCTTTAATGTTAAGAGTGAAGGGATTTGGAGGAGGGGAATCAGGGATCAGAATGCTGGATTCTGTGGCCTCTCCCCTCCCTCCACACACACACATTCCCAGACCACCCATACTGCAGTGGCCAGCCTGGAAGCTAGTCCTGTTGGCACCTGGTGTCACCTTCCCCACCATGTCTGCTTCAAGACACGTAACACCTCACACCATATCTCACCCCTCTCACCTCCAAACATCCGGCCACACAGCATGTCTGAGAGACACCCGCTCACAAACACTTGTGATACATACATGGATGCACACACACACACACACACACACACAGGCAGAGATGCAGCAGCAATGCGAAGCAGACAGAAAAAACAAGTCTCTGCAGTGGACTTTAATGAGCACCGCAGTCAGACAGCAGTTAATAGTCATGCTAATCTCTAAGCTGCTGCCTCCATCCCTCCATTCATTCTCTTCTTTTGTGTTGTCTCTCTCTCTCTCTCTCTCTCTCTCTCTGCTTCCCCTCTGTCTCACCCCTTCACTCTTGCTTTCCTCCTCTATTCCCTGCAGTTTTTCTATTTCTCTCCCTCTCAGGAGTCCTGCCTTCTCCCAAGTCTCCCCCTCATCTCCATCCCCCCTTTTCTTCAACTAATTTCCTCTGCCTCCATCACTTCCCCCCTCATCCTTTGTTTGCTGTCTACTTCATTCTTTCATTGACGTATTTCTCCCTCCACTCTTTGTTTACTTTTTTATTTTCCTCCTCCTCTCTCATCTCCTTATGGACGAGCAGTCCTCGGAGGCCTCTGAAACACAGTGTCAGCTCTTCAGGACAGACAGTGTGTAAATATGTGTGTGTGGACAGCTTGGCTTGACTGTTAATCATGTGTAGCTCATATACAAACCACTTACTGACCGCATCGAAGGCAATTTGGGGAGAGGAAAAAAGGAGTAACAAGACGGAGGAGAGATGCAAAGTACATGGATGAACAGATGGATCCACAAGCAACACAGAGGGGAGCAAATAAGGAAAGGAGAGAGGAAGAGATTGAACATTAATGACAAGTGAGCAGCTTGAAAGGAACAGAGAGGGGTTAATTGTAATGCGCGCTAACAGGGCTTCTCAAGGGCTTCATACATATTAAAAGCCAACACTGACAAAGCGCGTCACAAGTAGGGCCATTGTTTTCTGTTGGAATGTAAAATGCAGACAGCTAATGCAAAATAAAACGAGAGGACAAGTACTGACCCCTGAAACAGCTTTTCCATTCAGCCATTATCTGTAAACACTTATCGTGTGCAGGGTGGCGGGTGGCTGGAGCCAATCACTGCTGACATTGGGCGAGGGGCGGGGTACACCCCGGACCGGTCGCCAGTCAACTGTAGGGCTGACCCATAGAGACAGACATTCATATTCACACAGGCAATTCAGAGTCAACAATTAACCTGCATGCCTTTGGACTGTAGGAGGAAGGTGGAGAAAATCCACACTAACATGTGGAGCGCATGCAAATCCATACAAAAGGGCCCCGATCCGGGTGCCGGATCTAACCACTGTGCCACAGCACTGCCCCTAAAACAGTTATCACAGGGTTCAAAATGTACCTTTAAGGGAGATTTATCAAGTATTTAATCCTCTTATCAACATGAGAGTAGGCAAATATGCTGCTTTATGCAAATGTATGTATACATTTATTATTGTAAATCAATGACCAACACAAATCAATGGCAGATATTGTCCAGAAACCCTCCCAGGTTCTGACTTTAGCATCAACAATCTGCTCCAATCAGAACATGGCAAACTGCAGCCCAACAGGCAACAACAGCTGTCAGTGTGTCAGAGTGCTGACTTGACTAGGACTTGATCCAGACTGACTGGGACTATCATAAAGTGGGCATGTCTGTAAAGGGGAGACTGGTGGGGACCCAGAGAACCCATTTACAGCCACACATCTGGAGGTCAGAGGTCAATGGACCCCTTTTAAAATGGCCATGACAGTTATTCCTCGCCAAAATGTAGTGTAACTTTGGAGCATTATTTAACCTGCTTCTTAATCAGCCAGTATGACATGGTTGCTACCACTGGATTCCTTAGGTTTTTATTCTGTTTAGTTACAGATAATGCCAGTTTCTTCAGTCTAGCTTTAAAACTGAGCCCGCTACAACATCTGAAAAATCAGGTGGGGCTAAATCTCAAGTTGCATTGCTATGACATTTACTCTGACACATCTATATTTAATAGATCCTCACAATCCTGACAATTTGGTATTAGGCAGCCAATCTCCTCTCAGGTAACAGGCTATAGCATAGGTAGGCTAATAGCATCAGTGTCACAACATAATTGTGCCACACAGAGATATCAGTGTCAGAGAGACAAGGCACCCACTCGCTCTCTCATTCAGATGGATGAAACTGCACAGTTCTCAGTCCACAAAGCCAATTCATTTTAATTAGAAATATATACAAGTTGAGCACCCCAGGAGCTCACCCGGTAAAACCAGCGCCCCATGTACCAAAGGCTGAGTCCTTGCTGCAGTGAGTTTGAATCCCTCTGAATCTTTTTGCTGCATGTCATCCCTCTCTCTCTCTCCCTCTTTCATAATTATCATGATCTCTGTCAAATAAAGGCAAAAGCCAAAAATATCATCTAAAGTTTAGATATATATTGAAAAATATGCTGACGGCATGGCTAAAAATACCAGGGAACACAATCCAGGCAGCAATTGTCACAATGTAATTGGCAAAACAATGTAGGCCGACATTAATGTAATTTCTGGGAGGCAGTGTTGGTAATCATTTCATGTGGCATTGGTCAATGAGTTGTACTTGACCCTGTAAAAATAACTATAATAGATGTAATCAGATTACTGTTCCCCTACTTTTAGGGCACAGACACACCAAACCAACATCAAACAAATTGTTGCGATGAAAGCAAACAGTTGCATCGCCTAACGTCACCTTTGTCTTGGCCAAAAAGTCGCACTCCAACACACTGCAAAGTCGACAGCTGTCGGCCAGCGTTCTGCACCTGCGAGACAGGAAATAACTCTTCACACCAGCAGGTGGCGGTAGTCTGTATTCATCATTCAAAAAGGGAATCAGAGGACCGAAGACAGCGGATATAAAAGCCATTGTGATGATATGTACGTGAAACAAAGCAGCGTCTGCTGACCGTTTTCACACCGCTCTCACTCACCACTTAGCTTCATCCCAGATTGTCATGAAAACATGCGGATATTGGAATGATCAGATGAGATGAAGATGAAAAATGACAAACACCCTTCTGTGTTTTTCCTCTTGACTTCACTCATTGGCTTGCTTTCCTCACTTCCATTTTTCTTCTTGTGTACTGATTTGTTCAAGCTCAACAGCCAATCAGAGTGATTTCTCTTGCTGATGAGCTCTGGCGCCGATTCAACATGCTGAATCAGCTGAAAAAACTCTGACCTGGGCAGACTAGAGCCGATGGTGAGGGACGACTTGGGAAACCATCATAGCATTAATTCTCTATGAATATACAGTACTAGGGCTGTCAAAGTTAACACAATTATAATGAGTTAACTTTGACGCATTTTTTTTAACACATTAACACAGCAGTTTTAAAGCTAAAGTGAAAATATCTTTCTGTCTCAATGTAGCGTGTCTCGTTACAGACATGCCGACTTTATGATAATCACATGCAGTTTGGATCGAGTCATAGTCAAGTCAGCACACTGTCACTTTTATGCTAAATGTAGTACCTGCAAGGATTTCTGGACAATTTCTGTAATTATTTTGTGTTGTTAATTGATTTCCAATAATAAATATATACATGCATTTGCATAAAGCAGCATATTTATCCACTCCCATGTTGATTCAGTATTAAATACTGAATAGCTAAATACTTAAGAGATGAAAAAAACGACTATGGAATATTATGCAATTAATTGTGATTAATCCTAGAAGTCACAGTCATATTAAATAACAGAGTCAGCACCGACGTCTCTGTTTCTCTCCTCTCACAGTTTTATGTATAAAACAGACTAGTTTGAGGGGAGAACAGTTATTACATCTGTTGGAAGCTTGAATCCAAAGTGCACCAACACTTACAGTCGGTGCATACAGTGTATTTGAGCTGAGTTTGGTTCCTGGTGCTGTCACACTCTTCTCACTAAGCTCCACAAGGCCATGGGGGAGCATCGTTGCCTTTTCACCACAAAAACAGCAAGCAACCATTAGTTTCTTTTCACAGAACAAAGCAGCCTAATTACTGGCCTGAGCATGCTCTCTCTGTCTCATCCTCCTGGAACAGACTCAACATTCAACTTTAATCTCCCTAGAAATCAGCTCCAGTAGTTGTGACTCAAGCCAATATTGCTCTTTAAAGCCTACAGCCCTCAGTGTAACCTCGGCTTTAATAGGTAGTGAGTGTTGACAGCTGGAGGGATTTGGTGCTTGGTCTGAATGGTTATAGTCTGGGGAGAGATCAGTCTCTCTGATGAAGCTAAACGGGGCTCCTATTACGATAAAACACGTTAAGTAGCACTGACGACAAAATAAATGAGGCCATATGGATTGATTTTGGTTGTATAATTTCCGACCCCTTTCATGAATTAAACAGAGTTGGGTATTGGAGGGGACCAACATGACTCCCACTAAGTGGCCTTTGATGGACGCTGTGATTAAAATTTTATTAACAGAGAGCGATGACCTGGGAAAAACCTGTGTTTTTCTGTTGGTGTGAGGAGACCGTCACAGGCCCTGTGAACTGACGCTTAAGGGGTACCTAGAGTGTCATATTTTGAAGCGTAGGGTCACTGAACATCAGTATTTAGCATGTTGGGAGTGAGAATGTGTTACGTTAGGTTACTACAGTAGCTATAGGGCTACAGTCAAGGTACTTTATGGCTACCCACTGTGGTATAACTGTTCTGTTCAGTGGGTTACTGTGACTTAGCATCACCCAGGTGTAAATACTCTAGAATGTTCAAAAACATGGAACTAATTAATTGCAGGTGCAAAGCTCATGAAATAAAAATCAAATTTGGTAAACAATTTAATAAATAAAATATGGTATTAGGCAGAGAAGCACAGTATTCCTGAGATAAAAAAAAACAACATTTTCTCTTCACTTTCACTCTTTTCTGTGTCTCTCCTCCACACCCTCTGTCTTTATTCTCTCTCTCCCAATATCCATTTTACAATTCAGCAAAGCTTAATGCCCCCCCTCTCGTTTACACCCTTAATTATCAATTCTGGCTGCCGGTGCTCATCCCCTGCAGTGTTACATTCAGAGATCGAGGGGGCAGAAAGAGCAATGGTAAGAGATAAAGAGAGAGGTGATACAGTGTGAGGAAGAGAGGGAAACGAGAAAGTTAAGAAAGAGGAAAGAAAGGGAAAAGGAAGCTGAATGCGCTGTACTGCATGGATGTGAGCGGAGCATGCTGGGAAACTCCCAGAAGAGCTCTCCAACCACACACACACACACACACACAAACACACACAGGTGGCAAGGGAAGGAGAATGTAATTAATAATCACAGTGGGAAGCGTTTCACAGCTAAGTGAATGCATTTCCTCCCTAGACTGCATGTGAATGTGTGTGTGTGTGTGTGTGTGTGCGTGTGTGTGTGTGTGTGTGTGTGTGTGCGTGTGTGTGTGCGTGGCACTATGTGTGTGTGCATTCTGTGCGTTCTGTGTCAGCTGTGAACACACACATTCATATGTGTGCATATTTGTGTATGCGAGCTGAGCATGTATGTCCTCTTGTGAAATTTATTACATGCTAGTCACCTTGTTTTCAGCTTGCTAACCAGTCCCAGGTGTTACAGGAGATGCAGATGGAACCAATTACTTATAGCTTATTAAAAATACTCCCTTAGGGACTGTAATATAGTATCCTACAAACTAAGTTTACTTTGGTAGATGGTAGGTGCTCTTGTCAGATTTGCCCAAAGTATCAACAGCTTTTTATGATGGTAACCACTGGGAGAGCAGTGGAAGCATTATCTAAAGGCCTATTGAAAAACCTAAGCTATAATAATGATAAGAAGGACATCATTTGATTTTTTTTATGTCTTAGAGAGTGGATAAGGAGGGGATTATTTTTATTACTTGTATAATTATGGAAGTAAAAATACTTTAAAGACTGGGTTTGTAGTTTGACTATTTTGAATATTTATCCTCGCCAAGAGGCACAAACACACCACAATCTACCTGACTCAGCACAGAGAAGTCTCTCGCATTGTACAACCAAAGATTTAAGGTTTCAGGGTGTAAGGGTGTCTTAAAATGGGAACAAACACTAAAGCAGCAGCTCCTTTGCTTTGAAAGGGGCTAGCTGAGGTGGTTTGGGCATCTGATCAGAGTACCTCCTGAACGCCTCCCTTTGGAGGTTTTCTGGGCATGTCCAATCGGTAAGAGGCCCCAGGGTTGACCCAGAACATGCTGGAGAGATGATATATCTTGTCTGGCCTGGAACCACTTTGGGGTCCCCTTTAAAAACGTTGCTGAGGAGAGGGACATCTGGAATTCCCTGCTAATCCCTCAACAATAAACTGGCTCAACAATAACCTGGACTGGTCCACCAACACTAACGCCCTGCATAAGAAGGGCCAAAGTGGCCTCCATCTTTTGAGGAGACTCAGGTCTTTCAGAGTGTGCAGGACTCTGTTGAAAACCTTTTATGACCCTGTAGTGGCATCTGCAGTGTTTTATGGTGGTCTGCTGGGGGTGTGGTACCACAGAGCGGGACAGGAAGAGACTGAACAAGCTGGTTAGGAGAGCCAGCTCTGTGCTGGACCAGCCTCTGGACCTCACTGAGGAGGATGTTCATGGACTACATCTCCACCCCTCCATGATGGTCTGAGCAGCTCTTTTAGCAGCAGGCTGCAGCTCCCACAGAGGAAGACTGAGCGCTTCCAGAGGTCTTCATCCCCTCAGCATCACACTCCTCAGTAACCAGGTTCAATAAACCACATGTGAGGGAGGAAAACTGGCCTCGAAGCAATAGTCTGTGCAATACTGCTAACTCTTCACACCACTGTGAAATACTTGTGCAATATCTATGTCTATACTTATACTATTCCTGTATATTTGTCTGTGTTTTTTCCATACATTTTTATGTACACTTGGGTGTTTTTAAATGTGCTGCTGTAACGACCAAATTTCCCCACTGTGGGATTAATAAAGGTCTATTCTAGTCTATTACTCTATTCTAAGTCTACATCCCCCGTGACCTGGCCCCGGATAAGTGGATGGATGAATGGATGGATGGATGGATGAATATATTAGATGGGACTCTGTAATACCTTTTGTCTGCTACGATGGTGGTAAAAAATAACATGTAGAGGATTTCCATTGTGGAATCTGGTTGCTGCAGCAGTGACATCTAGCAGCTAATTTGGCAACAACATGACCACTGACTAGTCAGCAAAGTTGGGTTACAAAAGCTGATCAAATATATTTCATACAGTTAAGGTGACTCTGGTCGTCTAGCATTGAATAAGTATTTTAAAATATTTTTGGTAAATGGTGTATTGTTTTTACTGTCTTTGGAGTAGCTGATTTACCCTTAACCCTCATCCTAACAACAAGTTAGTGTGAAAACAGTCCCAATTTAACTGACCTAACCTAAATGAGGCCATCGGTGTAAAGATTGGCTATATAGACTCGATATAGTTCTTCTTAATGTGTCATCTGTGCTACCAGGTCAGACTCCAGAGAAAGCAGCCAAAGTCATGCGGGTTCACCAGAAACTCCTTCAGCCCAGATCTCCGACCTGCAGTCGGCGCGCAGGTGAGAGGTGACCCACATCTATGGTGCATAAAGCAGGTGATAGCACACATTTAATTTTTTTACAAGGTTTGTGACCAGAAGTATTCACTAGACTCATGGAGGAAATCCAGAAGAAGGAAGGCAGTACAGGAGGGTATGTTAGGTGTGTCTTGAGTCGTGTGTTCAGTGCCATGGTTTACACAGCACGAGACTCCGCTTGGTTTAATTGGTCACTTAACAGAAAAAACAACATTTGTTCACATCATGAGCACTTCTCTCCTTTTAAAAGTTTCTCACTTTTCAAAATTGCTCTGTGCTTCAGTCGCCCTGTGCAGTTTCCTTTTCACAGTGGCCTCTTTAGAGACAACTAAACACAAATAACAACAATAACAATAACACAAAAAGTGCTGGCAATTTGAAAAAAAGTGTGTGTGTGTGAACAAACTCAGTCTTGTGCTCTCTTTCTTTCTTTCTTTCCTTCTTTCCGTCTTTCTTTCTTTCTTTCTTTCTCACACATACATATGTTGGGCACTGGGATGGAGTTGTTTGTTCTGGGGGAGTGATCAGACTGCTGTTAGGATATTAAAAATAGGCATTATCAGTCACTGTCAGTAGGTCATGAGGGGCCTATGATTTTTATCATTGATTTGCATGGCGAATCACCGAAAGAAGCTATAAAAGAACAAAACAGCAATGCATAGCGACCATAGAAATAATGACAGGAGCAGAAGTGGAAGTCCAGCATGACAGCATGCAACCACCGTCGTGATCGGAGACGATGGATGGGACACAAAATGCCGGGTTTTCACCTAGGAGACCGGAAGTCACATCTCTTGTGAAACCCACAAAAGACAATGTAACTAAGTTTGCTGTAGTTTTGTTGACAAAACCTAAAGAGGTTGTAATTATATTGCCTAAACTCAACTGTTTTTTTTTTTGCCTAAACCTAAAGAGGTTTTAATTTTGTTAATTAAACCGAAAGAAGTTGTAGTTTTGTTGTTTTAACACAAAATGAAAGTTTTGTTGCCTAAACTAAATAAGTTGCAGTTTTGTTGTCTAAACATAAATAAGTTGTAGTTTTGTTGCCTAAACCTAAATAGTAGTTAATTCAAACCGAAAAGTTGTAGTTTTAATGTCTAAACCTAAAGAAGTTGTAATTTTGTTGCCTAAACCTGAAGAAGTTATACTTGTATTGTATAAACCAAACTGCTTTTTGTCCAAACCTAAAGAAGCCCTTTTGTTTGTGTTAAAAACATAATGTTTCATTCAGTTTTACGTTTTACAACATGTTACTTTTAAGGTTCACTTTCACTATTGACCCACATCTGTGGTGCTTATAGTGACTGATAATGCCTACTTGATGGCCTGATAATAATCAAATTGGGTGCGGAGTGTGTGTGTGTGTGTGTGTGTGTGTGTGTGTGTGTGTGTGTCAGACAGATATGCTTGTGTTGGTGTGAGAAATTAGAAGGGAACGTAAGAGCAGCTCATTTACACCACTTTAACCTGAGCTGGACTGTGTGATAACATGGTAGATTTTCTGTTTGCTATTCATAAACTGCAACCTCAGCTGACTACAACTATAGCTTCTTGCTCTTTGCCCTGTAGAGAGCACATCTCTCCAAAACCTTGATGCAGTTTCTCCTTTCCCTGTTCTGACCCTGGCTGTTTAGGGAAAAAAGATAAAAACAAAAACTAAGAAAGTCTTTCGGAAATATACAGTTTTCCCTGAAATACAGAGTTTACTCAACAAAATGTTGGAAATACACCTTGGTGTAAAGTTCCTCTAAAACCTTCAGACCATCTAAAAGCAGGACTTTGCAATTTTTTATGATGCTGCCAAACAGGCACGTGTGTGTGTGTGTGTGTGTGTGTGTGTGTGTGTGTGGGGAGAGAGAGAGAGAGAGAGAGAGAGAGAGAGAGAGAGAGAGAGGGAAACCATGCAGATGAGAGATAATTTGTATGATCTCAGTGCTAAGCATGCATGTGCATGTTACGGGTGATTGTGAGAGGGATACAGTGTTGTAATGGTAGTTTTTCACTGCACTCTAATGGGTGTGTGTGTGTGTGTGTGTGTGTGTGTGTTCATTAGAGCGGGAGCTGCAGCTGAGGAGTAATGCCTTCTATCTCTGGAGGCAGACTGTCTGAACAGTGAATATCTCTGCAGACATATACAGTCTGCTCTGTCTGCACAACACACACTCCGCCGTAAGGCTGCCCACGCACAATCAGCGGTAAAACTGCTCTGTACTGGCTGAGCCATTGTTTTCCTGCAGAGAGCGGTGCCGGCCGACTTGGCGAAAGCGCTACCTTTTGGCCCAAAGTTCAAATTATTTCAACTTTGGCTTTGGTTGCTGCTGACCTTTCAAAACACAACCAATGAGATACAGCAACTGTTGTTGTTGCTTAGAAACAGCAAAGTACTTTTGTGCTCTTTCAATGGCGTATACTGTACGTAGATGGGCTTAATGTATGCAAAAATTGCTGGGTGTGTTCGCATTAAGGGGGCAAAACCGTTTTGGCAGCCAGTCACAAGATTGTACTCAAACATTGTAATCAACGTAGATTTTACATTATTCGTACATTCTTGTTGACTACACTGCAGAGTCCGACCACCAGACACCGTTATCACATGACATATTAGTGTGTGATTTGGTCATTATTATCACCTGTTATGAAATGGGTAATGGTAGATCAGACATGATTTGATTTGATTTGGGGGACCAGGGTCTGTTGATGGATGCTGCCAGACACTTTTTTTCTTCGCAACTCCTCAACAGGTATAACAATAAAAATGAAGACTTGGACTTTAGGCTTATTAGTCCAACCAGTCACACAGCAGCTCTTTGTATGTCAGGCAGGTGAACATTAACATCAGACCCACGATGGTTCTCTGTAAAATAGTGTGTTGTTGGTTGCTAGCTAATGTTAGCAATTAGTCCTCAGTCAGAAATGTAACAGCATAAGTCAATACCATATTGTTTATGTGTCCGATTCAAATTTAAACCAACGTTAGGTAACATTTGCTTCCATGGCCGATTGTTGTTGCTGCTGTAGTCGTGATCTTATTTTTTCATGACCGCTCGCCATGACCACCTGCTGCTTTGCCAGCACTTTGTGACCAGAATGCTTTTGCCCATCAGGCCTGGATCCATAATCCCCTACAGGAAAAGCATGTGATCTCTCCGAATAGTAAACATTTTCAATCCATCTTTTCTATTGTTGGTGCAGTTTACTGCACAACGACTCCTTGTCATCTCTGCTTCGGAGCTTGGCTCTGGTAGACATGCTTCCTGCCCCCTCGCTGCGTCGGCCTCTCTGTGGTGACATTGAACAGAAACCTGTCTACTATACCTGCACCGCGCTTCGCCTCTGGACGGCTCTGCGACCTGTCACACAGTGAAAAATGAGCAAATTTCTGATCATGTTAAGGCAGCATTACATACACGTCTAGCTGTGATGCATCTTTACATCTACAAGCACATTTTCCTTCTTTTTGCCTTCTAGTCTTGGCTGTTTTACAGTTGTGTCCTCACACACACACACACACACACACACACACACACACACACACACGCTGTACATGCATGTCCAGCTGGAACATGGCGGCAGCCTGAGGCAGTGAGTGATGTAGCATGGCAGGAGCTGAAACAGAGCTTGGGCCAGACAGACACTAGTGAAGAGTTAGGATGGCGTTATTGCCTCCGGACACAATATGATGGATGACGTCTTCCTGTACAGCCGAGTGGAGCATTGAAAGTCTCAAAGTGAGTCAGGAAATCACCGAACGTGGACTCAATATAGCATGAACAGACATTTCAAGCCAGTAAGATTCAGTTAAATAAACAAGTATTATACAGTGTTGCTAGCTAGAGTGCTATCTCATGATGGGTATAAGATATTCTTCATACTTTCGACCGTCACCAAAAACACCTTGTCTGAGAAGTTCCAGTGTGGTTCCTGAGCGAAGCATGGTACTAATGCAACATGTTCTCATTTTCTCAATGGTTCAAAGTTAGTCCTTCTTTTTCGTTCATTTTCCCATGAACACCCAGCAATGTGTCAATTCACACTCGTTACTTGCATACAGTCTTTCTAAAATAAACTTCTTTGTTCCCAGGAAACAACTTCCTTAGGTTTAGACAAGAAAGCTACTTAGTTGGGTTTAGGAAAACTAAAAGAAAATTAGGATTTATTATGATATTACAAAAAGCTATTCCGCATTCTTCATGTGTTCTCCTACAAATGTCCAGCAACATGTTACCTGAATACAGGATTTTCAAAATAAACTTCCTTCTTCACAGGAAACAACTTGGTTAGGTTTAGGCAACAGAACTACTGGTAACTACTTGGTAGTGTATTGTTTTGCAGTACAGAAACGGTGTCCTAAAAGAAGTTTTTGAAGACTTTTGATACTAGAAATATTACTGTACCAGAATGTTGATTCATATTTGATCAGCGCTGTTTGACCGTTTGATTGGAGTTTGTGAGTGATTGACAGCTGCTCATAGACGGCAGCTCCAGTCAAGATATAAGAAGAAGAAGATGATGAACCTTTATTAATCCCCGGAGGGAAAGTCAGTTTTTACACTCTGTTGTTAATTTCACACAGTACACACAGACCTGAAATACACACATGCACAAACAGGACCTATACACCTGCAACAATGGAGAGATGTCAGAGTGATGGGGCTGCTCCTGACAAGCGCCCCGAGCAGTTGGGGGTTTGGTGCCTTGCTCAGGGGCACCTCGGCAGTGCCCAAGAGGTAAACTGGCACCTCTCCAGCTACCAGTTCACACTCAGTTCTTGGTCCATGTCAGGACTTGAACCGGTGACCCTCCGGTTCCCAAGCCAACTCCCTACAGACTGAGCTACTGCCGCCCCAATAATAGTAATTATAAATATAGTGACACTTTTTAAAAGATAACCTTAAAAAAATAATAGTAATCTTCATTTCTACTCACAGCAGCTTTAAGTATTTTTTTTTGTTCAATCAAAATTAATTGTAATGTAATGCATAAAGCACTGTGATGAGAACAGCTGCCACCTTACAGAAGAAGAGAAATAATCCACCAAAGACTCCCACTTACGACAAACAGCTAGTGTTTATATTTGTAACTAACTAGTGTCATTTTGTAAAGGCCACCATGGTACAGCCACACACTGTCTTATACAATGAAAAAAACAAGTAAAACACGTATGAATATTGTTTTGTTGAACAACAATTGCTGCAAAAATGCCACTGAACAAATGGTCTGGTGGCAGGAAAATTTTGTTTATTAGGTGTTTCCTAGGGGTGAATATATGTAACTCTAGTGTTTATGTAACTACAGGGATGTGAAATAGGATGGAGGGGGAAAATGAGGCAATAATGCTCAGTGAAAGCCTTCCCCAGATAAATAAAGGTTATTAAGTGCATCCCCTGATACCTCGTGAGGAAATGGAAATTACAAAACTAAAACAAATTGCAGCTTCTTCAACATTCATCACACACACACACACACACACACACACACTGTCTCTCCATCGCTTGCCCTCTCAGCTAATCTTCTCTGCTCTAATACGCGTGAGGTCATAAAATCTGATTTGCTTCCACTCCTCTACTGAGAGCCACTAATTCCCGATTTTGCTCTTCCTGTCCATACCGGAGCTCCTTTCCATTAATTGAGATTCTCTCTCTCTCTCCCCGACTCACACACACCGACACACACACACTTTTCTTTTTTGCCTCGCCAAGGTAAGTCGATCTGATGTGGCACAGTGGACATGCGCCGTCTTTATCAGAGAAATGTAAACGGTGAGTGGGGATGAGACTGGTGGAGAATTACAATAAGGGAGGGGATGTGTGGGATGCTGTACACAAAGGCAGGCGGGCGGAGCAGTTTTGAGGCTAAGTGTCGATTGGTGGAGTCAGTATGCACCTGAAAATAAGCATAATAGGTCCTCATTCAATGGTGTTTCCAAGTATTATATATATATATATATATATATACTATTTTCATCTTGCCTTTATACTATTTTCATCTTGCCTTTTGTTCCTTGTTTTTTTGCCTCTGCTCCCAGGACACACTAAGACCACTCATCACAGCATGAGTACATAATTATAGCATCTGGTCCAGGCCTAGATTTGATGAGCAGGATGAATTACCTTTAATACATTTGTAGCAGGGGTGGTCTCACCGGGAATCAAAGCCATAATGATAATAACAATGCATTATTTATAGACAACACAAACTCTCTGTGTCTTTTCTCACACTGGCCTTTTTCTTTGTCTTTCTACAGGTCTGCGATTTTTGTGGTCATATAATTGTAACTTGTACCATAATTGTACCTGTTCCTGATGTGTAATTGTAGTTGTTGAGACTGTGCTGTTGGACAGGTCTAACATGCACTACAGTGCCTATTATTTCATTTTATTTTCAACAATACTTCGATTGTTGAAGATTGTTGGTTGTGCCATAAATGTCTACAGTTATAACTGGTATAGCAGGTATAACCAGTGTTGTCTTGTTTTGTTGGTTTCTTTACCAATGCCGTTGTGAGATTTGCTCCCTTTTGGGAAGTATTTTAAGTTGAGGTATTGAGTCCTGTATTGATGAGCAATATTGAGTCCTCATCATCCACAGAAACAGATTTACTCATGCTTTGAAGATGCAAGATAGTAAACTGATTCTTAGTACTTATTGTAATAATGGGACTGTCGTGTCAGTCAATTAAAATATTTAATTTTAAAATATCATTGCAAATTAATCATATTTTGTCAGTTCAAAATTAACCTTAAAGGGACATTTGTTAAGTATTTAATACTCTTATCAACATGGAAGTGGACAAATATGCTACTTAAACAAATGCATGTTGTATATTTAGAGGCAACAACAGCTGTCAGTGTGTCAGAGTGCTGACTTGACTAGGACTTGATCCAGACTGACTGTGATTATCATAAAGTGGGCATGTCTGTAAAGGGGAGACTGGTGGGGACCCAGAGAACCCATTTACATCCACATATCTTGAGGTGAGAAGTCATGGGACCCTTTTGAAAATGGCAGAATGCGGACTTGGATTAAGATTGGTAGTATGACAGCTAGTATGAGTTACAAGCTTGTATGAAAATGGACCTTCAGTGTTACATTAATAATATAGTATCTGAATGATTGAACTACTCACAGTTATCAGGACATATGGAGAATAGCGGCAGCATGTGCGAACATTGCTGTGGAAGCACAGTATTCATGGTAAATGATGTGCTGACATATCATCAAGCCCTGCAGTGGGCATCAGCCATCATAAATATACTAATAATTTTCTGTAACCCTGACCTAACGCTGCCCTTGAATCCTACCCTCACCTAACATACTTAGAGGGTTGTAAATAAACAGAACCCTCAACCAGGAGACTGGTGTTTGTGTCCCAAAGTGTGAGTTATGTTGAAGTGACATGTTTTCTGTACTTAAGTTACATTGTTTACGTACCTATTTTACTTAGTTAATGTATTTATTTTAAGCCCTGCCATGATGTTTTTCCTAAACCTAAGTGGCTTTGGTGCCTAAACCTAACTGCAGCTGTTACTGTAGTTTTGCTGCTTAACCGTAATTGCAAATTTTTTGTGTTATCGGTGTGGCATATAAATAACATGCAAAAAGCCTAAACGGAGCAATGTATTCTCATGCAATGATTCATATGATATCTTACAAAAAACTTACACCTCCTTTTTTGTTTGTTTTCCTGTGAACGTCAAGCAACGCATTCCAGTTTCTGTTACATGCATATGGTCTTTTCAAAATAAACTTCCGTCTTCACAGGAAACAAATTCCTAGATGTAGGAAATGTCACATGGGGGCAGATGGGCTGTTTGAGAGCCCCACTGCTATGGAGAAAAACTATTTTTGTGGCGTGAAGTTTTGGTCCTGTTGGACCTCAACCTCTTGCCAGATGGTAGAGTCTGAAAGAGATGCTGCCCGGGATGGGAGGGGTCGGCCACAATCTTCTCTCCCCTCCTCAAGGTCCTGGAGGTGTACAGCTCTTGGAGGGAGGAAAGGTTACAGCCGATTACCTTCTCTGCAACACGAATGACCTGCCAGCCTGGCCTTGTCCCTGGCCGTGGCAGCAGCGAACGAGACTGTGATGGAGGAGGTGAGGATGGACTCGATGATAACCGAGTAGAAGAACCTGTTGGGTCTGTCAGCAAACTGCAGTAGGTCCAGCAGGGGGTTGGTGATTGTCTTTAGGTGGTGGAGCACAACAAAAGTTTTCATTATCACAGAGGTCAGAGCGATGGGTCTGTAATCCTGAAACCTGTAATCCTTGGCTTCTTGGGGACCGGGATGATGGTGGAGGCTTTGAAGCAGGCTGGCACCCAGCAGGTTTCCAGTGACGTGTTGAAGATCCCTGTAAAGACTGGAGACAACTGGTCTGCACAGTTCTTCAGGGCTGCAGGTGAGACAGCGTCTGGGCTGGCTGCCTTTTGGGGTTTTGTTCTTTGAAAAGCTTGTTGACCTCCCCCTCCTGTGAACCAGGGCTTGTCATTGTTACAGCGAACCCTAGTACATGTTGGTATAGCTGTTTTACAATGTCACAGTGTCTTTTTATTCATCCAGACTGTCAATGGCAGTCTTAAACATCTCCCAGTCCATATGGTCCAGGCACTCATGCAGATCATCCTTTGCTTTGCTGCTCCATTTCTTAGTACTCCTGAGCCATTTTGACCTTCTGCCTGTGAGCAGGGATGAGGTGGACCAAGACATGGACCAAGACTTGTGTATTGTAGGACTCTGACTTGTGTTGGTCTTGGGCTTGGCTATTCAGAACTGGTCAAGTTGTTCTTGGCTGCTGATTTAGGATCAGTTGTACAGAACGTTGCTTTTCTAACAGTGTTTCCACTATATTCTACATTCAACGGCAGCGTAGCACTGCTGCTAAAAATATCGCTGAACACAATCTGGGCCACCACGGCAAAAAAAAAAAAAAAAAAAAAAAGCTGTAGTTCTATCTAACTATACATAACCTATTAGCGTTGGAAAGACACTGTTGCATATTATGGCCTTGAACAGGATTTGCTCTGGACTCAGTTTTGACTTGCTCTCGACTCCCTTAGGACTTGTCTCAAACTTGACTGGACCTGATCTTGGACTAGACATAGACTCATACATACACATACACATTGATTTTTGTGTGATATATACAAATTACAGAGTGTTTCGTAGGTGTAGCTAATAACAGTGCATGAGACCAGCCTAAAATGCATTATTATGAAATACCGAAATGTCATACTATTTATATGCCTTCCCATGTGATCAGACTGGTGTATAGTACACCACAATTTCAGGTTCTGCACTTACGCTACCTGTTTTAGTTTCAGTCTCTGTAACTAGACCTGAATTACTAGAATTCCAAAACATGATATTGATATTTGAAAAAAGTACAAAAATCTTATCTTTTCACTCAAGAAGTGTTACATCCCGGTCTCCCGGTCAAGATCATGTTTCATTATGTTTGTCATTACCTGCCCTGCCCCAGTTTGTTCCACCTGATCCTGATTACCCCTCCTCCCTTGTGTTTTTAATCATGTCAGTGTTCCAGCACTTGTTCCTTGTGTGCCTCTCCTGTGTTTTTGCCCCTTGCCTGTCTCTACCATAATTTTGCATTTTTTTGATTGATTTTGGTTTCCTTGGGCTGATTATCTGTGTACCAAACCAATCTGGAAGTAAAGATGTTTTATTACACCTACCTGTGTCTGGAATCCTGCTATTGAGTTCTTGTCTGCTGGCCCAGCGTGATTGTACGAACTGGCCAAAGATGGACTTGGCGGACTCTGATCCAGGTCGGGCAGCTTTCCAAGTCCAGGAGTTCCAAGAGGTAAAGCAGATGGCAGATTTCCTGACTCACAGTATTTCCAAGCTGCAGCTTCAACCCAGGCCTCCTGCTCCTCCTCCGGTCACTTTCACTGCTGGTCCTGCTCTGTCACCTGCTCTGCCACCTCTGCTCATTCCTTCCTTTTCTCCACATCTATCCAGGCTGGAAAGATTCTCCAGCGATCCTGGAGATTGTTGATCTTTTCCGATTCAGGTCTTCATTTCAAGCTTCAGGCCACCTCTTATGTGATGGACAGAACCAAGGTGCCGTATATCTGACTACTCTTCTCCCTGGTATTCGGCTGGTCATCATCACTCATCACCCATGTCCACAGCACCTCCTTCTGTTCCAGAGGAGCCCATGCAGCTGGGCATAACCAGACTGACTCCCAAGGAATAACAGTGTCGTCTGTGGGAGGGGCGGTGTAGCTACTGTATTCACCTGGGTCATTTTTTTTGCTATGTGTCCAGTAAAAGACCGGGTTTATCAGTGAAGAAGAGGGTGCTGATAAGCCATACTTCCCTTTCTGTAAGTCCCTCTCGTTCTCTCACTCATATTACCATTAACTCTCCATCTATGTCTCTTAGCCATCTGGTGCTGGTGGACTCTGGCTGTGATGTCAGCTTGATGGACCAAGAGCTAGCTATAAGACTGGGCCTGGACTTCTTCCCCTTGGCCATACCATTGAAGGCAAGAGTGTTAGACGGGTGTCTTGTCTGTTGGGTAACTCACCACACACAGCCAGTAAAGTTAACGTTCCCAGACAATTGCACTGAGTCGTTCATCTTCCACGCATTTCTGTCTCCTCGGCACCCCTTCATCTTAGGGTACCCCTGGCTAGCTCAACATAACCCCCACATAGACTGGGCCTCTGGGAGGGTTATTGCTTGGGGAAAAGAATGTTTAAAGACTTGCTTTCCATCCATATCCCTCTTGGCTCCTTCCCTGTCTACTGCATTTTCCCTTTGTGCTCCAGCAGTTACTAAGTCTCTGAGTTCAGATTTTCCAGATCTCTTGAATGTACCCCAATGTTATCTCAACATAAAAGAGGTTTTTTACAAGGCCAGGGCCACCTCTTTACCACCATACTGAGAATATGACTGTGCTATAGACTTATCACCTGGTGCTACTTCCCCCTAAAGGGCACCTTTATTCTCTGTCTGCCCCTAAGATGCAGGCCATGACAGAATATGTAACTCCCTTGTTGGCAGCTAGTCTGATCCATCCCTCATTTTTTCCCGCCAGAGTGGGATTCTTTATCGTGGATGAAAAGGGCAAGACTCTTCACCCCTGCATCAACTATCAAGGCCTGAATGACATCAGCATGAAGAACAGGTACCCCCTCCCTCTCGTCTTTCCTCCTCATTTGAGCTATTGCAAGGCACTGAAGTTTTTTCTAAGCTAGGCCTGAGGAATGCTTAGGGCTTAGTACCTGGTAATGCCCTTTCGTTCGACGAAGACACCCACATTCAACATGTTCGGCATGTTGACCATTAACTTGACCATTAACTTTTCATGAAGGTGGAAATATGTGTTTCACATTCACAACTGTGTCTTTCTTGGGGTTCATTGTATCAAAGGGGAGGGTACAAATGGATCAGCTCAAGTCAGCATGGTATCAGAGTGGCCCATTCCAGTCAACTACAAATGCTCACCGCTTTTTGGGCTTTGCTAGTTTCTACAAAGAGTTCATAAGAAACTTCAGCAGTGTGGTGGCCCCTTTACGTGCACTAACTTCTCCCAAAACCCCACTTCCTGGAGCAAACATCTCATTTGGGTTGAGTATGCTTACAACACATTGTCCTGCTCCTCTTCTGGTCTTCCTCAATCACCCCTGTTTCCTGTCCTGGAGGAAGGGGCTAGTGTTACTTCTGCCCTGGTTTTGGTCTGCCACTGTTGCCACATTTGGAGTCGGGCCCGGCAGAGGCTTCTCTAGAATGCTGCCCGCTATAAGAAGGCAGTGGATCGCAGGCGAATTTCCACCCCTCCTACCGTGCTGGCCAAAGAGTCTGGTTGTGCACCCAGGATCATCCCCTTCGTGCAGAGTCTTGCAAGTTGGCCTCTCACTTTGTGGATCCCTTCCCCATATCTAAAGTGATTAACCCTGTGGCTGTGAGACTGAAACTGTGTAGAATGATGAGGGTGCACCCCACTTTTCATGTGCCTTGAGTGAAATCAGTCAAGGGGAGTCCTGTTGATGTGGACATCTGCTACCCTCTAAAAGCACCTTTTTATATGCATTACGTTTGCTTATGTTTATGACCATTATTCTCACACTTGAAATAGTTATGCCCTGGTTTCAACAGAGCTTCTTGTTTGTTTAATGTCTGGTTGGAGCCCTACATTTCACGAGTAGTCAGCTTCGTGCAAATTCTATCAGTGAAACCATTTTAGTCATGCATGTTGTACACCAGACACACAAGCAGCCAAAAGGAAGTGTTTTGATTTTAAAATGTTGATTTATTTTTCCTCCATTCTCACTCCCACAGTCTCTCCTCACATTATAAGAAGAAGAAAGAAGAACAACCTTTATTAGTCCCACATTGGGGAAATTCAATTTACACTTATTAGACTTACACTTGTTATTTTAACTTATACACGGTACATGCAGACCTGGAACACACACATGCACAAACAGGATCCATATACATGCGGTACAATGGAGAGATGTCAGAAGAAGAAGAAGAAGAAGATAGTCCTTTATTAGTCCCACGAGGGGAAATTCAATTTTTTCACTCTGTTGTTAACTTATACACGGTACATGCAGACCTGAACACACACATGCACAAACATGCATCAAATGGAGAGATGTCAGAGTGGGGGGGCTGCTCCTGACAAGCGCCCCGAGCAGTTGGGGGTTTGGTGCCTTGCTCAGGGGCACCTCTGCAGTGCCCAAGAGGTAAACTGGCACCTCTCCAGCTACCAGTTCACACTCAGTTCTTGGTCCATGTCGGGACTTGAACCGGTGACCCTCCGGTTCCCAAGCCAACTCCCTACAGACTGAGCTACTGCCGCCCCCAAATTGCAGCAGATATGCAAATGAGACTGGAGAAGGCCTGACCATAGAGTGGTTTCTGAGCAACATGTGAAGTAACGGCAACTTTGCAAAATAAGATAAGATATTCCTTCATTGGTCCCACAGTGGAGAAAATAACAATGTGACAAAGAAAAGGGCAGAAACAGCTTAGCTCCAAACACTACAGTGCTGCACTGTTAAATAAACTCAAACAAAATGTGTGAAAAAACGAGTTGTTCAATTCACTGTACAATCAGAGGGCTTGTTTAACTGATACCTGATATTGCATGAACCCTTGTTTGTAGTTTAACACAGTATTGAAATGTAGATAATCATCGTGCCCAGAGGATGAATCTTATTATCTTAATATCTTGGTGGTCCACTGATTCTTCCTCTAGCAGAACCACGAGGTTGATATTAATGGTTTTGAGAGAAACAAATTGGGAAGATATTCTTGTCGCTCTCACACACCAAGCGTTGTTGCGGTCGGCCATCAGACAGTTTGGGACCATCGGTGAGCATCCGTCGGCTCTAGTTGGCCCATGTTGGAGGGTTTTTGGATGGTTCAGCATGTTGGATCAAAACTTGTCACGTCATAGGACATAAAGTGTGGAGTTGCTCCATAGACAATGAATGGAAGGCTAATTTTCTGGACCTACAGAATGTTTTTTTTTTTTTTTTTCTAACCCAAATAAGCTTTATTCTGTTGTGGTGTTGTTGGCGTTGTGTTATTGTAGTGTCACTGAAAAAGTTCCCATACACTCCCCTGGGTGCTCTCATATCATCTCGAACGTCTCTCCCATTCACCGTCTATGTCTTTATAACCCATAACATCAGAAGTTTGAGATTTAGCACAATAGTTTTGGGATTTGGGAGAGAGTTGTTAAGGTTTACTATAGGGCTGTGAAAGTAAACTTGATAATAATACTTTTAATCCTGTGCTTTAAAACACTCCTTAAGTTAATTAATTAACACAATCAATCTTTCAAAGGTTGTAGCGGGCTCAGTTTTAAAACTAGAGTGAAGATACTGGCATCACAGGAAACTAGAATCCATTGCTATCAGCTGTGTCTTACTAGCTTGCTGGCAAAGGAGGCAGGATAATGCCTTGAACTTATGCTGAATTTTGGTGAGGAAAAACTGTCATGTCCATTTTCAAAGGGGTCCCTTTACCTCTGACCTCCAGATGTGTGAATGTAAATGGGTTCTCTGGGTACCCACCAGTCTCCCCTTTATGGACATGCCCACTTTATGATAATCACATGCAGTTTGTGTCATAGTCAAGTCAGCACACTGACAGCTGTTGTTGCCTGTTGGGCTGCCATGATATGATCTGAGCATATTTTATGCTAAATGCAGTACCTGTGAGGGTTTCTGTACAATATTTGTCATTATTTTGTGTTGTTTCCAGTTATAAATATATACATACATTTGCATAAAGCAGCATATTCGCACACTCTTATCTTGATAAGAGTATTAAATACTCTTTTGGATCAAAGAAATAATGTACTAATTTTGAAAATGGGCAGAGTTCCCCTTTAACTCCCTCCACATTTAGTTTAAAACAATAGTGTCGAGGCCTTCTGATATCGCATAAAGAATCTGATCCGCTGTTTGATAAAAGCCTGTTGTAAGGTAGGCCTTTACTAAAAAAGATCATTGGTACATCATCTTACAATCATTTTGCAGAATTGGCAGCTTGTTGGGAACAGATATGGAACTTGATAGTCAGCATGGTGGAGGCCAATTTGGCTGAACAGACAAAGAAAAGAGTGGTACTTAGAAAAGTGTAGAAACGCCACAGCAATGAGCGCCTACCACCAAAGATGTACAAAACAAATTGAAAAGTGGCATCCCACAGATAACCACTTTCATTTCCTCATGCTGTTTATTTTTAGTGTTCCCCCTCTCCTCACCACCATTGCCTGCTCTCTCAGTACTTATAATTCAGTCACTCCTCTTCTCTACGTCCCTCTTTCTCTGCACAGTGCCACTGTTACAACTCCTGCTGCCAGTGGTACGATCTACAGTTCTAGACTGGAAGAACTAGGGCAGGCAGCTCCTTAATTACTTCATTAATTTTAATCTGATCCAATTAATTACATCTTTTCAAGCTCCCCCTGCTCTTCGTTCTAGTAGGTTGGAAGTTCCCTCGGACGCCGAGTGCCACTGCGGGAGACCTTGCATGTCCTCTGGTGTGTTAAAAAAAAAAAAAAAAAAAAAATCCCCTGCCCCCCCCCCTGCTAAATCAATTATTTTTTTCTCCCCTGGCCAAACAAAGACCCCCTTTCCCTTGTTATTCTGTAATTATTCAGCCCGGTGCTCTGTCCAATTTTGTGCCTTGACAGCACTTAAGTAGCTTGTGAGTTTAACCCCTCTCAGCCCCCAACAGCCACCACCGGCAGCCAGGCGCGTCGGTGCTGCTCAGCCTTTTATCAGAACACATGGGGGGGACTGTGCTGTGTGGGCAAAACATTTTAGGCCAATCAGCAGGCGATGGCTTGAAATTTTGTCACGAGGGCAGCTGCACCGTCACACTGCTAAACTGGTGAGTTATTCACTGTCATTTTCTAATCAGCCTTAAATTTATTGGTTTTACAGGGTAATTATCTGCCTCGACAGTTATTTTGGCATTCATCAGCTACGCATTTTCCCGAACGCTTTGAGCATATTGATACTGGTACGATGTGCTTTGGGTTATTAAAAGGACTTGTTGGTAAAAGGTGGTGTTAAGTGAGTTTCTGTATGTGACGGGGGCATGAGTGGAACGAGTGAAACAACTCTTCAGTTTAAAAACACATGTAAATGCTGTGGTGGCTAACTGTTTGAGATGGTCTAATATCGTCTTGATCGCAGTCTGTGTCAGACTGTACAATATCAATTTGACGCTGTCAGATGGATGAATGTGTGGTGAATCACTGCATTCAGATGGAAATGGCGAGCAGAGGCCCGTCATCAGCTAATGTCATCCATCTGTGCCTCCCATGTTTTGAAGACGCAGCTTGCCTCCAATGTGGCGTTAAGTGACATATGAAAAGCTGTTTCACAACGTTAACTCTGCAGCATGTAAATGACATGCACAAGGTCTAAAATGCTTCATGCAGAATGTACTTAAAGTGTCATGCTATTTATATGTCTTCAGGTTGAGATCAGGTTGGAGGATGATATAAGATCTTAGGTGCTGTGTCGAAATGGGTGCAAAGTAGTGACAATTAGTGCTTAAAGTCTACATTAGTAGGAATTGAGGGAAATTAAAAGCAATACAGTACACCTTTCATCACACAAATGTCAGTCAGTTTTCTCATTTCTTTTAATGTTTACTTCATCCTCACGTGGGGCGTAGCCCATGTGTCAGTTTCCGATGCTGAGGGGCGAACAGCGGGTTTGATGAGCGAGAATGTGTTGGAATAAAAAAAAATCAAATTCAAAATAAAAAGGTGTTACTTTTATGTGTTGTATTTCTCTAAACACAGTATCAGGTCATTGTGTCGTAGTGCGTACTGACTCCAGATATCTACACTGGGCACCATGCTTTGCTTTACAGTATTCCCACCATCACTTACCCTCAGAAGCAATGCAATCCACCTAAACAGTGCATAAATTCCTCTATCCCTTTGTACAGTGCTGCATACGGTGACACATTAACAACTGATAGAGGGAAACACACAAACAAACACATTAAGCCTCCTGATTGCTCAGTAATTGTGATCTGTGTACCAATCACGTAACCGCCAGTTGCTTCAGTGGAGCTAAACTCTCCTCTACCACTTCCATCACCGGTTACAAGTGTCAGTGGTTACTCTTGTGTCCTTCACTGCATTTCTTCTTGGTCTGATGGTATTGATACTAGTGCAGCTGAAGTAAATTAAGCCACACACAAAATGTATGCCATGGTAAAATGAAATCGGTAAACAGTATAATGACTATTCATGCCACTGAAATGTGGTAACTTGTACAACTTAAAGGATAACTTATATATTTTTCAGCCTGGTCCCTATTTTCCAATCACCAATCCAACATCAAAAAACTAGCGCCAATAAAGGCAGACTGTTGCGTCGCCTCATGTTGCCGTACCACAAAGACTGCAGCCGACGGCCAGTTAACATGTACGTTCTGCGCCTGCATGAGAGGTAATACCTCTCCATCCCAGCAGGGGTCAGTAGTCTGTATTCATCATTCAAAAAGGGAACCCGGAAGGCCGAGGACTGCGAACATACAACCTGTTGTTATGATACGTATGTGAAACACAGCGGTGTTTGCCGACCATTTTCACACCAGTCTCACTCACCACATCGCTTCACAGCGTCATGCCAGATGACCACGTTGCTGTGAAAATATCTGTGTTTATGATGAGATGCACAGCAGTAGTAGAATGAAAAATGAAGTCTTCCGTGATTTTCCTCTTGACTTTAGTCATTTGCTTGTTTCCTCACTTTCGCTTCTCTTCTTGTGCACTGATTTGTTTGAGCTGAACAGCCAATCAAAGTGATTTTTGTCACTGACGTGCTCCACCTCCGATTCATCATGAGGAACTGGCCGAAAAGCCGATAGACGCTCACCGATGGCCAGAAACTGGCTGACGGCCAACCGTCAGCATGGTGTGTCAGGTCTTAGGGCCTTAAGTCACTAATGGGGTCAACATTTTTAAAACTGGTCCAGTATTGAGGGAGAACGCTGCAGTCGCCAGTCACTAATCGGGCTGCAGTGTCATCATTTGGGGCGAGCTGGCACTGTTCACTAGAAGTATTTGTTTTTGCCACTGACAGGCTCAGATTTTTATTGTCTGACAACATTATGGAAAGGACTCTAGAGAGAAATGAAATTTCTTATCTTTTGGTTCCTGTTATTGTGTCATGTGACTTGTTGCCAGAAGACAACATTGGAAACACGAGTGCAGTTGCAGAGCCACACCACTGTTGTCAGTTTATTGTATTGAACTACAGAAAGCGTATCTTAGTGCTACCTAAGGTATTTTAAATGCCAATATTTAACTGATTTTGACAATGTGGAGGCGATACAAGGTTTCAGAATGAGACTTCTCTAAGCAAGACACATGATAAGAAAACAAACCTGATAAAGGGAAAGCTAAGAAAAACGCTGTCTGTCTCACAGACTCATTCCTGATATCTAGCATTGGACTCCAGCCACGAGCTACAGCCAGTGACAGCGGGAGACAGGTTGGAGGGAAACCTAGGGGAGGAGGGGTCTCTTGTAAAAACAGGAACTTGTTTGCAATATGGAGTAAAGTTGTTGTTGCCCCTAGAGAAATAAATAGTAAAAAAAAAAGAGTGTAAAACCTGGTGGAAACAGGCTATTTTGTGAACATGTGCCAACAACAACATCAGCAGTGTGTCTTGCACATGGTGTCACGTCATTTACCATGTAGGTCTCGCATGTGTTTTTATGACAAATGTAGTTTGGAGACCTTATCGAGGATTCCTCCTGGTGAAAGATCTTGTAATGTGTGAATCTGATGCCAATCAGTCATTTATTTGCAAAAACCACAATGACTTAAAGACTCCAGATTCCAAGACAGCAAGTTGTGTAGTGTGAACATAACAGCGATCAGCTGTGTGATGACTTTGTTAGTCATGTAGTGTGAGCGTAGCTTTAGTGAACCTAAACTGAGGGTGCTAGGTTGTCCAAAATGATGACATTACACCTGGTTAGCGGCAGGCGGCTGCAGTGTACTCCCTCAGTATTGGTCCAATTTCAAAAAGTGTTGTTGCCATTAGAAACAAATCATGAGAAAATAGGGTCCAGGTTGAAAAATACCAAAGTTATCCTTTAAAGCCCCGGTCTGCATCAGAATCAGCCCTCCTGCTCCAGTGACAATAACCTCCCCTTAATGATATCAGGTACTTAGCATGAATTAGTGCCATCAGGAACGTTCAGGTCTTTATTCCGCCACATAAGTTTTACGAAGTGAATGAGTAAACTACCCCTTCTATAACAGAGCGCCACTAAACATATCTTAACAGAGGCACTAAATTACAAAGACAAGCAAGTGCTCATTCCAAACAGGCTTGTATTATAAAAGACCTGGCAACAAATGAGTTGGTGAAGGAGGGCGATAAGAGGGTTATCTATGTGAATAATTGTGTCCTATTTAGATGAGGACAAAAAATGTAAGAGTGGGCAAGAGAAGGAACAAGGATAACATATAACCAAGAAATCAGAAAACTAAGCTTCTGATGATTAAGATCTCTTTGGGAGACCTTAAAGGTGTTACGTTTGTCTGAACAGAACTCAGTCATGGACACTGGATAAAAAGATGAACAAAGCATTTAACTGACGGACCGGGTTCCTGACAAAAGGATTTTTAACTTTAAGGTAAGGTTTAGGCAACTAAAACCAGGTTAAAGTAAGGGTTTGACATTTTGGGAAATACTCTAATTTGCTTCCTCAAAGACAGATGAGAAAGTTAACTGTTAGCTTAGCTTAGCACAAAGAAACAAATGGAAACAACTAGCCTGACTCTATCCAACGGTAACAAATCCAGCTATGCTACTAGCACGTATAAAGTTCACCAATCAACACATCTTACGTTATTTTTTAAAGGAATAATGCGTAGCATTTCAGGGAATCTATTAGCAGAAATGGAATATAATATTCCTAACTATGATTTAATTTGCGAATAATTACCTAAAAAGAAGAATTTTTTTTTTTTTTTTTGCCCCTCTTCACGACAACACATCTACTGACATCGTCTTGACAGAGTCCGCCATGTTGCTCTGCCATGTCTGCACAGTAGCCCAGAACGGACAAACCAAAGAAAGAAAGCTTTGCTCACTTTTAGATTACCCGAAGGCCACCGTAGTTTCTCGGACATGCTTGTGAAACTGTAGTAACATGAGCCAAAGAGTGCAAAACCGTGTTACCACCAGCCGCCGTCTTCCGACTTCCGCTGCTCCTAAAATAGTGTTTTTATGGCAAATTTGGCCTCTGAGTGAGGTGACTGGCATTTGGATGGTTTTGCATGAGGTGGCTCATGTCAGCGCAGTCTTGGTAATAGGAGGAGGAGTAGGAGTAGTACTTGGAGTAGGAGTAGTACTTGGTTGCAATCTGGTACCACACCACTAGATGCTACTAAATCCTGCACAATGTCCCTTTAAATCTGTACAAAAATATTTAACTAGTTGTCAGGCAACCAGCAGACACTGGTCCTGGCCAAACAATAGCACGGTACATAACTCTGTTACAGCCCGGCTCTTAACAATAATAATAATAATAATAACAATAACTTTACTTACAAAAACAAATAAATGCTATGATTGGTACCAGTAATCAATGGTGTAATCGTGTATAAATTAGGTAAATTGATAGTTAATTAAACTTAATTACTTGTTATCTTACTGTTAACACAGGATGAAATGATAATAATTATTAATAATGCTATAATTTCTATTATTTTATCAGTAACTTAATAATAATTAGTTTAGAAATTATATATTTTGTCACAGCTGATAAGAGACAATAATAGTATGCATTTGGTTTATTGGTATATATGTATTAATGATTACCAAATGATTTGTAAAGAATTTGCTTTTAAAATAGATATAAATATTAGATATATAAATGGACCAGAGACCATTTACCATGGACTAAGTATGAACTATGTATCTAAATAATGTATATAAATGTTTTACAAAGTATTTATTTAAAACTTAACAATGCGTCATAATCATCAGTTGCAGCTTTATAATAACCACCCAAATAATGTTCACAGATGGTTTACAAACCAGTTGTAGCCGATCCCAGCTGATCCTGGGTGAAGGTGGGGTTCACCTTGGACAGGTCGCCATCACAAGGCTGACACATGGAGACAGACAACCATTCACACTCACATTCACACCTACAATTTAGAGTCAACAATTCACCTGCATGTCTATAGAAAACTGGAGAAACAGGAGAAAACCCACGCCAACCCAGGGAGAACATGCAAACTCCACACACCCACTTGATGTGAGGCAACAGTGCTAACCACTACACCACCATGTAGCCTTATTAGCAAATATTACTAATATACATTTATAATATTATGTTTTGAAATTACTGGGTTTTACCATGTCTAAATGATGGTTCTTATAACCACTCCAGTAAAACCGACATTATCAGCTGGTAAATAAAGGACACATCATGTGAAAGTGTTACAAACAGACAAACAGGGCCCATGAACAATGAAAGAGCGGCAGTCTGTTGTCAGCTGCAGTTATTTTCACTATTAGCCATTAGAATTCCCATTTGCAGACACTTCTCTGAGATACAGCTGCTCAGACAAGCTACACCAGCTCAACATACTCTCAGAGTTGACAAGTAACACATTTTTAATAACAGCCAAGGGGAGCGGGAGAGAGTTATGCATATACAAACACACTCACTAGGCACTTCATTGCATGGCCCCCTCATTTAACAGCAGCTACAGTGAGCTGCAGCAATGAGATCGTCTCACTAACTTTCCCAACCCTGATGTCCCAGGCCTGTTAAGGGATTTAAACCGGCAGCCATCCGGTAACAAGCCTAGCTTTCTCACAATTACCTCCAAATGCACAGTGATGTGCAGAGCAAACAGCAGCTGTAGCCACCTGTTTCAGTCATGGGCCTGCTCTACTTTCCTCCCACCGCTGGAGTAACATATTTCAGACGGGGAAACCTTGTCTTGGGAATTGAGTGTGTACAAAGCCCCCAGTACTTCTGCCCTTGCATTTCTGTCACGTTCCATTTCCCATTTTATTCAATCATTGTGTCAACCCACCAGTCAGTCAGCTCCTCTCCTTGCCAATAACAAATAATAAAAATGTCAGACTCCAGGTAGTTCAGGGATCCTGCATTCCTTCCCAAACCATTGCTGTGGCATTTTTAATGATATTCATGTAGTTACTGGAGGAAATTATTAAATAAACGCAGACGAGGAAGCGTGTGGGAGAGGGATTATGCATTTCAAATCGTCCTCGGTGCAACATAATAAGTGTATCCGACACCTTGAGGAGGAAACTGATTGCTTCTGTTCATGTGGGTAATATTTTCCATGTCGATCATGGCGCAGGGAAATAATTACAAAAAACTATCTTCTTCCACACCCAATTGCTTCCTCCACGTTGCCCTTGTTGAGTAAATGTGCATGTCAGCGTGTATATACGTTTGAGAGCGAGCAATGCAGTGTACATGTTTGTGATGGAGAGAGATGAAAAGAAGGGAGAGACAGACAGTGTATGGATCATTTAGTTGCATGGCTTTGCCCAAAACAGACAGTCGAGCTTCTATATTTCAATGTTAAAGGGTCGGTTCATCCAATTACACAAACCTATTTTTTTTTTTTCTTGGCTGAGGTTTTGAGATTTGTGTCTCTTAGATTCCTGCATCCACCACAATACACTGGAGCTGAATAGAAGCTCATTCATAATGCTTTCTGCACTAAGAAGGACAAATGAAACTCTGGATAATCAACAGAGCACCCTGTCAAGTGTTTTCAAGGGACTACAGTGCTGTGAATAAGTATTTGCCTCCTTCCTGATTTCTTATATTTTTGCATATTTGTCACACATAAATGTTTCATATCATCAAACAAATTTTAATATTAGACAAAGATCACCCAAGTAAATACAAAATACAGTTTTTAAATGCAGATTTTATTTATTAAGGGGAAAAAAGCTATCCAAACCTACCTGGACCTATATGAAAAAACTGTGATTAAACACAATTTTTTGGAAAGCTGAGTTCAGCCACACCCAGGCCTGATTACTGCCAGACCTGAAATCACTGAAATGAAGCTGTCTGACAAAGTGAAGGAGGCTAAAAGATCTCAGACAGTAACCCATCATGCTGTGATCTAAAGAAATTCAAGAACAGGTGAGAAACAAAGTCACTGACATCTGTAAGTCTGGATGGAGTTACAAAACCATTTCTAAGGACTCCAGAGAACCACTGTGAGAGCCGTTATCCACAAATGGAGATAACGTGGAAAAGTGGTGAACCTTCCCAGGAGTAGCCGGCCGACCAAAATTACTCCAGAACAACATCTGAAGACCTGCAGGCCTCACTGCCTCAGTTAAGATCAGAGTCCAGGATTCAACAATAAGACAGAGACCGGGCAACAACAGCATCATGGGAGAGATCCAAGGAGAAAACCACTACTGACCAAAAACAACACAAAGACTCGTCTCACATTGGTCAAAAAACGACGACTGACGAGACAAAGGTTGAACTTTATGGAAGGTGGGCGTCCCGTTACATCTGGCCCAAATCCCTCCACAGCGATGTAAAAGACTCATCGCCAGTTGTCGCAAATGCTTGATTTCCGCGAAGAGTGACACAACCATTTATTAGGTTTAGGGGGCAATTACTTTTTCACATAGGGCCAGACAGGTTTGGATATATGTTTTTCCCTTAATATATGAAATCATCATTTAAAAAACTGCATTTTCTATTTACTCAGGTTATCTTTGTCTACTGTTGTCTACTAAAATTTGCTTGATGAACTGAAATAGTTGAAAAAGTGACAAATATGCAAAAATATAAGAAATCAGTAAGGGGGTAAATATTTTTTCACAGCACTGTTTTTTGTAAGAAAGTAGTTGTAATTTAAACTTCACACTCATTCTGTTGTACTCACTTAACTTCTACAGCAAGTTTGAAATCAGTATGCTCCCACATGGTTTTGGCATCAGTAGTAAAAATGATTGGACACGAGTGGGAATATGTCACTACAGAGGTACAAGGTGCAAGACACACCAGTGATGTTTCTAGGATCCTTTAGCCCTTAACTCCGCCCATGGACTCAACATTTACATTTACACCCTGACTACTGTAAGTCCAATGACCCATGTCCCATCACGTCACCGGGTCAACGAAACCACGGCGTCAGCTGTGATTCTCTCCCTTACCTTTAACTATTGCCCCCCCCCCCACCAGGGTTAGGGGGTTAAGCTCTCAGTGGTGAAGTAATGAGCCCTAAAACCCAGAAATAAGTTAGCATTTTACCACTTCTGGCTCCCTCATCTGACGGGTTTTTACTAGTCTGCGGTTAAACACAAGCTTAAGAGATTTTATCATTTTGTTCTACGACATAAAAAGCATTAACAAATAACCCACTCCTGAATTTTGAAGCCTTTATGTGTCTTTAAAAAGGTTTGTGGCTAAATATGAAACATCATCACGCTGCCTTTACGGTCTTGTATATACTCATGCTCATGTGATCATGGTGTGGTATGTTGATAGCTTAAAATTTACGTTCAAAAATCATAAAAGTGGTGTTCATTTGTTAAGATTATCCTACTGAACAAAATGTCATAAGTATTATGAATGTGCATTTGCCACAGAGCTTATTTTCTATAGTAATCCCAAACCTAGTGGACAAATCGCATTGGCTTTTTGTCAAAGGAAGCCAGAGTGATGCTAACTTCATGGTTGGCCTACAGAGATACGTCATCCCTGGAGCGCTCTATAGCAGGCCAACAGTCTCGGCCCTCCTGGCCTCTTTTTCCTCACCGGTGGAGCTCTTTTTGCAGTGACGCAGAGCCTGACTGAAAGTACAAGTTGCTAACAAGAATAAGCAGGTTTAGCAGCGGCTACAACACAGTCTGCCCGCTTGGTAAAACAACCAACAACAGAACTAACTGAACTGCAAGGAACAAAGAATGAAGCGACTGGTTTCCTCCTGTTTCACTTATTTAGTTCTATTAATATTGTGTTTGTCACTTTTATTGTAGTTTATCATCTGTCCCCGGGGCCCCTGTGGAACCACCAGTTTTTCCCTATCATCTGTGGTACAGCACCTGGTCTCTGAGGAAATCCTCCCCTGCCACCTGACCCAGCTGCACTATAGCTGCTTGTTGAAAGAAGTCGTGTAGTAATTCATCCTGTTTTGACACTATAAAAAAATCACAACTCTGCTCAGAGTCACAAACCTGAGGCTCTGCTAAGCCCTGAGCCTGGTCTAACTCTAATCTACTTTTCCTCAGTTTGTCAGTGCTATCTGTGAGAACCTCGTCAAGGTAAGGTAATCCAGAGAGAACATTTGGATCATCCTCAGCTGAAGCATGACCTGGACACTGAACCTCTGAACTGACCTGAGCTGGGACCTGGGGAACTAGCTCCTAGTCTTTTCACCTGGTCCAGGGTCTGTCTCTGCGATCTTGTGACAATGTTGACTGGCTCACATGACTGAACCAACTCCCGCAAGGATGGAAATATCCTGTCCCAAGGTTACCTGGTGAGCTAAGCTATCACTTGCCCAAACTGAAACAAGGTGTGTTGGTCCAGCAACCTGCAGGTACACCACAGTCATGAGATAAGCTCTGTGGTCACCGTGCACACAAGAAATATCCAGGACCGGCTATGCAGCCCTGTGAGGGCCTGAAGGATGCTGGTTTTCAGAATATGATAACGTAACATACTTGAGCCACGCTACAATATTCTCCCTCACTGACACTTAAGCAACACAGTAGTTCCTGAACTTTGTGAACAGATACGACTATGAATTATCAAAGAAGTGTCCAACACAGCCTACGTAGCTCTTACGACAGTCGGATGGACATCCAGGGTCCTGAGATTTACTGAACCGTGACTGCCCACCTCATCACTTCAGAGTGGGAGATAAACAGTTATGTTTTGCAGTCGTGCCCCCTTTATGACACAGTGAGCATCTCTCTGAAACCCTGATACAAACAGAGGGCCAGCAGCACAGGGCCTGTAATGTGTTTTATATTTGTTGATTATTTTTAAATGACACAGTGGCACAGCAATCCAACTGTACTCCTTTCCAAATACTACACTTCAGCTTTGAGTAGAAAAACTAATATTTCAATTAAGAGCTGATAATCAGGAAATTGAGACATATATTATTACTGTTGTTGTTTTTTAGTATAGTTCTGGTTGAGCTTATGCTTCAATTTCATCATACAATATTTATATGAAAATATCAAAGCTGCATTTTTTGTTTGCACTAATCGCTGTAGAAGACATATGACAGTGAAGAAGAGTTTATGGTCCTTATGTAAGCCATACTTTTGTAAAAGCAAGCATTTGCTAACTTTTTTTTTGCCAAATAAATGAAAACCATGTTGAAATGGGAAATGTCCCCCTTGCTGTACCATAAATGTACCGAACCAAAAACCATGACCCCAAAACCATGATATGAAAGGAAACGTGAATTTTGTGAACCGTTCCACCCCTAATATATATACACCGTAGAGAGAGAGAAAGAGAGAGTGAGAAAGAGAGAGACAGCCCTCATATGAGCCAGTCTGGTATGAAACATCAGTAACAGAAATCCAGAATCCCAATAGATGTATTTGTGATTCGAGACAAGTAGTGCTGCTTAAAAACTGCCGTCAGCACCATCACAGATGAGGAGCATATAAAATACTATTATATGTATTATATGGGTCATCTGCCACTTTAGAAAGCAATAATGGAGTGTAATAATGTACCAGCCCACTATGGCTAATTTTGTATTTAGTTCTGCTTTATTGCATATTTTGCATTAAAGTCATCAATCATAAAGGGCTTGGCTCCTTTTGAAGGTTAGCTGCATGCGCTAGGGCACTTGGGAGGCTTCTTGTCACCTCTTGTTAACACCGCCCAACGTCTGCCGCGTATGCTGCAAGTATTGTAATGGTGGTTTATGTGAGATTTGTTCCTTTAATAGTGTGTTTGTGTGTGTGTGTGTTTATGAAGCTGGCAGTGATGCAGTGTATGCCACTGCACCACATAGAAACTAGGTGGACATTTCAACATTACACCAAGCTGGAAGCTCAGTACGTTGCTCAGGGGCACCTCATCAGCAGCTCAAACAGTATCTTCACTGATCAGTATTATTAAGCCTTCACAGTTAGGCTCCAGCAAGAAAGAGTTACACAAATTGAATTCATGGAAATGCACTTTCTTAAACACATCTTTTATATGCACTATCATTAGTGTGGACAGGCATGACATTATATTATGGTAAATTATTGTTTCAACCTAATTTTCCCTTTTTCTTCCCCACTGAAAGTCAGTGGAAATGAAAACAAAGTTCTTGCTGACACCAGGCTTTTTCTTATTATTAGGGATGCTCACAAACCCTGTCTGCTGGGGGCGTCTCTATCTGGGCTTGCTCATTGGTCAGGAACATACAACAGAGCAAAAACCACGTGAATCTACCAGGAAGGGATGAGTGGGCCATCTATCGCGTCCACACAAAGGAACAAGGGAGTTTTGCATGTGTCTCTCTGTGATGCTTAATTAGAGTGAGCCAGTTGGTTAATTGTTTGGCTGATATGGGTGGAGGAGAAGGAGGAGGAGGAAGTGGAAGAGGAGGGGGCACTTGATTCATGACAGGGAACCACAAGTTTGAAGGGTGTCGACAGATAAGACTGCAAGGGTAATTAACAGAAAGAGAGAGGGATGATGAGCGAAAGGAAAGAGATGGGAAAGGGAGGGCGAGTACTGCCAAGCAGAATAAATGTCATAAAACTGTCCAAGGATCCAATAATGACTTCACAAAGAAAGGGAAAAATGAAGAGCTGGTGTGGAAGGAGGGAGATAAAGAGAGAAAGTGAATGTGAGCAAGAGCAGGAGAGAGGGCAATGATTAAGGGCATAATTCCATTTTATTACACAATGGCGCTTCAGCCCAGGATGCCAAACTGGGCAGGAGTGGTGCTGGATCCACGGACAATTAACTTTTACACAAAAAACAACCCAAAACACAAGCTTTGATTCTTCTCAAGGTCAACGAATGACAAGTGGAAGACGTGCATATAAATATTCCCATAGCAACAACAAACAGCATGTCTGGCACATTCCTATCGAGGAGAAAGGTAAGGGTGGAGGTGGGGTGGAGTTAAAACAGCCCTCAAAGCTAGGATGGATTGCCAACTTGCCCAAGAAGGCAACTGGCCTGAAGGCTCCAGAGTGGTAATTTGATAAACTTGTTTGGTAACATGCACCACAAATGCACAATTAAATTGTGACATCACCACGTTACAGAAGACAAGCCGCTAGGCGTTCAGGAGGTGTTTCTGTGGGGAAGAGGAACCCCCTGCTTGGGCTTTGTAACTTTGCAGACCTTTTACATGCACACAAAAAGTATATTACACACTAATGAAAGAGGGTACCCCCTTATAAGGGGACCTTATAAGGGGGTACACATGGTACACAAGACACTGAACCCCAAACTGCACCTTGCATGGTGGCCTGCTGCTGCTCTGTGGCTGTGTGTGAGTGGGTGAATGACTAATATGAATAAAAGCACTACATACATGCAGTTCATTTACCATTCCTTGAGGCCTGGTCTTCAGCAGCTTCATATGCTAAGGAATTAATATCATGTAATTCTGTATAAGCTTGTTAATATTATTGGTTGTGTGAGTGAGAAGAACGGACCAGCATGCAGGCGCTGATTTTCCAGCAAAACAAAATTTATTAAGAATAGCAATAAAAAGGAGAAACATAAACCATCACTAAATGTGTCACTTAGGGTCCTCTGCAGTCAATTAATGAGACAAAAAAATCTTTCATTACACAAAACACTGGCCTCCATTTTCCTGGTCGTCCATGTCATCTGTTGCCTGCGGCCAATCAGGGAGGATCTCTGGAATTACTGCCACTTTAACCCAGGTGGCTTTCAAAAAATACTTGGCAGGTGATTGGCTGAACCAGGCTGTCAATCAAAGTCTTGCTGAAGCCAGTAGCTCCTTACAGGATGCTGATTGGTCGGTCCGTTCTCATTTACATGACGTCAAACACAAGGTTTCCTTGTGCAGCGGTGTGAGATGCGCCACACATTCATTTTTTTTTTCCTCTCAGGAGGAATAAGTAAATAATAAATATTGTTAGTGCAGCACAGCAACAAGTAAACATTTCCTTTCTTTGGGAAAGCTGTAATGTTACAGCTGGAAAAAATACTCACAAAGATATTTTAAAGGGGAAGGTCCTTTTTAAAGGGTCAGAAAGGTCAGAGAATTGAAGTCCCCCCACAGAAAACCTGTGTGAGCTGCAGACCTGGAATTTCATCATTTTAGGGGGGAGGCCACTTAGCCTTTGGTGTTGTCAGTTTTTTGAGGGCACAAAGGTCAAATGCCAGGGCAGCAAGGCCTTCAAATGAAATGATTAATGTCCACGGTAATAATAGATATAACTTAAAGGTTAAGGATAATAATATTTTATAATAAATAGTAAAACTGTCGCTGTCAAAAAAATAAATAAATACGCTGTTTATTTCACAAAATAATGTATTGGTATTTACTACTAGTTTTAACATCACCAATTTCTTTCACATTTACGAAACTTGCATTTTTTTTAGGTTGTGGCAACTCAATTTTAAAGCTAGAGTGAAAATACTGATATCATATACTGGTATATATATACATTTTTTTACTCTAAATGCAGTACCTGAGGGTTTCTGGACAATATTTTTCATTGGTTTGTGTTGTTAATTGATTATAAATGTGTTCATACATTTGCATAAAGCAGCATATTTGCCCATATAGGGATGGGCTGATCTGATTTTTCAGTCCCAATACAGATAGCAATACCTGGGCTTTGGGTGTTAGCCAATAAGATGAACCTTTATTAATCCCCGTAGGGAAATAGTGGGTTCCGATCCGATACCTGTGTTTAAATAATAAGCTACATATATATGCCTCACTGCGTGGAAATGGCTGGAACAAAAGCACTGCCTTGAGCAGAACTCAAGGAAAAGAAGGTCCATGCTTACACAATAACAAGCAGATGAAACACCTTTTCGTCTGTCCCCGGCAGCGACACATGTGGAGAGGTGGGAGCTAACATTGATTCTTTTGTTAACCAGCAGACTGTCTGTTGTCTTTGGGTTGTGTTTTGATCTTTGACCCAGACCTACTTAGTTCACAGAGACACAGAGATCTCAAGTATGGCGTCTGACCCTGAATGCAAAGCAGGAGGCCACACATTCTGCAGCCAAGGTCAAAGGAGCAGCGCTATTTGGGTCGACTTTTATCGCTGTCTGTTGGAGAGCCTTTAGTCTCATCTCTCTATAAAGTGTAAGCTTTAGACTGAGCGACCCATGACCTTTCATTTCAATAGCTCGTTCTCACTATATGAGCATTCACATAACCTGGGACCTTTCATTACTGTAGGCTTTCCCTTTATCGCTTTGTTTTCCCTTTTTTCAGTTTGTCTTTCTCCATGGGGATGCAAGTCTTTGACCTAAAACCCTTCATTACCACAAGCACTCTCTCTTACTCTCCTCTTTCTAAATCTGTCTTTTCTCCTTTCATCATTTTCCAGTGAGATTTGGAACTAATCTCTATTTCTCTCTTTCCTTTGTGGCATCTAATCAATCAATCCCTCCCCTTTAAACCAATCACCCAGGACCCAGCAGCCAGGACTTCTCTGCAAAACAGATCAGGTTTGGGTTTCTGGGCAACACAGACAAAGCTACAGATAGACACAACTGGCCACAGGTGCCAAAAGCCAACATGAGAACAAATGGCTGCATACAGTATATTATGGTTGTTAGTATTTAGTGCTGGAAGAACATTGTGGGAAACAAAGAGCTTTTCAGATTACAACTTACAACAAGAGAGAGAGAAAGAGTAATTCTCTGTCCTTTGGTCCAAAATACTCTATGTGAATGAGCCCTTGTCACCTTGTTACATTAATGATTTGAAGTTTAGTGTTTTCATTAACAGCATTACTGTTTTCTGTTGTTGTTTTTCTACGTTTACATGTGTGCAGTTATGTGTATGCTTGTGCAGCAGCATGTGCTGCATGTTTAACCGATGCGTCGTACAAAACACCAAGGCCAAGTCTGAAAGAACAGAAGTAAATCTGGCATGTGACATGAAACAGCAGTTGTCTCAGACAATCAGCTGAGGACAGCATGAGACAATCGGGTCAAACTGGCTCTTAACCCTAGAACACTAACGTTAAAATAAGTCACACCATCACTAACGTTGGGTATATTTTACCCAATACAATATCCTTGATAAAATGCAGTTTTCATCAATTTATGTAAAAGTACAACACTGTATGCCAAATTGTAGTACTCTTCTTTAATTTCAAAATATGCAATATCACATAAATTAAAAAAAAAGGTACCATGGCGGACCCTTTAAAAAGGCAGCAAAATTATTGAAAAAACAGGTAATCCTGAACAATACATTTTAGAACAAAAAAACAAATGGAGCTGGGAACTTGTTCTTCGGTCCACTTATTCCTAGGACATGTGGGCCTTGTCTGGTGAAGGCACAGTCTTAAAGTCGTAAAATATGTTACTCTCTATCACTAAAGTCGGGTGAAAATCACCCGAACGCATGCCTCTTGAAAAAACCATAGATGGGAGGAGGGAAACAAACATACAATTAATAACATCAGTAAGCAGCCTGAAGCTACCCAAGGACCCATGAAACTCAGACAATGGCAGCACAATGAAAATCACATAACAAGAATTGTGTGGGTGAAAATCACCCGACGTTAGTGTTCTAGGGTTAAGTTATTTAAGTGCTCTGGGTGAATAACAACAGAGTGGTATATTTGTTTGATAGACCATCTGATAGCTGGAAGGGTACATGTCCACAGCTGCCATGCATCCTGTTGAAGGAGCCTGAGCAACACTGGCTGAAGAAGTGATCAGTCAGCCAGTATGTGGGTTCTCTCTAAAATGTGATGCATCATGTGAAAATACTGTCTACTCTTAGAATATGATAGATTACAAAAAACACAAAAGGGTTTTCCCATTTTAAGGCTGCTTAACAAGGCACTTTTACAGAGTGGGGACCAATGTTCCACCTTTTAACTAAAGAGCAAGAGAACAAAAGAATAAAATATTTTGGATATTTCGTAGCTAATAAACTCAAAGCTAAGATAACAAACAAATTAACTGAACTTTTTGCTGTCACACCTTCTGGCCCACTTGGTAGAGGTTCTGGTGCGGTGGCGGGTGGCAGCCGAGACCGGTCGACTGAGCAGAGGAAAGCGGTACTGGCTTGAGCCTAGGTCTGGTGGCAGATGAAGGCCTGGATGAACAGGCAAGAAACCTCCATCTCCAGGGCCAGAAACAGTGGAGACTGGAACCCATGGATGCATTGGAATGGAGATAGTGGCCCAGTGGCGGAACTGGTTAGGTTGTTGTGTGCATAATTGACCCACAGCTGCTGCTGGGATCAGGTTGAAGGGTGCTTGGAGACCATGCTGGATGGCTAGATGGTGGAAGACCGGTAACAAAATCCAGTGAAAGGTGGGACAAGGAACGGTGGTGCACAGGCAGAGGTTGCAGGAAAACATTTGGGGCCTGGTGTGATGGCTTGTGCTGATTACATAGAGGGCAGATGTTGAAAATCTCTTTGGTATCCTCCTCCAGGGTGGCCCACCAGAAGCGTTGCTGCAGAACCTCCCTTGTGCACTGGATACCACGGTGACAGGTAAGCCTGGAGCTATGTGCTCATTGGAGGACATCAGACCTCAAGTCCTGAAGGATGAACAGGTGGTCTAGAGGGCAGGAACTGGGACCAGGCTGGTTCTCCAGGGCAGCCTTAATTCTTCCCTCTATTTCTCTGGTGAACATTGCTATCAGACGTGGAGCAGGAAGAAAGCTGTCAAGGCCAGGGGAGGACTCCCCACAAACTTGTGGGACAGGGAGTCAGGTTTGACGTTGCTGGAACTGGGCAAGAAAAAGTTAAACATTGTGAAGACTAGTGACCATCTGGCTTGTTGTGCATTCAGTCTTTTGGTGGACTTGACATACTTGATATACAAGGTTTTTATGATCTGTCCAAGAAGGGCAGCTTGGTCCCCTAGAGCCAGTGATGGCATTCCTTCAAAGCCAGCTTGACAGTGTCATAGTTCCTCTCCGTTAGGGAAAGGCACCTTGAGAAGAAGGCACAGGTTTGGGCCCACTGGGACAAGATGGCTCCAACCCCATCGTCGGAGGCGTCCACCTCAAAACAATCTGTCTCTCAGGGTCAGGAACTTGAGGGATGGGAGCAGACGTAAACTGGACCTTGAGTTTCTGGAGGGCCTTCTTAGCTGAGGAGGCCTACTGGAATGGCCCCTTGGAGGACATAAGGGTCGTGAGTACTGTTGCCACAGATGAACCTCCAGTAAGAGTTGATAAACCCCATCAGCATTACTGATACTGGTATTTGTACAGGAACAATTTGTTTTATTCATGCATTTTTCTTGAACTTGATGATAACTTTGGTCTCTGCTAACTGTGGAGACAAATTGCATTTCCTGTGAGTGCTTCACAATACATTTCCTGTCAACCCTTGCGCGTAGGTAGATAATTTGAAACTAATGTGGGAATGGCGCAACATAGAGGGGAAATTTCAGGACGTTAATGCATTGAATGGCTATTGCTGAAAGTACAGTATGTACATCATAAATAGTACCATTTAATTTCATCAAAATCTTAAGGACTTTAAGGTTAGAGGAATCATGAATAGTTTTAAAACTCTGGTTTCTTGCATGAAAAGTCATTGTGCCAAGTGCCCACCCATCACCTTGAGCTCCACATACTCTTTTCAACTTCGTACTCGTTTCAACACCTCTGCATACAAGGAATATATTGTATATCCAGAGCTACATGTTGACAATGGACAATAATCGTAACCTGTGAATTCATCAGTTTAGACATAATGGACATAGGATGCTGGGCTGTACTCGCCACACCAGGCAGGCTCCATCAAAAAACAAACTGTCCCATATCAATAATGGGCTTAGCTGAAAGTCTAAAATGTAAAAGCTCAGAGTAGACAGAAAATGAGAAAAGGAGGAAAATGACTGACGGAGTAGAGGAGAAAAGGAAGAGAAAGGAAGCTGTCTTGTGGAGATTAGGGCTTATGTCTAAGGGTAGGTCTGAGTGATGTGAAGTGATTTGGAGAACGCTGCAGCATGTAAAGCCCTCATCTCCACGACTTAAATTTATTCTCATCGGGTTCTCCCTCATTGAGCACTGCATTACAGAGGAGTAATCTCTCCTTCTCACTATACTGTTGTCTTGCTTCAAAGCCCAGCTCTCATTCCTTCTCTTCTTCCTGTATTTCCCTTTTGCTTCCTGTTTTCTCTTCATTACTTTTTGTGTTTCTGTTTGGTCGTTCGCGTTTTTCCTTTTTCATCATCCTTCTTCTTGCACCTATTAAATGATGATTTTGAGCACCACTTATGCAGAGATATTGTATATAGCACCTCAATGGCATTCCCTAAAAAGGTCAATATTTTTCAAGAGGTGATATTAATACATTTACCATCCATCCATCCATTGTCAACCTCTTATCCCGTTAGGGGTCGCGGGGGGCTGGAGCCGATCCCAGCTGGCATTGGGCGAAGGCGGGGTTCACCCTGGACAGGTCACCAGTCCATCACAGGGCACATAGAGACAGACAACCATTCACGCTCACATTCACACCTACGGGACATTTAGAGTCATCAATTAACCTAAACACCATGTCTTTGGACTGTGGGAGGAAGCCGGAGTACCCGGAGAAAACCCACGCTTACACGGGGAGAACATGCAAACTCCAAACAGAAGAGTCCCAAGCTGGAGTCGAACCTGCGACCCTCTTGCTGAGGCAACAGCGCTAACCACTACACCACCGTGCAGCCTAATACATTTACCAATAGATAATAATAATGGGCCACCAAAATTAGGTTGGCGCAGTAGCTCAAAAGGGCATTACATGGCTATGAAAAATAATTTGTAATTAGCAAAATAATATTTTTTTTTACATTTGATAACAGTATAATAATAATAACAACAATGATTATTATTATTAGTAGTATTAGTATTATTATTATTATTATTATCCGTCCATCTTCAACCACTTATTCCGTTAGGGGTCGCGGGGGGGCTGGAGTCGAAGGCGGGTTCACCTGAACAGGTCTCCAGTCCATCACAGGGCACATAGAGACAGACAGCCATTCACACTCACATCCACACCTACGGGCAATTTAGAGTCATCAACTAACCTCAATTGCATGTCTGTGGACTGTAGGAGGAAGCCGGAGAACCCGGAGAAAACCCACGCTTACACGGGGAGAACATGCAAACTCCACACAAGAGTCCCAAGCCGGAATCAAACCTGCGACCCTCTTGGTGTGAGGCGACAGCGCTAACCGCTGCACCACCATGCAGCCCTATTATTATTATGAATATTAATTAATATTGATATTGATGATTGATATGATAATAATACATTCCATACTCCATCATAAGACTGACCTGTTGCTAATTCCTGCACTGAACTGCAGCTTGTGCTTGTTCCTACAAGTCAAATACAACAGACTAACAGAAATATGCACATGAAGGCACATTGTAGCTGGGCCGAAGACACTTTGACACTTTGATTATGCTTTAATTCGGTATTGTTAACGATGGATTGTGGTTGCATATGCAGCGATAAACACTCTTATAGCATTAGTTATTACTTTGCCACAGCACGAATCTGCAGTGGGAGGTTGCCTGAATGATGTGGGGAGAAGGACTCACCATCCAGTCTGTTCATGTTTCGTTCCGTTTTGTTTCAACACATTTGGGTGATGGCGACGTAAACTGAATGTCTGAAGTGTATCTAGAATTTCTGGTCCATGTGTGTGAGTATACATAAACAGCTGTTTGGGTCACAGGGTGTACCGAAAGGCAGAACGGTGTATGTTACATCCCTTATACACCCAGACTCCTGGGTACCCATAGAACCCATTTTCATTCACCTATCTTGAGGTCAGAGCCCTGAGAAAATTGCCATGCCTGTTTCCCCACATCAAAATTTAGCGTAACGTTGGAGCATTATTTTTGTGTTCTTCCCAACAAAATAATATATGGTTAAGTTCATTATACCAGTGTCTTCATTCTAGCTTTTAATCTAAGCGTGCAGAAAACCTCTGAAAGACAGAATAGCAGCCAGAAAAACACGTTACACAGAGTAAATAATAAAATTGGGAATACTCATGTTGAAACATGCACTAAATAAGACATTGTAGGACACATAGGACACAATAAAAGACAGGTATCTACGTACATTTATTTGGCTCCCCCCCCCAAAAAACACTGGGACAACATTTTCTTCCCGCTCCACTGTGTTCAGTCGTCTCCATGATGCTCTGCTTCAGGTGTTCACTACTGAAAATGCCTACAGTCGGTTACCTCTCAGTGCTGTTTGGGGTGACGAACACTGTTATGTGCAAGTTTAAAGGATCAGAATCAGAGGATTCGTTGAGTCACTACACTGCTCAAACAACAGAGCTCTTCTTTTTCTCAGTGTAAGCCCTCTCATCCACGGACTCTGTTGTTTTATCTTTCTTTTTTTCCCACCCGTCTCCCCATACTGAAAGCCCACTGCATCTCCCCTACTCACCCTCCTCATCCCTCTCTTTCTTCAAATCCTGCTATATCCCATGTAGGTAAGTAGAGCTCTGCTGTGGGCTTAATGAGCTGAGGACGGGGCCCTGCTGGAGAATACCAGCGTGATCACTGCTACCTCTGTTCCCATTTAGGGCCACGTTTCGCTTCACAGGACACAGTGAGAGAGGGGGGAGGGTGGAAGAGGGAGACAGAGATGGAGATAATAGGGTAAAAGAAAAAAGGAGAGGGAGCGACTTTAACAATGGCAAAGCAATACCATCCACCTGCTGCCGTGCTCATCTGTTTCTCTCTTCTCTCTTTCTCTTCATAACACACAACTTCATCATAATTCATCCCCATCTCTCTCCCAGCAATCCCACCACAATCACTGCATCTCTGTTTTTTTATGTGGCTCCTCAGGATCGGACAAGCTTCATTACCCCGACTTTGATGTATTTCTTTCTTTTTCTACCCCTCCACCCTCCCCACCCACACACCCACTCACACACACACACCCACACCCCACCCACACACACACACACCCCACACACACACACACACACACACCCACCCACACACACACACACACACACACACACACACACAAACTCCATTTCCCCCTACAAGTGTCAGTTCTCAGGTTCATGGCGTCTAGAGATTTTATCTTCTTGTGAGTTGTGTTGTTTTTTTTATGTTATTTTGTCTCATTTGTTGTATTATGATTCATATTTCTTTGTTGTGGCATGCAATCACTTACTGTTGCGATATTTCAGATTCATTAATTTGGTCACGTTCAGTCATACCTTTATCTTATGCCTTTGCCATGCATGTGTGGCTGACAGACTGCCCCGATGCCAATACGCATGTCTGATAAACTTAAACTTAAACACGTCATGTTGTGCAAGTCCCAACACTAATCGATAGAGGTCAGTACTGAGGCAGCAAACACTCGCAGACCCAAATGGCAACATATAAGGGATCCCTCAAAATGTAAAACTACTGGGATTTCAGCAGGGACACATGGAGGTCTTCCATCATATTTATCTGCTTCAACACTGTTTATGCCATTACAACAGCAAAAACAAAATGCATAATATGTAATGTATATATATTTTTATGTGGAAGGTTGGTCAACCCTGGGGTTAAATTCACTTTTTCACTGTGTTGTTTGAGCTTTGGTAAAAGGTGGTTGCATCATCCATGCATTAAAGTTTAGCTTGACTATTAGTTATTGCCTCCTGGAAAGACTCGCCATCAGTGTTTTGCAAAAATGTGACCAGTATGATCAGTGTGCCCCTTTCACAGTTCATACTGTATATTAATATAGGAGAGTGAGGAATGTTTATTGACACAGAAGATTAAGCCCATTAACTCGGATATTACAATTCATGTTGACTTTATTTCAAAGGAAATACAGTAAAACAACATATACAGTGTATTGTTCAAGTCCTGATATCTACGTACACATATTACCAGAACACAGTAATCAGCATTTAAATCCATGAATGAATGTTAAACATTTGCACATATTTACTATAATACTTTGGAGACATCAGAGTATTCAAGTCATGTCTGGTTGACATATAACATCTTTCATCTTCAGACAGGCCAGTTGCAACAGCAGCAGATTTGGTGAGTTATCAAGGTTCAGTAAAATAATCTTGTCAGGGATCTTCTCATTCCTGGTATCTTCACTGACTGGTCCCCTGGCAGTATGTAAACCTCCACCGACGGTCGCTGTCAATGACAAACAATAACCATGTGAGAACATGTACTAGTCCTTTTATTGTTATTCAGAGTAACTGGTAAAGCGTTTGCTGTCCAACAGTCACTATAAATGGGATGTGGATGTATGCCTGGGATAAACTTACCGTTTTCCAGAATCAAAGGAGCTTTTCAGTCCTGTTAGGTAGTAGTCGCTGGGGGCTGTCCAGCTGAAGTATTCCTCAAAGTAGTTGACCTCTGTTGTTGTCAGGCAGTTGGACGTGGTAAAACCAGAGTCACTACAGCAGTTAAACTTCCATCTGAATCAGAAGAACAGTGCGTTAATTTACATCAGCTTTCATTGGTCAGTTAGTTTATTTTTTCAGTAATAAGATGGAGTTGTCTTGTTGGGAACTGGAACCAGGCAGGGCGTCTTTCACAGCACCAGTATTCTCCAGGTTCAGGCTCAGATTGTAGGGTGTTGCAGTAGCAAACAGCCGGCTTGCACAAGTGCTTAGAAGTCTGGAACAGATACCATTAGGGCTTGTAGCCTTGGTGGAGTTTCCTTAGCCGTCTCCAAACCTGGCCTAAGGTCATAGTCAGGCAGGACTGGGTGCTCATCATCTAAGTTGAGGGAAAGGAATCACAAAATCATTGGGGGCAGCGAGGGTGTCAGGAGGTCAGGTTGTGTGGTGGAGGTGTAGTGTGAGATGGAGGAAACAGTTGAAGGCTGTGAACTAAACCTGTTAAAGAATCAGTGCCCCTCTCCACACTACCCACTGACTGTCTCTCACCTTAAATCCAGAGATTTCCTTTATTCCAGTCCACACGTGCCTCATATTTTTCTGCTGGAGTCTCCAGCTTCTTCCCATAAGAGTCTTCACACTATATACTATACTTAAGTTCAGAATACTTCAGCTCTTCCATGTCCCCAGACCTGAGGGCTTTATTCTTACTCAGAAGTACTTTCAGGTCACTAGTGATCCAGGGTTTATTGTTTGGGAAGCAGCGATCAGTCCAGGCCAGAAACGTGGCATGTTCACAAAATTTAATGTACCCTGTTATGTAATCTGTCATGTTGTTGATGTCCTCCCCTTGTGACAAAGCACACCCCAGTCTGTGGACTCAAAATAGTCCTGCAGTGCCTCAGTAGCATCCTGAGTCCACCTCCTCACAGTCTTTGTGGATAATGGTAGCCACTGGACAAAAGACACATACTATGGTATCAGCAGAACAAGTTGTGGTCAGATCTGCCTAGGGAGAGAATGGCAGTGACGCTATATGCGTACATAATGTTTGCATAGAGGTCCAGTGTTTTGTCTCTGCTGGGGCAGTTAACATACTGCTAAAATGTTGGAAATGCTTTGTCCAGAGTAAGATGATTGAAGTAAAAGGGAAAAAGGAAAGTGGGGCTTGGCTCAGGCTGTGCTCAGCAAGAGAGGAGAACTGCAGACCTGGACTGGGGATATTGTCAAGCAGAGGAACGCCTGAATCTGATCATCACATCCTCCATAGAGGAGGCAGTTTTAAGGGCAGGCTTGTCTATATCCTTGGCGGAAGTCCTTGAGCTGGTAAAAAAGCTCCTTGGCAACATGGCACCAGGGGTGGATAAGATTCACCCTGAGATGCTGAAGGCTCTGGACATTGTTGGATTCTCTTAGCTGACACATCTTTTCAGTGTTGTGTGGAGGTTGGGGACAGTGATTGTGGAATGGCAAACCAGGGTGGTGGCTCTCATTTTTAAAAATGGAGACCGGAAGGTGTGCTCTAGTGATCAGGGTATGAAACTACTCAGCCTCCCCTGGAGAGTTTACTGTAGTGTGCTGGAAAAGAGGCTCTAACTGATTGTCGAACCTCGGATCCAGGAGAAACAATGCAGATTCCATCCTGGACGTGGAACTGTGGACCAACTCTTTACCCTCACAGGGCTCTGTGTGGGTTTCTCTCACCATGACCTGCGACATGCACTAGGGTGGTTTGAAGTGTGAAGTGGTTAGAATGAGAGTCACTACCTCCGGTGAAACCGGTGGATTGCACCCTTCGGCTGGGGAGAGAGCCCCAAGCGAGGGATTTTAAGCATCTTGGGGTCTTGTTCACAAATGAGGGAAAAATGGAGCGGGAGGTAGACAGGCAGTTTGATACAGTATATACAGTTATGCAGGCGCTATACTGGAGCTGAACTGGAAAGAAAAGCTCTCAATTTACTGGTCCATCTACATTCCAACCCTTATCTATGGTCACGAGCTTTGGATGGTGACTGAAAAAATAAGCTTGTGGATACAAGCGACCAAAATGAGCTTCCTTCGCTGGGTGACTGGGGTCAGCCTTAGAGATAGGGTGAAGAGCTCAGATATCTGAAGGGATCTTACAGTAAAGCCACTGCTCCTTCATGGGGTAAAGGGGCCAGCGGAAGTGGTTTGGGGCATCTAACCAGGATACCTCTGGAGGTTTTCAGGCCTTCAGGTAGTCCCATAACAACACCAGGGAGATTATATATGTCTGGCCTAGGAATGCTTTTGGGTACCCCAGGAAGAGTTGGAAAATGTTGTTGACGAGAGACATCTGGAATTCTCTGCTTAACCTGCTGCTCTGTGACCTGGCCCTGGATAATCAGAAACTGGATAGACGGATGGATGCTGTCTTCCAAAGTGCCGGACTCAGTGATGCAGCTTCAGATTCACTCAGTTCACCGTGGAGATCGCATTACTGCCTCTGGAAAGGCTTAAGGGGGAGATGAGTGCATAAAGACTGTACACAAGCATTGCTGGACAGATGTGGAACTGCTACTGCTGAAATGCTGATCCGGCAATTTACCAAGGGAATTCAGTGCTGTGTTTTTAGCTGCTGTTTACACCCCACCATGCCCTAAGTTATCAGCACTCAGGAGACTGCTCACATTGATGCTCTTCATCCATAGCAAACTACGGGCTGTGCCACCAAAATATTACCAGCATGTGAATATCCCCACATGAGAACACTGGATCATGTATACAGCAACATCCAAGAAGATTACAAAGCTGGCCCCACCCCCACTTTAGACTGTTAGACCACATCTTTCTGTTCCTTTGTTCCTGTACCAAGCCTACAGACAAAGACTCAAGCAAGCAGACTGCTGTTGTAAGTAAACAAGTCAAACGTTGTCCCCTGATACTGAGAGCATTATGCAGGACTGCTTTGCACACACAGACTGGGATGTGTTTAAAGCTGCAGCCACACAGAGAATTCCTCTATAAACATAGAGGAGTATGCTGAATGTGAGACTGATTACATCAGTACTCGCACTGCCACTATAGTTCCCATCATACAAGTCAGAAAATACCCAAACCAGAAGCCAAAGAAGAACAGTAAAGTCTGTTGCTTTACATCAGGCAATGAGGTGGAATACAAAATAGACAGACTGCAAAAAAAAAAAAAAAAAAAAAAAAATCAAGAGGCAAAACAGCAATACAAAGCTGGAAGGCTGTTAATCCACTGCTGATGCCAGGCACACGTGGCAAGGCCTGCAACAGATATATGAGGGTACCACCATGGAAATAACCAATGCTATCATCTCCCTACCTGAACAGCGTAATAAATTATATTCTTGCTTTGAGACCTCCAACAGTGAAACACAGAGGAGAAAACTCAGGACATGCAAGAACCCCCACTGATCGATTGATGTATAAAAAAGTCTTGAGAAGAATTCACCCCAGCAAGGTAGCAGGTTCAGATAACTTCCCTGGGCCCCCTCAAGACATGTTACAGAATTGGCTGATATTTTCACCTCCACAGTTAACCTTTTTCTTGCACAGGCCACAGTCCCAATTTGCTTTAAAGCCAAAACCATCACCCCAGTCTCCAAGAGGAGCCCAGTCACTTATCTGAATGACTACTGGACAGTTGCACTCACTCTGCCTTGGAGATTCTGATGGAGACCTACATGATATGCATCCATTCCTCTCCTTTCCCACTTCCATGTCAGTCTCTGGGAAGACCAGTGCAGTGCTATTGAAAGAGATGCCAGTTGACAGCCAATCAGAGAACCTGATACATCTCATGTGGCTAATTTGCATTGATTTGCCTCTTTTCATTCGTGGAGGATCATGAGAGTCACTGAAAAGCTAAACGCAGAGGCTAATGGAGAAGCTAAATAACTAAGCAATTCCAGTGGCTAATATATTTAGTGAAAGCATTAAGGACAAGCTAAGGCAAATGGAAAAAAAGGTTGCCCTTTTAAATACCTGATAACAGCCAGTATTATTAATTCAATTTGTGAATCCAGTTATTTATTTCTCTTAAACTGCATTTCAAATGGAATTAAATTATAATAAATAAATTCCATTATTTATTTATGAATTAAATGTAGTACTTATTGACTGTTTTATGGCATTTTTAATTATTTGAACTATTTATTGAAGGGTTTAACATTTGATTTGTAAATTATTTTCATAATCCATCTTTATTGCCCATTAAATATCAAATTTTGAAATACTTTGTAATTTTGTCCATTTATTCATAGATTAATACATTCATTTGTAAACATTGGTTACTAATCAATTAAACGCTGTATTACTATTTACGTGACTCTTGTGGTCCTCCATAGTGAACTACATTCACAGCTACAGTTACTAATAACTTCGTACTCACCAACATCACACAGTCTGTCAGTCTGATGTAACGTTAGTTTTCAACATGGTGTGTGATGGTGAATATGAAATTATCAATAACGTTATAGCTGTGAACATAGCAGTGCAGTGTGTACACTTTATGTGTTGATGAATAAATGCTACTTTCCCTCAAGCCAAGCTCCTGCGTCTTGCAGCTCTGGCTCAGACTCACTTAAGGGGGGCTGTTATGGTGGACCAGCTATTCTCCTTAAAGTGACAAACCGCTCCTTTGAGTTTTGCTCACTTTATAATTTCATTTTTAATATTTCTTTTAACCATTTAACCGGTACCTTTAATCAGTCAATCAGAATACATTCATTGTAAATGGAAACTTATTTTAACTGTATACATGACAATAAAAAAACACTCAGACTTGACATTGACTTTACATTTCACAGAGGTTTCTCAACAGTTCTTCAGAAAATCAACATGTCTGCTTTCTCAGGAAACAGACGAGCTTGCTTCTGGCTGCTGGCGTCCCCAGCAGTAGAAAAAGTGTCCTCTGAGGGAGTGGATGGTGCTTGCACACAACGATACCTGGCTGCCAAGTCTGACATCATTGTAGTGTCTCAGAAGGTAGAGCAGGTCGTCCGCAAATCAGGAGGTCGTTGGTTCGATTGACAGACAGCTGATCAAGTTGCTATCAGTCACACACCAATCACAGCCCATTCTCACAAGGCGGCCCATTTAAACATAGCTCCTTCCTCAGTGATCACTCCTACACCAATGCTGCTGCATATCGCTGCTGCTGGCAAAGCTTGAACTCAGCGTAATGAAAGCTATAGGCTTCTATTGCTTGTTCACTTCACTTACCATATCTGCATCATGTCCCATCTTGAGCCAGATAATGAATCTAATATTGACAAGGAATGCATCTTTGAAACCCAAGGGACAGAAGAAAGAGCTGAAGAGAGCTGCAATTTCTGCCTTAGCTCTTGACTGGAAAGTAAAACCCCTCCATCAATACAAAATCGGGCACTGATGAAAATCCCAGAAGGCATCTATAGCCACAATATCCCCGCTCCCCTGGCGACCAGTCAAGAAGAGCTTTTCCAGTTTTTTGTTGCAAAACTTCAGGATCAGGCCACTGTTCCTCCTGTTGCTCCTTTACCTACTCCTAATGGCTCTACATCTGCTATCACTAACACCTCCGCTAAAACAGCACAACTGCAACCTCACACTGAGCATCAGGATGAAGACCCAGTCCTTGCTGCTTCTAATCTAAGGAATCAAATCACAGGTAATGATATTAATTTGATAGAAAATCCTGCTGTGTTCTTCTGAAATATACAGATGTTTTGTTGACTGTGCAGAAATGTCATCGTATGTGAAGGAGAATTTGCAAGTGTAAGGTAAGATGAATCTTTGTTCCTGACTGACAAAGGAAAGGCCATGTCAAGATCTTGGTTCATAACCCACCTTGGTCGCCATCAGTGTATGAAGGTGTGTGTGAATGCTGACATGTTGTGTTTTGAGTGGTTGGGAGACTAGAAAAGTGCAATGTAAGTGCCAAGTGCAGACAGATCATTGGTTTTAAGTCCTGATAACTGTCATTCATGTCAAAGACTGAAAGAGAACTGAACTCCATTTTTATTATGTGTAATGTAATGTGTGACCCACTTCATTACAAAAACAAAACATAAATCCTTCTGCAGTGAATCCTAAGTTTGGTGTTTTATTTCCAAGATGCACGTTACTTGTTAGTGTTTATAACGTAATGTGTCTGTTCAGAACATGGTGGCTATTGTTGGGTTTTATGTTGGTTTATCATTTTAACCATAAGTGAGGTGGCTGTTACAGGTCTTGAGTACAGCTATACTGTATTTTCCCTTTAGACATATGTAAATATGTCTGAAGGGCATCATGATTGGAGGCTGATTTTGATGGATTTCTGATTCTGGATCAAAAATCAAGACAGGTCTAGTCATGTTGCACCACTATGTCACTGGACTCACTTAAGTTAGGATAGATGGTAGACCTCTTAACACTTGTATCTCTTGCTGAATCTCCTCCATAGTGCAGACAGTGTCCTTTGTTCTTACTTCAGTTGCCATGTCCGCCTCAGCAAATGCTGTAGCTTCTCAAGGGCAGAGAGCTCTGCTGCTTCTGTGAACAATAAATAAAAGGATGAAAAAATGAAACTCTGTCAGGATAGATGCAAACAAGTTAATTATGTTCTGGAAATAAAGGGGGGGTCTGTACATAGTTTTACCAGTAGCAACACTGGGCCTGGGTTATTTTACCTTTATTCAGTATTCAGTATGCCAGTCATATACATAGTAGTAGTAGTGTGTGTTTTATGTATGTGTAAGTGAGTTTAATGAAAACTGAGATAAGCTCACATTGGAAATGAAATGCTAGCAGAAAACAAAACTGTCATGTTATGTATATACAGAATCTAGATTATGCAGAAAAAAAGGGGACATAGTATTTGGTCAAACACTAAAGTTGTCAGGAGGTTGGTGAGAACTGTAGCTCTGTGAGACTGGATGGAGAAGGCTTGGACGAAATGAATACTAGACTACAGGAATTATCAAACAACGCTGGTCCTTTAATAAAGATATGGATCGGTACACAGGTAGTCAAAACTCACAGTCAAACAAATCCAAAGCGGCAAGCAAAAGGCAGAGTCGGTAAACGGGCAGAATGATCAGGCACGAGGAATCAATAATGCAAGGTAGAATGCTGGAATGCTGTAACACAGGGGATAACAAGACGATCTGGCACAGGAGAAAAGGGAGACGCTGCTTAAGTACTGGTGAGGGAAGTGACTAACTATGGACAGGTGGACATGATTAGGGGCGGGGCGACGATCAGACACAGGTGACTGGTGCAGGTAACTGGGTCAGGAGGAGGTGCTCAAATGTGAAGGAGGGAGGCATGCAGGACAGGGAGTGAAGTGCACTGAAACGAGAGGAGAGGTTAAACATGTCAAAATAAAACAGGATGTGCATCAAAATAAAAGCATGCAACACAGAACAAATGACCGAAGTCCTGCGGGATGTTACAAGCTCTTCTCCAGTACACACAGTAGACAAGGCAAAATCAGCAATCACTCTTAAAGGGACACAATACAAGAATCACAAATTGCTTGTTAACATGGCAAACCACTGGCTGTTAAGTCAGCGACAGTCAGCGTCCTGTTGCTCCCGCTTGTGGTCGCAATACATAGACATTGGTCAAAGCAGTGAGGCAACACACAAGACTGAACGTAATTAACAGGCATTATGTTGATTAACATTAGCAACATTCACCAGCTAAAAGCAGAGCATCTCTATACTGTCTATTCCACATGCTTGGCAGTAATGTTAGCTTACCAAACGAAGGTCCCTCTATGAATTGAAGGGCCGGCCGATGTTGATCCTAGTGTTAACTTTTCTGCTTCAGCCTCCTGACCGTGGTCAGAGGGCACAAGGGAGACACCACAGTTTTGGTTTCCTGGGCCAGTGTCGACTCGGCAGCATGGAAACAAGATATGGGAACTCTCTGTTTCTGCAGTATTTATTTCTGCACAAACTGCAACTTCCACTGGATATTCCTTTGATATTCTCATAGCTCAATAAGCTTATTTTGCCACCACTCGCTCTCTCTTACTTCACCTCTCACTTTCCATGTGCCCACACACTTCCACAACACTAGTTTTCCTCCCAGGAGTTTAATACACAATAAAAACTCTAAGTCACTTCATATTAAATACAAACCACATTTTACTCACTAAAATAAGTAGTGAAACTGTGCCATCTAAAACAGCATATTCATTTGGATTTCTCTTAAAACAGCATAAACCATCTGTGTTTACATTCTGGACAAAGAGGTAACTTGTAATATTACAAATTGCTTACCAAAGTCCGCCTAGCATAGTGGCTAATTAGCAAACTAATAAACATTAATTTAGTTGTTTAGTTGCTACTGTATTAATGAACGACTGCTCACCTACATAAGCAGCGCTATGTCTTTATGGTAAACACAAACGCCTATCGACCTTTATGGTTGGTAAACAAATCGGACAACATGCACTGGCTGTCTGCCTGAGATGCTATTATTTGACAAGGTCAACCTGACTGTCACCTCTCATTGTGTCTGTGTCTGTGATATACGTGACTGTATTATCCAAATCCAACTAACTTGTAATTACGATGCTATTATTTGACGAGGTCAACCTGACTGTCACCTCTCAATGTGTCTGTGTCTCCTCTTCTGATCCGTTTCTCTCAGTTGATAATGTAGACTAATAATGTAGACTCTGAGTCTGTAACGGCTGGTGTAACAGACCGACTAGGATTCAAAAGCAGGATTCTGGAGTCGGGAGTCAGGCAAAAATCAGGGTCTTTAATCAAAGCAATCTTCGGTACATGTGAAGGCAGATGACAGGCAAACAATATCAAAACGGCAGGCAAAAACAGGGTCAAAAACCCTGGCAAAGAAGTCGGAACACGGGAAGTCGAAAACACTAGAGAAAAATGCTGGATCGCTTGTACACGGAGGAACCAAGACAAACTGGGACAGAGGGAAGTGAGGGGAGCGATTGACGATGCACAGGTGGACACAATCAGGGTGGGGAGAAGACAATCAGACACAGGTGAATGGTGTTAGAAACTAGGTCAGGAGAAGGTGCTCAAAAGTGCAGACAGGAAACATGCAGGCAGGAAGCGAAGTGACCTGAAACGAGAGGGAAAGTTAGAATACAAAATAAAACAGGAAGTGCAAACAAGAACATGCAACAAGGAAACACAAAACCTAAGTTCTCACATTCCTTACAGAGTTGTGTTGGCAGTTTCTCACCTGCCTGCCTGCTCCTCCTCTACACCCAATCACATGCAGCTATTTTGAATTTTACAGACCTTTAGTAAAATAAAACCACCAAATGTGATTTTGAAAAATACTTTGTAGTTCAAGTTTGAAATGATTAAAGTAAACATTCGAGCGTACTAATAATACAATATCCTTTGATGCCTTCAAATGAAACTTGTGACAACAAGGGAAGTCACTATATGCTTGGCGTTCAAATGGTTAAATCGTTACACCAATGCAACAGCAATATTACCGTTTGTGTCTAAAAGTCAGAGACACGAGCAATTTAGCAAGCTTGCAAGTGGGTAACATAATGCAGGAAATGCAAAAGGCATAATGACAGAGGAAGAGTGAATCTAGTCTTCCAGATGGAGATGGATAACCTCTGTGCAGGGATCCAGTCTGTTGAGAATCTGTCGTCCTCAGTCACCGCGGACAGATATGGTTTATCTCTGCGTACTTCCTGGTTTCCAAGAAGACAGGAGATATCAGACCCAGTTTAGATCTCTGTTCCCTATACTGGTGTATTACCTGCAATACGTTCCGTATTGTTAACCATCATGCATTTACTGGGACTGATTCAGGCAGACAATTGGTTGTAGAACACAGGAAATTCTTGTGTTTCACCTTCCAGGGGCAAGCCTACGAGTACAACAACCTGCTGGCTCCCTACATCTGTAGCAGATGTGTGAACACAGAGCTTTAGTGGCTGTGTGACTGAGGCATGAGCCTTCTTTTACCTTGAAGCCCTCATCGTCACGGTCATGGCCAGAGAGCGGGCTATGTTCCACGCAGTCCAGTTGATCTTACAGCTAACCTGGCTGGGGTTCATGATCAACTGAAAGAGGAGCAGCCCCCTGCCACACTTGCAGTGCAGTGTTTGGGAGTTGTGTTCAACGCATTCAGGCTGCGGGCCGCTTTGTCGGGCCACAGACAGATGGCCCTGCTGCAGCTTGCAAATGCAGCAGGGAGTAATGGTGACGGCGTTGACCGTCAAGCAGGCACTGAGGTTTGGGACAGCTGCCATCTGGTGTTACCGTCTGGGGCTTGTACACATGTGGCGCCTGCAGAGGTAGAGGCACAAACATTGATATGAAATTGAACTGAAGGGTGGACCTACCACAGGGCTGGATAGGAGACATCCAAGACAGCTACAAGTACCTTGGTATCCCACAGGTGAATAGAAATCATGAAGAGGCTGCAAGGAAGTCAACCACAGCCAAATACCTCCAGAGAGTAAGGCAAGTCCTGAGAAGTCAGCTGAATAGTAAGAACAAGGTCCAAGCCATCAACATGTACGCACTACCAGTCATCAGATACCCCGCTGGGATCATAAGCTGGCCAAAAGAGGAGATAGAAGAAGAAGAAGATAGAAGAAGAAGATATTCCTTTATTAGTCCCGCTAGGGGAAATTCAATTTTTTCACTCTGTTAACTTATACACACACATGCACAAACAGGTCCATATACATGCAACAATTGGAGAGATGTCAGAGTGAGGGGGGCTGCTCCTGACAAGCGCCCCGAGCAGTTGGGGGTTTGGTGCCTTGCTCAGGGGCACCTCGGCAGTGCCCAAGAGGTAAACTGGCACCTCTCCAGCTACCAGTTCACGCTCAGTTCACGCTCAGCAACAGACATCAGGACAAGAAAGCTCCTCACCATGCATGGAGGGTTTCACCCCAAGTCCAGCACCCTGAGGCTGTACAATAAGCGGAAAGAGGGAGGCCGAGGACTAGTGAGCATCAGAGCCACTGTTCAGGATCAGCTTCCAGGAACTGAATACAGATCCTTCAACATGGGGCTGCGCATTATCATGCAACAACATGACATGATGGCGGTGGATGAATGGCACAACAGTGGGCCTCAGGATCTCATCACGGTATCTCTTGGCATTCAAAATGGCATCAATAAAATGCACCTGTGTTCATTGTCCAGAACATACGCCTGCCCATACCATAAACCCACCACCACAATGGGCCACTCATTTCACAACACTGACATCAGCAAACCACTCACCCACATAATGCTATACACGTTGTCTGCCATCTGCCCTGTACAGTGAAAACCAGGATTCATCCGTGAAGAGAACACCTCTCCAAAGTGCCAGACGCCACTGAAGGTGAGCATTTGCTCACTCAAGTCAGTTATGACAACAAGCTGCAGTCAGGTCAAGACCCTGGTGAGGACGACGAGCATGCAGCCGAGCTTCCCTGAGACGGTTTCTGACAGTTTGAGCAGAAATTCTTTGGTTATGTAAACAGGTTGTTGCATCAGCTGTCTGGGTGGCTGGTCTCAGACCATCTGGAAGGTGAAGATGCCGGATGTGGAGGTCCTGTGCTGGTGTGGTTACATGTGGTCTGCGGTTGTGATTTAGACAAATTTGTGAACAATAATCTAGAAAAACAGGCCTTTTGTGTACATAGAAAAAGTCTTAGATCTTTGACTTCAGTTGCGTTTATATTTTACACACAGTGTACAATATATATATATATATATATATATAGTATATATAATGAGCTTTTTCATATTGAAATAAACTTAAGTTTTGCTTAAACATTGAATCTGGAACAAGCAAAGCTTAACATGATCATATATATATATATATATATATATATATATATGTGTGTGTGTGTGTGTGTGTTGTTCAACATGCCATATTCTTTGGTTAAAGCCACGTTGGACAGACAGACAGGTGTGTCTTTTACATTTGTGACCAAATATTCTGCCTCCCACCTGTCTTCAAAGTTCCTGTTTTCCATCTTTCATTTGGCCACTTTAGGTGGCTTACATTTTTTTGTGGTGACTGGTAATATGAGGTTGCTAATGAATGTCAACAGATGTGGGAGGGGACACTTGCCTGCCTTCACTGATGCGCCAACGCACTAGCAGAGCATTCTGCATTCTGGGATTTGTAGTATGAGCGGTTCATGTGCTATACACCGGCAGGCCAGCTCTAATAGACATTTCATATCATCTTGTGGGCCAAATATAATTATCTGGCCTACGGGCCTGAGTTTGACATCTATGCTCTCAAGCAGTGTTTTTCAATTGGTGTGCCGCGGCACCCCAGGGTGCTGTGAGGTCTTGTCAGGGGTGAAAATTATGGATGAGAAATTATGGGATGAAAATTATCCAATTTTCTTAATTGGTCTAAAAAAATCAATAACATGCCATTGTCAAGAGACTGTGCTTTAAAAGTAATGTATTTTCCTCCATGTCACTAAGTGGCAGCAGTTAGCTAATTTGCCTTAATACTCTGGGATAAGAGACGTGACACAGCTGTAGTGATGCTTGAGACAGGCAGAGACAGCAACAGAGGAGTTTTTGAAAAGGTATAATCCAAACTCCGGACAGGGGCCGGGACTAAATTCAGACCCCGATGAAGGGTCTAGTATGGGAGGGAGTCAAAGGAGGATATCTGGCAGCTAGTGATAGCCTTATATACTGTGGGGTCCACACGTATTTAGATAGGCAAGTCCTGATTGACCGGCTACATTTATGCAAAAGTCAGTACGTGAATGCATGCACGTGATTGGAGAAGAGTATACCCATAGAGTCCAGTAGAAGGCTCCGCCTGTGCTTGTAGAAAGAGGGTTACAATATTGTTGTTGTTGTTTTTATCCATAGTTTAGTTTGAAGATGCAGACCAAAATCCTATTTTCTAATAGTATCTTAAGGCTGAGATGATCTTAGTCCCATTGTAACTCCATGAATTAAAATTATTTTAGTCTGAAGATGATTTTGGGAAATGAAGCCCAGTCTAGCAGGGATTAGGGAAATTTTGTGGCACAAAGAAAGGTCATGTCCTGTAGTAGATTATGAACATTTGCTTCCATACAGTATATTCAAGAGTATATGGACAACTATTATTATTATTATTATTATTATTATCATTATTATTATCTATTTATTTTGGAAATGATATGACTGATTATGGATGATTTGACATCTCCCCCTAAACTGTACATCTGATTGGATCATTACTGGACTAAGTTTAATAAAAGCTACATAAACCTTGTTGATATCTTATAGCGTTTACAGAGGGTGGGACTTAGCAGGAAATCAGCTTTAATTCATTGACCATTAGTCTATAAGGCACCTATAAATCTTGGTAGGTATCTTCAGCACATTTGGGAATAGGCACATGAAAGCATTTTCAGCTCGATCCATAGGGGGCGGCAGAAATACCAAAAACTTGTACACCAAGCCTGGTTGACAGAATTTCACCAAATTTGGTAGACATGCTCTGGGGGCAAATATTACCCAAGATCTGAAGTGTCATGTTGATCGATGCATGTGGGCATGGCCTATTTAGCATTTAGCATGTTATATTATGTTTGCTCAGTAATATATTATGCCACTAAAGTCCGCCTGCTAGATTGTCCGCATTTTGATTTTTTGAAAACTGCACTTTTGACATTTTTCAAATAGAGCAGGTCTTTTGACATCAGCACCTGAACACTTATGCCAATAAAGCTTATTTGGATTTGAGAAAGGAGGAGTATGAGATAGAGAGAAGAGAGAGAGAGAGAGAGAGCAGTGAGATAATAGTGGTGATCTAATAGAATGACAATAAAAGTAGCAGTAACAATAACATAAATATGGCTGATGATAATGATAGTAGCAGTGTGTATCCAGCAGGGCCAGAACAGCAGGCACAACTATGATCCAGGCGTAGCCCCGATCCATGGATCCCTGCGAGACAAGACTACGGGGAAGAAACCAAGTCAGCTGAATGAAGCCTCGGTTAGAACACTAACTTGCATTAGTTTGGAGGAAATGCAAAGAATACAACAGAAATAATAGCTGTGTGGAAAAAAACATTAATAAGTTGGAGAGATATCCTTAAAATATATAAATTTCATAAAGAGTGCACATATTTGAGAGAGACAGTGAGTGATCCAGATTTTTTGCCTAATAAAAGAGATAAATTACTTGGATAATGGGCAGAGAAGTGCACTCAGACGATTACAAATGATTAGCATTAGCAACTAAATTTAGTATAGGTAACAATAATTTCTTCAGATACTTTATTTATAAATAAGTAACTATCTCACGAAACAGCAGGAAGAAGGGCAGTCAAAGTCATGTCAGAATGAATGGGATGCTAGAATTTATAATCAGAAATAGCAACAGTGAAAATAGTAAAATCTTAAAACTATACAATCCTTCAGGAAACAAAGCTAAATGTGGAAAACACCAAAGAGAAGGAGGAACTGGCAATAACAATTTAGGACAAATATTAGAAAGAAGCATGTAAAAGAATTTTCAAGACAACATAATCAATATATTGGAAAGAATTTGCCGGGAAAATTAACATGAAGCTCTTCTGAACACCAAATAGTTGCCAAATGTTGGCGGGAACGTGTGGAACAGGAAGCTAACCACACACACATTTTCTTTCTGTCCAGGGTTGAAGCTGTTGAAAACACTTCAGGAGGTTTTATTTTAACAAATTTACATGGATTTGACCCTTTGGCGGTTCTAGTGTCAAACAAATCACATGGAATTGGCTGAATGTTTTCATCATCTATCAGCGCCTGAAAACTGACATTCGCAGAGATCAAAGAAATGGAAAGAATCACCTCAAAGTTGAGAAACAGAGGAAATGAATTTAAAAGAAACTGGAGTACATTAGTAACGGAATAGATGTAGTGCAACAGTAAAACTAAGAGTACTGCGCGGACCTTCTGATTCATGGTCTCTTCACTGGGTGTCCACCTGGCAGTACGTCAGACTCCACAGACGGTCGCTGGCAATGAGAAATAATAACATTGTGAGAGCATTTACAAACTGGCATTAAGAATAAATGGTAAAAAGTTTGCCGTCCAACAGTCACTGTAAATGGGATGTAGATGTATGCCTGTGAAAAATGAAATGACACATTAACTTACTGTGTTTTTTCATCAAAAGAGCTTTCCACTCCTGTTAGGTAGTAGCCGCCGCGAGCGGTCCAGCTGAAAGATTCCTTATAGTCGTTGATCTCTTTTTTCAGGCAGCTGAGCATGGTTATACCAGGATCACTACAGCAGTAAAACCTCCATCTGAATTAGAAGGAACACTGTTAATTTACAGTAGACACAAACTCTGATAATACAGAATACAGCTGCATGTTTTACTCAACCTAAAATTGAAGGTTATGTTGTAAAAGTGTTAAATTGTTTTTTTAGTGAAGAAAAAACATGACTTACTTTCTGTCCTGGTAGCTGTTACTGTAATAACTGTAGGCGCCTGCAATCACTTTGTTGACTCCACATTTGAATTTGAATCCCTCCTCAAAGTTGTTCACAGAAGCTGACCATCTGCATGTTGTCATTACGTTCAAATCCTTGCACGAAAACCCCCAAAGCCGAGCCTTTTGGTCACTATTGTACTGACTATTGTGGAAACAAAAATAGGAATAAAGATATGGGTGTGTTTGTATTATCTGTTGCCATAGAAGAGACAACTTCTTGTCACAGGAAATATTTCATGATATCACTGAAAGATAAGAAAGGCATTTATTTGCTCAACAAACCCTAAACTACAGAAAACCTATGGCTACTTCAACTCTGTTTAACGGGTGCACTTTTTAACCCAGGTCTTGTATTAGCCAAGATTTCGATGTTCAGTCTTTAAGGAGCCAAGGATACACATCATGTCCTCACAAAACATAAATTTAACATTTGCTCCAACCCTGGTTGGTGTGAATATTTATAAAGGCATACTGTAAAAAAGTTAAGAAAGATTAAATGTGCAGTGCCCACCTTGTGATGCCAGAAACAGCTTGGCCAGAAGGACACGTGCTGCTAAATGCGCTGTTCAACTTATTGTTCTCTGTGCCGTATTTGTGAAGGTATTGCTCTGTAAAAAAAAATAAATAAATAAATAAAAAAAAAAAGTTCACTCAGTTTAGAGTTACAGGTGTAAACCAGAAAAGGTCTGATTGAGCCAAGGCTGCTTTAGTTGTATACTTACTGCAGTTGTAAAGCTTGTTGATCTTCAGAATGTCAATTTTCGACATGCCGTTCCGCTGGCCTATTAGCACTGAAGGATCGAGCGGTTTGATGGTATCCTTCCCATTCTTTGTGAAGGTTTTCCGTGCGTAATGCATCACAGAGGAGTAGTCATATGGGACACCAAGGTTGTTTGTCTTTAATTTCCTGAAGTTTTTTTTTTTGATGTTCCTTGATGTTGTCAAAGTTGACCAGGACGTAGTCATCCCTGTCATTCCTATTTTGCTCATGCCAGAAGCCAAGTACGTGAAGGAGCTCGTGCTGAATGATGCCTTTTTGAACGCATCCTTGACCCAGAGATAGTTCTTGATCGTGTCCAGTTCGTCCAATCTGGGACTCGCATGTTTTTTTGGTTTTCACAATCCTGATGTAGCTCATCTGTTCCTTACGGGCAACAAAGCGGATGCAGGTGCCCATGTGGAATTCACTCATTGCAGAGTGAATTTCCCCCTTTTCCTCGGAGGTAAAGGCATTATCTATGGTATATGGCACTTGAACCATCTCGTGTCTCTTTGGCCATCTGCAGTGTTGGCAGATTCTTGCATTCCTTTTGTTTCGGACAAAAACGCCTCCTTTCATAAAATGGTCTCCTCCTAGTTGGGTTACAGTAAGGATTTATGAATTAGCTATCTAACAATTGATTGAAAAAGATTTAGTTAAGTATATCTGATAAACTATGTTTATCTTTATCTATATATATATATATATATATATATATATATATATATATATATATATATATATATATATACAATAAATGAAACAAATTACCTTTTGATCTTCCTTTGCAGTAATTGAAACTCCAGCGATGATCTCTGTAAAATTAATAAAAATATGTGATGCATTCATGCATTTAGAACGTTGAGGTTTTCACTAATTTAATCAGTAATAGCCTACTTGACTGGTAGCAGTGGTACTCAGTATAGATGTTATAATATATTGCCATGGTATGTTGGGGGGGCGGCATCAGCACCAGGGATGCCACCAAACTGAACCAACTGGTGAGGAGGGCTGGGTCTGTGGTTGGATGTGAGCTGGACAGTCTGGAGGTGGTGGCAGAGGGGAGGACCAGGAGGAGAACCCCTCCCACCCCCTCTATGACCAACTGGTCCAGATGAGGAGTCCATTCAGCCAGAGACCGATCCCCCCTCGGCCCACTACAAACCGTCTGGGTCGGTCCTTTCTGTTGGTGGCCATCAGGCTCCAGAACCAAGGTCTGAACCAGAACCAAGGTCTGACCCAGAACCAAGGTCTGAACCAGAACCAAGGTCTGACCCCCATGTGACTCTCTGATCATCTGCTCCGTATTTGTTACCGGACCAAATGTATATAATTACATATAATTATAGAATTACATATATATATATGCTATGCATATACAATACTCACCACCTGCTGCACTTTACTTATTACTGTTACTTACTTATTTTATTGTCAGTTTTCTTCATTCCCTTCCTTCATTGCACCTTCTCTTTTACTTGCACCTTTTCTTTTACTTTTTACTATACTGTGTTTATCTGTACTGTGTTGATGCTGCTATGACACCCGAATTTCCCTCCGGGGATTAATAAAAGTTCATTTTATCTTATCTTATCTTATAAAGATCCTTGGTATGGGTGCATACTGTTTAACTTTATGTATAAAAATGTGGTGCATACAACAATAACTGTTGGAAGTACAGATATGACCATATGCCTTTCCAACACATTCTCATCCCAACTCGTCACATATCGGCGCTTTGTCGTGCCCACAGGCTTCACGTTCACACCTGGCGTCTCTTTAGGCAACAGAACCTCTGTGTGAACGTTGTCAACACGGGACACAAACACAACTGAGTATAATGTGACGCGCAGGTCAGAACAGCGATGTCCTGGATGAAAGCCTTGGTTATGTTGGACCCATTCACCTCCCCTACCGCCTGCCCAGTGTGTCTTTTCACTCTTTAAACTACGTCACCACACTTCCTGCACTGTTGGATTTACATTGTAGTTAATGGAATGCCTGCTGTGCTTCATACCGGTGCTAACCGGTGCCTCGTGCAACAGTCACGAACACTGATGACTGCCGGTATTTGACACCCTGGGAATGAGAATGGACTGGACTTTCTGGTATCAGCAGACAGTATTTACCCATCGATGTTCTTTTGGTGTGTCTGGACCCCTGTTAGGAAGTGGCCCGCTGGGAGTTCCCAGTAGAAGTCTTCATTGAAGTAGCTGACCACTGGGGTTTTCCGACATTCAAATGTGGTGAAGTTCGGAGCAGAGCAGCAGAGTAATTTCACCCTGAAACAAGATCAGATCAAGTTAACAGTTATACATTTTCAAATATGCCTTAAAACCATTGAAATTTAGCATTTAATGAAGTAGGTAAACTTGACTATGATATGATAGGGGTTATTTGCATTAATAACAGCATCAGTCCTCCTTAAAATGCTGTCAAGAAGGTGTGTGCGAATGGTTTTCAGACCTCTGCTAAAGTGTGGAAAATTGTCATTTTGAAGCCTTAATCAAGAAGCAGTGCCCTCCTGTTATGTTCATTTTATGTTTATTTATTCTGTGTTCCTGGTCCAAAATGACCGCCCCATTATATATTATTTATATAGAGAGATGATAAATCCATAATAATAAATGTATTATCACCTACTTTTGTGTTAGATCTTTTTTTTTTAATCAACTTCAGTTGTTTGGAACAGTATACATTTTGAACATGTATTTGTGTCATGGTTTGACAGTCCTCTGTTCTTGACTGTCTGCGCTGCCCTGATAAGTTCACCTCTCCCTGCTTAGGTCTGAACTCATCTCACCTTCTGCTCAGCTGTTCTCACTTTTCCAGTTAGTCAGGTACCTTTCACCGCGTCACCTTTTTCGTTTGCATCCAGCGTACCTGCCCTGCGTCTAGTGTTTCTGGTTATTCAGCATTCCGTTGTTTTCGGTTCTCAGCCTGATTCTGGACCGTGACCTCAAAAGTCTTTTTTCTTAATAAATCATCAAACTGTCCCTGCTGCCACATCTTCATTCTCAATTTAAGTCCAAACCTGACAATTTGCTATTATGGCCTGTAAGCCTGATTGACCTGAGCTCATACAACTTTATTTACATTACATTTACATTTGGATTATTCTGACTATAACAAATACTAAGAAGAAACGTGTTATTTATCACAGACTTTATGTTAAAGTTTGAAAAAAATCATGTCCTGATTAAATAGGTCCTTTAATTATTCCACAACTCATTTAAATGACTGACTAAAGCTTGAAGTCCTGCAAACACTAAATCTGGGAAAACTGCTTTTGGTGTTTGTGCTGGAAAAACCTGGAACTGTGTACAAAACACAAAAATTAAAACACGTTAACCCATAGGTGATTTTAAATCCAATTTAACATTGTTCTTTTGTTATTTGGCTGAATACCTCTTGTGATTCGTTAATTATGTTCTGTGTATATTTATAAATAATATCTGCTGTGTCCCCAGTCAAAACGGACTTTATGATGGCTTCATTAGTAAAGAAAGGACTCTAGTCTCTGGGTGTGGATTATATTCGTGTCTGAGCTACGCGTGAAAGCGCTGTGAAACCTCTTGTTTGTTATTTCGGCGTCCATGTTAACAGGTTAGAGTGCGTGCCACTCGACTGCGTCAGCTTCGTCTGTTCCAGAGATTCAGTCTATTTTTATTGAGAGCTGCGCTCACAGCAACAACAGCCAGTGAAAGTGATCTTATCTTACAGTATGTTGGTATCATACCAGCACCATCATACAGATTCTGATTACTACAGTTACAATGTCTAGATGTCTAAAAAATGTGACTGTATGAATTTATTTTTAAATCAACACCTCCTGCTTCAATTTCAAAATAAAAGTCAAGCATTTTTTTGTTGACAGAATTCCTTCATTTGTTATCACAAGGCTTTCAACACAGTGCTGTTTAACATGTAGTGACTTGCACAGCTCCATGAATGGATATAGTATGGGGCTTTAAATGTGGATTATATGTATTATTTACAAGCTACAAGAAGCCTAACCTTGAATTCTTAACCTTTTCATGTCTAAAATAAATATGACATTGCAGATATTGAAATAAAATGGCCATTATGAAAGGCAAGCTGTATGTAGAAAGAAAAGGTGGGCAGCAGCAGAAATGCAGCTGGTGTGCACATCACACTCGGTGGCCACCACGCGCTGCTGACGTTCTCTGAGTCAATAAAGCTTAATGCATCTTTGCTGCCATGATCAGAGATATGATGAAGATGCTCACATACAGCGTATCATTCGGTCGTTATGCTGCCACAGAACAAATTCTGAGCAGCAAGGCATCAAAAAGCTTTAGATACCAGAGCTGAAAGTGATTGTGAGAATGCCAACAGGACTGGTTCCCTTGGGGGAAAGAGTCTTCTGTGGGGGTTTGACATGAGGCCAAGAAGGGGGGTGCGTGGTTTCATCCAAAATCCCATACCATGCACTAGATAGACAATATCGCTCAGTATACTTTGTGTAAATAAACAGCAGTATTTAACTTCTTGGATACACTGAGCAATAATTAACGTTGTCACTTCCTGAGAGCCTCCTTGCCAGTAGAAGACATGTAACTATGGTAACTCCTGTCAGCCAAAACGATGGTTTGTGAGAATCAAAGTCTGAATTAATTTCATATCTTAAGCCTAGTGAAGTGAAATCTTATATTACCCTATTTTCCGGACTATAAGGCGCACTTAAAATCCTTCAATTTTCCCAAAAGTCGACTCCGTGCTGCCCATCTCACCGACACTGAATGTGAAGCGGAGCTCGCCGTCATTCCGGGTGGATGAACTAAAGAACACCAACCGCGAGATATCGGTGTCGACAGGTCGTTCAGAGTTAAACTGAGAGCTGCGTGGGAGCGTTGGATGACAGAAAGCCAACACACATTCACCAAGACAGCGAGGCAACGCCGGGCCAGTTCCTCCACTATCTGCCGATGGATCAGGAAGACAGGAATCATCACTGAGCAGCTAAGTAACAGCAACCAGACTGACTCGATAACGACCAGACAGATTCGGGCTGCTCAATGTCGAAGTCGCCCGACTGTTTAACTCAGACACTGATGATTAAGGATTTGATGGATTTGTGGACGAGGAATGAACTGAAAAAAACTGAAAGCCAGTGTATTGTTTTGTATTTCGTGTGTTCCAACTGAAACATGTTGAGCATTATTGAACTTATTGAGTTGTTCAATTAATAGAATCAAGTTTGGTTTATCTGAGCATTTTGTTTCGCTTATAATCCGGTGCACCTTATATATGAAAAAAGACAGTGATATTGAGATTTATTGATAATGAGCTTTCTAATCCAGAAAATACGGTACATACAGACCTGTCTGTCAACTGTTATGAACATTGTCATCACTATGCTGCCATGTATCCAGTGTTGTACTGGATATTTACTGTAATATTTCACTGGAAGTAGTGTGCAATTTGCTTACTATGTACTAAGTACTAAATACTAAGGTATGTAATAAGGTTTTTAGACACATTAAAACAACTCTGTTTTAGCAAACTGAATAGCATGTTGGTAATGAATGGACTGTGTGAGTATGTATGTGCTCAAACATACAAGAAGAGGAAATGTGTCCATCTGATGAATGGGCTTCTGCCTGATTGTAGTCCCACCCTTAATTTCTAATGGCCCGCGAACACCACAGGCGTACAGAACTTAAACCAAACACCCACAAGTTACTGATCATCGTCCAAAGTCATTAAATGTTACGACAGTCAGATTGAATGAACTACATTTTTTTCAGAGAGAAAATCTGTAAATCAACTTCAACTGGGAGGCAACAGGACAATTAAGCTTGTGTTTGATTTTTTTATGCTTCAAAATATAAAGTTATGGGTACACATTTAAGTGTTTAATATTTACTTATCAACACTGGTATTTGACAAGCTTTTAATTGATTAATTAATTAATTTACAAGTGGAAAACATAAAGTATGGCTATGTGTTTGAAAATAAACTGATCATGTCCACTGAAATAAAGTATAACTGTGGTTGTATATTATTTACATTCAAAGTATTACAATAATTCACCATGCAATAGTGTTATGCATAATTTAAAGAAGCTACCAACCTTCTGCCTCCATGTTTGCGTTTGTTATTGCTGTAGACACCAGCTACTACATGATTGGTTGGGCAGTTGTTGATGAGTTTTTTGTCCCGGGGACCAAACCAGGAACAGCGTGAGGTAGCTCTGAAAGCCTTGCACTCAATCCCCCATTGTTGATCTCTGACAATGGGACTGTTGACATGAATCAAAACGATTTAATGGAAGGATCAGTGGTACCAGCGAAATATAGCATATAGGTATGATAGTAAATACGTACAGTAAAATGTTTAGGATGGTTACTCTCCTGAATCATACAGAAGTTGCGTATAGGATTTCATCTTTATGTACAACTTACCTGTTAATCTGAGACACAATATGCTTATCTGGACAAGCATGATGCAAAATATCCTGTGCTCCTTGTCCACCTATAAAAAACAAATGGTTGAATGGATTAATAATCACCATCATCACCATAATCAGGCTGGTCTCATACACTGTTCGTAGCTATATCTACAAAAAGTAATGGACTGTAATTTGTGTATATGCCACTAAATTAATTTGTGTGTAATTAATATAATCGCGAACCAGGAAATATAAGCAGCGAATGCCACGTAGGAAGGAGGTCAAGGTGGATGGGATGTTCAAAAATGGCTGCCATTCACCCAGGAGACTGTCATCGTGAAACCAGAAGACAATATTGATCGTCATGTAAGCTTTGTACTTACACCACTTTTGGTTAACTAACTTTCTCGCCTAAACCTAAAGAAGCTGTTTTGTTTAAGATGGAAATTTATTTTGAAAGGACTGTATGAATATAACAAGTGGAAACTGACACGTTGCTGGATAGTTGGAGGAAAACGACCAAAAAAGGAGGAATAACTTTTTTCTAAGATATCATACCAACAAACTGTTGTATGAAAACACATTGATATAAAACAGACACATAAATAGTACTGCTGGCAGGATTTTCAGGTCATTCTGTCTCATCTTTACAAAGGTATTCACAGAGATGAAGAAACAGTATCCTTCTCAAACCACCTTGTACTCACCTCCTTCAGCGTCAATTACAAATAAAAGGTTGATGTTCTTACCTATCAGAAGGATGAAAACCAGGATAAAGTTCCACATTGAGTAAGATGTGTTCGTGTCTAACCTGTGAGGAGACTGCCTTCACTGACTGCAATCCCAGTAAATAATACGCTTGTGACAAGGAAGCAATAACACTATGTCTTCTTTTGTGGGTGTGTTGGCACATGTGGTTGAGAACATGTATTTGCTTCCTTGTACCAAACAGCAGCACTACGTATGCCACTCGTACAAACAAACAAAAGAAGAGAGATTGATATAATTACTTAAATCTACTAGCCTGCATAATAATTACAACGTCTTCCCCCATAACTGTCATGATCATTTACCAGAATCACTGAGTAGTACAATTAAGAAAAATAAAATAATCTCAGCTCCAAATCACAATAATCTCAGCACAATTTATTAAATAAACTATATAAATAAAATTTTTATTTTCTATTTTATATGCCAAAAAAAAAAAAAAAGCAATGCTGGATGCACTGTAATGCTCCACCTGTCTAAATCTTAGCTCAGGTGCTGGAAACACGAACGAGTCCAAAAGATTAATGCAAAGATTTCTGCACACAGATCCAGATCCAGGCAGTATTTACGTCAGTCTGCCAGATTTTCATCAGAGCATACATTACTCACAAAGGACCGGCAGGTAGAAATAACCCCTCCTATTCTCATTCGTGGAACTATGCAGAACATCTGTGCACACCCTGGTGGTGGAAGAGGCTCCACCTGTTTTTCTTTTTAAAGACGGGTGGAACACAGTGAATGTAGAAAAAGACATATGAAATCACATAACACTAATAAATAAACAAAAATTAATAATAACTAATAAAAACTAATAATAATATACAAATACAAAACATCGTAAATGAACAACGTCAGGCTTAAGCCATCATAAACCAGAGATCCCCACATCTATTGGAAAAAGGAAACATCACAGAAGAGGATCAAAAACGATCTGAAAAAGAGGAACAATAGAACAACAAGCTATGGAAGGGTATCGGGGAGGGCCATCACAAACCATACACACCACACTCTACGTAGAATTAAACAAAAACATCTTGGATTACAGCGCAACATCCACATCAAAATCCTTGTTAAGGTGAAGAGCTGGTTCCTGGGATCTGGGTTTCTTCTTGCCCCTCCTCGTTTTCTTCCACGCCACTGGCCGTTTTTTGAATGGTGATTTCTGCCTGTTGGATGCTGGTGGGAGCTCCTGTTAGAGTCGGAGTCACTAGGGATGTCACTGTCAGCCACGGGGGTATCTGACTGGTTTGGTGGTGGGTAGATGTTGAGGATCTCCCTCTTTGGTCCACTTGTAGACAAGTGGATACAGTCCAAGGTGTCCCACTTGCATTTCTTGATTTCTTGACACCACTTCTTGTTGAAGTCATGCGAGTGGGATGCGTTTGTTACGCCAGCACTCACTCAAGGTGCAGCCACACAGTTTGAGGTGCGTCTCTTTCTTTTTAACTTTGGTTTCATCTGTTCTGAAGAGGACGGGTAATTCCCAACCATGTTAGCAGCTGGGAATAAAATCCACCCGGCGAAAAGGTGAAGGTTTCAGCTCCTTTGGTAGATAGAGCATGAATTTCTTTGTATCTCAAAAAAATAAAATCAACAAAAAACAGAAATGAAAAAGCTTTTTTAATGTTCTGAGACTGGATGTGGTCAGAAATCAAGAGCGTCAAATGTAGGATTACCACTGTGCCAGTGTTGCTTTAGAGGGAGGCTCAAATGTCTTTCGAACCCTACTCTGAATTTAGACAAAACATGTCTGTCTGTGGCCTGTCATCCACAGAATTATCTGCGTACATATAATATCACACAAAAGGGCAGTCAAGTCAGCCAACATGCTAAAATTTTAGTGCACATTCATGGTAAATCCTTTTAGTCGGCCCAGATTGGAAGCTAGCCATGGACATAGTGAAGTTAGCAGAAGCACAACCTCGTGACTCCATCCAGTTTTCAAAATAACAGCGAGTATACAAAAAAACTGCATAAATGTCTTTTTTAATTTTTATAATTGAGTTGTGGACGTCTCTGACTGGAGCCACACTGAAAATCAGATTTCCACTAGTAAACAGTTGTACCTTCAAATAGATACCACTTCTGGATATCTATAATAGCGCTATAATATGATATTTCGCAATAATTCAAGACAACTGGAAGAAATGGATTTTATCCCACATCAGAGTTTCTTACAAGTAGTTGAAGCCACTTCAAATGCTGGGTTTAGTACTTGTTGAACAATGCACAAACACTATGAACTACTCTTAGTGTGTAGGTTTTTAGTAATCCGATGTCAAATTCTCTTCCAGAGACAAAGAATGAGCCTTTTCATCTAACTTCGATGTGGGATAAAACCCATTTCATCCAAAAGTAGTTCATTCATCATTTTTGGAGAAAGCATAATTAGCCACAAAAGTGATAGGACCCGTCATACTTTCTATACTCTGAATACAGAGTATGAATAACACCGTCTATAACACTACTCAACAAGAAAACAGTGAATCCTTGTTTTTGTCGTCCACTGGAAGGAGGCACAGTGGTATTTTGTCTTATGTATTATGTCTTATGGCTTTTATGATTCTCTCTACTTTGTAATGCCTATGTACTCATATTAGGGCTGTCAAAGGATTAAAATATTTAATCTCAATTAAACCTGCAGCAGGATGTTTTTGGCATAACAGGGTAAAAAATTCCCAATAACATTTCAGACTTCTGTTCCTCCTTATGGGTCTGTTTTTTTGTTTTTTTTTTAAGTCTAGGCTAGTTTAGTCTATGATGGGAGACTTTGGCTAATCACAGGTCATTTCAGAGAGACCTGTCCAACTGAGCTTTCCTATTGGCTGTTCATTCATGTTCATTCACTCATTCGGTTCATCCGTGAATCCAGCTGGTTGTAGTAACTTTACACACACTGTCCAGCCGGCTGCAACAGCGAGAGATTCAGTACCGACTCTGTGGGGTCACCGAGCTGGAGGTTGTCTCCTCTTTAACCGGGAACCTTTACATGTCATATGAAAACTGTTGACGTCATCATGGGAGACAAATCTGATCTGCTCTTCTTTAGACACATTTTCTGGTAGCTGGAGCAGGAGAAAAAGAGAGAGGGTGGTCTTTTCTGACACTTTGGGGATCTGCTGACCCACCGCAGGGATACATACTGTAGTTATGTTTAAATTACTGTGGAGTGGATGGAAACCGGACTGTTTGTTGATGGAGGCAGACCGGGTGGAGCTGAAGTTATTGGCGAGTTATTGGATTCCAGAGGGAGAGCACACTCTCGCTGGAGGAGATTGATAGATCTAGTGTTTCAGAAGGTAATATCTCTGAGGATGGAGTAGGGAACTGTATGAGATTATGATCAGACAGAGGAAATGGGGACAGGTGGATGTTGAGTACTGGTAGACTGACAAAGCAGACCAGGTCAAGGAGGTGGGGAATGTGACGTTCTGAGTGAGGCTGGAATCGTCGAGCATGTGATGATTCAGATGCAAACTTTCAGGTGGGTAGGTCAGTGTCGCAATATGTTAACCACATAGGAGCAGTACACAGGTGGAGAGTGATGTAGGTCAGACAGGTGATATGTGATCAAAATGAGTCCAATGTCCAAAAACACGTTTGTACATGAAAAAGTGGATTTTGGGCTTTTTTTATGTTTTGGAACAAATAAAATCTCAGCTTTAATATAATGTAAGACATTAACAGATGATAAATTGTGGTTGCCAGAGGAGGATAGGATTCCCATTGGAGGAGCGACATGTGATGACAACTGGACTTGGACGGCCCGGCTAAGATGACCTGACGGAGAAAGGGAGATTGGAGGAGGGCGAGGAGGAAGATAGTCCACTCGTGGCTGAGCCGATGATGGCACACAGTGTCTCTGATGAGAGTTATTTGAATGAGGACAGTGTTAAAGACAGAGATAAGATAAGATAAGATAAGATAAGATATTCCTTTATTAGTCTCACAGTGGATCACCTGGAGTGTAGCTGCAAACTGTACAACAACACCGCCCTCTACCAGCTCTTTATACCGGAGGAGATGGAGAGAAGATGCCACCAAATGAAAGAGATGACTAATGGTAAGTTCTGATAGTTAAGCTACACCATCCTTGTTTTTATATATTTGTTTTAAAACCTTTTAAAAGCACTAGAGCAGGCTAAGAAGAATTAATATCAGCCAATAATGTGTCAATGTGGGTCGTCTAGCGAGAAGTGTCAGTCTGTCTCTGGTGTCTGTGTGTCTATCAGGCGTCTGTCTCCTAGAAATGATTAATATTAAAGACGAAATGTTGTGTATTGTTTCATTCACTCAAAGAATCATTGTATGTGATCATGATCCAGACAGCTGTTTGTATGTGATCATGATCCAGACCTGTTCCTCCTCACCACACCAGCTATTATGAAAACAATATACAAACATCATTTCAAGGAGACAAGTTTACTGTGAGACACAAAAGGTCAGGAAATCATTTTAAATAACAAAAGAAATAGTTTCACATGTAGTAAAATTATAGTTGTTAAGTCATCTGATATCAGATGGTGAATAAGCTGTGTTTCTGTATTAATATGGAGATGATCAGACCTCATTCAATGAAGATTCAACATGATTTAGCGTGAAGTCTTTGAGATGACTTGATTTTTGACTTTATGCTTTGTGTCATTTTGTAGATAAAAACATCTGTTTGTCCTGTGAAGATCAGCTCCCATCCGACTCCTTCAGAGGACACAGTGAGAAGCAGCAGAAAGAGCACAAGCACCACATGTCATTTAGTTTTCTATTATATCTCTACTTACAATTTCTATCTATTTTTTTCTCATTCTATCCAGTTTCTAGTATGTTTTTTATTGATTGGATATGTACGTGTGTGCACATGGCTCCATATTTAACATTTTTCATTAGATATTCTTCATATTACTTTAATTAAATTATTATATTTAAATTATATATAGAACAAATACGCAACACATTTGTTTTTGGTCCCATTTTTTATGTGCTGAAGTCAAAGATCTCAGACTTTTTCTATCTCTGCTAAAGGCCTATTTCTCTCAAATATTGTTCAAAGATTTGCCTAACTGTGTTAGTGAGCACATCATCATGATGCTGATTGGACAGCAGGATTACTGCACAGGTGAGCCTTAGACTGTCACAATAAAAGTCCACCATAAAATGTGCAGTTTTATCTGAGACATTTACAGTATTAGTCCTGAACGGGGGGTCAGAGAACCAGTCAGGATCTGGTGTGATTAACCTCACACAGTCCAACACACATCCTCCAAATAGAGCTGATCAGGTTATTGATTGTGGCCTGTGAATGTTGGTCCACTCCTCTTCAATGACTGTGAAGTTGCTGGATATTGGCAGGAAGTGGACCACGCTGTCGTAGACGCCGATCCAGAGCATCCCAAACATGCTCAGCGGGTGACATGTCCGGTGAGTCTGCAGTCCAGATCCTTCAACATGGGGCTAGAACTGAGTCCAGATCCTTCAACATGGGGCCAGAACTGAGTCCAGATCCTTCAACATGAGGCCAGAACTGAGTCCAGATCCTTCAACATGGAGCCAGAACTGAGTCCAAATCCTTCAACATGGGGCCAGAACTGAGTCCAGATCCTTCAACATGGGGCCAGAACTGAGTCTAGTAGTGATGGGAACTCCGTCTCTTTTCAGAGAACCGGCTCTTTCGGCTCCCAAACGGCTCTTCAGGTTATTTTGTTGCTTTAATTAATTTATCATCAACAACAATATGAAATTATGCTCAAAATGAATTACTAATGTAATTGTTATGTTAGCTGCATTGTCAGTAACAGCATCCCTCTTTGGCCACTTTGAGCAGCTCTTCTGCTCAGTTCTCAGAAGTGTGTTTGTCGCTGAACTCAAAACCATCCAGAAGACAGAACACCATTTTATCATTTTCAATAAAGTGACACCTAACTGACCAGAAGGATGCTGCTGTGGATTTTTTAACCCTCTCTGCAGTGGATGCAAGTTCTCTGTCATATAGGCCTGGGATGATTTTTTTGTTTTCCTGCTTGGAACTGCAGACATAGGATTCAGTGCATGAATAAACTTCCTGAATCTTTTATCATCCACAACTGAAAATGGATGGAAATCAAGTGCTATCATTTTTGCCAGTTCTTCATCAACTGAGTTCTGTCTTGCTGGAGTCACAGACTTCTGCACAAACTGTCTCATAGAGCTCTGGGTTGGTTTAGGTGGTTGTGGTGGTGAACAGCATGATGCTGTAGATACTACTACTACTACTACTACTACTACTACTACTACAGCAGCAGCAGCAACAGTTGCAGTAGACACACTGGCACCTTCATTAATATCACACTCAACTGACTGTTTTATCTTCCCATTGCTCTGATTGGTGGACTGTTCTCAGGTTGTTTACCTGTGCAGGTTGTTTGTGGCTCTATATGATATTCCTGCAGACTCTACACTCTGCCTTTGTATTGTCAATAAAACTGAAATGGTCCTGGAGTCCCTCATTTTCTTTACTATACCTTCCTAATGTGTCCATGTTGTCTCCTCTTGTTGTCCTCTCTCTCTCTCTCTCTCTCTCTCTCTCTCTCTCTCTCTCTCTCTCTCTCCCTCCTGCTCTGTTCGTGCGCTATTGCTGCTGCGAGTGTAAGTCCCGCCCCTCCCCTCTGCTCAGCGCAAACACAAGGCTCAAACACATATTGACCAATCACGTGCGGCGTGAAGAGAATAAAAAAGTGAGAGAGAGAGAAAATAAGGAGCCGGCTCCCGTCGTTCACTTCAAAGAGCTGGCTCTATGAGCCGTGTCGTTCCCGACCGACCATCACTAGTCCAGATCCTTCAACATGGGGCCGTGGATTATCCTGCTGCAACATGAGGTGATGGCGGTGGATGAATGGACAACAATGGGCCTCAGGATCTAATCACAGTATCTCTGTGCATTCAAAATGCCATCAATAAAATGCACCTGTGTTCATTGTCCATAACATACGCCTCCCATACCATAAACCACCACCACCAATGGGCCACTCGATTCACAACACTGACATCAGCAAACCACTCACCCACATGAAGCCATCCACGGTCTGCCATCCGCCCTGTACAGTGAAAACCAGGATTCATCCATGAACAGAACACCTCTCCAAAGTGCCAGACACCACTGAAGGTGAGCATTTGTCCACTCAAGTCGGTTACGACGATGAACTGCAGTCAGGTGAAGACCCCGGTGAGGACGACGAGCATGCAGCTGAGCTTCCCTGAGACGGTTTCTGACAGTTTGCTGTAGCGGCTGATGACTGAAAGATGAAGGACATGAAATGTGATAATGAAAATAATGATGAATCCACAGTACACATCTTAACTTTTATATCCTTCCAGAAGCTGTTGGACCTCTCAGGGCTCTAAGTGGTGAGACTCTTCATTTACAACCAGCCTGGTGAATCAACCCAGTACGGTCCTGACCAGATGAAGTTTGTATGAGTTACAGGTCAACAGGTCAAATACCTTGTTTTTCTCTGGTAGAGAAGTGGTGAAACACAGACACATTAAGAGTCAGTTCAGTCTAATTCTAACATTAAAGTGTGCTGGCTACATCAATATCTTCACATGTGTACCTCATATGCATATTATATATGATCTTAAACAAAAAGTTAGGTGCACACACATCATCTTATATTTCATATCTGTTTTAATCTAGTTGAAGTGTATTAAACCATTTTATGTTGATTGTGAACCATACATAAACTCATAGAGACTCATTTTATTACACATGCTCAGAACATATACATAATTTCATGATATTCAACTCTGTTTACACGTTTCATCTGTGTTACGTAATTGTTTGATTCATTTTAATTCAGTTGATCAGTTTTATTCAGTGGTTGATGTCTTGTGTTTGGTTTGTATGTGAAAGAGATGAAGCCCAGATTTCAAATGTGGAAGATTTAATTATGTTGAAACAAGTTAATTAGTTTAATCTAACAAACAAAGTCTTACTAAAGAATCAGAATAGTTTTTCCGGTGAGAGGAGAATCCTATACGCCGCACCCCCTTTCTCAGCTGATAAGCAGAAGCTTCACACAGAGGCTTTTAGGCACCCAGTCTACCTGAAAGGAGGCTCTGAACCTTTGGACTTGAGCCAGTCCAGCTAAAGAAACAAATGCTGTTTTACTACGCTGTCTCTCTCTTGTCTGAGCCCTATTTATTTATTATGTCGCCGCTCTGCCCTGACGGCTGAAACAGCTGCTGAAGCCTGAAGCAGCTCCGCTGGATCTACGTGCTGGTGAATCCCAGCCATCGTGAAGAGAGACTTAAAGAAAGACTTTAGGTCCAGAATCTTTTGAATCCAGTGACCCATCCAGCTCCGAGGAGGGGGGTCTGAAGAAATGGCTCAGAGATGCCAGACAGAGAGAGACGAAGATGGAAACATGCATCGAGGTGACAGCTATCCAAAAACGATAGAAGCTGCTGCCACTCTGCTCCAGACAGCACAACCTCCATCTACCATCTACTCAGAGAGGCTGATGTATAGATGTATCTTCAGAGGAGAAAGAGTCTGATGACTAGACTAATGAACCAATTCATAGTCAACTAATAACCAAGATCAGTTATAAATTTGACAATTAATATTAGATTCAGGAAGAATTAGGGAATCCATCCACAAATTCCAAACCTGAATTAGACTATGTGTGTTTCCTTTTTAGTCCCACAGTGGGAAATTTACAATCAATCAATCAATCAATCAATCAGTCTAGTAGTCTGGTGCTTCTTGTTCTCTCCTGTTGTTTGAATGGTATATTAATACTGAAACTAAATTTAGTTGGTAGACAAGCATTGAATTCAGTCAGAGATATCAGTCACTGAATTGACCTTTTCATCCTTAACGTGCTTCAATCCATTAATGTTCATCATTTGTATTTGCTGTATTCCTTCATTTTATTTGATTTTATTATTATTTTATCATTTATCTAGTTATATTCTGTTCATAGTATAGTAATGTATTTAGTCAAACACTGCATTTTATAACAAACTTGGTTTCTTGACTCTGTGGATATATAAACTATTCAAATCACTGTTCCCCAGACCAAGAACTCCATAGCAACCCTGAGATTATGAGACTCAATTGATTATCAAATTTGATTATTTTTCCCTGTTTTTTATAAAACTGGGTGGAGCCTGGGTAAATCCTGATATTGAAGTTATTTGTTGGTAATTTCTGAAGTTAACCCTGTAAAGAAATTTAAATAATTGAAGAAATTAATTTTTGACTTGGGTTTTTGGTCTTGAACAAAAAAAAAAAAATTAAATATTTTTTGTTATGTTATTTTGATACATAGGTCACAATGTTAAGATTCTTTCCTGAACAAACAAAAACATAATAAAACAAAAAAATCAAAAATTTGTAATTAAACATAAAAAGTGGACATAATGCAGTAATGACAAATCCACAATGAAACTGGCTGGGTGGAAGTTTGGAAAACATAACATTTAGTTTTTTTCTCATTTTGCGATTGACAACCTTTTTTTTTGATGGTGGTAGGCTTGAAACAGTTTCTGTCCTTGTTAGGAAAGATGCACTCTACATTTCTGACAGTACAATGGGTAAAGTGACCTGTGCAGTGCTTGCATCTCTGTGGGGGGTGATCCAGGCTATCCTTTTTCACATGGGGGGCACCTCAGTGTTTTCTCTTCCGGGGAGGGGTTGGCGTTGTTCTGGAGAGGACAGTGGTCTGCCACACTTTTTGACCTTTCCTGCGCTTGTGAGGGCAGTGCCAACAGAAGTCTGAAACCTTCTAGGGGTAGGGGTTTTGCCTGGGCTGCAGTTTCTCCAGGTCTCTTCTGTAGCGAATCCATGCATTGATTACCGCCACTGTAACAGTGTGCCACAAATGTAAATGTACATCTTCTGGATTGAGTGAACTTGTACAGTGCAGATAACATATAAGAAGGTCAACACCTCCCATGAACCTGTTGTATGTGTAACAATGGCTGGTCTGGGAACCATTATGTAGGTTTTGGCTTTCCGATCCTAACGCCTCACATTGCCCAGTGGTTCAACGCCAACAAAAGAAGAAAGCAGGTTCACAGCTTTGTTGTCATACCATCTCAAGATGATGTTTTCTTCTTGGTTTACTCTGAAATCCAGAGAGCTTCTTCCTTTGTCTTCAGTTCTCTCATCCATCAATTGGCAGTTCTTCACCCTGTTCATTCGGACTGGGCCTAGTCAGTAGATTCCTCTTTGTTTCAAGTGCTCCACCAGTTTAACTGATGTAAAAAAGTTGTCAGAAAAACTTTGTGATTTTTTTCCTGCTGGAGGGCTTGAAGTCATTTTCAGGACAACATCTCCTGTAGCACCAACATCAGATTTCTCTTTTTGGGATTTTCTCCCCCTTGGCACACGTAAAGTCATAGAGATAGCCACTCTGCCCGGCACGTCCCCACATCTTGAACCCCCACTTGTGAGGTTTTTCTGGCATGTAGCACCGTAGATGTGATTTTCCTTTGAAAGGCACCATGATTTGTCAACAGCGTGACATTTTAGGAGGTACGCAAAGAAAGCGTTGGCATAGTTTCTCTAACCATGGCCTGAGTTTCCACACTTTTCTTTTTTGCATCCTCAGACACAGGTAGTCAGAGGTAGTACTGAAAGTGAATCAGCGTCAGCAAATTCAGGAATCAACCCCGTGACATCACTTCACAAACAACGGGGTACCTTGTCTCCATCTCCCATTATGCTCGTACGTTGGGCATCTGTACTCACCCCATGTGCAGTCATACCCAGAATTTGCTTATTTCTTTATCATTTGTGTCACCGCTTTGTTTTTTCTGCACACTGTACAAGTTGTTTTTTGAAATTTCTTAGATTTTTTTTGAATTGGTCAGTTTTTAGTGAAAAGAGTAAGAAAAGGAAGTTAAAGAATCGTATATGGAACACCGAACTAGTCATAATTTATGATCAGAAAGTTCATTTTTTTCTTAAATGTACAAATTGTAATTTTAAAATAAAAGCTGTTGTTGCTTGATGTTTATATAATGCATTAAATTCAATAAAATGACAATTGACTGATTTAGAGTTCATGACTTTATACCTTGTGGTCATTTAACACGGTTTATAAAACATAGATTATGAAATTTTAGTTTTTCACATTGCATCAACCCAGTACTGTTCCTATTGATGTTTCAGAAAATTTTAATGTTTTTTTTCTTAACCTTTTAAATTTGGCAAGTTCTTCTTCAAAAACCACCTGTGTCCAACTCCTGAGTCATGGAATCTTGTAGTGCCACTGGAAGGCTCTTAATGAGTTAATTACTACCCCCTGTTGAATTCTGTGCACTGCATGTGCTGATTGTTATAGGTTTTAGGAAAAATGATCACACTGCTATATAGAGGGCTGAAAACTCCTGTTAAATATGATACGTTTGGCGTTATAGGGTTAAATGTTACCACTTTCATTTTATGATAATTTGTGTCGTATAATTAATAATTTGGGATTTTTAATTGTGAATGCGAATGTTGATATTAATTAATTAATTAATTATTCAATGCAATAATACTACATTGTACAGATTGGTTATGCAAAACGATTGTTGTATCAGCTGTCTGGGTGGCTGGTCTCAGACCATCTGGAAGGTGAAGATGCTGGATGTGGAGGTCCTCAGCCGGTGTGGTTACATGTGGTCTGTGGTTGTGAGGTCGGTTGATGTGCTGCCAAATTCTCAGAAACACCTTTGGAGACGGCTGATGGTGGAGAACATTCAGTTCACGGGCAGCAGCTCTGGTGGACATTCCTGCAGTCTGCATGCCAACTGAACGCTCCCTCAAAATTACCTTATTAATTATCTGTGGCATCGTGCTGTGTGATAAAACGCACACCTGTGTAATAATCATGCTGTCCAATCAGCATCTTGATCTGCCACACCTGAGAGGTGGATGGAGAAGTGCTCACTGACACAGATTTAGACAAATTTGTGAACAAATTCTGAGAGAAATGTGTTGCATTAATATTTTTGTTCAGTTTATATTCTTCGCACTGGTTATACTATAACAGCAGCAAAATGGCTGAAATGTAATGTGTGTATTTTCAGTGTGGGAGGTTGGTCCACCCTGGTGTTGAATTTAATATACTTGAATTAATTATAATTTGTTTTCATGATTTTTGTTTTTGTCAGACATTTTGTTAAAATTGGCATTAAAGTTTAGCTTGGCTATTAGTTGTTGTCTCTTGGAAAGATTTACCATCAGTGTTTTGCAAAAATGTGAATATCAATGTGTACAGTTAATATATAAATATAGAAGTGTTAATTGAAGATGAAGCACAAAAACTAGATAGATACAGATATTATAATTAATGTGGACTTTATTTGCAAGGAAGTAGAGTAAAACAGTTCAGCAAATACAGTCTTTTGTGTTCATCCATTGGAATACAGTAATCAGCATTTAAATTCACACACTATTATACATTTACACATATTTACATAAATACTTTGCAAACATCAAAGTATTCAAGTCATGTCTGGTTGACATACAGCATCTTTCATCAGAAAATGTTTCACCTGACAGAGAACGACCTAATGATCTGATCTACTGTAGATCAGCAAATTATTACAAACCATCAGGCAAATATTAATGTTCCAACCCGAATAAAACACCAGGAGAATGGCATCGCATGAGACATAAAACACAGCTACCGACATACAGTATTTACACTGCCAGCCATTTTAAACACACACAGCCCACCAACCTTAGACACAGTGTGAACAGGCAACAACTAAGACATCACCCAGCTTTGCATCAATAAACTGGAACCATACTGAGGGATTTGTTTTCTTTCACAGCTGCATCAGGAGTGCAGCTCTGAGACCAGTTTCTCTGTTCAGGCCATTATAACAGGAGACGGCCAGGGGCCCTTTCTTAATGATCCTACATCAGCACTTCTAATCTCTATGAATGAATGAGGCCAGTACCTCCCCACAAGTGATGGTTACACAGTTGCTATTAAAATAAAGTACAAAGGGTCTGTTAAATGTACGACCCCAACTTGGTGAAGACAGATGGACATTGATAGCAATCTGTAAACTGTTTTTTTCTCTCATGTTGCCCAATTTAAACAGTATATTACATCTGGTACACAAAACAGATACATCATGCTAAACTAAGTATCTGTCAGTGAGCTTTCTGATCCTGAATATTAGCTGGTGCTGCCACACAAATGGAGCTCAATTCAAGATGCCTTCAGACAGACCAGATGCAACAGCAGCAGATTTGGTGAGTTATCAAGGTGCAGTAAAATAATCTTGTCAGGGATCTTCTCATTCCTGGTATCTTCACTGACTGGTCCCCTGGCAGTATGTAAACCTCCACCGACGGTCGCTGTCAATGACAAACAATAACCATGTGAGAACATGTACTAGTCCTTTTATTGTTATTCAGAGTAACTGGTAAAGCGTTTGCTGTCCAACAGTCACTATAAATGGGATGTGGATGTATGCCTGGGATAAACTTACCGTTTTCCAGAATCAAAGGAGCTTTTCAGTCCTGTTAGGTAGTAGTCGCTGGGGGCTGTCCAGCTGAAGTATTCCTCAAAGTAGTTGACCTCTGTTGATGTCAGGCAGTTGGACGTGGTAAAACCAGAGTCACTACAGCAGTTAAACTTCCATCTGAATCAGAAGAACAGTGCGTTAATTTACATCAGCTTTCATTGGTCAGTTTATTTTTTTAGTAATAAAGGTAAAAACAAATGACTTACACCCGGTCCTTGAAGAGGGTGCTGTAATCACTGTAGGCCCCTACAATCACTTCATTGACTCCACATTTGAAGTCCATTCCTCCCCAATACTGGTTCACAGCAGTTGACCACTTGCACGTTCTGGTTACCTTGAAAGCCTTGCACGAAAACGACCACAGTCGATCCTTGTGTTCACTATTGAAGAGACTATTGTGGAAACAAATCAGCATGTCAGAAAATGTACTGTTGTACATTCAACAAGGTAATAATAAAGATATGTGTTTATATTATTCTGTTTACATAGAAGAGACAAAGACAATCACTTATCACAGGAAATGTTTTCATGATATCACTGAAAATATAATAATTTAAAAGTTCTGTTAGCCCTTGTTCAACACACTTTAAACTACAGAAGGCCCACAGCTACTTAAACTCTACTTTTTAACCCAGGACTTGTCTGAGCTTATATATCAGTGTTCAGTTTTGAAAGAGCCTTGGCTGCATAGCATGTGTTCACATAATGTACATTTGACATTTGCTCCAACCCTGATGGGAGTAAGTGTTTAGAGACATTATTATTAAGACAGCATGTGAAAACCTGAACAAAGATTACTTAATTTTGCACTGCCCACCTTGTGATGCCAAAAAAAGCTTGTCCAGAAGGGCATGTGTGACTAAATGCGTTCTTCAACTCATTGTCCCATTCACCATATTTATGAAGGTAATACTCTGCAAGAAAAAGGTTAGTTTATTTGGTGCGTTACAGGCAAAGTCAACTACAAAAGGTCTTAAAGACAGGAAAAGACATATTTAGTCAGCATGGTTAAGACTCATGAAATAAAACTAAATATGACTTTGTAAACTGCATAGTGTATTCTCTATTGATGAAACTGCTTTAGTTGTATACTTACTGCAGCCGTAAAGCCTGTTGATCTTCAGAATGTCATTTTGGGACATGGCTTGGCTCTGGCCTATTTGTGCTGAGGGATCGAGGGGAGTGATGGTATCTTTTCCGTTCTTTGAGAAGTCCTTTGGTGCGTAATGCATTATAGAGGAGTAGTCATATGGGACATTGAGGTTGTTTGTGTCAAATTTGTTGAAATTTACAATGAGATCTTGCAGAATGTTTTCAAAGTTGATCCTGACGTGAACATCCCTGTCACTTCTGCTTTGTTCATGCCAGAAGCCAAGTGCGTGAATGAGCTCATGCTGAATGATGCCGCTGTGAATGCATCCTGCACCCAGAGATAATTCCTGAGAATTTCCAATTCGACCAGGCCAGGACCAACATCCATCCTTTTTCACAATCGCGACGTAGTCGGTCTGGGCTTGACGAGATACAAACCGAACGCAGGTGCTCAGGTGGAAAGTATTTATTGCTTGTTCAATGGTGACCTTTTCAGAGGTGGAAAAGGAGTCACTTATGGTATATGGCACCTGAACATTCTCATTTAACTTTGGCCATCTGCAGTTATCGCAGATTCTTGCATTCCTTGCTTTTGAGACAAAAACATCTCCTTCCTTAAAAAGGTCTGTTATACGTTGGTTAGCAGTAAGGATTCGTGAATTGATTGTCTCGGTATCTAAGAAGAAAATAAAGAAACGATGTTAGTCTTTGTCATGTTCCTATCCATATATATGTATATATACAGTATATACTGTAAAAAGTACAATAAATCTATTACCTTTTGTTGTTCCTTTGCAGTAATTGAAACTCCAGCGATGATCTCTGTCAATAAACAGACTGTGTCATTATTTGATGTAATAAGAAAGGTGAGGTTTTCTTATTGATTTCATCAATAATAGCCCTTCTTTCTGCTGTCAGTATATTTACCCATTGATATTCTTTTGGTGGGTCTGGACCCCTGTCAGGAAGTGGCCTGCTGGGACTTCCCAGTGGAAGTCTTCACTGAAGTAGTTGACCATTGGGCTTTCCCCACATTCAAATGTGATGAAGTTTGGAGCAGAGCAGCAGAGTAACTTCCAGCTGAAACAAGATCAGACCAACAAACAGTTATAGTTACTTAAAATCATTGAAAGTTTAACATTTTAATCATGAAACTTGACTATGACATGACTATAAAGAGGGGCAATATCCCTTTATAACATTATTATTAGTTAAATTTTACCATACAACACCATAGCGTTAACATTTTAATGCAGGATTTCAACGAGCGACCAACCTTCTATCTCCATGTGCGCTGTCGTAACTGCTGTAGACACCAGCAACCATATAATTGACTGGGCAGTTGTAGCTGAGTTCTTTGTCATATAGGTTCTGGGGACCAGACCAGGAGCAGCCTGAGGTAGCGCCGAAAGCCCTGCACTCAATGCTCCATGTGCGATCTTGATCAATGGAGCTGTAGGAGCTTTGACATGAATCAAAATGATTTAAAGGAACGATCAGAGGTACCTGGACTGCAAATATGCAATGTAAAGGTATGATATTAAATAATACATGGTTAAATGTGGAGGATGATCATTCTCCTGAATCATACAAAATTGCATATATGGTTTCATCTTTATGTGCAACTTACCTATTAATCTGAGAAACAACATGTTTATCTGGACAAGCGTGACGCAAAATGCCTCTCAAACTGTTGTCTTGGTTCTGTGCTCTGTGTCCAGCTGCAAATGACATGGTTAAATGGGTTAGTAATCAATATCAGTGCTGTACAGTCTATATACAAATAATACCCTTCTCTAAGCACGTCATGCTCCTTTAGTGTCAACTACAAATACGAGGCTGATGTTCTTACCTGTCAGAAGGATGAAAACCACGATGAAGGTCCACATTGTGAATGATGTGTTGGTGTCTAGCCTGTGAGGAGACTGCCTTCACTGACTGAAAGTGCTTCAATTTATATGCTTGTGACAAGGAAACAGTGACATCACGTCTTCATCTGTGGGTGTGTTGACACCTTTGCATGATAATTTGTATTTCCTTCTTCATACCAAACATCAGAGTAATGTGTGTCACTTACTTGTTAACAAAGTAGAAGAGAAATTCCTCTCTCCTCTTCTCGTGCCATAATTACTTAATATACAGTATCTGCTGACCCACATAATAATTCAAACATCTTACGTAGGTACTCATTCTGCTGTTTACACTGAGGAAAAATAAAGTTATAGGGAAAGAGGCCCAGGTGAAAACAGTATCATGTAGCTTTACCAGCAGTACATTAACATGGTAAAATATAGAATGAAATAAATCAAATAAAAACACAACTTTAAGGACTTGATAATCGTATATTCATGCCAGGTTGCTCGGTACCAATGAGAATCATTTGACAGCTGCTGCAGTGCATCCCATTGTCCTGACATGTACCTGCATCATGACCTTTGCTACTCCTTACCATGTTTTTGAAGCATATACTGTAGATAAAAATGACAAAGTGCTCTCACAGAAATATATGAAATGACCACAACCTTTTGACAGAACATTACATGGTGGCAGCCACCACATAAACAATTTAACATCAGGTTTAGGGAACAAAACTAAGGTTAGGTTATGCAACAAAACTACAGTACTTTGTTAGGTTTCAGTAATAAAACTACCTGGTAAGTTTTAGGAAAGAAAATATCATGTTCTATTTTGTATAGCCTCCACCCTTTAAGACTACCGCTGTTGGGTTTATCCCATGCTTGCATGGACAGCATTGAAAGAACTTTAATCTACTGTCAAGTGAGTTGAGCTCCCCCTACTGCTGCCACTGCTGAAGTAACATCAAAACCTGATAACAGGTAACTACTGAAAGCTCAGGAGTAAATGACCTGATGAATACTACCAGATACTGGGAGTATAAGTTGGGGGCGGCTGAGCAGTAGCTCAGTCCGTAAGGACTTGGGTTAGAACGCGGAGGATGCCGGTTCAAGTCCCCCATGGACCCCAAAACCAACTCGTTGCTGGAGAGGTGCCAGTTTATCTCTTGGGCACTGCTGAGGTGCCCCTGAGCAAGGCACCGAACCCCCAACTGCTCTGGGCGCTTGTCAGGAGCAGCCCCCTCACTCTGACATCTCTCCATTGACGCATGTATATGTACTCTGTGAACAACAGAGTGTAAAACTGAATTTCCCCACTGTGGGACTAATAAAGGAATATCTTCTTCTTCTTCTTTCATAAACAGATTCATAATCTTAGAACACACAGACTATATAACCAGAAACAGAAGTAATGGTTAAGCAAAGTCGTTGCATCAATTAAGACTGAAAACATGAGAAAATGATTATGATCTGATCGTATTGAATGATTGTATAGTGCATACTAACACTGACGTGTAATACATATTGCTTATTATACATAAAAGTCTTAGAGAAACAAGTAAAGAAGAAGCTGATTTTGAATAAGAGTTACAGAGTAAATAAATGATCTGATTGTGCAATGACCAGCGATCTAAGTTGGGATGGGCTGAACAGCATTACTTCCTCTGGAAAACTCTGGGGGGGGAAACCAAGGAGGAAGTGAGTCAGTGATCATTTGCGTTTGGGTGTGGTCAGGCCCACACACACAACTGTGCATAGCATGTTCTTGAAGGAACTGACGTATGATAACCAAATCCACAGGATAGATGGATAAAGTGTGCAGTATTCGAGGCTACTTCTCTTTCGGACGACCTTTGAGCAAGATGGATTCAATTCTACTGAACTGACCACACCAGAGGCAGAGAGCACAAGATACCAAGTTGAAACTTTGGTATAATTCCACAGCTGGGAAACAGTAAGATTGATCCTTGGGAGATTTAGCCAATTTCCAGCTAGCTGAGTGATTTGATTGGATTTCTACTCTCCGGTTGTTGGACTATGGGACATTAAGAGTCATTGTGGATTTTGGATAAAATCACAGAAGGGCCATCTGCGTTTCCTCTTGGTCTCCCCCTAAAAGGACTCTGTTCAGCATCAACTCAATCAAATCAGATTTTTTAATATGTTTTTCAATTACAGTAATTAATCATTTTTTATTGAATCACCAGTTGTAATCATTGAATTTTGATCAGTTTTGAGTTGTTTGCTTTGCCCTGCTTAATCCTGCAATAAAGTTGCCTGTTTCATTTAAAGTCTAAATTTTTGAATATTGGATTATTCCATTTCTTAAGGACTGTGGTCTCAAAGGTATAGTGTGCCAACATCCTTTATGGGTCCTATCAGTTATTAACAGACCTTTAGAGATTATTTTTCCTAGCTCTTAAAATTTTCCTAACATATTACCAAGAATCCAGATCACTTGAAACCTTAAATATGACAGTTTAAAAAAAGGGTTTGAACCAAATAAAATCAAATAAAAAGTGAGCTTTTTAATCCTATATCACGTTTGTTACCCCAGTCTGCTACAACAGTTTCACAAGCATCCATCCATCCATCTTTCAATCCTGTTGGGGGTCGCAGCTGGCACTGGGTGAAGGCGGGGTTCACCTGGACAGGTCTCCAGTCCATCGCAGGGCCCATCCACACCTACCGGCAATTTACAGTCATCAATTAACCTGCATGTCTTTGGACTGTGGGAGGAAGCCGGAGACCCCAGAGAAAGAGGAGAACGAGGAGAACATGCATACTCCACCCAGAAGGGTCCCAAGTCGGATTCAAACCTGTGACCCTCGTGCTGTGAGGCGACAGCACTAACCACTGCACCACCGTGCAGCCCTCACAATCATCCAACCCTCAGTATTTTGTATTTACACCTAAACTAGTGGTATGTAGAGAAGCTTTCACTTTGACAGTGAAAGTCTATTTTTTTTTCTATTTCTGTTGATCAGTGACAAAAGTTTAAATAACCTACTGTGATTCAATGTATAGTAGACTTAACTAAATTGCTTGGTTGGTGTTCAATGCCATGCTGAATTATATTTAGCAGTTTTATTTTTAATATTCCACCTGCATGTGTGTATGTCAGATTGATCATGTCCAGTTTCAAACATCACAATTCACAGTCATAAATGACAGTCATGTGAAAAAAGCATGCAAAACTAAAGAGCAAGAATGTTGATATGCATGAATGCAAGTAATAGTTCTACAATAACAAGGAAATCATTGCCTGTGTCATGAATATGATTTGTTAATAGTTATAAAGTCCGAATTTGTATGATAATTAGGTCACAGTCATACTCAGCATGCCTGTTATGGATCAACAAGAGGAACACAGCCAAGAGCAACTCAGTTGACATGAGCTATTAAACAGCAGCAGACTGATGTCCAAACTAGGGCTCTGTCATTGTTATATAAGAGCAGTGTGCTAGAATGTATAATTGCACCAATCAGAATGATCTAATGACTGTTTATGGCGATCAAAACTCATCTCTGCATCCATTCATCTTAAGTCCAGGTCAGAGGCCTCTTGCTGTGCTCACATATATTCCTGCTACCATCTATACTCTTGTTCTGCTTTCCTTGTCCTGTTTTGCATCAGGATTTGCTGGGGAGTACATTATTTTGCCAATTACATTGCATTGCTCTGCTGAAGACAACAGTGAAAACCTATAGAGGGCTTTCAAGGGTTGTAGCTTGTGGTTAGCCACTGGTAGCTGCAAGGTTTGTCTGATAACAGATAATAGGCTGGGACTCTCTGTACCTGGCTCTTTGGTGAAGGACCGTACCTTTTATTCACACTGTTCTTGCAAATCCTGATATTTCACCTGAATTTGGGTATGTTACAAGACTGTCCTCCCAAATGTCAGCGATAAAGAGGTTTACAGTTGATATCTTTGCTCTGGGAAGAATGATAATTTGGTGTGTAGTTGTAGTGTTGTCAACAATGGGTTCTAATGATAGATCAATCAAACAGAAGGTGTGGCACACACATTTTGCCGGATAAGGCTCAGTTCAGGAATGAGTTTGACCCCGTTCACATGGTTATGCCTTTGTCTGTGTGTGCATGCACTAAAAAGAAAAATGGCACTCCTGCATGCATGCAAACACCTGCTGGCCTACATTCATGCGAGTCCAAGCAGGTCTACAGTATGTGCCGTGTGTGCAGGCTCTCCTGGCTGCTATGGCTCACACACTTTCCTACTACGCATGTTTCTTTGTGAGAGCAGAGGAAGAAAGGGTGAGAAGGAGGATTTGGGGGCATTGGAATACCTAATACAATGAAAAGCCACTTTGCCTTTTGTTTGCCTTGCATGACAGGGGACAAAGCTAGCCACAAGTGAGGCTTAACATTCCATTTGGCTGAAGGGGAGGAAGGCAGCTGGCATGGCAAAAAAGCCACACTGGGGATCTGTGGACACACCAAAAGGGGAATATTGGGTTTCTGGGGCCACTAGGAATGCATGGGAACAAGTCTGGGGAGAAGAGTGGGGGTGCACTGTGGTGGGGGCAAGTTGCTGAGCTTTAGAGGGAAAGGAAAGAGGATAGGCAGTTTTTCTTAACCCCTTTGGTGCTTCAGGGGACAGCAAACAATGTCAAAAATAATGATTCTTTAATGTTACTACACAGAACTTTTAACTGCTGGAGGTCCAGACCGGGTTGCTGGGCCAGCTGGATAGAAGGGAGGCACAGGAGAACCAGAACCGGGACTGCACAGTGCAGACTGTTAACTCCTGCTGCAGTAAAATGAGACGATTAGTAAAGGGACTGTGGTGCTTGAAAACCCTTCTGCTTTTGTCCACAGGGACCGCCAAAGTCAAAACAAAATTACAGTTCCTCACAGTAGCTTTAATTTGCAAAGAAAGAAAAGAAAAGAAAGATATTCTTTTATTAGTCCCAGAGAGGGGAAATTCATTTTTACACTTTTTTTTTAAAAAAAAATATATAAATGTAAAGGGGGGGGGGTGAGGGGGGGGGGGGCTCCGCCGAGCAGGGGGGGGGGGAGGGGGGGGGGTGGTTGCCTGGGGGGGGGGGCCGCGGGGGGGAAGGAGAAGAGCACCTCCCCCACCACCACAAGGTCTTGGTGGGGGGGTGGGGGGGGATTCGCCCCCGCCCCCCCCAAACCCCAACCAACTGAAAGGGCCCCCCCCAAATCCAATGTACTGTGACTAGACAAAATAATGTCACGATAAAAAACGTAACATTAACACTGCTGCAAAAGTGAGTCCTGTTGTTGGGATTTACAAATTTACTATGCATATATGACCATCATCAGAGCTCTTTTAAAGACTTCTGAAGTCTCTCCTATAGGTAAGGTCAAGGTAATTTCTTTAAAAGCCAAGAGCAAGTCAAGAAACAAGTATTATAGGTGAATGGCCCCTTTAAGATAAGCTGTGTTACAGTGATGTGTTTTTGTTTACATAGCTGAGATCAAGTCCCTCCATTGGTCATATTCAGTTATTCAATTAAACTGAGGCTTTGCAGGGCCTACCTGTCACTCTCTTAATTGTTCCTGGTCAAAACTTTAGACTGTGTTTTTTCTTTAGATAGTTGGCAAATAGTCAAATGTCACAGGTCTCAAGTCCAAACCAAGTCCTCGTTTTTGTGACTTAAGACTGACTCAAGTGTTCAGATGTAACTCTTTGTATCTGTGGTGTTCTCGTGGAGTCTGATGAAACTCTGACTAAACGGCAAGTTAAACCGCAGCCAATGAGTCAGAGTCCAAGTAAGGTTAACCATTTATGGTCTCACTTCCTCATGAACATGCTGGTGAGAACTGTAAATAAACAAATACAGAAGTATTTAGTGTCTGTTCTTGACTAAACAATACACTGTACATAGCTGTAAATATGACGGTACACTCTCCTCCACCTGTGGATAGCAGCTATCATGGCTACTAGCATTGTTTTTTAGCTTGTATACAATTTTAAACAAAAAGTCTTTAAATTTATTTAGCTGTTAAGTAATTATTCACATATTTTACCTGTAACTGTTTCAACTAAAAATGTGAGAAAATTAAAGAAATGCCTTGAAAGGCAACGCAATACCTCTTCTTAACTCTGTTGTAGAGATGTGCCATTGACAGCATATACAACAAATATATATGTAAAAAAAAATAAAAATCACCAACCACAACTTTTTTTATAGTTATGTTTAGGCACTCAGCACTTGATTAAGATGGAAGAAAGATGGCTGTCAGTTAGTACAGGAAACATCTGCTGTGACGTGAAGCACTAAACTTAACCAATGTGCTTCGGTTGCCTAAACCTAACCATACAAGGGGATGTGAAACCCAGTCTCTTGGCTCTTTCATTTTGACTGACGCATTTGGAAACAGAGCTTATAATATAATACTTGTTTGGTGTGTCATGTGGTGTGATGTTGTTTGAAGACATTGTGCATGTGTGTGGGTGTGTGACACAAAAGGTAAATACAGAACAGTGCAGCCAGCTGTGGCTCAGCCACAGGACCTGATTAATGCAACTTATCCCTTTGTGTTGAAGATTAACAAGACAAATTATTTAGTTGAGATTGCTCTTTTTTTCCACAAGTGTCATTACATTTGGTTAATACTTCTTCTCTTACATGTTGGCGTTTAAATGCTACGTCATGGTGTCCGAGAGGGAACATTTGTCATTATATACCAGCAAACAGCGGACTCCTCTTGTTCCATACAGTACAAGTGAAGAGCTTTTTTTCTGCGATGTGCTTCAACAAACAAATCAAAAATCAGAAAGCCTGAGCATATAAGTATATTGAGAAACTGACTGACATCCAGTACTTGTGGTCAGGCGAGAACAATTTTAAAGGTCAAGTCAAAGTTTGATGTCAAATCAGTTTTAGCAGTTAACGAAACTGAAAAGAAAGGATGTTGCTGCAGACCATTTTATTTCAACTTTTATCCTGTCCTGTTTTTATCGTGTCCTTTTCTTCCTGCCTCCTGGGGTCCCTTTACTCTGTTACAGTGTCAAGCTCAAACATAAGATATCCATAAAAGCTGAACCTTTATAAAGTTTGTTGATACAAAAAAACATAATAAAAAAATCAAAAACATGTTTGAGGAGATCGTTTCTTTTCTATATAGCCGGTTTAATAGCCTCGCTACAGTCTGAACTGACTGGGCCTGCAAGTTATTCACACTATGGAGGAGTGCTAACAATGAGAGTGAGAGAGTCATTAAAATCCCTGATTTAACCAGCAGGAGTAGTGCTAAGCACAGACTTAACACAAGCATGACCAAAAGGGAACCTCCAAAATGTCTCCTTTGGGCTTAAAGGTCCTTTCTTATACAGAGTGATTAACATTTATCAATCTTAAATTGAAATAACTGGAAAAAAAATATAATATGATACTGTGGCAGCATTGTTCTTGAAACGTTCATGTCAATAAAGCACTTTTGAACTGATTTTGCTGTAATTGAGACAGAGGTGGGAAAAATGAGAGAAAAGGACACTGCTTCCCATTTACTTACTGAGGTCCTGGAAGGAGGAGAAGAAAACAAATTAGGGGAGAGAAAAGCAGAGGATAAAGAGAGACCCCATGCTGATTAGCTTGAACCAGCATGAATACCAATGAATGAAGCATGGATTAGTATTGCACACGTAAATCTTTCAGAAAACCCTCTGGAACTTTCTCTCCTCTTATCTGAAATGCAGGAGGATTACTCTACAAGCCAAAACTCTGTACTCTATTCTCAGTACGCCCAGACCTCTATGGCTGGTTGACATCACCATGTGAACACAGACGATGACTGTCGAGTGTACAGCTCAGGAAAAGAAGAGGGTGTCCTTTGTTGATTAACTTCAGCCAGCATGATGTTTTCCCTGTATCCTCGCAGCAGCGTTGCACCGCAGAGCGGCTCTACCTCCTTTGAGGAGTCACTCAAGAAGTGCACACTGTGGAGTGGAACCAGGAGGGGATACCCCATATTGATCAGCTCAGTCCAGCATGAATACAAATGGATGATTAAAGACTTAGCTTAAGGCGTGTGGATCTCTCTCAACTGCAACATTTATAGTCTACATAACAACATGGCTTTACTGAATACCTGGTGTAGGTATGCACTATGGCTCGGAAAACATCTTTGGCAGAGGATCATAGCTACACTTTTCAGCTGATATGGATGTTTTTGTATCAGATGTAGTGGAAAGAACAGGCCGCACGGTAGTGCAGTGGTTAGCACTGTTGCCTCACAGCAAGAGGGTTGCAGGTTCGGATCGGACCCGGGGTTCTTCTGTGTGGAGTTTGTGTGTTCTTCCCAGTGTTAGCGTGGGTTTTCTCCGGGTTCTCCAGCTTCCTCCCACAGTCCAAAGACATGCAGTTTAGGTGAATTGATGACTCTAAATGTCCCGTAGGTGTGAATGTAAGCGTGAATGGTTGTCTGTCTCTATGCGTCCTCTGATGGACTGGAGACCTGTCCAGGTGAACCCCGCCATCGTCCAATGCCAGATGGGACTCCAGCGCCCCCATGACCCCAAACAAAATGAGTGGACTAGTAACTTGTCTTAAATCCCTTGTTTCAACAGGACGAGTGCCAGCTGTTTATGAGCAGGTGTGTGTTTGTGAGACAATATCTTTACCAAATGAACACTCCCTAAATCACTACAAAGGCCGTGTTCAGCTCTGTTTGTTGACAAGTTTCAAAGAATAAACTGAAGAACTGCACACTGTGGAGCTTCAGGTCCTGCTGTCAGACATCAGCAGACAAAGACGAAACACGTAGCAGTCGTCACATTAGAGGACACAAAGCACTCAGAGAATACAATACAGCTGCCGACAATGTGTCACCAGCGAACAGTCGAGCTGTAACAGAAATAAAGAGGGAAAAATATCTGAACCATCTGCATGACTACACTGGATGAAGTGTGAATCCTTGTTATTTGTGTGAACCAACCCTTTAATTGAGCAATCAAACGAATACAAAGACAGACACACAGACAGACAGACAGTCTCATGGCAGTTTGTGAAATACTCATGAAATTTAATCCACTTGATTTGAGCAAACAGACACAAATGTCTATTTTTTTTTCCATACCAACTATCAACAATTTTCGTGTTTTGTTCTACCAATGTCCAGCAACACATTACACACTAATTTCCACTCCAGAGTTTTAAAAATAAAACTACTAGGGCTGTCAATCAAATTAAATATTTAGTTGCTTTAGATTAGTTGTGATTAATTGCAAATTAATCACACATTGTTCAAAATTAACCTTAAAGGGAAATTAGTCAAGTATGTAATACTCATCAACATGGGAGAGGGGAAATATACTTGCTTATACTACTACTACTACTACTGATACTAATAATAATAATGATATATATTAATATGCTCAACATAGCAACATAACATGGCAAACTCAAACAACAACAGCTGTCAGTGTGGGCATGTCTGTAAAGGGGTAAAGAATTCATTTTCATCCGTTTGAAAATGGCCATGACAGTTTTTTATTGCCAAAATTAAAGGCCAAGTTCAGAGCGTCATCTATCCTGACTGTCACGATTCTGGGTTTTTGTTGTAGTGTTTCCTGTTTTATTTTGAAGGTTGTTAATTTCTTGTGCCTCTGCCACCTTTACTTCCTGTCTTTGTCTGTTTTCCCTCCTTTTTCTGATGACTTCATGAAAAACGTTATGCATCAGCCTTTGGAGGTGGTGGCGTACAGTCTGACCAGGTGTGTCTAGTCAATACAGAGCTGCCCTACACCTGAATGGGACTGTGACAAGCTGATACTACGTGAATGAAATCATTAATCCAGTCATTGTGCCTCTGCATGAGCAACACAGGCGTGATTTCACCTTCATGGAAGACAATGTCCCAGCTCATCGAGATCACATCATCAGGGAACGGCTGCTGCTGGAGTGGCCTGCACTTTCTCCAGACCTGAATCCCATAGAAAACATCTGGGATCAGCGGAGTCGTCGTGTAGAGGGTCGTAACCCCACACCCCAGAACCTCAATGACCTGAGGGCCCTTCAAGAAGACTGGAATGCCACGCCTCAGCAGACAATAAACTCAATGAACAGCATGAGACGTCAATGTCAAGCTGTAACTGCTGCTCAAGGACACATGACAAGTTATTGAGACACTGACATTTTTTCTTGTGGTTTACCCACCACTGTTGTTAGCTTTTGTTCCAATAAATTGTTTGAGAGGAAGAAATGACCATTGCATGCTTCTGCTTAAATCCCCTACTGTCATGACATATCATGACCTTTTTACGTTTTCCATGTATTTCACCAGAAAGTGAAATATTTCCATGTATTTCACCAGAAAGACCTTTTTGTGGGTAGTGTATCTATGATAGTGAAGTAAATGACCACCAATCACACACTAAGGATGCAGATCAACAAGTATGTCATATTTCGTTTCTCATTACTCTGCAAGGTTTCATTATACTGTAATATGTAAGTTCCAAATAGGCCAAAGTTGTATATTTTATATATATATATATATATATATATATATATATATATATATATATATATAAATGAATCAAAAAATCTTAACCAACGTACATTTAAAGCAGTTCCACATATTCAAAATTCTTTTTATTGAAACATGATTTCGGTTGGGCTGCACGGTGGTGCAGTGGTTAGCGCTGTTGCCTCACAGCAAGAGGGTCGCAGGTTCGATTCCGGCTTGGGACTCTTCTGTGTGGAGTTTGCATGTTCTCCCCGTGTAAGAGTGGGTTTTCTCCGGGTACTCCGGCTTCCTCCCACAGTCCAAAAACATGCTGTTTAGGTTAATTGATGACTCTAAATGGCCCGTAGGTGTGGATGTGAGCGTGAATGGTTGTCTGTCTCTATGTTGTCTGTCTCTATGTGCCCTGCGATGGACTGGCGACCTGTCCAGGGTGAACCCGCCTTCGCCCAATGCCAGCTGGGATCCCTAACGGGATAAGCGGTTGACGATGGATGGATGGATGAATTCAGATATCAAAACAATAAACAGGGGACAGGTGTCATGAGGAAAATCACACATTTTGAGACAATGAAGATAAGACATGATATGTACATGTCGCCACAAATGCCCCACGTATGCAGTTGGAGAAACACTTTTCTCTGAAAGTCTTATCAGTAAGTTCCAGCTTTCTCTGAATTTTTTCCACCACCTCAATGCATTCTGCAACATTCATTTAGCACAGGGGTGGGCAATTATTGTCCCTGGGGGGACGCATGAGAAACTTACATTATTGCTGGGGGCCAAACAAATACTGTCAGAAGTAACCTTTATTTCATCACTACAGAAAACATACTGGGCATTTATTTTACAGCATCTATTATACTGAAAATCCCTCCAAACAGCAGATTATTAGGAAAATGACATTATGTATAAGAGTCTACGAACCGTACAGGACTGATTGTTTAGGTCGTAATGTTTCCATTAACTAAACTTAACATTAACACTTAAATTACCATTTAATTACTAATTTCATTCTAACTTAAATTATCTTCATCCATTTTCATGAATCTTCATTTACATTTAATAACATGAATCTTCATTTCCATTTAACTTAACATTAATACTTACATTTAACATTTAACTCAACATTAGGTCGTAATGTTTCCATTAACTAAACTTAACATTAATACTTACAATTACCATTTAACTTAACATGAATACTTATATTTAACATTTAACTTAACATTAATACTTACATTTACCATTAATAAATTAAATTATTTACATAAGGGGGAATATATTAGAATAAATAAAAAAAAAAAAAAAAAAAAAAATTTCAAAAAAAACCAGCCAAAAATTTTAACTTAACATGAATACTTACATTTAACATTTAACTCAACATTAACATTTGCATTTACCATTTAACTTAACATTAATACTTACATTTAACATTTAACTTAACATTAACACTTACATTTAAAAACATTTAACTTAACATTAATACTTACATTTAACATTTAACTCAACATTAATACTTAAATTTACCATTTAACTTAACATTAATACTTACATTTAACATTTAACTCAACATTAACACTTACATTTAACATTTAACTCAAAATTAACACTTACATTTAACATTTAACTCAACATCAGCACTTACATTTAATACTTAACATTAACACTTAGATTTCCTTCTTTCGTTGTATGCAGCTTTATAAAGAGTCATTGATGCTTTAGTATCTCAGCCAGCAGCCCCTCGGCTGTCCTCTCCTTCTCATCTCAAGATCAGTTTCTGTATTTTTCCGCATGTATTGTCTCAAAGTGACGGTTAAAGTTGTATTTTTTTAATAGAGCCACGTTTTTTGCAAACTAAGCAAACAGCTTTACCACCAACTTCGGCTAAAAATACTTATTAGTCCATGACTTATTAAAGATGTGCAGCCTCAGCAGGTGATGCTACTTCAAACATCACTCACATTAATTTCCATCAATGTCAAGTGCGACAGGAAGAAGCACACCAATAATACACCAGCATTTCAAAACAAAAGCTATTTTCTTTACTGTTGTTTAGTTTCAAAAGTAAAATTGTGTGTTGAAAATGTATCTTAAAGGGAGATTTGTTAAGTATCTAATACTCTTACCAACATGGGAATGGACAAATATGCTGCTTTATGCAAATGTATGTATGTACTCATAACTGGAAATCAATAACACCACTAATCAATGGCAGATATTACCCAGAAACCCTCCCAGGTTCTGACTTTAGCATCAACAATCTGCTCCCATCAGAACATGACAAACTGCAGCCCAACAGGCAACAACAGCTGTCAGTGTGTCAGAGTGCTGACTTGACTAGAACTTGATCCAGACTGACTGGGACTATCATAAAGTGGGCATGTCTGTAAAGGGGAGACTGGTGGGGACCCAGAGAACCTATTTACATCCACACATCTGGAGGTCAGAGGTCAAGGGACCGCTTTGAAAATGGCCATGACAGTTTTTCTCACAAAAATGTAGCTCCAATTTAGCAAGTTTGGAGTGTTATTTTTCCTCCTTCACGATAAGCTACCAATGGATTCCCTAAGTTTTCTAGTTTCATATAATGCCAGTATCTTCACCGCATTTATCGTGCATTTAACCAGCATTTCCACTTTCCATTTCCTAATTTAGGGGATCTCATAAACTCAACCCTTACTGGTAAATGCGAGTTACAAAACCACATATTGATAAATGTGTCATTTGAATTATTAAAAGAGACGTGCAGACGTGTAGCAGAATGGTTCTGTTTCAGCCACATATGCACAATCTGACACACATTCATGGTCTCCCACACACCTGCTCTCAATCAACATCCAGTGTCTTGCTAAGCCACAACAGCCTCCTTTGCACCTGTTACTAGTGAAGCACAGCACTGTTACCCCAGCTGTTCACGCCTGTGCCATCACTCCTCTATCTGTCTGGGAGACAAATGCATTCCTCACTAAGCCATTAGAAAAATGTAGCAATTACACTAATACCCTGATATAAATACTCTGCAGTTGAACAAGTAAACACAGGACACAGATGTTCAGAGACAGAGTAGTGGAAAGAAACAACAAGCCAAATTATAGGAAGCAAAACTGCAAGAGGAGGAAGACAAAGATCAGAAGAGAAATACAGATGAAGACGAGACTGTTTCTAATCTGTCATTTGTTCCAGTGTATTAAACAATCTGTTTATATGTTCATGACATGTGACCTCAGTGGTCATGCAAATAGTAACTGTCCTCTTTCAGGTGACTGTAGTTCACAACCCACCACTTTTAAACATGACAATGATCTTCACTGCCTTCTGCAGATGATGTGGCCCTGCTGGCATCACTGGTCTGCGACCGGGTGAAAAGCTCAGTCGAGGGACTCGCAGGTAGAGCTGCTGTGCTGAGAGGAGCCAGTTGAGGTGGTTCGGGCGTGAGGATGCACCCTGGGCGCCTCCTAGGGAGGTGTTCCAGACACGACCAGCTGGGTGGAGGCCCCGGGGACGACCCAGGACTAGTTGGAGAGATTGTATCTCAACACTGACCTGGGAACATCTCAGAATCCCCCAGTCAGAGCTGGTTAATGTGGCCTCGGAAAGGGAAGTCTGAGGTCCCCTGCTGGAGCTGTTAACCCTGCGACCTGATCCCACATAAGCGGGTGAAGATGAATGAGTGAATGAAATCTTAAGTGGCATATCAGAATTTTTTTGTCATGGTTAGAAAAGTCATTATAGAAGGTCAATGACAGTTGACGTTGACAGGACGGTAGGACAGGAAGGTAGATGGCAGCCCAGTTGGCAGGAAAAAAATGTTGTTATGTTATGTATGTTATGTTTCTGCAAATCAAGGTTAAGTTGAGTGGACATTTTTCGGTTTCAGAGCAAGTCTTGTAGCCTACAAACTGGCCGTTATTGAAAGTTACGTGTATGAAAATGAGCATAAAGATTGTCAAACACAGGGTGGAAGTGAGTGATGGTGAATGGCCCAAACAAACACAGGACTTTCACTCAGGAGGCTGCTGTTCATTTCCCTTGTGAAACCAACAGTAAACGTTTATTACGTTCATTCTTGTTACGTTGCATTGTTAAGGTTGTTAATTAATGGTAGTTATGTTGTTGCTGTTGTGTTATTGTTTTAACACCAACCATGGTTTCTTTTCTAACCTTTCCACAACCTGATACAACGCTGATATGAAACGTCTTCTTGGTTCAACGTATCCCATGTTTCACAGAAACGTACAATGCCAACATTTTTTTTTTTTGGTGACTGCGTTGTTGAAGGACAGCTATTACACACTATTTTAGTTTACAATAATTTTGACAAATGACTTTTAAACTATTTCACAGACACCTTGGCGTGTAAAGCTCTTTGCATTGCCTTGGTGTTGAAAAGCGCTCTACAAATAATCTGGCCTTGCTTATACTCACAGACAGGATGCTGCTCAGCATATTGCAACATGTGTTTCAAGTGTTAAATTATTCCTGTTCAACATGATTAAAATAATACCCATCTAAGACAATACAAATGTCTGCAGTTGCTTTATAGAATCACTATTGATGAACACTAGTTAGTCAGCCAACCCAGCATTATATTATACTAGGGATAGGAATGCTTCATGTAAAAATCCGAACCGTTTGGTTCGCTAGTCGCAGTTCAGGTCATGTATGTATCGTTCGGTTCATTTGAAACAGGTTATGAGGCCAATTGTGAATTTTTTTGTTGTGTTTATTGTCACACTAGAAATCAAGGCCTATGGATGGCTGGCACACGGTGGACAAGGGTATGGGGTATAACATGCACAGTGTAACTGAAGCTGAGGTCGTGTGTTGTGATTGGCTCAAAGTCGGCCAGATTTTACTGTGCATGTCTTTCAACCACCTTCTTTCAGATCAGAAGTCCAGCCATCAGAAGTGACAACGAAGAAGTGTTGTGTTCCTGATGTTCGTCTACTGTCGTGAAGACAAACAGTTGTTGACTTATTTTGCCTAATAAATGAAAAGCATGTTTAAATTGAAGTTGGAAATTGGCCTCCTTGCTGAACCATAAATGTATCGAACCAACCGAAATCTTTGACCGCGAACCGTGATACGAACCAAACCGTGAATTTTATGAACCGTCCCAACCCTATATTATATATTACTGTACAAATTTACAACCAGCTACAATGAAGATGAAGACACTTTGCTTTGTAAATAGAGATTAATCAAAAACTTCAAATTTTAGTAATCCTTAGTGCTAGACATAAAAATCCAGTCAGCTTCAAGCAGAACTGTAAACCAGCAACCCAGTCACCTTTTCTACAACAACAGGATAGCTACATGTAGATTTTTTTATGAAAGAAAAAAAGTTTCAGAAATACTTTTCATATTAGCAATGTATCATGCTTGCAGAGACCATGCAGTTATTGTGAAATGACTGATTAGGTTTGGGAAACAAAACTACTTAGTTATGGTTAATAACATCATGGTTTGTGTTAAAATAATAACAGCATAAAAACAACTGCTCTTAGTTCTTATTTAACTTTATATCACAAGCATAACAATGATATGTAATGTAAGAAACATGAAGTCAGCGTTTACTTTTGGCCTCATGCGGCACATGAACAGCACTCTGATGGGTGAAAGTCCTGTGTTTGTTGCATAGATGTATCATCTATGCTTCATGCACCAAGGAACTGCTCTACTGCAGCAACATCTTTTGCTCCTGACCACTATAAACTAGGGTCGTCACACGATTTTCACTATGGCTCCAAAATTAGACATATATCAAGTGAGGATCACGTTTTGTGACATTACCACACAATTTGCATTGACTTGCAGTGTGAAGCTCCCTCAGATATTTAGAGTGTTGTGTGATGGATAGTATTCGCATAGACAAGCACTGGTCTTGGAGATCTTTTTTTCTTTTTCTCCAAGTTAAAACCTTAGTTTCATCTGTATAAGTTCGTCCATCTATACATCTGCGACCGATCATCCGTTCTGGGTCGTGGGGGGCTGGAGCCGATCCCAGCTGACACTGGTGAAGGCGGGGTTCACCCTGGACAGGGCTGACACATAGACATACACAACCATTCATACTCACATTCACACCTATGGACAATTTAGAGACAACAATTAATCTTTGGGCTGTTGAAGGAAGCCAGAGAAAACCACGCTTACACAGGGACAACGTGCAAACTCCAGCCATCTTGCTGCGAGTGTTAACCACTGCACCACCATGCAGCCCCTGTAGTTCTTCCATGGTAGATAAATAGATATACATTTCACTTCACGATGAAGAGATCATTCAATCTTCAAACTGATCCAAGGATCAAGTACACGCTCCAACAGCTTGTAGCATCGTCTATGAACGTATGTGTTGAAATCTCTACAGCTGCTTTTCTGCATGTCTAAAAGATTTCAGTGTCACTTAGCTGCCATCATCACAGAGGACAGACCCTGTTATTGGCTAATTTTTTACACTTGCTAGATGTAAAAATACATATGGGCGTATGCATTTTGGAGAGATGGGAGCCCAGTCGCACAGCAGTTTGTGAAATAGTTGCACAATTTAATCTATTATTTTGTGTACAAAGACATGAAGTTCACTTTTTTTTGTTATTGTCAGCATTAAATCAATTTGTGTGCTGTGCTGCCACCCCATGTAAAGGCAGATGAGGTGGTTTGCACTGGAAAACTGGGGAAAAAAAAAAAAAAAAAAAACAGTTTGATAAACCAAACAAAAGTTCACTGAAACAAAGGGCAAAAATGAAACCTGGGAAATTCAATGAAACTACATGTAAATGAAATCAAAAGAACACCAAACAAAAGAAGACTGCAGCCTCACAGCAAGCCGTTCACTCCTCTCTCCCTCCTACCTATTTCATCCTACTCTCAACAGAGACCCAGTCCCTCCAGCTGATCGACCCAACATCCCAGACAGAACAACAAAATCCTATGAACCCAGGGAACAAATAAGCCAAACAAGCTTGTGTCATGTACCTTAACTGATACTGTATCAAATAAACATTGGGAAAGGAAGGCAGAAAGGCAGCCGTTTTCACATAAATGAACATCATTGTGACCCAGATATAGAGCACAGAGAGCGGTGGACCTCGTAGGGAGGAGGTCTGAGTGGATGGTTGTGTCAAAAAACACAGGACTTTCACCCAGGAGACTGGTGTCCCTGTTTCATGTGAAACCACAGGTCAAAGTTGATTTATTGTCACTTAACTTCCATATTTCAGTTACAGCACTACTGGAGTTATTTTAACCCATTCCCCCAAAGCTAACTATGTAGTTTTGCTGCCTAAGCCTAACCAACCAGATTTTTTTTTTTACGAAACCTATCTAACTAGTGTTATATGGAAAAGACTGGAGTGTAAATTAACATGTCATGTGTTGCTTAATAGTCATAGGAAAACACAAAAGAAGTATAATTTAAGAAGAGGAAGAAGATCTAACTTTATTAGTCCCACAATGGAGAAATTCAAATTAAACTTGTTAAAATGTAAATGGTAAATAAGATAAACACATACATATTAATGGAGAGAGTAGAGTGAGGGGGTGCTCCTGAAAAGGGCCCCGGGAAGTGGGGGGTTGGGGTTTTTTTTAGGGGGAATTCAAAGAGTGCAAAAGAGGAAAATTGGAATCTCTCCAGATAAAATTACAAATAAATTTTTTGGTTTATTGGGGGATTGAAATCTTTGCCTTCCGGTCCCAAAACCAATTCCATAAAAAAATATATTCCGCCCCCCACTAAAAACATAAAAATATGTACTTTCTTTTGACCTTTATTCTGAAAATGCCTCTATTAATATGTACATGATGAAAAAGTGACCAACATCATGGTTACTCTCAGTTAAAGGAACAATATGTAGCACTGACAGCTAGCGTTTAATACTGTATGGGTATGACAGTAGTCCACTCCTCCAGTGTGACTGATAGCAGATAACACTTTCAAGATCGAGACACCACTGACTGACTGTGTCAGTTCTGAGTTGAAACCTTAGCGTCTCTGAGCAGCTGTAAAAATCGCTCACAAACTCCAATCAAACGACAAACTAGGAGGCACATGAATCAATATTCTGTTACTGCAATGACTGACTATTTCTCCCCTCAAATGTTTTCAGAATCAGCTTGTAGTTGCTGTTTAGCTGTAAAATGAGAAAGTTTGTGACCCAGCAGCCATGTTGAGATCTGCTGAGGAAACGCCAACCACCGCCCACCAGCTGGAGCAAACTTTCTCATTTTACAGCTAAACAGCAACTACAAGATTTTTTTCTGAGAAAAAATTTGTGAGGGATAGTCATTACAGTAACCATAATATTGATTCATGTTTGCTCAGCGCTGCAGAGTCTGACTGTTTTGTACGGGGGGGGTTGGCCGCCCCCCCCATTGAATGAACAGCCAATAGGAACACTCTCTGTCTGAAATAACCTGTGATTCAGTCTCCCGTCAAGGTCTAATTTTTCTAAAGCCTGAAAACAGAGCCATGAGGAGGTGTAGTTTTCTCTCAGAACACTTGACTTACAGCATGCTGAAACACTATTATGGGATCTTTGTCCCATGATGCCAAAAATATTCAAGGCCCACATTGCAACCAATAAGTGTTTCAGTGTCAAATAGGTGATCTCATCAGCAGCTCAGGTGGAGCAGTTGTCTAAGTTATTGTATTTACAGTGAGAGGAGGGAAGGAGGCAAGAGAAGGGTGCAAATTTGTTTAAGCCACACTGACCTTTACAGACCAAAAGGTATCGAGGAGCGTCTTTTGCTACTGCCTTGCCATCTGCGTCATCTCTCTTGGTCAGTTGCTCGTTCTCTCGCTGCCTGTCGCCGCGTCTAGAGGGAGAGTCAACATTTTCCCTCTTCCACAAACCCCCCTACGGACTGACAGAAAGGCTGACACACCATCCACAGTATCTTGACACTCCCTGTCTCTATATTCCTGTATGTCAGCGTATCTTCTGTTCCCCCTCCGCCGCCTTCCAGTCCATAACAGCGTATACTAAGCCTGAGACACTGATTCCTACGTATCAGGTACACATGGAAGACAGCTTCGTTTGATACAACCTAGAAAGCAGTCGCTGTCAAGAGACATACTGAAACTACAAATACTATGACTCCAACTCACTGTTCTTTAAATTGAGTAGTATTTGCTGTTTGCTGCTGTATTTCATTTTTCTTGTACGTTACTATCCTGCCTGTTAGATATTTTGTGATTAATTCTTTTAATTGTGAAGCAAATTAAAAGTTCTATGTATGAAATATAATTACTTCATTATTTGGCCTTGAATTTAAACAAACCTGAAAACAAACGCAGAATGGTAGCAAGACCGCACATCCATTTTGTACCTTTTATTCTCCTGCCTCTTTTCATTAAATCCCAGCTGTGGTATGAGCCTTCAGATTCGGACTAAGATGAGGTATCTCTTTAAATACCAACAGTCATTTTTCACTGCAGATATTCAGACATGTCACAGCACAATAAGCACCGGCTGGGGCTGTGAATGGATTTGAATATTTAATCGTGATTCATCGTATGGTTGTTCATAGTTTATCACAATTAATTACAAATGAATTACACATTTTCTCTGGTCAGTCATTTTCATGCTCAAATCAGTGGACATTTTACTTTTACCAATGATGATCAGCTATATACACACACAACTATTTAACTTCACAGCATTTTAAAATAGGGCTGTCAAAGTAACATGTTATTATATTATGACAATGCAATTTTATTTTAATGCCACTAATTTCTTTAGTTGCATTTATGCATCTTGTGATTATTAGAGTGTAGTGGGTTCAGTTATTAAGCTAGAGTGAAGATACTGGTATCATATGAAACTAGAAAACCCCAGGACATGGTACCAACCATGTCATACTAGCTTTCAAAGGGGTCCGTTGACCTCTGACCTCCAGATGTGTGGATGTAAATGGGTTTCTCTGGGTCCCCACCAGTCCCCCCTTTACAGACATGCCCACTTTCTGATAGTCCCAGTCAGTCTGGATCAAGTCCTAGTCAAGTCAGCACTCTGACACACTGACAGCTGTTGTTGCCTGTTGGGCTGCAGTTTGTCATGTTCTGATTGGAGCAGATTGTTGATGCTAAAGTCAGAACCTGGGAGGGTTTCTGGACAATATCTCATTGTTTTGTGTTGCTAATTTTGCCCTATAAATACTTGACAAATCTCCCTTTAAGGTACATTTTGAACAAATGAATGAAATGTGTGTGATTAATTTGTGAATCATCACAATCAAATTGTGGACAATCGTGCGATTACTTGTGATCAAATATTTCATTATATTGATGGCGCTATTTTTAACATTTCAGATTAAACTGGTTCTGGAGAAGAGGAGAGAAGAGGCTCAGATGTGTGTTTGGAGGAGGAAAAGTAAATGTGAGAAAAGATGAGTAACAGAGAGCAAAGAAAAGGAGAGGAAATGAGATTGGAGAGAGCAGAGGTTATGAGAGAAGTGGGGTGGAGAGCACAGGAAAGCAAAACAAATGAGACGGGGAGAAAAGACGAGGAGAGCAAGTCCATTGACATTAATCCCTACATGGAAGCCAGTATTATCTGTAATTTCGAAGATGTATGGTCATCATTTATAGGATCAGATATCTATTCTTAAACCCTAATAATATGTCACATTTTGGCTTTCCAATCAGCTGTGGATGAGAGAGGCAGAGAACAAAAAAAGGGGTGGGTGGGTGGAGAGGAAATGAAAAGACGGAGGGAGATGATGTAGAGGATAGCAGAAGGAACAGAGGAAAAGAAAAGCATTATAACAAGACAATAGAGGTGCAGATGATATGATGCGCTCAAGGCTTCATCTCTCGAAACAGATTTCAGAAAAACCTCTCTACTTCTCTTTGTTAAACATTCTTCTTCTTTGTCAAATAAAAACAAATATCACCCAAGGCTGTGGAGGACGGCAGGCTTAGTGTGTTTTCGCTCAACACCAAATGTGTGGCGATGTACTAGAATGGTATGTGACGGTGTTTTCATAACAAATAGTGTTTCTTCAGATTCAGCTCAAGGTGACGGGGAGGTGGAGATCATGTTCATGGGGAGGGACGGTCCAATGAGAGGAGAGGAAGAGTGTGAAAAGTTGTTTGTGGTCACACAGATATGAAGAGGACACAGAGCTACGAGGGTCTGTTTTTTTGTGTCAGCAAAGTCAGTGAAGAGATTACTCAGGTTGAGACGCCCTGATTCACACACACAAAGGCCTCCTGTAACACAAATACACAGTGGGAAAGATACACTTACATAACTCATTAATAAACTCATAGCTCATAGCAGTAACAGTGAGTCACGTGACTAAAGACTGATGTGACAAAATAAGTCAACGTTACATTTAGTTTCACACGGGACACAAGCAGCAGTGTTTGACTGATCCACTCCTACCTGCCAACCCTCAATTCTCATGTATTTCTCACGATTTATGACACATTTTCACGCTTTCATTAGTTTTCCTTATCTTATCCTATTTCTGGAGTTGAACAGTGTGTATAATCCTTCGGGCTACACCACCTGTCGTTTCCCAGCAGAAGAAAGCAGTCTAAGGTCGCAGCACAGCGCAGTTTGAGATCATGTTTAAGCTACGCTCGCCTCAGTGTGCAGTGCCCAAGTTCGTCTTTGCTCGATGCAGTTTGGGTGGGTTTACATTGGAGTTAGCTGAAAGCCTGGTATGTCACATACTGTTGCTAAAGGGCGCCTCCGTGCGTCAGTTTCCAGGGGGCTATTTGACAAGTTTGGAGTGAGTACAGGCAGCATTGGTTGCAGTCAGTTTCAGTTTCCTGACGGTGAGCAGTATGCAATGATTTTAGTGACATTGTGCCACTAAAGCACACTTCTACACTGGTGGTGTTGGTTGGTATTAACAGTAAATTGTTTCCTGCAACACATCTACACTGGCATGACCTCCAGATACTGTATGTGAATCAGATGCTTTAATTGATTGACAGCCATAATCAAAATAAAAAAGTATTGTACTTGTAATAAAATATTATAATGAAAAGATCAATCTCCTCAGGGTGCCAGTGGACATGGATACTGACATGGAAACAGGAGACACTCACACAAAGGCATAGTGAAAACTAGGTGTGGGGGGAAAAATCAATTCACCTACAACATGTAGTGCATTTTGAAATAGATTTTTTTTAATGCCATAACTGATAAATTTGCTTCATCTGAGTCTATGTGAAGGTAGAAGGAAGTTTCTGCTTTTGTTGTTGTAGTCTGAGTAATGTGACGTCACATCCGTTCCGAATCATTTCAACCAAAATAAACAGCAGCCAAAAAAATGAAGAAAACATCAGTATGAATCCGACCTCCACCCTCCCACATCCAGGAAAGGAGGGAAACACTTTGGGTTTCACACACTGCAGGAAAAGCAGAGCTAGACATCTAAAGCTGCACGCTAACTCTCTGTGGTCAAAATGCACCAATGCTACAACTGTAGGGGACCCACATACTGACTCACAATAAGTCACAATAAATCACAATATCGAATCACAATACATAAAAATCACAATATGTATCGAATCAGCAGCCAGGTATCGTGATAGTATCTCTACTGAAAACACACATGAATTTCCTGAAACACCAACACAAATGATGCAGACATAAATAAACAAGCCTACACACACACACACACACACACACACACACACATCCCAACCCTGGAGCAGGGATCATCTTGACATTCTCTGCGAACACACCCGGCTGTTGTGTGGCATGTTTGTAATATCAGCGGCTCAGAGAATGTTGAGGGAATGTTCAGAGCTAATCTAAATTAGATTGGGGCGGATTAGGGAGGCTGAGAGGCAACATGCTCATCATACCCTGGCAGTGTCTTCCCTGACAGTTCAGTCATGCAGACATACCGAGGCCGTGAGATAGCACACGAAAGTGTTATCACAGAAGTTCAGCTCACTTGGGTTACATGTATATAGGAATCTTAATGGGTATTAAAAAATAATAATAACCCTCAAGAAATGGAGAGCAAGGTGACAGAAACACAACACAGATGATTTAAAATGCTTCACAAGACAGCACAAACACGAGGTGCACTCACAAACACCCACAAGTGTACTTCCAGTGACATGGATACGGTTAAATAAGAAATTAGACACAGAAAAAGCAGGGTAACAGTGTGTTTTCTTGTAAAATGACAAGGTCTGCATGGCAGCGTACTTCCTACTAGACATGTACAGCTGGCATAGCGCCGACTGAGGCATATTTTATATATATTTATTTTAATAGACTGGTTGAAAAAAAAAAAATCTGGTCCTGCTGTTACTGTACTCTGTAAAGGACGTCCACTCTGTGACACCACTGTACAAATACAAGTGGAGTGACTTCTTGTCAATTTCTTTTATAGATATTAATATAGATTTATTTGTAAACAATTTATGTTTACAAAAGTAATAGTTTTAGGTAGGGGTGGGCAATTATTGTTCCTGGCGGCCACATGAGAAATCCAGATTGTTGCCGGGGGCCAAAGAAATACTGTCAGACGTAACCTCTATTTTAATATTATAGAAAACTTACCGAACATTTATTTTTCAGTATTCATTATACTGAAAATCACTCCAATGGATTTTTCTGCACGTTTTGTCTCAAAGTGACGGTTCTAGTTGTATTTTTTGAATTTTATTATGTGCGCAGCATAGCTTTTCTTGTGTCCTGAGACTGTGCGAGCAGCTTAGAGGGAACACTGAAGATAAGATAAGATAAGATATTCCTTTATTAGTCCCACAGTGGAGAAATTTACAATGAATTAATGAGAAATGAATGAATGAGCAATGAATGAATGAGCAGAAACTGTATGTTCCCTGTGAATACAGAAGACACTATGCATGTAAAGAGCAAAAACTGACATGCCATCCTTGATGCATCCAAAAGTGATTCTTGAGGGGTACCTAGCACATCATAGTTTGAAGCATGGGGCCACTGACCAGGTGGTGGAATTAGTTTGCCTGCTTCTTGATGTCAGGCTTTTTTCTGTGTACACATCTATCACAGACCACACGTTGCAGAACACATTGATTCAACTCTGTTCAGCTATCATTGGCATAGAGAGTCAAGGGGGAAAAGACACAGAAGGTGATGAGGCTCAATGAAACACTGGTCTCCAACTCCGGTCAGCTGAGGTAACAATGGCAGGGAGAGGGGGATTCAGTTCAGCTATGAGTGATGAGACAGAGGGAATAAAAACACACTAAGACAGATAGGACTATCTTATATCGAGTACTAGCTGTCATTGCTAGTTTCAGACTGACATAGTTGTAATTTTCGCGCCCACGTTGGGTTAGCTGTGCCTATCTGTGCACCCATAGGCGTGTCTTAAAATGAGGTGTAGTCAGGTGCTTTGTTGGCGCATTGATAGGCAGCATAAAGCGATTTGCGCCATTGACCAACAAAAAGCTGGTCTAAAGTGTGGCGCAGTATTTTCCTGCTATTTAAAGGATGCACTATTCAGATAGAAAGATGTGCGACTTGGGCGGGTTCACAACGTTTCCACTCTGCTTGTAACACACACAAGGACGCATCAGCTCTCCTCCTCCTCAGTTAAACAGTGTCTGATCTAGAGCAATGTTTTTATTAATGTTAAAGAAAACACCACATTCAGGCGGCAGGTTCAGAATATAATGGAATATAATGGAATGAGGCTCTCGGGCATTTTGTACCATCCTGCAGGGCGCTGTCAGTGTGACCGCTGTGGCCAGAGATCACAATGTGCACACACCGTCTCTCCGGCGGTGTCCGGCTGTACACCTGTGCGTAATGCATCTTCGGAGGATTCTGCTCAGCCGGTGCGAGCTGCCCATGGGTTGCATCAGAAAGCAATACAGTTTCCATTATTTATCAATACATATTTATCATATTTAACCTTGTGCTTACTATATTTTAATGAAATTTGCAATACTCCATATTGCCGACACTGGTAAAATACGTTGTCTGTGCATTTTGCTCATATGCAGTGCAATGGAGTTGCTGATGGGACAGAGGATTGGGAGAAGGTGGAGGCAGAGGGTCCACTGGCCAAGCACCACATACATCTGCTCGCAGACTTTCACTTAAAGCATTAGCAAATCTGTTTCCTCGGCAGACAACTGCTCGCTTCTCCAATGACAAATCCACCTTTTAAATAGCAATGCGCCAATGTGCAGGTGCACCTGGCATTTACATGAAATGTGAGATGACATTCTGGTTTAATTCCTGTTACACCCAAAACACACCTCCGATTAATTACCAAACTTACTAAAACCACTTTGCCCCTCGTGCTTTACTTTGCAACCGGATTATGTGCTGGGCCATGCACTTTAGTCCATGCACTATAGATTGTTTAAATTGTCACCAAAGTCCAGGAAAACACAGACTTGAAGATAAATTGTTAATTTAGAGAATTATGTTGTCTGATAGATGAGGAGATGACTAAAAAGAAACAGGAGTGTTATAGTTGTAGTTTTCCTAACTGGCCTCATGAGATGAACCCAGTGGGCTGCAGAGCAGCATTAGTTCACCAGCTGCTCGTCTATCCTGGCTTAAGCTGTCCACCCTCTCTTCAATCCCAACTAACGCTGGCTGTGTTTTGCACAGGCCTCTGAGAATATCCTGTAGGCTTCTGTTTAATACATCCTTTTCAGCACATGCAGCCCTGCATCAAGACAAACAAAGTTAAATCATGTTTAGAGGTGCTGGTTGGGACCTCTTTTTTGCTTTCCTTATGCCAACTGGCTGCTAGCTATAGCTTCACATTGACATACAGCACACTTGCCAACCTTAAGACCTCAAAAATTTTAAACCAAAGGGGAAACTGAGTTTCAGAGACTTTGTTTCCTGCATTCTGTTGACTTTTAAAGAATGACAATAACAAAATAATACACCGTAACAGCATTTTTGTTAAATAGACCTACATTTAATTTTATGTGTAGTTATCAAGAAAAAAAACTGAATAATTTGCGCCTCTGACATTTAATTGTGTGAATCTCTGGTATATACTAGCCTAATATTCATGAGTTTTCATTCATTCATTTTTTCCCACAGCTTGCTTGAGTAGCTCTTTCTCTTAAGTCTTTCTATTTCCCTCTCCTCTCTCACTGAAGGCCCTTTCAGAAACAATACAACGGCATCACTGCGCTCTGAAACCCGTTATTTCCAATGGCTTGTGGCAGGCCACGACAGCTCTGCTGTGATGTGAGGCGAGCAGCTCTCCTCAGCCCCATACACACTGAACACTGCCAGAAACAAGTTGAGATGAAGAGAAAGTGAAAATGGTGTGAAAAACTGCCATAAATCAGGAGAAATGCGTGAGAATCGTGACCCCAGGAGGAAACCGGGAGAGGGCGATGGAAATTAAAAGTCTTGGGAAAATTAGGAGGGTTGGCAAGTATGCCGTACAGACATGAGTGGCATCAATCTGGACATCTGTCCTTTGATAAACTTATTTAGTTTCTTTCATTGACAGACAGAAAAGCAGCAGTATGAAGTAAGATGAATGTCCCACGCTGAAAGTGAATCCAGGATCAGCAGGTCAGATGCTGCACAGACTAGACTTGTGAGCCAGTACCTGATTGTACCATATTTTCATCATATAACTTACATATTTTACTACCGCAGTGCAGCCAGTGAGTTTTTCATTGTTTTGTCTCTCGTCCTGTGACTACTTCAGTGTGTGCTCTGTACGTGGGCAGATGTTTAAACAGTCTGTGTGTGAATGTGATGGTGATAATGAATCATGTGAGCTACATTACCACTGTTGTTTTTTTTATTATTATGAATATGTACAGTTCTCCTTTAGTTTCTTCATCATGATGGATTGGCTGTTTACTTAGAGCAGCTTGCCAGCGTCTGTTTTACAGCTTTGAGAAAGAAAGAGAAAAAGGACTATAGAGGGAGGAAGAGAAGGAAAGTCTTGATATAAAATTATTAGCTTTGGGCTTCAAGCCAGGTTTGAGCTGAAAAACAAGAAAAAAAGAAACGTTGTACCTGAGCTGGACTCCCAACTGGCGTCCCAAATTTCAGGCCCATACAGTACTCTTTGGAAATGTAATGCTTTGGGCAAAAAAAGCTGAATAAGTCTCAACGCTGAACATGCTAAAACTCAATAAAAGACCTCTGTGAATCTCTCGTAGGCATCTGTTCAATCCCTACTTGTCCTGTAACAAGTGTACATTGACACGCCACTTCCTGGCCCATCCGTCGATCCCCAACAAGTGCGACAAGTTGGTAGTGAAAATGTGTTGTTTACCTTGATAAACAGTGACAAATATGTGGAAGTAAAGGCCAGTTGGAGTGATGAGGATCGAGACTTTTTTTTTTTCCCTGAATGTTTTATTAACAGACTTATTTGCAATTGGTAATGAAATGTGCCGACCAAACATGTCCTCAGTCAAAGCCATCTATAATTTCTGCTCCACACAGTTAAAGAAAGCAAAGTTAAATCCTGTTGATCATATTATAAGTTCCGGTAAGTGTATTTCATTTCATTTGGTAATTAACTGGTACGAGTTACTTCAGTTACTTCTATAAACAATACTGACTTAACTCAAGTGTACAATAATGTGTGCAATTACAGTACAGCAGTCATTAATACTGTACATTTCAAGAAATACTCTTTCTTCTCTTCTTTCTCTTTCTTATTTATATCATTCTGGCAGTTATATTTAACACATTTAATAGATCGCTCGTCTCAGCATTTTGTATTTACTTATTTGCACTGTGGTTATGTTAATTATTGCACATCTGAAGGCAAATATTTGTATATTATATATTTCTTATATTCTCATTTCATATTCTGTTATATTTTAGTATATATTTATTATACTATATTTTAGTACTTAAATTTCTTTACATGTATTGTGTTTATATTGTAGTATTATGTACATAATTTACATGTTGCATCCTTTGTTTCTTTTTATATTTCTTTATGTTTACGCAAGAGCAACTGTAGCAAGAGCAACTGTAATGCTCCAATTTCCCCTCCGGGATCAATAAAGTATTTCTGATTCTGATTCACTTTAACAGATGTGAATGGTGATAATTAAAGTAGAAAGCAGGGCAAAGGCTCAGTTCTTATAACAGATTCAAATGAGGCATGCTCTTTCAGTTAAGGATGCACCGATGTTGACTCTGGATCAGATATATTCAGCCTATTAATTTTAATTCCTGATTAACTTTTGACCAATTTGTTGCTGCATCGAAAAGGTTTACAATAAATATATATCTGTGTATTTATTGGTCCTATTTTGTTTTACAAAGTTAGTAAAGCATTAAGTCCAGTCTGATGTTGCCTTACACATAAAAGACTGTGAATGTTTTTTTTTTTCCTCCAAAGACAAGCAAGACATTTTTCTGTGTACGAAGCCTTTTCACATTTAGAGGGTAACGGTACAAAGCTTTTAATGAAATGGCTGTCTGAATCCGATGGTCTTGACCTCCTGATTGGCATTGATCATTTTATTTGAAGATGCGTCAGCACCATTAAAAATGGGGATGTTGCATTCAGTTTGAAGGTATGTGAAAATTATGCATCTTGGCACTTCTTGTTTTTTGACATTTAGTCTCCGTGAATTTCTCATTGTCTCTACAGTAATTCAGCCTGGGTTTGTTGGACATTCAGAGCAATAAATCTCTCTCAGGGCAGATGATTAATTTCTAATTCTAACCGAAGCTGTTCACTGAACACCTCTTTGAAAATGAGTACAGGGAAATTACGAAAATATTTCTATTCCTGTGGGGAGGAAGATCCTACAGTTTCCCCCAAATGACACTTTGGTGTTCCCTCTGATCGCAGGGAGAGGGATGGAGCTCAAAAAGCTTTAATAAGATTTACCCCCATGACTGGAGGCCACGTTGGGGTCTGATCTCCTTAAAAATGTAAAAAAAAAAAAGGTCATCGGAGATTAACTGACTGCTTGAAGTGAAAGAGGACCTCAAGGTCACAAGTTCACACTGCTCGACTGTTAACAGTATTTTCGAACAGTCAATTTATTGTAATAATTGTTAAAAATCAGAACCACATGATGAAGTAAAGAAGTCTTATTATCTGTAAGTTTTTCACAGTATGGCTTGTTTCCTGACTTGCTGTCAGAAAAGCAGCTTCACGGCCTTATTCATTTTCTTTTACACGTTTTAATGACTATTAACATTTAAATCCCAAAGGTTTTTATTTTCCATGGCGCATTCATTATTTGTTCTTAGAGTCTGTTCTGTTGAAATCAACAAGCCTAAAGAAACACTGGGAGGCAGATGGTAAAATGAAAAGAAGTGCAGCATTTTATAGGAATTAAAGGATAACTTTGCTATTTTTCAATCTTCAACCACTGTTTTCCCATGTTTTTGTGTCTAAGTGACTAAAGGGGACAACGGTTTCTGAAATGGTCCTTTATCGAGGGGGAATGCTGCAGATGCCATCGCTTAAACAGGCTGTAATGTAACCTGCAACCAAGTGCTTGTTTCTGCCACTGACAGGGTCAGATTATTATAAGTGTCTGACAACATTATGGAAAGGATCCTACGGAGAAATAAAACATTTTTCTTACTTTTCACCTGATCCGGTCTGCTTGTTATTGTGTGTGTTGGTCAGAGAAGTCTCATTCAGAATATTTGTGTTGCATCCACATTGACAAAATCAAATGTTCAGCCATGACACTGAAAACGTCAATGACACGAAGCTATGCTTTATACTCCGACACAACAAACCCTGACAACACCAGCACTCCTCTCCCACTGCACTCATGTTTCCACCGTTGTCCTCTGGCAACAAGCCACATGACACAATAACAAACAGAAAACGAAAGGTAAGAAGAACGTATTATTTCTCCGTAGGGTCCTTTCCATAATGTTGTCAGACACTTATAATAACTATCTGAGCCTTCCAGAGGCAAAATAACAAACACTTTTAGTGGATGGTGCCAGGTTGCCCCACATTACAGCTCGTTTAGCAGCTGCTGGTTAAAGCATTCTCCCTCAACACTGGACCAATTTCAGAAAGTGTTGTGCCCATTAGTCACTTAGACACAAACACATCGGAAGAAGAGTCCAAGTGGAGAAATAACAAAGTTTTCCGAAGTCATATTTGTTGGACCAATCCACCTCTCCACTCACCCACAATAAGCAATCTTTCTTGCTTTCCATTCTACGTCACTACCTCCTAAGCATTACATATTAATGTGAATGTGTTTACATTGGACTCAGTACAGACTACATGGTGTACAAATGACACGCAGAAAGCAAGAAAAAGCATTTCAATCAGGAGAGACTCAATGAGTGAATGGCTGTTTATTAAAGAACAAGACAGTATTTTGATATAAAATATCTTTTGGCGCATTAGACTCGCCACAGCTTAATGGGGAATGATTAGCCATACCAGAATGTTCTTTAATTCCCCCCGTGGGTCTAGACACTGGTGATGGTGGTAGTGGAGTGTTTTGGTGAAATCGGGTGAGATGAATCAGTTTCAAGATCACGAAGTAACCCCTATGAGCTTTACAGTATGAACATGGACGACATCCCTCTGTCCTTACAGTACAACCCTTGCGTCAAATGAGGAAAACTCCCCACACAAAAACCTTAATCAGGAAAAAAGAAAAGGAAGAAACCTCAGGAAGAGCAACAGAGGAGGGATCCATCCTCCAGATGTGCAAACATGCAATAGATGTCACATGTTTAGTACGCAACATTGAATTGTAGCTGGACAGACCTGAGCTGGAGGCTGGAGGCGATGGAGGCTGGAGGCGATGGGGTTGGTGGTGATGGAGACTGGAGGTGATGGAGGCTGGAGGCAATGGAGGCTGGAGGTGATAAAGACTGGAGGCAATGGAGGTTGGAGGTGATGGAGGCTGGTGGTGATGGAGACTGCTGGCTGGAGTAACTGGAGGCTGGAGGTGATGGAGACTGAAGGCTGTGGAGGCTGGAGGTGATAAAGACTGGAGGCAATTTAGGTTGGAGGTGATGGAGGCTGGTGGTGATGGAGACTGGAGGTGATGGAGGCTGGAGGCGATGGAGGTTGGAGGTGATGGAGACTGGAGGCTGTGGAGGCTGGAGGTGATAAAGACTGGAGGCGATGGAGGTTGGAGGTGATGGAGACTGGAGGCTGTGGAGGCTGGAGGTGATAAAGACTGGAGGCGATGGAGGTTGGAGGTGATGGAGACTGGAGGCTGTGGAGGCTGGAGGTGATAAAGACTGGAGGGATGGAGGTTGGAGGTGATGGAGACTGGAGGAATGGAGGTTGGAGGTGATGGAGACTGGAGGCGATGGAGGTTGGAGGTGATGGAGACTGGAGGAATGGAGGCTGGAGGTGATGGAGACTGGAGGCGATGGAGGTTGGAGGTGATGGAGACTGGAGGCAATGGAGGCTGGAGGTGATAAAGACTGGAGGCGATGGAGGTTGGAGGTGATGGAGACTGGAGGCAATGGAGGTTGGAGGTGATGGAGGCTGGAGGCGATGGAGGTTGGAGGTGATGGAGACTGGAGGCAGTGGAGGCTGGAGGTGATAAAGACTGGAGGCGATGGAGGTTGGAGGTGATGGAGACTGGAGTCTGTGGAGGCTGGAGGTGATAAAGACTGGAGGCGATGGAGGTTGGAGGTGATGGAGACTGGAGGCTGTGGAGGCTGGAGGTGATAAAGACTGGAGGAATGGAGGCTGGAGGTGATAAAGACTGGAGGCAATGGAGGTTGGAGGTGATAAAGACTGGAGGCGATGGAGGTTGGAGGTGATGGAGACTGGAGGCTGTGGAGGCTGGAGGTGATAAAGACTGGAGGCGATGGAGGTTGGAGGTGATGGAGACTGGAGGCTGTGGAGGCTGGAGGTGATAAAGACTGGAGGCGATGGAGGTTGGAGGTGATGGAGACTGGAGGCTGTGGAGGCTGGAGGTGATAAAGACTGGAGGCGATGGAGGTTGGAGGTGATGGAGACTGGAGGCTGTGGAGGCTGGAGGTGATAAAGACTGGAGGCGATGGAGGTTGGAGGTGATGGAGACTGGAGGCTGTGGAGGCTGGAGGTGATAAAGACTCGAGGCGATGGAGGTTGGAGGTGATGGAGACTGGAGGCTGTGGAGGCTGGCGGCTGGAATAACTGGAGGCGATGAATGCTGGAGGCAATGGGGTGGAGGAGGGCTGCATCAGTTGTGCTGGAATGACAGCTGGAAGCGGCGGAGAGGAGGAGCGCACTGAATGCGCCATGTATAGAAGCCTGTATATAAATGAGTGCCCTTGAATGACGAACGTACGCCAAAATAATATTTTGAGTCCCACCTGACTCAGAACAAGTGCCACTGAGAAGGATGGACTGGGAGTATCTTGAATGCATCTGTTATATCTGCTTTGGATAGCCAGGCGCCTTGCCCGGCTAGTTTAAATAACTTTATGGTGTTGTTGACTGGTGCATGATGAAGAGAGAATGGCTCGGGTGGGATGAGGCTATTAACACTTGCAAATTAGAGTGCGGAGAGATTGAACATTAGTCTCTTTTTGCCTGAATATTTTCTAGTAGTGATTCACTCGGAACACCTGAAATGGAGAGGACTTTTTTTTTTTTTTACCTCCTTCTCCAGCAGTTTGTGGATTGTTTAAGGCGGACTGGAGATTTGCTACGTAAGTTGTTGTGGGAGGAGAGAGGACCCCGATCCGAAAACCTTGGGAGAAAACCAAGCCTGTGAGAAGATGGTCAACAAACACGGAATCAGGGTGAGAAGATAAGATAAGATATTCCTTTATTGGTCCCACAGTGGAGAAATTCACAAGAAGACAGCTCATATAGCTGCTAGAGATTGTACGTTTATTGGAGTGAAGGGATGCTCATTCAAAATGTTTTTGAACCACATTGGCTCCTCTCTGGAGGCAGCTTGGGCCGGATGCGCCGTGGGCGGACCGAGTGGGGGTGTGCATCCCTGCAACTGCTGCAGATGTGTAGGAGAACAGAAGACAGAAGGCGTGAACAGACACTTTCATTGAAGTTATTGCATATTGGAATGTTGTTTGAAAAAAGCACCTTGCGCCCGGCAGCGTCAAAGTGAATCCGCTCACTCTGAGGAGGTGAATGATGCACGTTGTGCATAAAAGTCCAGGGTTTTGTGATTTGGAAAGGCACCGGTGGGCATAGTGCGGCGGTGTGACCTGAATTCCCGCATGTAGAACATTAGAGTGCTTGGGCACCCCCGGCGATCAGGAGCAGAATCTCGGTATCGATCACGGACCAGTCAAGGTGTAAATTGTACTGGGTGATGTCAAGAGCAGCTTTGGTGGCGACGGCTTTGTGATACTGATAAAACATATTTTTCCCATATTTTAGGTGGAGGTCGCCGATGATGATCATAAAGGTGTCCCTCTCAGGATAGACCGAGCAGATAACATCACGCTAAGCGCAACGACAAACTGTCCGATAGACAGGTCTCTGTTTAGTCAGGGGTCTAATGATTTAAATACGGCAGTAATGTCGTGTCCGGAGGATAAGGATTTAGGATTCCAGAGACGGCAGCAGTATGGAGATCAGATTGATGTCCTTACCTTGCAGGATTTTAGACCTGAGGTGAGGGGAGATGTTTGCTGCCAGAGAAATGTGCTGCCTACCTCACGGCGGAGCTGGGACGGCGGAGGCCAGGGAGTGTTGAACTGCCTCTGCAGCTGCGGAAGTGGAGGGCTGACTTGATGGCGGTGAGGGCTGCAGCGTGGAGGCTTGAATGGCGGCGAAGACTGCTGGTTGTGGTGAGGGAGCTGATGTGGTCTCGAGAGACTGGAGGAGACAATCAATGTTCTGGATAGAATTAGCCAGGGACTGCTGGGTGGATATGAGAGCGCTGTCTGTGTTGGTTGCTGTTGTTGCTGAGAGACCGGCAGGCCTGGAGCTGGAGCGATGTTGGAGCGATGCCGTTGTCGAGGAGGATCTTGGTTAGAGCTCCTGATTCATTGGGGAGGGAGCTGGTGCGCTGAACTAAGCGACTACTTCTCCGTTTTCCACCTGGTGGAGAGGAGCCGATCACGGATGGAGCGTCTGGACCGGGATCTGGCTCTTCCAGCCACGGATCTAGGTCTGAATCAGACATGTTGGTGAAATCACGCCGGACTTTCACAAAAAGTAAGGAATATTTATTTTCTTCTTCGTCTCGCTGCGTCAGTTGTGCTGGAATGACAGCTGGAAGCAGCGGAGAGGAGAGCGGTTTTAAAGCTTTGACGCATGGTGTGATTGGTTTAGAGAGAAGGTGGTGGTAAGGTCTGATTGGCTAAGCAGAGTGGAACCCACGATCAGCTCATAGAGTGAGGGTCTGTGAGAAGGGACTCAGAGATGGATGAATGAGTGAGAGGGGAGGGTCTCCCTGAATGAACTTCAGCCTTCCTTTTAGAGCAAATGGGCTGTGCATGGGGACTGTTTGAAAGACTTGATTTGTTAGCAATTTAAAAAATAGAATTATTTAAAAACTAGCATTAAGGCCCAAAAACATGCCTGTTCAGGTCGAATGAGGCCGAATGACTGGCCTGTGGTGTTACTTTCTGGGATGGTCTGGGCAAGTTAGCAGTGCGTGGTGGCGGCTGCCTCGCGGTGTTTCTCACACGTGGTGTCCACACTGACAGTGTTTGTGATGCAGCGCTGCTGCTGCTGTCAGCCCTCTCTTTCTACACTTTGAGTTTGAGTTTACCTTTCATAATGGTCATTTCATTTCATTCTAAATGGCGTTTCTGTTTATTTTAGACAAGACCTGGTTAGAAGCGTGTGCTCATTTGTAAATAATAGTAATAATCCACAATATATTTTCTACAACACTGTCCTGCAAATATTTCAGAATAAAAGCCTTGTGTTAGCAAATGAAGGAATTCTGTCCACAGAATTTATCTTTATTTTTAAACAGAAGTACTTACTTACTGTTTTACTTTTTTCATGTCTGTGACAAATTCTACACCTACAGACACTGAAACTGTCGTAATGATGTTGGTATGATGTCAATATACTGTAAAAAGGACATTTTTTCACTATCTGGAAAAATACGTGAGACCTTAAATCTCTAGAGGAGTTGAAGCCGACGCAGCCGAGCCGCACTCCCAAAGGGGGGGGGTGCTTTAAAATGGATGCCAAAAAAAAAAAAAAAAAAGGTTTTGTGGCGGCCAGGAATTGTTGTTTTTCTTTGGGGGGTTTTCAATCAAAAAAAAATCTTCACACTCGGGGCTGCATTTTTTTGGGTCAACGACATAGTCACGTCACACACCCGAGCTGCCGATACTCACCGTCAGAAACATTGGTGAAATACACTTTAAAAGAAGTCATTTCAATCATAACTTGTGGAGGTGTTTTGCTGGTGGTAATATTAGTATTATGAGTTAATATTAAGTATCAATAGCTATCCGCCTGAGTCCAGGGAAGTGAAGAAGAGTTTGGCGTTGTATAGTGAACTGCATTCAATGAGCCGCAGTCTGCCCACTTAGGACGGCATTCTGGACTGCTGGTCTGCAGAGCCCTGAAGCCCCACTCCCACAGCTGCACAGAGCGCTGTTCGCTTGTTTATTAAAAGTTTATTGAGTGTCTAAATTGCATCAAATTCAACACAGCGCTCCCTTGGGTTCTCAGCGATACACCTGTGAAGTTGATCAGATAAATGGTTCTCCAGATATGTGAAGGACACACAGACAGACAAACAGGGATTACAGGCTTTATAGTTAGATGATTATTTTCAACAACCTTTTTCAATAACCTTTAGTGAGTTTGAAAGATGACCAGGTTGTCAGGATGTCAGTTTAGAAGGAAGATGCAGCCCAAATGGTGTTTGTATTGTACCCTGAAGCCCAGTCAGACTGCAGCGATGTCTCCACATATGGGAGTGCTCTAAATGCAATGCATAGACCTCTGTATTTTTCTCTTTTTGTCTTCTATCCAACACCACTGTACTCTGGTGCTGAACACAAATTGATTGTTGCAGATTAAGCAGCTGTCCATACACTTCATCCTGTCACTGTGCCAGACATGAAATCAGCATGAGGATATCGCAGCACATGACGTCACCAAGCCTCTCTATAGAATGAGAATCCAATCTAAATGATTCAATTTTACTAAACTAATTACAAAGTCTGTGATAATTTCTTAATGAAATGCATCAACCATTCTCAGCACACATCCTAACAAAGTGTGCGAGATGGCTCAACACTGCAGGAGATAAGACTTGGCATAGTTTGGCTCAAGCTTGCTTCAGAGGCAAACGTGGTATTGCTATTGCTGGGGCTTTCCAGGGACATTTCACACTTTCTGGCACCATTGTTTGACACTAATGAGGGTTAAATGGTCAGTTAAAGATGAAATATGGAAGAAGCAAGGGGGCAATTCTGGATGAATTTGAGGATGAATGTGACCCTGCTTATCCTGTGGTCTGATCTCATGATTAAAGGGGGCATTTTGATTGACAAAATATAATAAATAGCAGTAGCACACCATTAGTTCTAAACTTCTCATAATATGAAAAGTTTTAAAACAAGACAAGTTGCCTTTTTGAAACAATAGATAAAATGTATTATTGTAAAGCATATACTGTAAAGCAGAGCGTGACTTAAAATGCCTCTGATACTGTTTGTTTTGCAGTTGCTAAAACCCCATTTGTGAAACTAGGCCCTCTTTCTTGTAATGCCATACAAACTTCCTTACATTTATTACAAAAGCAAACACTTCATTCAAAACGGTACAAACTCCTCTAATAATTTTTGCATCACAACCTCACACACAACCACCACATAGTTAGCTCTTTTCTAGGGATGGCAACAGCTTTTCTCGTAAACGTCTGAATCCTTCAGTTTGCTAGTCACAGTTACACTGTTGTGTATGTAGTGTTCGGTTCATTTGAAATAGGTTATGAAACCGATAACAAACATGTGTCCTAGTTGGATTTAAATATTCAATTGTAATCTGGCTCTGAATCTAAAAACAACCATATAAGTTTAGCTAATATGCACACTTCAATATCTGTTTATTTATCACAAGTCATATCATTATTGCAGTATTGATCAGTGTTATTGCATATGGCAGATGTTCCTCATATGTTGCTGCCTAGTTTATGTTGCTGCTGTTTAAAGAAGCTCTAGTGCTGAGCCTATAATTAATGTTTATTTATCAATTCTTTTTAAATAGCACAGTAAAACTTTTCTTTCAGATCAGAAGTCCAGCTATAAGATGTGACAATGAAGAAGTGTTTTGTTCCTGATGTTAGTCTGCTGTTGTGAAGACAAACAGTTGTTGACTTATTATGCCAATCAAATGAAATGCATGTTTAAATTAAATTGGCCTCTTTGCTGTTCCATAAATGTACCAACAGGAAAACAGTGACCCCAAACCGTGATCAGAACCGAATGGTGAATTTCATGAACCGTCACACCCCTACTTGTAGTATAAAACACTATTATCTGGAGTCGCTGTCATTTTCATTTGTAGCATGCCGTAAATATAGCCTATGAGCACAAATGCAATGGGGAAACAAACAAATGTGTTATTCTCAAGACTCATTACAGCATCAGACACAATTACTTTAACTGAAGATGACATGAACATAATTACGGTATTGCATTGTAAATGAAATACATTATATTGCAACTGCAGTCCTCTAAATCTCTTTCTCCAAAATTGGCCTCCATCGTTGTGTCTTTCTAATATGTATAGTTATTTGCAAAAAGTGTGTTTTTGAATTTCAAACTAAATGTGCTTAATCTGGTCAATAGGCTACATGAGTTAGTGGTTTCAATAACTGTGCCTCAAGTACTAGTGTTACTTGAAGTAGTGTGTACCAGTTTTCCTGTCTTGGCAATTGAAAAACAAGACCTGGTCAAAACTGAGTATAGAGCTGGATCATGTACGGTCAGTCTGCAATTTTTACATAAACAGTCGGTGGTCAATGACTCTTTCTTAAATGTGCTGCAGTAGCATGTATCTGTATCATGTAAATTGTAGCTATGCATGAAAAAATAAGAGAGGACAACTTGCTGTGATGAGTGGAACCACTGACTTACTGTCCTGAAAACATAAACAAAAGGCTGTTCCCGCCTTTTCATGTTGAAAGAGCAACAACCAATGAGGAAACTCCACCACTCTGCCAACCAATTGTGTAACTTCATCACTCACTCAGTCACTCAAGGCCTTTCCTATTTCCCAATTTGTACCGACTCAATTCCTTTCCTCGATTGTGAGCAGAGGAGGCGAGGAAGAGATGCGAGGAAAGAGGAAGCAAGGAAATATGTTAATAGAGAAATGAGACATCTTTCCCTCTGAAGCGACGTGAAGCGACATCCGTTTCTGATGACAGCAGCTGATCACAGCTGGATCAGCTGTCAGTCGGCTTTAACAGCTGTAGAGACTGATCTAATGCTAATAAAGAGACAGTCAAAAACAGGCCATCCTTCTCTCTCTGACTTTAACTGTATCCTCAATAAAAGCTAATGAGGGAAATAACATCATGAAAAGAAAAATCTTTCTGATAAATGAAGAAAGGTGTCTGACGTCTCTTTATTGTCATGTGTCACATAGTTCAATCAAATCAAATCAGGCTCAGACGTCTTCAGCTGAGGTGTGTGGAGGAGAGATTCAGCAGGTCCTTCTGCTGCTGGAGCACTTCACCATCAACGTGGTCCGTTTGTTATTCACACCTACAGTTAACACTGATTTTAACGAGATAGTAAGTCAACTGAACTATGAAACTTTTTATCTGTGATCTGTCTTCAGTCTGGTGAATCTCATGTTGACATGTATCAGATCAGTCTGATCAGCATCGCAGCATCCAGTCAGTAACTGATATCTAGTAAGGGGGCATGTCGGTCTGTAAAAGACTTCAGCTACACCGGTGTATCCTCACTTATGGCTCCTCGCTCCTCAAGATGCATTTTAGGAGTTGGGCTGTCCTTCAAGATGGAGCGCTGAGATTGATTTCCGGGTCATAAGCCAGAGGATCGAGGAGGCACAGAATCAGGAAATGAGATGCAATGTCAGTAAGAGACTTTTGCATTTGTGGGACGGGCCCTCTGCTGTCCAGCCAAAAACTGTCTAACTCTCTAAATAAACTAGACTGTAATTCACCGAACCAGTACATGTTGCATGTAGTTGTGAGTAGATAATTGTTATAGTATTCAAATACCAGTAGTAGTAGCTCAACATGTTGATTACAGTTTTTTTTTAATGATATTCAAAACAGGGTTAATGTTGTTAAAACACACAATTGACACAACCACACACACACACAAGTAGCTGAACTCCTCAGATATTATGCAATAAAGCACTTAACTCAAAACTACACAATAATTTATAAAAACCCAATTTGTCACAGAGGGCACACACACGGTTCATAAGATCAGATTCTGTTTGAGCCAGTTACACACTGCTGAGCTCAACCGCAGACATTTTTAACATTTCTACTTTTCTAATCACACAGACTGGGTTTGGTATATTTTGATAGATTATTAAAGCAAATGAATATACATGTAGACTAAGCACAGCTCACAAGTGTGTTGCACGGCACACTGATGAAAATATGTATTTCTTTTCACAATTTTTGTACCAGGTTATCTGGCAGTTATCTTGGCAATTAAAACGTGTGACTCTGGTAATTATCAGAGCTACACAAACATTTGTAGCCTATATTTGTTGAATCTTACTTCTTTCATCTAACCAGAACATTTTACATACTGTAGTTGAGAGGAGCTCAATGGGTGACGTTTTCAAACACACTGCACACAGTTTTCTGCATAAGACACTTGTTTGTCAATTCAAAACATTGCCATTTAAAATGACACTCCCATGTACCAACTGGTCAATACACACACCACCGGGCAAAACACCGTATCACTTTGATTGTGGGTTCATCACTCAGGATTTAAGAACTGTAAACAGACACAACCACAATAGAAGCCAACACACAGTAGCAACAAGAGGCATCATCATCACATTTTTCATTCGTGTGTTCAAAGTGTAGAGGACAGTTTGATCTTATATGCTGGAATGGGAAAAAATGTCTGCAGTGTACAAATGTGTAAGCATGCTACAGGAAAAATAAAAAAAAAAATAAAAACATTGTCCCGGTTTGACAGGTTGAAATTGTGAAGAAATTATCTCATCTTCAAGCTGAAAGAAAAACCTCTATCTAATCACTGCATATTTCAGTCCCTTTATTAAAAAGATCTCTGTGAAACACAAACTGACAGCGAATGGCAGCAGTCCTTTGATATACCACTGTTCCCTCTGTTCCTCTCACAGAAATATGATATGCATCTTAAACATTCTCGTTGCCGAAAGAGCGATAGAGCCCAGGAGTCAAAGAGTCAATCAGCGGTGTTTACTCATGCGCTGATTGAGCTGAGTTTTTGCTTGAAGCTAAAGATAGAAAATGTGCATCTATAAATCAAAGCGGCTTTAAGAACAGTTGCTTTTTTTTCCCTGTGAGTATTTGAGTCCTGCCAGCTCTCCTCTTTAGACATTCCTTAAACTTGTTGTTTGAGCCCTGCAGTTATTGGCGGGCTCCCAGACGACTGATCTAGGAATGCAAGGACAAAAACATGAAATAAACGGAAGGAATGAGGCTTTATGGAAACAAGGGCTGTCAAAGTTAACCCCATAATAACATGTTGACGCAAATTTGTTTTAATACCACTAATTTCTTGTAAGTATTAATGCAACTTACAATTTTTAGGTTGTAGTGGGCTCAGTTGAAAGCTACAGTGAATATACGTGCATCATATTACGCTAGAATGTAATTGAACCCATCAATACCAACAAGGTCACTCTAGCTTCTCATGAAGGAGGTTAAATAACGTTCCAGCATGCTGGCATGTCCATTTTCACAGGGGTCCCTTGACCTCTGACCTCCAGATGTGTGGATGTAAATGGGTTCTCTGGGTCCCCACCAGTCTCCCCTTTACAGACATGCCCACTTTATGATAGTCCCAGTCAGTCTGGATCAAGTCCTAGTCAAGTCAGCACTCTGACACACTGACAGCTGTTGTTGCCTGTTGGGCTGCAGTTTGCCATGTTCTGACTGGAGCAGATTTTTTTAATGCTAAATGCAGTATGTGTGACTGTTTCTGGACAACAGCTGTCATTGTTTTGTGTTGTTAATTGATTTCCAATCATAAATATATACAGTATATTATGTATACAGTACATTTGCATAAAGCAGCATATTTGGCCACTCACATATTGATAAGAGCAAAAAATATGTGACTAAATATTTAATCGATTGACAGCCATAACAAATACACAGACATGAACACATGCGATGTACTGTAAGATTTGTTTCATTCCAAAATGGCATGCACCACCTGAAAAAAAGTGTCATCTTAACGCAGCAAGATTGATAGTACAGCATTAACAGAAATGACGGTACTTTTCTTAATGTACAGGAGGTAACTTCAGGCCACAGCTGGCAGGATAATGCCTTAACATCCTGTATAATTTATGGATATGGAATAATCAGCTCCTGTGGAGTCAGCACTATGAGCTGATAAAAAAAGCACTTTTCAATAAAATGTCAGGTTACAGTGTGTACAGCCTGCATAGAGCCATGTCTAGATCAGCATACACACACTTGGGCAATCAGCAGGCACACACAAACACGTTTGTACACACATTCAAATACTGCACACACAATGAAAGACAGATGGAGAGGTGGCTGGGTGAGCTGACATTTCTGATGATCTCTCTCTGGGCCGTGGGGTGTATTTTTAGACATAGTGAATATGGCTATTTAGTCATAAGCTTTTCCTCAAGGCTGCTGTGTGTGTACATCACCTTTACTAAGCTTATGTGCTAAGAAAGATTATGAAATATGAGGACAAACAGAAAGCGAAGCAGATCGAGAGAAACAAAGAAATAAGACTTAGAGCGAAGCAGCTGGTGGTCTGTAACACAGCAAAGAAAGAAACACACATTGCTAACAGAGCTGACACGTCAAACATTGTCTGTATACTTAAGAGGAATGTAGAGTATTTACACTAGCCGGGAAAGTTGATGTAGACCAGGTTGCACATGTAGACACATGGAATGTTACACAAGGGGGAGTGGATGTGTTGGGTTGGGCAGAGTGGACAGTACCTGGCACCCCAAGGCACATATGATTAAAAAAGTTATGTTTATAAAATGGTCACTATACCCTGACAGTAGTGCATGAGAGAGGCAATCTGGAAAAAAAAAAGAAAAAAAAAATCATCTTTCTCTGTGTCCTCCGGTGCTCAAAATGGCATCTGCAAGATTTCACAGACCAGAGGAAAACAACCAGAGCTGATCTGGATCCTGCCGTCCAGCTTCTGTCCACGAGAGCCACAAGTCAATCGCTTGTGAACTCCAGCCACACGGTCAAACTAGGCAGCACTGAATATCAATCAATATTCATATTTGTTATTACATTCATATTTCTCACCTCAAATGTTTTCAGAAACATCTTGTAGTTACTATTTAGCTGTAAAATGAGAAAGTTTGTGCACCGCCCATCAGCCAGAGCTTAGCCAATAGGAACACTCTCTCTCTCTGAAATGACCTGTGACTGGTCAGTGTCTTCAGTCACAGGCTAGATTTCCTAAATCCTGAAAACAGAGCTATGAGGAGGTGTTTTCTCTCAGAGCACTTCAATTACAATTTGCTGAAATGTTATTAGGATTTTTGGCCAGTGGGAAAAAAAAAAAAAGTTGCCTACTGAAGCTTTAACATTTTTAATCAGCCTGGTACTTATTTTTCCAAATTTCATGAGGATTTCTTATGAGCCTCATTTTGAACTGAAGACGTGTGTCTGCTGTGTTTAGCGTCCACAGCTGTAAAACATAACCCATTTGTGACCAAAGGCTATAATTAGTATAAGGAACACCACAACATTTGTTGTCACTGGTTAAAACTCATATGCATACATATTTTAGGTATGTAACAGGACAACTGGAAAATTTTTAGATCCCTTGAAAATCCACACGTTGATTACCAAAAAATGAGGAAAAATGCTAGCATTGTGTTTATTATGTTTTCCATATTAAATATTTCTGTAACACTGCATGTATGTGCATATTTTTGCCATTCAACTCATTCTCAGCCATACAGCCATTGTCCTACTATACTATATGTAGTATTTGGGCACATGGGACTACTGTTATTTCTTAAAGTATTATTGCAAAAACAGTAGTCGCATGTGCCCAAATACTAGAAAAACACACTTTTCAGTTTGAGTGATTTTGAAAATGTCTTTACATTGTGCTCAGGCTAGCCTAGAGAACATTTCCACCAAAGAGAAATTTAAAAATTTCAGAGAAATTTAAAAATAAAAATCATCTGATCTGTATCTGTATCTGTTGCCTAATCTGAACATAAGTAAGTAGTTTTCTTGTCTAAACGTAAGCAGGTTGTTTTCTGTCAAGACAGAAGTTTATTCTGCAAAGACTTTAATAAGCAGTAATTGACACTTTGCTGGATATTCATATGAAGGCAAATGAAAAAGGAGGACTAACTTTTTCATAAGATATCATATGAACTGTTGTTTTACAACAACTGATTTGGACATGCAGCTCCATTTACTCACTAATTGATTTTGTACTGCTAATCACGTATATGCCATATGTACTTTTTGATTTATAATGGTTGTTTTCATTTTCTATGGTGCTTTCATTATTTGTTCAAAGCACTAAGAATCCATTTGTTACCCACTGTGTCAAATATTACTGAGAAATCAACAAGCACATTGAAACGTTGAATGTGAATACATGCAGCAGTTTCAAGAGAGCATTTGTGTTGCAGTGGCCTTTTTTGAAAGTTGAGCACCTCTGGGACATTATGTATTGTTCATTTGATGCCACCAAGTATCACCACAGACTGTCCAGGTCTGGGGGGGGGGGGGGGGATTTTTGATGTGATTTTGAATCCAGCCCTCAATGGGTTGATGATTTTGGTTTCCACTGTCTGGTATGGCATTTTTTTCTCAACAGCGACTCAAATTAACATTATTCTCATTGGCAGGGCTGCAAGGTTATATATTATTATTATTATTATTATTATATATATATATATGTATTATTATTAATAATAATAATAATAATAACTTGGTAACTACTTGTTAGTTAGCTTGGTATTTCCTCAACTGTTTTCAAAATGGGCTGCCAGGCCACAAACTTTCATTTTACAGCTAAACAAAAGACGTTTCTGATCACATTTTATGCAAGAAATAGGCATTACAGTAACAGAATATTGATTAGTATTTGATCAGCGCTGCCTAGTTTGACCGTTGGATCAGAGACTGTGAGTGATTGACAGCTGACTCCAGCTAACCTCTAACTGATTGTTTTTCTCCTGTCTGTGAAATCTTGCAGATGCCATTAGGAGTACAAGAGGACACAGGAGCACATATTTTTCTATATACTATATATATTTCGATGTAGTAACCATTTTATAATATTTTTTTATTTAAAGTCATATTCATATCGCATTCATAATCATATTCAAATCTTGACTACTGCTTAAACATTTAACTACTGCAACGGCAACAACACCACAGCAGGTTTTTCTTTATACTGTTCTGAAAAGCAGCTCCTAAACCCCCCCACTGACCATGCACAGGGTAAAAAAAAAAATATATATATATATATATATATATATACATATATACATATATATAACAGACAGTAGCTGGCACCTTAAGGCAGTGCATTAAACCAGTGTGCACATAGAAAGTGAATTTTATCCTCCCCCTAGGTTTTTTTGCAGCCCAACCTCATTACAAATACTCTCTTTAGCTCCACCAGTGGGAATCACACACACAGTGGGAGACTCAGTATTACCAAGGCACCATGCAGGGACTTTGCACCACGTAGGAATGAGATTTGCAGCTCTTTAGTCTGACTAGCTGTCAGTTGATTTGTCTGTTGGTCTTTCTGCCTCTCTGACTCACACCTTTGATCTGTCTTTTGTTATCTTCCATAAGTGGTAGTGGAGGCATGGTTGAAATGTTTGATGAATCTTATATCTCACCACTTCTGTGCATTGTTAGACTATATCAAGGTGAAAGTCAACTTCTACAGTCTTGCTATTTATAAAAGTTTGAAATGTTAAAAGTTGTTTGCTAAAAGTTTCACCTATAACTAGTCTACTGTTCTTTACACAAAAGATGAAGGCGGCAGATTAAAAAGGGTCGGAGAGCTGCAATCACATTCAAATGCATTTGTTCTGTCTGTCTCTGTTATCTAAAGACAGAGATACTGTAGAAATCCCTTTTCGGAAAATGCAAGGACAAAACATGCTAAGCTTTCTGAGAACCCCCCTGCAGCTACCTCCTGTCCTGGATAAATGATCAAAAAAGAAAAAATAATAATATAAAACTGAATAAAGAATAAATGAAGGAACACAGTGCAGACAATGATTAATAGAAAGAAATTAAAGGTGACCAGGTCAATTCAATAACTGATGTCTCTCTCATTGGATGTTTACCGATCAATCAAATTTAGTTTTGGTTTTAATGTAACATTCATCAACAGAGAGTTTAAGAAGCATCAGGGTAGACTGAAATGAACTAACTACTAAATTTAGTTGAGGTCTAATTCAGGTTTAGAATTTATGGATGGATTTCCTAATTCTTCTTGCATCTAATATTAATTATGCATTTTGTAAACTGACCTTATATATTAATTGACTATAAATTTGTTTATTAGTCTAGTCATTAAACTCTCTTCTGAAAATGCATCTATACATCACCCTCACAGAGCAGATGGGTAGATGGGAGGTTGTGTTGTTTGTAGTAGCGTGGTGGCAGATTTTGTCAGGAACACCACAGTTTGGATCTCTTGGATCCAACGGTGTGACCCGGACTGAGTCGTCCACTCCCTCAGCTTCCCTTCTTCTAGTTGGGCTCATTTGCTTAAAGGACTGTTCCTGCATTTTCATTTTGAAAGAGAACCGGCCAAGGAGGAAACTCCAACACTCAGCTGACCAATTGTGCAACAACTCAGTGACTCAGTCAGTCAGTCAGTGACAGACTTTTGTCTTTTGCCTTCTGCCATGAAAAGGCAACAGTTCTGCAGTAGCGCCGTTGGTAGGGACATCAGCCCAGGTCTGTAAAGCCCAGGTCACACAGGGAACATCAGCAGTGCATGGTGGCGTCATGGTGGTGACGTGAGCAGCGCAGCCCAGATGTGTGTCAGCTGCGACTCAGAGATTCAAGGTTTTACTTTTTTTTTTTTTTTTTTAAACTACTGTGGGTCATAGCTCCAACAGTCACTGAAAGTGATCTTTTTACAGTATACTGACATCATACCAACATTACTACAGTTTCAATGTCTGTATCTTGTAGAACATGTCAGAGACGTGAAAAAAGTAAAGACTTAGACTTATTGACAAATGAGCACACACCTTTTAACTTTTTATTTTGTGTAAAATAAATATAAATGACATTCATGATAAAATGAAATGGCCATTATGAATGGCAAAGTCAGCGTAGACAGAAAGGGCTGGCATCAGCCCAGCAGCAGAAATGCTGCCAGTGTGGACACCGTCGATGTGGGACAGGAAGTAGTTCAGCGAGGCAGCTGCCATGTGCAGAGCAGCAGCCAGTGGGACACGTTCACATATGCTAACATGCACTAAACATACGCATGGCCGCCCGGCTATGTCAACACAGCAGGGAGAAGCTCAGATTACAACACACACAGTGGGAGAGGGACTTCATTCTCTACTTAGGTAGACATTACTCCATATCTTTACAAAGCAAGTAACTGTTTAGTTATCAAATAGAGGGCCTTTAAGTGATATCAATAAGTCCACTATTTGAGCTTCAGAGATCCAAACAGATTCCATCAGGTATGTCCGCCCTGCAGTGGTTTTACGTATTGCTGATTGTGCTTTTGGCTTCTTCTGAGAGGAGGTCACAGTGTTCATGCAGGAGCAAACGCTGGGAGCTCTGCAATCCCTGGAAACCTGCTTCATGTTCAGACATGAAGTATACGATCGGCGTCACCATCTCTCTAACGTAGATGTGCATCATGCATCACATATACACATGCTTGTAGACAAAAAAGTACAAAGGAAATACTTAAGCTATCACACAAACACACACACACACACACACACACACACACACCTGAACCCCAGCATACACTCTCCTTCTCATTGCTTCCTTTGTTCATTCTCTCATCACTCCCAATCTGTCATTCCTCCGAGTACATCTTTAATAGACAGTAAGACAGCAGAACAAGACAAAGACAGGACAGAGGAAAGGAGGAGAGAGATGAAAGAGACACAATCTGTCCCAGACTAATGAAAGGAACGGGATGGTAAAACTAAAGGTTTAATACATCAATCAGGCTGTTGCTTAATGAGGAGACGGGAAAGGACATGGGGAAGGAGAAGAAAGGAAAGAAACAAGTAAATCTGCTTTACTTTTCTTTTATCTCATTGAAACTTTTTTTTTAAATTTCTAGGTAAATATATATCAGTAACTGCACCTTTTGATGAAGCCAAACATGTCAGGGAACAGAGTTAAATGTGTTCTCTTGTACAAATGAGATCCTTTTAGCATTTAACATGAGGAATAGTGAAGATGTATGATCAAATACTGGCAGTGCATTGATGCTCATCCATCTTTTGATTGCAGCAGTAAAAATGACTCCAGATACATTTAGTCTCACTTTGTTCTCTTTAAATCTGGTGTCATCTGTCTTTTCTCTGTTTATTTCAAGTGAACTAGTGTTCTCCACAGAAACACGTCAGTTTCTGCCAGATAAGCACCAGAGGTTACGAATGCCAACTGAAAGTCTGGGTTTAGTCAGCTCACAGGTCCACAGGGTTCACACTTCTACATGCACAATATTTTATAACAGTTTTTATAGGTTTTACGGGATGTCTATGCATCTTATGACGCTGCCATAATGGCATCAACAATTTCAGTCTACATCTCAAACTGTAATGTGTGTGAAATGTAGAGGTAAATAAAAGAAGCAAAACTGAACAAAAATGGTGCCTTTTGCCCTCTCTGTAATGTTTACGGTCAAATGGAGTGAACTTTACTTGTGCAGACTAACTTGTTCAGACATATTGTGTGTGGAAAGATTATATAACTAATATAGCTATTAGGGCTGTCAAAATTAATGCGATAGTAATGCGTTAATGTTAATTCATTTTAATGCCAGATTGTTGCAGGCTCAGTTTTAGATAGAGTCATAAAGGAGGTTAAATAATGTTCCAAACTACATAAACATTTTGGCGGGAATAACTGGCATGGCCATTTTAAGGGGTCCCTTGAACTCTGACCTCAAGATCAGGGTTCTATGGGTATGCATGATTTTCCCTTCACAGACATGCCCACTTTATGATAGTCCCAGTCAGTCTGGATCAAGTCCTAGTCAAGTCAGCACTCTGACACACTGACAGCTGTTGTTGCCTGTTGGGCTGCAGTTTGCCATTTTATGATTTGAGCATATTTTTTACGCTAAATGCAGAACCTGTGAGGGTTTCTGGACAATATCTGTCATTGTTTTGTATTGTTAATTGATTTCCAATAATAAATATATAAAGTATTTTTCGCACTATAAGGCGTACCGGATTATAAGGCACATTAAGCGAAAAAAAAACAATCAGATAAGTCAAACTTCATTCAATTCACTTAATAACTTGATAATAACTCTAAGCATTTTTCAGTTGCAACTCATAAAATACAAAACAATTCACTCACTTTGCAGTTCATTCCTGTTCCATAAATTCATGAAATCCTTCATCATCAGTGTCTGAGTTAAACAGTTTTAGTGATTTTAAGTGCGCCTTATAGTGCGAAAAATATGGTATATATATTTGCATAACACAAGCATATGTGTCCACTCCCATGTTGATAAGAGTATTAAATACTGGACATCTCTCCCTTTAAGGTACATTTTGAACAAGTAAAAAATGTGTGATTAATTTGTGATTAACTATTGACAATGATAAATCACAATTAAATATTTGAATCGATGGACAGCCCTAACAGCTATATTCATCAAGAAATAGTAAATGATATTTAATGGCACAGCTCATCTGTGAGCTACCAGTGACATGGTAGAGCTTTGGACAAGGCATCTTTATCTCAGTAGGTTACATAGTCTTCAGGGTTCAAAAATGTCCATTTGGACTGAAAGCCCATTTGTCCAACAGCCTGTTATCCCAAAAACAAATGGCCACTGTTTCAAAGACCCATCGCTCCAAAAAGACACCGTCTGTGCAACAAACAGAAGCACATGGCTAATTATTATGCAAACGATGTCATGAGACCTTCCCCGTGTTTTTCCTACTGGCAAAGGCCTGATCCACCACTCTGCTTTTTATTACTTCTTGCCTTCATTGGTTGGGTTTAGGTACGAGGAGTGAGATTTGTATAGGGTAAGAAAATCAGGGTAAATAGGATGAAGCATGCCTTTGCCACGGTTGGAAAAAAAGAATAATAATAATTTAATAATAAGAAGAATAATTAGTCTTGTGCTTGAGTGTGTATTTTCGGGGCTTCAGAACAGTGGCCGATTGTTTTCGGGATAACGGGCTGTCAGACAAAGGAGCTGTCAGTCCACTGGGACATTTTTCTGATGAGTGGGGTTCCAGAATAATGGTCCGTCGGAACCATGGCACAGCAAAAACATACCAAAAAGACATTTCAGTCATTTACGTACACCAACACAGTCAGTCTGCTGTATTCCTATTCTGTAACTAACAAACACAGGAACCATAAATGTGAATTGGTTCTTACTATTCCAGGCTTGAGACACACCAGGGGGACTCCCTGTCTCATTGTGTTATGTCTACTCTGATATTTACAGTAGCTCTTTATGTGTGTCTTAGTCAACATTGGGTTGTACTTAGCTCCATCATCTCGTCTCCTCTGGTTGCAAAAAAAAAGGCATAGTGACAACCAAAATACCGAACTCGAGGCTACAAAGTGGCAGTCCACAAACCAATGGCTGACGTCAGAATGACTATGTCCTCTTCTTATCTACACTCTGTGATTACAGTTTCTAGGCTCGTTGGTGTTTTGTGGTTGCAAGCAGAACTTTCTGAGAAAGAGAGAGAGAGCTATTTCTATGGGCATCTATAAGGTTTTGAGGTGGTGGACCCTTACAACCAGGATGAAAACCAGCAGAACTGAGGCGTACAGTGAGCTCATGTTTTTACTTTTGACCATAGACAAGTTACAAAAATCACAAAACTTTCACCAGTGGTGGTTCGCAGGCAGATGGACAACAACACTGGGTAACACACATAGCAGACTCCAGGATTGAGATTACGTTGATTCTGCCCTCTCACTGCCACCAGAGACCATCCTCAGAGAGTCTCGATGGTGTCCCTGACACCAGACGGCATCCCGACAGCGTCCCGGCTCCTGATGTTGCTCCTGCTCCTGATGGTGTCCCACTACCTGGAAGCCTCCCTGGCAGCCCTCCTGCAGCAACCTCTTCTGGGCCATCTCACTCCCATACGGTTTGCTAAAATAGCCATACCCCTCCAGTGTGGCAGGTTCTCATCCCATTTCCATTCTGACACCAAATTTTTTGAGGTGGTGGATCCTTACAAACAGGATGAAAAGCACCAGCAGGACTGAGTTCCCTTACAGCATCCCTCTGCGGATTTGACAGGGAATTGTTCATAAATTTCAAAAATATGTGGCACAGTGCTAGTGCAACCTTCTTATGTGAGTGTTCTGATTAACAACTGTGTTTTTTGCCTTATTTTGTTGTTATTTAGCCTTTTTGAGGTTATCGCCAAGATGCTGCTGCAATGGTCCCACAAATTTGGATAATGCAACTCAGTGGTGATTTAGCCATTTAATGCACACACTATATATATATATATATATATATATATATATATATATATATATATATATATATATATATATATATATATATGCGTGTCATGATTTACTGGGAGAAACTAAGAAATTCTGTGTAAAGCCATTCAGCGCCTCCACATAGCCCGCTGATTCGACTAAGATTGGCAACCCCCTAGTAAGAAATATCACTTTATGTGCAGGTTTGCACTTTACAGAAAAGTAAGGAAAACATTGCATAGTTTCAGCTGTCAGATGAGTGTGTCATATCTTATAAAAAGTCTACACACTGTTAAGAGCTCAGAAACTTTTTTTCCACTGAAGATTATATTAGTTGCAGGCATACTGTGAGCTTTGAGTAAAGGACTCAGACCCTGGTATTAATGAACCTGACTCAACTCAAAGGACTGCAAACTTTTCAGGCAATAAGGGAGACAGAAGGAAAAAAGAAATAAAAAAAAAAAAAAAAAAAGAAAAAAAAATTTTAATTAAAATAATTTTTAATTTTAGGGGGTTTAGAAGAATGTGAAAATAATAAGGGGTTAAAAATAAATTTTTTGGCCCCGAATTAAATTTAATTTTTTTTTAAAAAAAGTCTGTAAGAGGGAGAGATGGAATGCTTTCCCCCAAAAAAAAAAATTATTAAAAAAATTATTTTTTTTGGGGATAAATAATTATGAAAAAATAATAAAAAAAAGGGAAGATCTTAAAAAAAAAAAAAATAAAAAAAGAACCTAAGAAAAAAATAGAAAAATAAATTATTAAAAAAAGAAAAAATTATAAAAAAAAATGTGATAGAAAAGAAAAAAAAGAAAAAATAAAAAAAAGAATAGGAGGAGAAAAAATGTTATGAAGGTTTTTAATTGTTTGGGGGGAAAATATTTTAAAAAGGTGGTGGGGGTGTGATGAAGGAGGGGTGGAAATAAAGAGAGGAGAAGGAAAGAGAGGAGAAAAGAGTAAAGAGAAAAGGAAGACAGTGCTTGAAGTGGAAAACAAAAAATAAATATGTACCATATATGTATTCCTCTTATTCACATGTTGCTGTGTGTCGGCCAGTATCAGCAATCTATTGCAACTTCTTCCTATTTATTCATTATTTGTCTGAGCATGTTATACTGTGTCAGTCATAATCAGCTGTGGTTCTGCCAGCCAGGCAGGTATGCAGAGAACACCCCATCTTTCTTTCTCTTTAGGCCCCACGACCACCTACAGTACATGTACAGATTCACACATACACATGTGCACATATGTACAAGCACTACTGGGGGCGGCAGTAGCTCAGTCTGTAGGGAGTTGGCTTGGGAACTGGAGGGTCATCGGTTCAAGTCCCGCCATGGACCAAGAACTGAGTGTGAACTGGTAGCTGGAGAGGTGCCAGTTTACCTCTTGGGCACTGCCGAGGTGCCCCTGAGCAAGGCACCAAACCCCCAACTACTCGGGGCGCTTGTCAGGAGCAGCCCCCTCACTCTGACATCTCTCCATTGTTGCATGTTTGTCCATTTGTGTGTTCAGGTCTGCATGTACCGTGTATAAGTTAACAACAGAGTGAAAAAATTGAATTTCCCCTCGTGGGACTAATAAAGGACTATCTTCTTCTTCTTCTTCTTCTTCTTCTTACCTACACACACACTCACCACATGCGCCAAACACACACTCGCCCACAAACACATTCACACCAACACTTACAGGGAATGAATCTTGTCAGTTTTAATAAATAGTTACATATTTCAAGCTGCTGACGTCGCAGAGAGAAGCAGATCAGAGAGAGAGAGTGAAAGGGTGAGAGAGATAGAGGGTGGGAGAGAGTACAGAGAGAGGGTGGGGAAAGCCGTCCTGCTCAACAATATAAAATCTAACTGAACGTTGACTTCTCTCTGCTGTGTTCACGGATGACAGAAAGATGTATGTGGAGGGTAATGTTATGTGTGTGTATTTGAGAGGGAAAGGGGAGAATGTCTGCGTGCGGGCATAATGAACAGATTTAAAGTAACTCGGTGAAGAAATGAGATGAACGACCCAAAATTCAGGAGCTCCTTCGCGCTGAAACGAGCGCGTGGCGGCTGTGTTAGCTGTTGTGTTACATTTCGGCATCCATGTTAACAGGTTTGAGCGTTCACACTGCCCGCGTGAGACACGCCTCTGATGTGCGTCGCAGCTGCATGTCTTCCAGAGATTCGAGGTCTCGCCTATTTTTGAGTCACGTGCATTTCATGGCAGCAACAGCGAAAGTGATCGTTTGACTGTTTATTGACATCATATCAGCAACATTACTACACTTTTTATATATATATATATATATATATATATATATATATATATATATATATATATATATATATATATATATATGTCTGTAGCAAATGTCACAGACATGAAAAAAAGTTGAGTTGTATTTTTAAATCATCACTTCCTGCTGTCATTTCAAAATAAAACCCTTCAAGCATTTTTTTCTGTGGGCAGAACTACTTTATTTGTTAACACAAGGCTTTTATTCTGAAATATGTGCAGGACAGTGTTGTAGAGCCTGCAGTGACTTACAGGGCTCTATGAATGAATACAGTACAGGATTTCAGTTGTGGATTATTAATATTATTGACGAATGGTCACACGTTTCTTGACCTTTCTCTGTCTAAAGTAAATATATCTAACATTTATAATGACACGATCATGGTCATTATCAGGGTCAGTTTCTATGTAAAAAGAACAGCAGCAGCAGAAAAGCTGCAGAAACACAACAGACGCGTGAATCACACAGCCGTGAGGTAACGCAGCCGCCACGCGCTCGTCCGGCGTCAGGCGTGTCTTCCAGGGATTATACCATCGTCATCTCTGTGTGTGTGTGTGTGTTTGTGTGTGTTTTACTGATGTTGTGGGGACATACACAGTCACACTGCGGGACTTACCTAATTTTGGGGACAAAATCCTTGTCCTCATAATGTAAGTCATTACATTGGTAAGGTCTTGGTTTAAGGTAAGAGTTTAAGGTCAAACTTGTTTTTGTTATATACTTTATTTTTTTCAAGATTCTTTTCATATATGCAATTTACAGTTCATATTTACAAAAAATAAAAAAAACAAACTTTTAAGTAATGAGCTTAGAAATGAACAAAGAAACAAAACAATATGTTCACAAAAGAAAACATTGGCATTAGAAATTACATAAAAAATGAAATAGAAAAAAGTGGGATGAAAAAATAAAATAAAGGGGGACAGAGATATAACAACTAGCTTGGATGCTGTATTCAAGTTTGTACATTAGATTCATTTACATACTGTGAATATCGGCATAAATAAGTACACACATTTCCAAATCTACACTTATACAAACTGTATGCATTTATATAGACACATAAATATACACATACATTCATACATACACATAAACATACCCACATCCATATAGATATTTATAAACCCACTTCTACGAGTTGTTTGAGGGTTAAGTCTTAAATAGTTTTAAGGGTTAAGGAATAAATTTTATCGATAAAGGTCCTCACAATTATAGCAGTACAAACGGTGTGTGTGTGTGTGTGTGTGTGTGTGTGTGTGTTTAGTTGACGTAAGCAGCCCATGGCTCAAGGCTCGCTGAGTTACCATGGCGACCGGTTGGCTGTGTTGTAGAATGCCCGGTGGCTGCTGGGCTCTTCTGTACCTCTCTCTGTCTGTCAGCCTGTCTCCATCTCTCTCTTATTGTGTCTCATTCTCTCTCTCTCTCTCTCTCTCTCTCTCATAAAAGAGCATCTCCTCTGCTCAGAGCAAATCAGCTTGAGGAAATGAGATTTGTTCCGGAGGTCGAGACAGAGTGACACAGAGAGAGGAAGACTCTCTCTCTCTTTTCTTTTGTGTCCCCCTCTCTTCCACTTATTTTATCCTTTGAAGCTTTTGCTGTTCTATTCTCATACATACAGTATACACGTCACGTACCACTCGTGACGTACACAGACAATTTAAAAGCACAGGATTTGTACTATTTGAACAGACAGGTTGACTTAAACTTATTTATTTCATTTATAACAGGATGTGATAACAGAGAAAGACACAAATCAACTGTGTCCAACATTGGAGCTGCAGTCCACTGAGCAGCTTTCTGGCCTCAGTGCCTTGCAGGGAAGCCCCTCAGTCATTCATTCAGTTGGTACCTCCATCAAGACGAGCCCAGGGATTTGAACCAGAGCGAGTCCAGCCACACATAAAGCTGCTAAGTGATTGACCCATCCACCACCCGACTTCCTGCCTTTAGCGGACTTCTCACTCTTAATACTCAGCCAATTCTCATTCCCAGGGTATCAAATGCTGCAGGTTATCCCTCGGTAGCTCCCGCGTATTGATTGGTAAAGTTTAACACCAGATGCCCTTCCTGAACGTCTCTTAGGGGGATACATGTTTTGGTGGTGGGAGGAAACCGGAGAACCCTGGAGAAACCCATGCAAACATGGGGAGAACATGCATTCTCCACAAAGATAGGCTCTGATTCCCAGGCTGTCAAACACCGAGGCTCTGTCACAACAGTCGGCTACTGCCGCACATAGCACACTTCAGCGCCAGTACGAAACACACTGGGTGTTCCATTAGGTACAATGTAAACCCATCTATGGCAACAGTAAACACTCCGGGAGTGTGGTGACACAGTTTAAAGAGCAAAAAGAGATGCACCAGGAGGGCAGGAGGGGAGGTAAATGGGTTCTACAACACAAGGCTTTAATCCAGGAAAACCACTGTTCATGTACTGTGTCCTGTTAATCAGCTGTTCGTTCATGTCCCGTGTTCACAACATTCAGTGTCATTTTCTCTCTACAAATGTCATAGTCTTAAGCCCAACCATGTATTTCTTTCCTATGCCTAACTGTGGTGGTTTTGTTGCCTAAACATCAAAGTATGTGTTGGGTTGATATGAGAGCATGTTGTAAAACTATGCCCGCTGCTCTGAACATCTCGTAGTAACTAATTCTAATGATGGTTTTATGTTGGAGTTATTTGAAAGCCCGGTGCATATCAAAACGCTTAGGTTCACTGCCCAAGTGTTGGTATTTGACTGTATGAGAGGGAGACCAGGCTCACTGAAACACTGTAATTCTTGGATTTTACGTCTTGTGTTGTTTCATGTGTTATTTAGCAGCTGGAAAGCGCCAAAACGAGACCGAGGATATGGCTGGATCGCGTATGGTCAGATGTGAAGTTGTGGCTTAATTGTTACAAAAATAGTGGTCACATCTATAATGTTAAATCCAACGATACATGTCCACCAGGTCTGGTGAGGACGCTAGGGGATGCACTGCTCCACTCAACTGGCCATGCAAGCACTAACGTACCCTATGGTGAAATGCATATATGTGCCCTTTCAAATAGGAAACAACATGGCAGCCTGCTCAACAACTTTCTGTTATTCCTTCTAAACAATCCATCAAAATCTATTTAAAACAAGGGTATGAAATAGATTATGCTGCTGCAGAATCTTGTTTCATTTTAGAGCTAGGTCGCCTAGTTTCCCATCTTGGTACAAACTTCGTGAGCCTGATGTGTCACGCTTGATTGGCTCATTTGTATAAAGGACTGGTCCCCACCTTGTTAACACTCGGCCCACCAATTGTGTAACTTCATCATTCAGCCAGTCAGGGACCGACTTTTGGATTTACAGGGCTGGACCTGTAAATCTAAGATACTTTATCACACAGATCAGTAAAACTAAATGTCTGTTGTCTGTTTGTTTATTGTCTATATAATGTTAAACATATATTTAAAGGAGATGCTGGGCTTATTGTAGATTACAATGTTTTCAGAAAGTATCCAGACCCCTTTGCTTTTTTGCATGTTGTTATGTTGCAGGCTTGTGTTAAAATAATTTTTCCCCTCATCAATTAACACTTCCTTTAAAAAGGAAAAACTGAATATCACATTGACTTCAGTATTCAGACTCTTTACTCAGTACTTAGTTGGCAGTGATTACAGCATTGGGCGTCCGGCTCCAGAGAGAGTCGTGGTTGGTCTAAAGGAGGCCACTGTGCTCTTGGGGACCTTCAGACCTCCAGATCTCTGCCTCAACACGATCCTGTCTCTGAGCTCTGCAGGCAGTTCCTTCGACCCCACGGCTTGGTTTTAGCTCTGATATGCATTGTCGGCTGTGAGACCTTATATATACAGGTGCCTTTCTAAATTATGTCCAATCAATTGAATTTACCACAAGTGGGATCCAGTCAAGCTGGTGAAACTTTTGAATAAATTTGCAACAATTTCTAAAAGTCTGTTTCTGCTTTGTCATTATTGTGTATTGAGTGTAGATTGATGAGGAGAAAAAAATCATTTAAACAATTTAAGCCTGCAACGTAACAAAACGTGAAATCTGGCCTGGGAACGCCTTGTGATCCCCCAGAAAACGATGCTGGGGAGAGGGAGGTCTGGACTACTTTAGACGGCTGCCGTCATGACAGATAAGAGGTAGAAAATGGACGGACGGATTCTTAAATCAATTGAAACGCAGAATTTATAAATTGGATAAGAAAACTCTGTGTTGACTACAATGTTTAAAAATGGACCATCACTTTGAAAAAAAGTGCTGCTCAGTTAAACACACTTCTATGAATTATCTTCCTCCTTATTTCCCTCCACAATCTCCCACTCAACTTGTCTTTCCAGAGTGTTAGTCTCTCTCCCTAGGCTGTTTTTTTTTTTTTTTTTTTTTTTAAACTGCCGCTGTGAATAAATAAATGCTAAATCAGCCCTCTCTCGATGTGGTAATTCACAGCACTGAGGGCCGGAGTGAATTCTAAGGCAAGCTGAGGAGGCAGAGACTTTCTCACAGATCCAACTCGAGGCAGATCAACATAATAAACAGCTGGAAAAAGCCAGACATATAATGTGAAATTTGTAAAAATCAGCAAGCAATCACATAAAAGTCGGATTGCTCAGATTATTTCACTCGCATAGAAAAATAGAAACAAATACCAGAGTAACATGAGGACACATAAACCACATACAGATACACTAAATATGTAAAGATCTGCAAGATGCCTGTGACATCTTTGACATGACACAACAGACAAATGAATAGATGTTTATGTAGACGGGAGCATGAGATGAATGTGCACACGAGCACGCACATAAAGACACATCAAGACCACTCCAAATACACCAAATATGCAGAGATCAGCAAAATGAACCATGGAATCACTGACAACAATTAACAGCTCTCCTTGTAAAGACGCTGCTTTATCTACCTTTATTAGTCCCACAGTGGGGAAATTCAATTTACACTCTGTTTAACTCATACATGGTACATGCAGACCTGAAACACACACACATGCATTAATGGAGAGATGTCAGAGTGATGGGGCTGCTCCAGACAAGCGCCCTGAGCAGTTGGGGGTTTGGTGCCTTGCTCAGGGGCACCTCGGCAGTGCCTGGCAACATAAAACCTTAAGGAGAGAGTGTGTGTGTGTGTGTGTGTGTGTGTGTGTATTTACACATGTGATGTAGTAATAGCAGTAGTACATAAACTGTATGTACTGCATGTTGACCATTTTAAAGAAAATAAATAATTGGAAAGAGAGGAGAAAAAAATGTACATTTGGTACATTGTACACATGGCATCAAGTTGATCCCATTTTTTACAGTATCCTCTGAATTTAATGTGCAAAGAGATGGAAAGAACGAGACAGATCCACACAGAGAGAATACACAAAGATAAAGAAAAGGACAAATGTAGAGAAGAAGAAATGGTGAGGAAGAAATGCCTGTAGTGTTTTTCTCATGGACGTATTGTGTTAAACAAAACACAGCATCCCAAAATTGATTAGCTGACATTTCCAAAGCTAACACTGGATACACACACACACACACACACACATACAGATGCACACACCTATTTATTTCTCACATTCACTCCTACAGAACCGACAGTGGGCTATCATCATGCCACCCCAACCAAGTGGGGACCTCTGTCTCTGGTCATTTTGAAAAAAAAAAAAAAAAAACAAAATTTAAATGGAAAATTGACTTTTAAGTTCTTTTCCCAGATTAATACTGCAAATGTGCTTTTTATTTTTTATTTATTTATTTTTTTGATAAATTGCATCCTTGAGCAATGTCTACCTATCAAAGAGGCGACCTCCATCCACAGCACGTTCTCATTTCCTCAACATAATTTTAGGAGACTATGCTGGTCCTACAGATAGTCAGGGTACAGTATGAAACTTGATGCATGTTAGCGATGGGTAAAAGGACAGTGGTGTATTGTGATGAGTTGACAGGCATAAACCCAACGACGTAACACTATCAGATTTAATCACATTGGATACGTTTGTACACTGAGGTACACAAGGCAGTAATGCTGACAGAGGGCAGAGACAAAACTGAAGAAGAAATAGATTACTATGGTTCAACATAAAAAGACACAAGAAAATTAATGAGAAAAAGGCAACAGAGCAAAACACACTGATCCCAGCTGTTGAGAGACTTATCTTACCATAGTAAGTATTCACTTTCACTTGACAGCTGTAGTTGATACCTAATGCTTCAGTTCCTCACTGAATTTACCATTCACATAGCATGCAGTACACTGGACTGATGTTAATGATTAAAATTTAAAATGAGATATCCTTAATATGGAAGGAGAGAAACAGGAAGAAGAGCAAGGATAGGAAGAATTAGCCTGCTGGGCTGTGGTGCTATCAGTGGCTCTGAATATGCAACTGATGGTATATAGATCTATCCCTGCACTAAGCTCTTTGTGGTCGTGGTCCAAAAGTCTGAGAGAGAGAGAGAGAGAAGAGAGAGAGAGAGAGAGAGAGAGATGGATAAAGGGAACTGATGAAGGAAGAGAGACAAACGTGAGCCAAGAGGACAGTGAGAGTGAATAAAGATGGAGAGAAAGTGAGATAAAATGAATGGATTAGACATGGAGCAATGGAGGGAGAGAAGGCAAGATAAAAGGGCAGAGCTAAGGACAGAGAAATGGAAAAGAGAATTTTCCATAAAAAAGAAAGGGGGGAAAGATGGATGGACAGGTTGAAAGGTGAGGTAACACAGAGGTGAGGGATAAGAGCGATAGGCATTTTGAAGTATAATGCGATCACTGACATTTCAATCAGAGGACTTTGTTCCAATGTATTTCCCCATTTTCTCCGTCTTTTTGGAAGGTGCAGTAAAGATGAAAAAAGTGCCATAAAGTTAATGGCGAATGGTACTAAAATGTTATACTTTGCCATATTGCCCTTGGGGCATTTTCTATCTCTAACACAAAGGCCATAGAGTAAGAGGTTTCCACAACATATGACATTTAAGCAGTCCATTTAAAATATTATTGTGTGTCTCTGAGTCTGGGAAACCTTCTTTCTTAACCCTTTAACCACTACTGACTCCTACATGTAGAAAATGTTGAAAGCATGGGAGCAAATAGGAAAACCAAGAGATACAAAAATATGAGTGCTGGAGTACATAGCATGGAGAAGGATTATTATGATAATGATAAATACCCTTATGAAGTGAAACACCGTTGCCTGCTAATACATACAGTTTTTTCCAATGATCTAAGTGGCTCGTCTGTCCTTAAGGTTGCTTTGTCTATGTAGTCTGAGATACCAGGTCTTATGCCTAATTTATGTTTGACACATCCACGAGGGTGGCCAGTGTCATCATACCATCAGGTATCTCATGCAACCAGCTTGTCTGTGCACATCCGACATTTTCCAACTACATGGAAAGGAGTTTTCAAAGCACTGCCGTCTAACGGTCGGGACAGACAGGGTGTGTGAGCAGTGTGTGACGGCTGCCTTGCTTACTGCTGCATGTCGTTCGCGTATGGTGTCTGACAGGGTCTCTCAAGCCCCCAGGAAGAACACCGGTCATTGATCCTAATTTTCATAGTGGCCAAACGGTGGTACTACAACTTGATGTCAATAGGCCCAATAAGACTTTTTCACAGACTTACATTGGGAATACATGTCTTTAACTCAGTGGATATTTTTTGAGCTAAATCAACACAGGTCTATTACAAATTTAATGTGTTCTCTATTCCTTTCCACAAATGAGCTGTTGATGCATCTTAGTACAGCCAGTTGATAGTAGTTTCCCTTCCTGGTTGATGGCTGTGTCTGTATCAGCACTCTAACACGTGCCCTGCTAGCCTCAAGTTTAATGCAACATTGGTAAAAATGCTTCCGGTCTTCGAAGCCAGTTTTACCAATTGGCTCTCACTGGCTGCTTCGGGGAAATGGCGACATGCCTTACAAAGCAGAGCATCTCTTGAAGTGCTGCACTCTAGCTCTCTAACTTGCCATATCACCGCCATTAAAACTCCTTGCTTTGCCTGCTATAGTTGTGACTGGGAATGAGCTGAGTTTGGGCTGGCTCAGAGGGTCATCAACGGTGGCCATGTCTGATGGAGCTGCCTCCTCAGTGCTGGCCCAACGCTTAGCCGAGCTTAAAACAAAGAATGAAAACAATGCTACTAAAATACAATTCATTCATTTTCATTATTTTGCATTTGCATATATAATTAGCCTAACATATGGTGCATATACCTGTACATTGGCACGGAGGGAAGGCAGACGGAGAATGAAACGCTGCTGGTGAAGGGGAAATGTTTGAATTAAAATTAGCACAGCTGTCCAACTCATTACTCACGATCCCTGGCTTCTGAACATCTGAATCCTCATCCTCCCGCTCACGATGTCTTTTTGAGACGAACTTTATTAAATTGCTTTGTTTCATCTCGTCTTAATCCAGATAAGCAGGAAGTTTCTTCTGTGAAATGTACTCAAAGTGAAGGAGGGGGTGGGGGAGGGGCAAGAGGCTGTCAGCAATCTGACTGCGAAAGTCACTTCATCATGTGGTTAAGAAGAATCAATAAACAAGAACTGTTTTAGTTTTTACTGGTCAAGTAGTCAGATAATTGGAACAGAATGCAGTGACTGCCCACTCCTTATGTTGAAAAGTAACTGGATATTACACTGGGTGATCAATCAGAAAAGGAAGCCTTCTTATTGGATGGGCCTGACTGCGGCCCACCTAGGCCCACCCAGGTCCACCCAGGCCCACCTAAAGCTACGTGGCAGATTCTAATAGCCCTTATTTAAATCACCAGGTCTAAAAGTTGTAAAACGCACTAATAGCCAAATCCAAAGTTATTTCTCGTCCTCTGTTCTTGTGAATGGGACCCAGACTCAGGCTGGGGCGAGGGCTGGGACGTGGAGTTAACAAGCCACGACCCCGGCTGTGAGACGGCTGCGACCCCGTGACTGAGCCATGTGACTGAGCGGATACGACTGCACCGAATCACGAGAAGATCTGGGTACTTTGGCCACTGAGCACGCGAAGCCAACCTTCCAACACTGTATCCAGTTTTCTTAATACATCCATAGTGTATTTGCCGCTGGGCTGCTGCTGCTGCCAGTCCTTTCTGTCTACATTGAGTTTGAAGAAGAAGAAGAAGAAGAAGATCTACCTTTATTAGTCCCACAGTGGGGAAATTCAATTTACACTCTGTTTAACTTATACATGGTACATGCACACAAACACACACACACACATGCAGTAATGGAGAGATGTCAGAGTGAGGGGGCTGCTCCAGACAAGCGCCCCGAGCAGTTGGGGGTTTGGTGCCTTGCTCAGGGGCACCTCGGCAGTGCCCAAGAGGTAAACTGGCACCTCTCCAGCTACCAGTTCACACTCAGTTTTTTTTGGTCCATGTCGGGACTTGAACCGGTGACCCTCCGGTTCCCAAGCCAACTCCCTACAGACTGAGCTACTGCCGCCCCCTTTTTTTTTTTTTTTTTTTTTTTTTTTTTTTTAATTTTTTTTTTTTTTTTGCCTTTCATAATGACCACATCATTTCATTATAAATACTATTTCTATTTATTTTAGACAGAACAAGGTTAAGAAGCCATCACCTGTAAATATGCCAGAGTAAAAGCCTTGTATTGACAAATGGAATTCTGTCCACAGGACTAAATCAATAAATAAATAAATAAATACTTGATGGCTTTTATTTTGAAACAAGGTATTGATTTAAAAAAAAATATACCTTTACTTTTTGTCTTGTCTGTGACAAGACAGACAGTAGCTCAGTCTGTAAGGACTTGGGTTAGGATGTGGAGGACCCGGGTTCAAATCCCCCATAGACCAAGACCAACTGGTTGCTGGAGAGGTGGCAGTTTACCTCTTGGGCACTGCCGAGGTGCCCCTGAGCAAGGCACCAAACCCCCAACTGCTCTGGGCGCTTGTCAGGAGCAGCTCCCTCACTCTGACATCTCTCCATTGACATGTATATGTACTGTGTGAACAACAGAGTGTAAAACTGAATTTCCCCACTGTGGGACTAATAAAGGAATATCTTTCTTTCTTTCTTTCTTTCTTTCTACAGATAGAGATGCTGAAACGGTAGTAATGTTGCTGGTATGATGTCAATATACTGTCAAAAGCATATTTTCACTGTCTGTTGTTGCTGTGAACTGAAAACAGGCGAGACTTCAGCTCTCTGGAAGAGATGCAGTTGACAGCGAAGCCACGCTGCTCGCGCAGGAAGTATGGCTGCTCTAACCGGTTAACATGGACACAGAAATAAAAAAACAACAGCTTCTGCAGCTGCCATGTGCTGCTGACGTTCCCTGTGCGTCCTGGCTGTAAGTGGACAAATATTACATGCAGTATTCCCCCTTCTCTCTTCTTTTTCTCTCTCTCTCTCTCACAACAAGCTCCATCCTCTCTCTGTGATTGCCTACATCCTCAAAATGCAATCAAAAAAACACAGATAATCATTTCCAAAATTCACAACATGTTTTGAGTACACTAGTTTTGTGTAGGTTGTGATTGTTGGACAAGCTGTGTAAGGTGTGTGGCGGCAGCACATTGACTGTCACTGCTCAGCCTGAGTCACCACAATGCACCAAAGAGGTGGAGACTGATGAGGCTTTAATGGCCCATCAGCACAAACAAGAGGACACAGAAGCTCTTGGCTGTGGGATTTAGAGAAAATAGAGGCCGAAAGAGCCTGGCGGTCCTAGTGTTAAAAGAAGGAAATTTAGGTTGCTAATTGAGAATTATAATCTCATTTCTTATGTACAGAACTTCTGGCAGGACTTACGATGCAAAACACAATCATTTCACTACTAATCACTACTCCAGTAGCTGGCAATATGAGACAGACAGCAATGGAGCTCAAGAGCACTTTCACTTTGAAGTGGATTCATCACAAAGAGTACTTTATTCTACTACTACATTTGTTTTTTAAATGACTGAAATTGTGTCCTGGCAGGATACAACCCGACCACAAAACTACAGATCAAACGGCGACGACAGGTGGATGCCAGGAAGTTACTGTGGATTTATGTGGATTGGAGAAGAGACTTGCTGTTGGCATAATGCTGGTGAGCACAGAAGTGGAGGAGGGCTGCCAGAGCTGTGCCAAAAAAGCAGACCGGCACACTGGCATCAGACGGCACATAGACACACACAGGATCCCAATTCTTGGCTTGGTTGATACAGTACTTCCCTTGCAACTGTTGTTGCAGCTCCTGCTTGGCTCAAAGTACCTCTGTGAGATTATCTTGTACTGAGGGGATGGGCCCGTGGTTTTCATGCAAATTACACACACACACACACACACACACACACACACACTGGAAAAATATTGAATGAAGAACAGAGGAAATATTGATTAGGACAGATGGAACAGATGAAGTAATATTCAATCACAGTAAGCATGAGCCAAAAAAAAGACAGACTGGGCTGACATGGTTTTGTAGGGGTCATGCAGGATTCTGGACAGGCTGGAAGTTCAGCTGTGGTAATGACACATCACACATCAGCTGCTTTGCTGTTCTGTTCTCAAGTCTCATTCGCTTGGATTTCTGTTGTTATTTCTCCCGTTCACTTTCTTACTTGATTCATATCATGGAGAGGAAAGTTCACTGCTGTATTGGCAGCCTCAGTTACCGAAGCAGATATCCCCTATCAAGACAAATCATTATACTGTAAGGCTATAACTGAAAATGATCCAAAACCCTTGGCTTCAGTTTGGACAAGGGACACAGCTACGCTCATTATTGTTCTCCACATACAGTAGAATAGAATACAATAGAACAGACTTATAATACTTTGGGTTGCAATAATGCAACAATGAGGAGACAAAAGAGAGAGATGAGATAAAGAGAGAAAGGATGTTCAGGAAAAGTGATGCATACCTAACTAGAGTTAAACAATGAATTTGGTGTGGATATTAGAAAAGTGTGCAAAGTAATTACTCTCCAAATCCTCAATTCTTATTGACTTTCGATTCTGAGGTCACAATTTGATTTGATTTGTAAAGACTACGGATGCATGCAAGTAGATGCGGGCAGAGAGAGAGCTTTTGATTTTGATGGTCAAGATTTGAAGCCGATTTTCCTCGATTTCGTGAACTTGTGACACCCTTAGTAGTGACATAGTTATGCTTTCAAACTGTGGGCCATTATGGGGATGGTCTAAACAGTTCTACTGATTGAAACTGAAACAATCAAAATCCAGGACTAGTGTAAACAGGATTAAGTGTATGAACTGCCTGAAAGTAGTCATCTTTCATCCTGTTCTACTTCTTGGCTCCCGATGCACAGTCAACGCCACTGGTGTGTGTGAACTGGTGTGTGTGTACTGGTGAATGGCTTTGCCTGGTAGAAAAGTGTAAATGTAAGTCTACTCCATTTACCACTGTATGAAATTATGGAAACTATTTTGTCTGTACTGTACAATAACTATATAATGCACATTGGTTAGATTGACCCTATCCCCCTAATTTAACACCTGTCACGCAGTCTGGCAAAACAGCTCAGTGTTCAGCTCTACACATCTACTGAAGATTCTGCCCTCTTTGTACTTCACTATAAGTGATCAACACTTAATTGCCCTCAGCACATGCCAGCACACAACTCTCCATCTGCACTTGTTCCCACCCACAGCGCCTTTCAAAGTCGAGGTTTTAAGGGAAGAGGCAGTGAATTTCAATTTGTTAAATCTTGTCTCAGTTGTTTCTTTTGCGAACAGATCAGGACTGAAGCAATCAGCGTCATGTCTGGGAACATTTGAATAGAGTCTTATTCTTATGCGGTTTGGAGGTAGTTCTTAGCAGCTGGATGGTCTAACTGCCTGTCTGCACTATACAGCCCTATCACAGGATCGTCGTAGCCACATTGCTATGTCCACTCCATGGCTGCCACTAGCGAGACTTAGGCTTTCTCTTGCAATTCCACAGTAGTTTTGTTTGATAGAGACTTGAATCGTCCTGTTGTATACCACATGGCAAATGGTACAGATCCACTGAAGACGATAGGTCTTAGTATTAAAATTTATTAGAAACAGCTGGTTTTTCTTTCTAGTTGGAACATGCATTACTATCTCAGTGGTCACTATGTGCATTATATATGTAAAGTACAGTTCAGACAAAATAACTTCCATAATTTCAAACAGTGGTAAATGGATAAGACTTGCAAGGTTTACAAGGTGTAGTCACATTTTAAAGATTCTTTTCTGGAAAGAAATGCAAATGATCATACCTTACTGTTAATGTGTTTTTAAGCAGCTTCAGCATGTGACTACTTTTAGGCAGTTCATACACTTAATCCTGTTTACATTAGTCCTGTATTTTGACCGCTCCAGTTTCAGTCAGTAGAGCTGTTCAGACCACCCACATCATGGCCCACAGTTGGAAAGCGTAACTGTATCGCTATCTCGCCCTGCTTCACAGCAAACACATTTGCAGTGTATCTGAAAATTAAGTGTCGTTATAAAATTAAACACTCCATTTGGGTGAAAAAATCTACTTGTATTCACTGAATGACAGCAAAACAAAGTATGGCATTGAGCGATGGTATCTGTGTACTTGTTTAGGTACACAGGTACTTGGTTTTTAATGGTATCCCCCAATTTACAATCATTCAGGTTTTCTGGAAAAGGTTCACTTCTCTCCACAATTCCCTTTATTTCGCTTACTCAGATATTATGATCATTAAAGCTTTTGATCTCCCTTTTGAGTATGGCTGTTGGGAACAATATAAACTTGAATATTGTTCCTACCAAGCCATGCTTACAGGTCCGATGGGACATTTTTTGGACTATCAGCGTTTTGGAATAATGGGCCATTGGAACAACGGGCAGTCCCCACTTTTCTTGTCTCAAGAGTGTATCCTGATTGATCTGATCAGTTTATAAGGTGTTTTGAAATCTAGCAGTATAGTGTATACAGTATGCATATATGTATATATCACATAGGAGAACTTGATGTACCTATTATTTGAAGAGAGTCCTCTGATTTATTTTATGTCCTGGTTGGCAGTGTCCTGGCAGTGTGCCCAGTCTGTCAGTGCTTTCTCATTTTCCTTTTTTTTTAATATACCGTAAGTGATCTGTTTCAAGCTTTCAATGTGCTCCTTCAAATAGATTTTTAGGCAGCATGAACACCAGCTGCCGGTAGCAGATTTGAAAAGTCACTAGCACATGTATTTGGCATTGCTGTAATGCGGTATTTCATGCTCCATGTTGCTCCCTGTGGTCTGGCACTTCCTCGGTGTTGTGGCGTAAAGTGTTTTCTGGCAAAAAGAAAGAAACATGCAGTTCTATTACGTCTCAGTTGTCAGCTCAACATGACTCAATTATCTATTTACAACATCTGAACCAAAAAAGGACATGCGGCTATAAGGCAGGTTCCATTTAAGTTAAGTGAGGAATTCTGTGAAAGTCAATTTAAATTAGAAAGTATTAGCCTGACAGAGACAAATGAGGCCAGAAAAACACAAGACAAAGACAAATAAAAGCATGAGGAAATCAAGACTGAGTAAAACCCAACTCAAGTGTACCATTTGAAAGGCCAAGTGCCCTGAATAATGTAACAGCCTTTTCCTCTTCCCTGGCTAACAGGGCACTTCTTAGCATTCTTAAAAGATGCTTTTCAATTAAGCCTGACTTGGTGATAGTAATTTGTATGCTAATGTACATGTGTGTCCCGGCCTGACTGCCCGTGCAAGAAGCTGTTGAAGAATCAGAGGACGAGAATGTGATAAAGACACAGCGAGAGGCAGATACCTCAGACTTGAATAAAATTCACACCGCTTTATTAGAATGACCAATGGCCTAAAACAAACTTCTTAATCAGCTAAAAGATAAGAAAGCCCACAGTCTGAAAGCTCTAAAGCTAATCTGAGCTTGATTTATTTTGTTTTTACCTTATTTACAATGAACACAGAATTTCAAGTGCTTCAGTTTTAGAACCAGTGTATGCGTATGAATGCCACAATAATGTCCAAGGCATTTAGCGTGCAATAGGAACGGCTTTCTTGATTTCCGGGTGTCCTTTATATGCCATTTGTCCTGCATTGACTGCAATGTAAACTCATCAACGTATGACTGCTAAAATAAGAGTTAGTGACAAAGTATAAAAAGTGAGAAAGGCCACTTATGCTTGATAGGCAGGTGAGGTGGACGGGTCCAACAAACACAGGACTTTTAAACGGGAGACCCGTGTTCAAGACCAGTGTTGACTGGTGTTTTGTAAGTTATATTAGTCACAAAATGATGGTTTTGTGTTTTATGTTTTTGGGATATGTTTTCACTAGTTGTGTAACATTGAATTCTGTACGTATTTTTCTTAGTTTATGTGCTTATTTTAAGCCCAACCGTAACATTAATTAACCTGACTAGTGGTTGTGCTGCAACCAAAAGTGTATTTACCAATGTTTATTGTACAGTATGTATTATGGTTAATACACTGGTTTTATTGCTGGCCGTAAAAGACATTTTTCATATAATCTCATGATTAATCAGAATGACTCATTCACAACCAGGGGAGTTGTTGTAAATGTCCTTGAAACTTGCATCCACTGTTTGAATCAGTGGAGCATTTTATAGCACTGAAATTATACAATTTTCTTCATTTGTGGGCAGTTAACTACAAACACAGCTACATTGTTTTGTTACTCAAGGGCATATTGGGAACCGTGGAGCTGCTATTTATAATAATAACTGTCAGTTGCTGCTGTAGCCATGTAGTAGTATGCGTCTAAGGGTGGCAGCGTTGCTGTGTGGGTCCACCACATTGTTCCAGACTCAAATATTTCAACTATTAAATGAATTGCCATGTGCTTTTGTACAGTCACTCATGGTCCCCAGAGGATGAATCCTTCTGGCGTTTGGTGATTCCCCCTACTGGCACCATATTTGTGCTATAGGGTGAAATATCTTGAGAACCGTGGGATGGATTGCTAGACATTGTGATAACTATATTGAAGGTCCTGAGCAACCCGTTCTCACTCCCAATTTGTCAAATGCCACTATTTGGCAAGTGCCCCTTGACAGTAAAAGCTGACGCACAGAGGCGCCCTTTAGCAAGGGGATGTGATGAACCGGGCTTTCAAACAATATCTATCTCTAATGTAAACCCATCCACTGCCTTACTCAACGCAATAGAGTCCATGTAGGACATACGGAGGGGTGGTAGATGGGTCAAACAAACACAAGACTTTCAACCAGGAGACCACAGTTCATGTTCAGTAAAAGTAACGTTGACTTATTTTGTCTCTGCAGTCTTTAGTCATGTGACTCATCAGTATCATCAGCCCCATGAGTCATGCGAGTCTCTAGACAGTGAAGCTAACATCAGCCATGACTGTTTCCTAATGTACCTTAGTGTTCATGTTGCCTGAGCCTAACTTCATGTGAAAATGGAAGTTTATTTTGAAAGGACACTGTGTGCTATGTGATGATCATATATTGACTCGCAGACCCTGGTCCATCCAAAAGTAATGATGAAAAGTAAGAGTTTTACACAGGCGTCGGTCTCTGATGCCAAGGGGCACTGACCAAGCGACAGTATTTTACGAGTTAGGAGCAGTGTTGTCCTGGGAGTCTCTGACATTTGATGCTCTTACTGAGGATCTGCATTTTATAACTTAAAGTGTGAGTGTGGGGTTTTTCTCCAGAAGTGAGGGGGGGTATGTCCTACACTTTAGTGTCCTACTGAAAGGTTATAGTAGGTCCTCATGAAAAGTAAAATTAGATTTCTGGAAGAATTGTCATCATGGTTGAAAGAAAGCAAAACCGAATGTTGGCTGAGAGAACTGCCTCACATTCATTCAACATTTCCCCAGAACAGCCACGGTATTTAATGTTAAATACTGAGCACTTGTGCTGAAGCAATTGGGGGTTAAATGCATTGCTCAGGGGCACCCCAGAAGTCATTCATGTTCCATAGCAAGACTTGGTTTCAAAAACCAATTAGGGCTAACATTGCCCACTTTTCTGAAGCATCCATCAGTAGACACCTGCAAAACTCATGACAAGAACCACTTTTAGTCTGAACTACTGCCGACCTTCTGTTCTGTGTCTTTGTGCCTAAGTGAGACACCAGACCTTGATGGCTTATCTTAGCTTTACCCTCCAAGTTCCTGTCCCAACTACTACTCTCTATATCACTCTTTGTCTTTTCCTGAATTAATGTACATTCATCTCCAAAATGTAAGTGGATTTACAGACAAAAAAAAGCTGTGATATTCAGCTTAAAAAAAGAGCAAGTATGAATGAAGCAGCTGCAACACATTATAGTGTCAGAGTTCGCCAATACACTGTATCACCTTTTTCCACCTTAACAGGAATTATGCTGTGCCCATGGAAAAGGCTGGCTTTGATTGGCTGACAGGTGTATGTTAAAAAAGGATACTACAAAAAGCACAGGTGGAAGAGAGGCGCACACAAGTGGGAGGTTCATTCAAATGAGGGAGCGCAATTTATGGTATTTTGGTGGAAACTGGATCTTTGACTTTGTGCTGAGAATAGACATCTCAGAGCACATCTGTCTCAATCTGCTGCCAATGTGAAGATTTTGTCCATAAGAACAAACTACATACTTGCAGCAAATGCACCAATTCAACCTGCAACCAGTAGATGCATTTAAATCAACATTAATAATGTACATTTTAATGTGTTTAAAACAAGAACATTATGAAAGTATTAAAGGATTATTGATCTATGAATTAAGCAGGGACTCTTATAGTATCTGTTGTCCACAGCTGCTTCATACTGTATGAAAATCTTCGTCTCCAGTTCAATAAATCCAGGCAGCAGGACTCATGTTGATAAGTTTGCAGCCTCTCGTTCGAGAGGTGCTGCATCAGAGTGTAGCATTACACATAACCCATCCATTGTGTTTACTTTGATTTAATCACATGCAAACAAGACCTGGGTACTACATACATGGCTGCCACGCGTTGTTCTCATTAAGATTATGTCAGATATATGTAATATTTATGCCTGAAATCAGGACATTGACATTTCATGTGAAATTCTTACGTTGCAGGCCAGCTGGATTCTCGCGATATCACAAGATCCCATGAGAATCCACCTTGTTTGGCTTCAAGTGATTAATGTTAAATCCAGCAGTACATGTCCACCAGGTCTGACAGGGACGCTCTGGGACACGCTGCTCCAGTCAACTGGTCATTCAAGCAGTGACTTGCCCTCTCGTGGAATGCACCTGATTGGTCCCTGGTTTTCTGTTTACCATTTCAAACAGGAAACAACATGGCAGCCTGCTTGTAAACTTGCTGTTATTACATCTAAACTGGGGGCAATTATAATTGAGGGCCTGAGTTTGACACCTATGGTCCAAAGTCTGCTTCAGAAAAACTACTTAAGCTCGAAACAGGCTATGCCACTGTTGAATCTCATATTTTTACAACTAGATCGCCCAGTTTGACAACTTGGTCCAAGATGTGTCACGCTTGATGGGAGCATTTGCATAAAGTTGTTGAACTTTATGCAAATTCAGACCCTCTCCAACTGACCGCAACACTCCCACCATGCACTGGGCGACTCCTACTTTCCACAGGAATTTAATGGAAAGCATCGAGATGCCCTCCGTCACAGGAGGTGATGGAGGAATAGAGGAGCACTCCCGCTGACACGTCCCCCTGAAAACGTACACAAATGACTGTTTCCGCCTCCGACACTCAGCCGACCAATCCTGTAACTTCATCACTCAATCACTGACAGATTTTGCATTTGTAGGGCTGGCCCTCAGTGGTCCAGCCAAAAATAAAATTTTTGCACTTTTGTATCACAGCATAAAACCAAAATTACTATTTATTTGCTTCATTATGGCATATTACGCTGTGAAGCGTTCAGCTCAGATATGTCTTATTCAATAGCTTATCTTAAATGGAAACATGGGTCAGTGGGGTTGAAGTGTTAAATGATTAGTTTGAAAGCTCTTACCCTCCTACTGGGATGCCCAACAGCTCGTCACACACCCAGAGCTCAGTTGCTTTTTTTCTGAGTGGTTTCATCCTTTAGCAGTTCAGCTAAGCATTAAAAGCTGCTTACCTGCTATCACTCACCATAGTCTGTACTGAGGGAGCAGTGGCCCATGTGCCCCAGTGGCCCATGGAGTTTTTTTTCATCATCACTGAACAGATAACCCTCTGACGCTTTCCCTCAGGTAGGACTGCTGTGTCCACGACACCTACATTATGTAAACTGACATATGCTCTTTCATTTTGGTTTTTCCATGTGGTTGATACAGGCTGAGGAGTGTGTGTGTGTGTGTGCATGTATGTGTGACTCGTATCACCTTTACATCCATATCCAGTAGCTGATCAGCTGATCAGCAGCCAGAAAACAAGACAGGCAGTCCATAGAGAAAAGGAGAGAACGTGATAGTGTGCATTCATATGTGCACCTGTGTGTGTTCTGAGCATCCCTTGATTTGTGTCTGTTTGTACTCAGCAGGGGAGCAAACCAGTATTTGTCCTTGCATGAGAAAAGACTGGTTATCTGTATTTGGATGTGCTTGTTCCATGCATGTGTGTTTGTGATCAACCAACCCTGAGCAGCGCCACTCAGCATCGGACACCAATGCACAGAGGCACCCTTTCATCGCCATTTTTTGATGAACCATGCTTTCAACTAACTCCAATGTAAATCCATCTGCGGCGTTATTCAGCATTTGGAGCAAGTGGTGCAGTATTAATAGCGTTCAAGTCCGTTCAGGGCAGACAGGAATGTAAAATTTTGCAACTGACATTTGCATCATGTGCAATAATTGTTACCAAAAAGCACGTCGCAGTCTCCAGTGTGTCCTTGGCTGCTTGTGTATTCATGATGTGAATGAAATCAACTGGACGAAAAGGCAAAAACACTGCAAAGAGGAGAGAAGCACAGTGACAGATGTGTAGGCAGGAGGATAGACAGCATGACAGGAAGGGAAAGGAGCATGGATGCAGTGTGTCCTTGGCTGCTTTGCGTTCTCATGATGTGAGTGCTGGTCTGCACAAGAACTAGTCTCTCCTAGTCTCAGCAGGGGTTTTATAATGCAGAGGGGTTTTTTTGCTCTGTAATTCACACATGGATGATGTACCCTGGGAACATCCATTCGGCACTTCTTCCTTTTCTGAGCAGTGGCCTGCTTCACATTGACTCAGCTGCACACATTCACACCTGGGAGCTTCCTTGTTCAACCCGACTACTACTCTGGGCCAGATTCTAGCCCGGATGAGGATAACACCTCACCGTGCCAACATTTTCACCTCTTACAGGTAGCTTAAATAAATGCAACAAGACAGCATGCCGCAGGGTAGCTCAAGATTTTATGTGTGTTGTGTATGGGTGACAAATAGGGTCTTCGCCTTTGGGCTTAGGTTGTATGTCAGAAAAATCACAGCCATCACAATGGGGAATTCTCCTGGTGAGTTTATGACTTGTACCCAATCCCAAAGCATTCAGTAAAGATATGATTGAAGCTTCTTCTTCTTTTTTTTTTTTTTTTTTAAACCGATGCACAATTGCATTACTTTTGGGCAGACCAGGGACAATGTGTCAGTGCATGCTTGTTATGAGCATAGTGTTCTTTCAAAATAAACTTTGTTTTCACAGGAAGTTAGGTTTAGGCAACACAACCAACACAAACTGGTTGAAAGTCTTGTGTTTGTTTGCCCCATCCACCACCCCTCTCTCACATTATTAATACTACGTCACTTGCTCCGACCATTGACTAAGGCTTGGTTGAGAGCCCAGTTTGCCACATACTGTTGCCTCTGGGTGCCTCTGGGTGTTGTTTTCCAGTGAAGAGGGCCACTTACTAAATGGTGGTATTTGATGAGTTGGGGGTGTACACACAACCAGACATGTATCTGGACTGGAGACAGCATGGGTTTTGATAATAACCGCACATGTTGCAAATGTCAGCTGCAAAATCTGACATGACCTGGAGATTTCTGTAAGACTGATATCTGTGACACAGTCAGACCATACTAATTCTCTCGTGGCTAAATGGGAGCAAATCCCTGCAGCCAGGTTCCTAAATCTAGTTGAAAGCCTCCCAGAGGAGTGGAGGCTCCTTTAGCAGCAGATTATTGTCCATGGTTACCTCTGCCAAGGTAAAGGGCCTTTGGCCAAGGAGGTTGTGTTTTCACTGCCATTGGTTTGTTTGTCTCTCTGCTAGCAGGATTACTCCGAAAGTTTCAAATGAATTTGAATGAAATTTTTTTGGAGGTAGGGTGTGGCACAATCAACAATTTGGTGCCAATCCCGATTCCGATCAGCCATAACATTAAGACCACTGGGTACAACACATGCACAGTACACCTGATGATGCATTGATGACGTGTCACCTAGCCTGTTGTGCAATTGTACTCTGACACCTTGGTGGAGGTCTGCGCTCTCCGAGTGCCTTTATAGTTTTAAAATATGAGGGTTTAAAATGACTTTTGCCATGCAGTGTATATGGAAATTTAGTAATTAGGTCTCACTCACTCACTCATTGTCAACCTCTTATCCGGGGTCGAATCGTGGGGCCAACAGGTCCTCCGCTCTACTCCGAGTCCTTCACAGATGGCTGAGCTTCTCACCGTGTCTCTAAGGGAGATGCCAGCCACCCTCCTTCTGGCTTAGCTTTTCGTCACAGCAGTGTGGTAAAGTGAATGCAATACTGCCCCCGCTGCTCTGATTCTGCGGCCAATCTCATGTTTCAATTGTCCCCTCACTCTTGAACAAGACCCCAAGGTTCTAGGCCTGTCAAAGTTAATGCGATAACATAACACATCTAGGCAAATTAGTTTTACCGCCCATAAACATGGCGCTGCGTGAGTGGCCGCCTGTTACAGCAGCTCCTGCTCATTCTAGAGTTTTTCTCTTCAAAAACTTTTTATTCTTTTCTTTCATTTGCCATTATTAAGTCCTCTAATTCAACAGTCTTTCCGGAATTATGGAGACCAAAACAGCAGCTTTGGTCGTAACTTTTCATCACTTTTCACGATGTTTACGTCTGTGTGCGGGGACCCGACGAGCAGACCCATTGTTTACACCAGGGATCAGCTGTTGGCGCTCCGCAACACAGCGCCCCTGCACCCAGAGGAAAGACCCGCTGTTCCCTCGGTTCCTCCGGAGATAAAGAGGAGAAGAAGAGGATGTCGGGCTGGAGCTCAGCGTCGCGCACAGAGGATGAATACAAACCAGTCCTTCCGTCTGTTTTGATGGGGAATGTGAGATCTCTCCCCAACAAGATGGACGAGCTGGCGGCGCTGACTCGACATCAGAGGGAATATCGGCAGTGCAGTATGATGGTGTTCACCGAGACGTGGCTGACGGCGGCGACCACGGACGCGGTGACGGAGCTGGACGGGTTTAAGTTGGTGCGGGCGGACAGGACGAGAGACAGCGGTAAGAGGAAAGGAGGAGGACTGGCGGTGTTTGTGAATGATAGATGGTGTAACCCTGGTCACATCACTGTTAAAGACCAACACTGCAGCAGGGACATCGAGCTGCTCGCTCTTAGCATGAGGCCGTATTATTTACCGCGGGAATTTACACATGTTATTATGATGGCTGTGTATGTTCCCCCCTCTGCTAACGGTGACATAGCTTGTGATGTCCTCTATTCAGTCACTAGCAGGCTGCAGACACAGCACCCTCAGGCCCTCCTCCTGGTCTCTGGAGACTTTAATCATGTCTCTCTGTCCTCCACTCTACCAACTTTTACCCAGTATGTGTCATGCTGCACACAGGACAATAAAATCCTGGACTTATTGTATGCCAACTGCAAGGAGGCATACACATCAACCCCCCTCCCCCCTGGGAAGATCAGACCACAACCTGGTTCATCTCCAGCCTGTGTACAGACCCCTGGTACACAGAGAACCAGCCGTCTCCCGCACAGTGAGGACATGGTCCAAAGAAGCTGAGGAAGCTCTGCAGGACTGTTTCAACACAACAGTGTGGGAGGAACTCTGGGACTCTCATGGGGAGGATATAGACGGACTGACGGGCTGCATCACGGACTACATAAACTTCTGCGTGGAAAACACCGTACCAACCAGGATGGTAAGGTGTTTTTCCAACAACAAACCCTGGATTAATCCTGATATAAAGGCCCTCCTTAAGGAGAAGAAGAGGGCCTTTAGATCAGGAAATAAGGAGGAGCTGAAGGCTGTTCAGAGGGAGCTAAGGAGGAAAATCAGGGAGGGGAAGAACAGCTACAGGAGGAAGATGGAGGAACAGTTGCAGCAGAACAACATCAGTGGAGTCTGGAAAGGCCTAAAAACCATCTCAGGCCACAAGAAACCAGACTCCAAGGCTGTGGGAGACCTAAAGTGGGTGAATGATTTGAACCACTACTTTAACAGGTTCAATGAGTCACCTACACCTACCCCCCCCCCGGCCCGCCCCCCCTGCTGCGCCCCCCCCCCCCCCCCTCTTAACCCCCCCCTCCTCCTCCTCCTTCACCACCTTCAGCACAACAATAGCCCCCCCACTGACATCGACACCTACAGCTCTACCTATGGCTCCAGCAGACCCGTCCCACAGACAACCCCCCTCTGCTCCACTACACAACTCTGCCCGCCCACCACCCCCCTCCTCTGCCTCCGACACACAGCCCCCCTGCTCCAGTTTGTCCTTCACAACACTTCAGGTGAAGAACCAGTTCATGAAGATGAACGTGAGGAAGGCTACGGGTCCAGATGGCATCAGCTCCAGGCTCCTGAAGTCCTGCGCAGATCAGCTGTGTGGGACTTTTGGACGTCTATTCAACCTGAGCCTGAAGCTGAGGAAGGTACCACAACTGTGGAAGACATCCTGCGTGGTACCTGTGCCCAAGACCCCACACCCCAAGGACCCCAGCAGCTTCAGGCCGGTGGCATTAACATCCCACCTGATGAAGGCCCTGGAGCGCCTGGTCCTCCAACATCTCCGCCCTGTGGTGAGTCCATCCATGGACCCACTACAGTTTGCCTATCAACCTGGCATTGGGGTGGACGATGCCGTCATCTTCCTTGTGGACCGAGCTCTGTCTCACCTGGAGAAGCCTGGGAGAACTGTGGGGATCATGTTTTTTTATTTTTCCAGTGTTTTAAACACCATCCAGCGGACATTTCTGGGGGAAAAAATGGGGAGTGCGGGGGGAAAAAAAAATTTTAAATCCTGGAAAATGGACTCCCCCAAAAACCCCCCAAAATTTTGGGGGAAAGAGAGTTTTTTTAACAGAGGGGGGGGGGTGGGGGGGGGGGGGCCCGGGGGGGGAGGGGCTTGGTTCCTTTTTCCTCCCTACCCACAAACTTTTCCTACAACTCCCAGGCTGTCACTTGGTGGAGTTCTCTGATGACTCTGCTATCGTGCGGCCTCATCACTGATGGGGACGACGCGATACAGAGAACTTCCCAGGACTTCGTGGGCGGGGCCAACCACCTCCAGATCAACGCGGGGAAAACTAAAGAGCTGGTGGTGGATTTCCGCAGGCAAACTCATCCCCCTCCAACACCGGTGAACATCCAGGGATCAGACATTGAGATGGTGACATCTTATAAATACCTGGGTGTTCACCTGAACAATAAACTGGACTGGACAACAAATTCCTCTGCACTCCATAAAGAAAGGCCAGAGCAGGCTGTACCTGCTCAGGAGACTGAGGTCCTTTGGAGTGCAGGGGACACTCCTGAAAACATTTTATGACACTGTTGTGGCATCAGCCATATTTTATGGAGTGGTTTGCTGGGGCAGCAGCATCACAGCTGCAGACAGGAAGAGGCTGGATAAGATCATCAAAAGGGCCAGCTCTGTCCTGGGATGCTCTCTGGACTCAGTGCAGGTGGTGGGAGAGAGGAGGACGATGGCTAAGCTGTCATCCATGATGGAGAAGGACTCCCACCCCATGAGAGACACCATCAGAGCTCTGGAGAGCTCCTTCAGTGACAGGCTGCTACACCCTAAGTGTACGAAGGAGCGTTACAGAAGGTCCTTCCTGCCTGCAGCTGTTAGACTCCACAACCAGCACTGCTCCCAGTAGACCACAATCACAGTCACATTCACAACAAACTCACCGGACATATGTGCAATAAGGACTTTATGTACAATTATATCATTGATATGATGGACACATTTTTTCTGTCTTTACTTTTTTCTATTTTCTATTATGTATATACTAATTTATTTTTATTTGTATTGCTGCTGTAACGTGTAAATTTCCCCACTGTGGGACTAATAAAGGAATATCTTATCTTATCTCTTAATTTCTTTAACGCATTAATGCAACGAACGATTTTTAGGTTGTGGTGGGCTGAGTTTTAAAGCTAGAGTTAAGATAGTGGCATCATATGAACCTAGAAAACTATGTACTATGTACTGTATTGTGTCATACTAGGTTGTTGTGAAAAATGCCAAATAATGGTCCAAAGTTAAGCTTAATTTTGGCAAGAAAAAACTAGCATGGCCATTTTTCAAAGGGTCACTAACAGCTGTTGTTGCCTGTTGGGCTTCAGTGTGCCATGTTGGAATTTGATCATATTCTTTTTATGCTGAATGCAGAACCTGTGAGGGTTTCTGGACAATATTTGTCATTGTTTTGTGTTGCTAATTGATTTACAGTAATAAATATACACATACAGGCGTATAAAGCAGCATACTCCCATGATGATAAGAGAATTAAATACTTGGCAAATCTCTCTTTCAGGTACATTTTGAATGGATAAAATATGTGCAATGGACACTCATGCAATTAATCGAGATTAAATATTTAAATCGATTGACACCCTTACTCGCAATGTAAGCAGGCTTTGCATCATATCAATCTCAATGAAAAAAAGGTAAAAAAGAAGAAAAGTACCATTTATGCATGAAACTGAAACTGAAATTCAGAAAGACAGCTGGGAATAAATCAAACGCTTATTCTTGACAGAACCAATATGATAAGCTGCTCAAGATGAGCAGTCGGTATACACAAAAGTAGGAGACTAATTGATGAGAAAGACACTATCTACGTCTGCTTTGATTGACTTCACAATCACCCACTGAGTGTATCACATTAAGACGTTGACAATCCAGCAGTTTCCATTTTCAAGTTATTTCGTTGCAAAGTTTCATCATGCTCTGATACTTTTATCACTGTGATCAGATTTGCATGATGCAATCCAGTGACATGGCACAGAAAAGTATGTATTTCAGAGATTCTTAAACAATTACAGTTCAAGGCACAAATGGAAAACATTTGCTCAGAGTGATTTCAACATATTATGTTTACCTTTATCCTTTAGGGAACTGAGTTCTTTGTCCTTAGTTTTAGCAGTGTTTTACAGTTTTTTACCATTGCTTAAGCACAGTTTTTTAAAACGGAGCACATGGGACACTTCATTCAGAACTATTCAGTGATGTATGGAAGACACATGGTTCATATGATCTGATTAGTTTTGAACCAGTTACATACTGTCTTCAGTTTATAACATTTTCAGTTTTCTCATGAAACAGTCTGGACTTTTTCAGAGATATTATCAGAGTAAATACATGAACACAGGTACTCACATGTGGTCTTTTTATGGTGCTTACATTCTGCTTATGAGCTCACAAGCAATAATGTATTGACGAATTGGTCCATGGAGTTGTCATGTTCATTTTCATGGTAATCTTTTGAAAAGGCAAACAAGTGACTTTATGTCAGATTCCTGTATCTTATATAGAGAAATGTGTGCCGTGTGCCATATTGAATTACAAATTGGGTGCAAAGCAGACAATGTGTTTTGGAGTCTTGAGCTGAGGTTTTGCTCTCTGAGGGTCAGTTTCAATAATTGTGGTTTATATGTCATTTTAAAGTGTTAGCAATTTAAAAAAGACAGTAACACTGCAGTTCTCTGGAAGTAACATTAGTTACCGCAAAATTGCAGTACCACATCAAGCAAATCCCCCCGATAAATAGGCTGCAGAACAATGTGTCAACACAACACGAGTCCTAGTGCACATATTTTTAACAGACCTTCTGATTGTACGTATGGGTTTTTTCATATCAGACCAAGGGAAAAATAAGTTCCACTGTTACAGTTCTAGTCTGATTTGTGTTTTCTGCTTTTACAAACCAACCCACTCTCACTCCCAACTCATCAAATACTGTCTTTGGGTAAGTGTTCCCGATGTACAGAGGCCCCCATTAGCAACAGTACGAACCAGGCTTTCGACTAACTTCAATGTAAACACACGCATAATCACTGACGTTAACATCAACCCCGACTGTTTCTTAACCCTAATCCTAAGTGGTTGTGTTGCCTAAACCAAACTTCTTGTGAAAATGTAAGTTAAATTTGTAACGACACTATTCATGTAATGATCGGATATTGACATGCCATCCCTAGTCCATCTAAAAGTCTTTTCCAGCTCTAAGGCTGCTAACATAGTATCTACAGCTCTATGGAACACAAGGAAGTAAAGCCCAACTTACAGACAACATAATCAAACAGTCTGAGGCTATTAAATGAGTCATAGTACATGAATCGTTTTCATTTCCACTTCTACTACTGCCCAGAGTCCTCATGCACCACCTGCCAAGGATCAGCCACAAGCCGATTCTGATAATTTCAGGGAAATTCACACCAGGGCACACACTCTCTCATTCAGTAGCCTCTCCCACTGATTTTGTCTGTGTATGCAAGAGTGAGTATATTTCAGAGTGTGTGTGTGTTTAAGGAACAAGTGAAATGTAAAGAGCCAAAGCCACTGGCACATCACAGATCCTCTTCTTCTGACTAGCCTGGTTATCAGTCCCGTAAGCGGGAGGAGGAGCTGCATGAAAGAGAGAGGCCGAAAGAAAGATAGAGTAGGAGAAGAAGACAGGAAAGATGAAAAGGTAAAGGACAAAAAAAAAGGAACACAAGAATGGTAATGGACTTGCATTTATATAGCGCTTTTCTAGTCTTCTGACCACTCAAAGCGCTTTACACTACATGTTAGCATTTACTCCCTCCCAGATGCTGCTAAGGTGCCAACTTTGCCCATCAGTCTTGGGGTTGAGTGTCTTGCTCAAGGACACATTGACATGTGACTGGAGCAGCCGGGGACTGAACCACCGACCTTCCATTTGGTGGATGATCTGCTCCACCCTCTGAGCCACAGCCGCCCCGAAAAACAAAGGAGTCAAAGTGATAGATGTCGCTGCAGGAGGATCGATTACTTTCGGGTGAACCAGGGACGGCATGTCAATATATGATGGTTACATGCATAGTGTCCTTTCAAAATAAACATGTTTTCACAGTAAGTTAAGTTTAAACAACACAACCACTTAGGTAGATTTAGGAAATGGTCGTGGTTGACGTTAACTTCACTGACTCGACTACGTGGCTAATGACTCGTCACTCAGGGGATTAAGGATAACGAATGTTTCCATCCTTACGAGTTCTCTGTAGGCTATACGTACCTGACACACATATCTATTTATATATAAAAATTAAGATGATATATATATATATATATATACATATTTTGCAGATTTATTTTGTGAAAGTATGCACCATCACTAACCAACAGTATTTTCTGTCTTTATATGCCCCAGTCTAATGCAAATCGCAGTACTGAAGTGCTTATTGAGGTCATGAAAATTCAAGGGTGGAACCGTCATGGCAGCAACTGCACCACCCTTCTCTTCCCCCTCTTCATCCTCTCTCTACTCCCAATCCTGGTGTGTCAGATTGATTCTGACAAAAGTTTTGATATGAGCCCTGTTGTATATTTCTACTTTCATATCTGCCTCTCCGTCAGGTTCTACATTTACCTCTGAACTTAAATATTTCCCTGAGCCTGAGCCTGAGCTTCTCTGTCTATCAGAGGCTGAACCAGTCTGAGTCAAATCTTCAACCTGCCTACATCTGAGCTGAATCTGAGCCCAAATCTGCCTCTCTGTCCAGCCCCAGGTCTATTACAATGTGAGTAATAGACCCGGGGCCTGCCCACTAGAAGAAAGTGTGTCACTGTCACGTTTTGCCTCACCAAGACATGAATATTAACTATTGTGTAGTAATGGAAATCTAACTGGAGAGCTAGTTACTGTACCCAATTTGACTAATATCAGGCCATGAAATAAACGTTATCAGTCGCTATCAGTGCTATCAGGGGACTACCACACTGTACAAGTGAAAGTGAAGCAAAAAGACAGCAACAAAAAAGTAGTTAGATTTCGGCAATAACACTAAAACTTAAACAACAGTAATTAGCTTTGGGCAACAAATCCATAACTTCTTTAGGTCTAGGCAACAAAACCATAACTTCTTTAGATTTAGCCAACAAAACTACAACTTATTGAGGGTTAGGCAACACAGCAACAGTTTATTTAGGTTTAAGCAAAAAAAAAAAAAAAAAAAAAAAAAACAATAATTAAGTTTGGTCAACAAAACTACAACTTCTTTAGGTTTAAGCAACAAAGGTACAACTTATTTATGTTTAGGCAATAAAACTACAACTTCTTTAGGTTTAGGCAACAAAACTACAGTTTATTTTAGATTCAAGTAATAAAAACAACAGTAATTAGGTTTGAGCAAAAAAACCCATAACTTTCATTCATCTTCAACCGCTTATCCCGTTAGGGGTGGCGGGTGGACAGGAGCCGATCCCAGCTGGCATTGGGCGAAGGCGGGGTTCACCCTGGAAAGGTCGCCAGTCCATCGCAGGGCACATAGAGACAGACAACATATAGACAGACAATCATTCACATTCACACCTACAGGCAATTTAGAGTCATCAATTAACCTGCATGTCTTTGGACTGTGGCAGGAAGCCGGAGAAAACCCAAGCAAACACGGGAACATGCAAACTTCACACAGAAGAGCCCCAAGCCGGATTTGAACCTGTGACCCTCTTACTGTGAAGTGACAGCGTTAACCACTGCACCACCATGCAGCTTCCCAAAACCATAACTTCTTTAGGTTTAGACGACAAAACTACAACTTGTTTAATTTTAGGCAACAAAACTACAACTTTTGGCAAAGTACTATCTATTCTACAGCACCTGACTTCCACTTCTGCTCCTGTCATAATTACTACGGTCGCTAGAAGTCACTCATGTTCTTTTATACCTTCGTTCCATGATCTACTATGTGCATTGATGACAAAATCTACCAGTAGGTGTAGTAGGCACTTACTGACCCACATCTATGGGGCGTATAGTAACTGAAAATGTTTAATAGCCTGACAACAGTTCAATAGGCTGGTTACATTGTATATAAAGTGAGAAGGACCAGGTATGGTAATTGGGTGGGGAGGTGGATGAGTACAACAAACACAGGACTTTCAAACGGGACGTTTGTCACGTTTTCCACACTGATATCACAGTGTTTCTCTGTGTATCTTATTTATTTTAAGAATGACCATGATGTTTCTTGATCTAGCTCAGTGCTTTTCTTGTCTGAACCTAAGGGAATGACTTTGTTGCCCTTTACTCGTACAGCACCTTAATACAGGCATGTAATATACTGTACGTCTCTGTGAGGCAAAATGCGACACTGGCACGACCCTCTGGTGGACGGGCAGGTCCATTACATACATTGGCGTGTTACCGGGTTGCTCAGGCACACTGAGACGGAGCTCAGCTCTTTCTCAAAATAGAAACGCAAAGTGTGAGTTTAACAATTACTCAAATGTCACCTGCCTTCTAGTGTCCGTCATTGAGTTCACCTGCCTACCGAGCTGCAACTCATTCATAATCAGCCGCTGTGTGTCACACCCCGAGACGGTTAAGTTACGTTTTTGTCCTTGTCGTATGAATGTTGTGCATTTCCTGTTTTATTTTGAAGGCTAACTCTCCCTCTCATTTCAGTGCACGTCACTTCCTGCCCTCCTGTTCCTATCGCGTCTTGAATGAATGAAATTCCTGACCTACTTTCCAACCACCCTCACCTGCGTTTGATCGTCTCCCTGCCCTGATTGTGTCCACCTGTCCATAGGTAGTCACTCCCCTCCTTAGTATTTAAGCTGTGCTTCCACTTCCTTCTGTGCCAGTTCGTCTTCGCATCTCCCTGAGTGCAAGCGTCCTCGCGTTCTTTCCAGTGTGTAAGTCTCCTCGTGATTTTTGATACTCTGACCACGTCTCTGCCTAGCGTACTTTGGATTTGTTAGCCTGCCTGTGATTGATCAACTGTGTACCGACCCCTTTTTGTCTGATTAAAGATTTTGTCAACTTTTACCTGCCTGCTCTCCGTGTCATGCGTTTGAGGATATCAATAGGCCAGTTCTTTTCATGCCAGATCCTCCTGTTTTTACTGATTTAATTGACATTACATTTCCAGCCATAAGTGATAAAAGTGCCATCCCTGTGAACAGTATCACCTCAGTAAGCAGTGAGCTTTCATCATGTGTTGATGGATTCATTCAACAAAGTCTGACAGTTGTGTTCTTCTCTCAAAAATTAATGTGAGCTTAAATTTCAGCCCAAACCACTACCTCTGAGGTATAGCCTGGTTGTAAACATTAAACTATATGATAATGCTGCCCAACAAACACAATTTTGTTTTTTCTTGTTGGACACATGATTACTGTGTATTTGCATGTGTTCATCCTTCCGTGTTTGCCTTCCTTCCTCCCTGTCGGTGTTTTTGCCAATAAAAGCTCAAGTCATTAACTAGCAGTTTAATTGAGAGGGATAGAGGAAAGAGTCGGAAACTGGGGGAGAAAGTCTTTTTCTTCTCAAGAGCTCCTCGCTTCCTTTCTTCCTGGCAACTTAATGGAGCTTAACGCAATTAAATTTAACACTCACCAGTTTAATCCAACAATGTACCAACCGTTCTCTGTCTCCCTTTATACTCCTTCTCTTCCTGGCTTTCTTGCTAATTCTAATACTTTCTCCATTTCTACCTTTTTTTGTCTTTTAACATATATCATATGAAATATTATCTTAATGTAGGACATTTCCTGCTCAGGCAATATATTAGCCTAAGTGTCATCCCTTTAAATTTAGGAATAAATAAGTTTTCCCTTTGCTTATCTTTGCTCTTCCTGGGTAAAGGTTACGGTTATGGGATTACCCCACAAATAATAGCACATCATTATACATCATTATTTTCTAAAGCAATCATTTTCTTTTAAACTAATCCTCCAATTCTCGTTCGAGTTAATTTGGACTAAACCTGAAATTGATTGTTTGGCAGACAGCAGCTACTGTGAACACTCTAAGCCTCTCAGAGTGAGAAATAACATCATAGTCGGGTGAGAGCAATCGTGTTCTCCACGTCGTCTATTTCAATCAGTGCTTACAGGCTTATTCAGTAGCCTATTTTTCAAGCTGGACCCTATTTTTTCCATGTTTTTGCGTCTAAGTGACTACTGGGAACATTTTCTGAAACTGGTCCAGTACTGAGGGAGAGCAGTGTAGATGGCAGCCCCTCACAGACTGTAACGTGGTGCTACTGGGGCAAGCTGGCACCGTCATTTACATCCACTAAGAGTTCTTGATTGTTAATAAAAGTGTCTGACATTATGGGAAGAGCCTTGCTCAAACCTGCCCTGATTCCTAAAGAATTACATTTCTATACAACTACACTGCATCCTCAATTACATTTGGAGGGAAACATTTTCCTGCGGTTTACATTTTTCCTTCATGTATCACAAACACGTTTGTAATGATAGTCCACGGAAGGCTGCAGCAAGTAGCACAGTACAGTACTGCAGCAGTAGTACAACTAGTGATCCACAGAGCAGGTGACTTTTATTGAGCAACCGTTAATGAAAGTTACATGGAATGATAACTAGGGCTGTCAATCAATTAAAGTATTTAATTATGATTTATCACGACTATCCATAGTTAATCGTGATTAATCACAAATTAAGCACAATTTTTATCTGTTCAAAAGGTACTTTAAAGGGTGATTTGTCGAGTATTTAATACTCTTATCAACATGGGAGGGGCAAATATGCAGCTTTATGCAAATGTAGATTGTGTCAGAGTGCTGACTTGACTAGGACTTGCTCCAGATTGACTGTGACTATCATAAAGTGGGCATGTCTGTAAAGGGAGACTGGTGGGGACCCAGAGAACCCATTTACATCCACACATCTGGAGGTCAGAGGTCAAGGGACCACTTTGAAAATGGCCATGGCAGTTTTTGGTATTAAAACAAATGTGCACTCCCAAGTTATTATCACGTTAACTTTGACAGCCCTAATAATAACATTATTGAAAGTTATGTGGTATAAAAAAAGAGTATTTAAGCAATAAAGTCTTCTACAGGTGGGGTGTCGGGTTGAAACACAGAACGTTCTCCAAGGAGACCACTATTGGTCTGATATGAAGCTTAAACATTAATTATTCACTTACGTAGTCACTTATAGTTTTGTTGCCTAAACCTTCAGTCAGAATTCAATGGCCGCCTGTATTTATATGAGCCAGAGTTTACGGATATTCAGATTTCACAACAAGACTTCTCTGGACACGCTAACAAACAGACCGGACGTAACGCTACACTTACACAGATGCTGCTTACTCAACCTCAATGCTGGACCAATTTCACAAATTGTTGTTCCCATATGTCACTTGTATACAAAAAAATGGGAAATTAGGGTCTTTTACCTTTTAATGTATGTACAGTTAAGACTGTTCAGGCAATAGACATAAAACATAAGTGCTGTTGAAAAAAAAAAAAAGTTGTGATGTTTGAAAAAAAAAAAAAAAAAGTGTCCTTGTCAACCCAACAAATAATAGCATAGATGCAGTCATTATACATCATTATTTTCTAAAGGCAATCATTTTCTTTTAAAGTAATCCTCCATTTCTCATTAGAGTTCATTTTGTACGAAACCTGAAATGGATTGTTTGGAAGACAGCAGCTACTGTGAACACTCTCAACCCCTCCGAGTGAGAAATGCCATTGTAGTTGGGGTGAGAGCAATCATGTTCTGCACGTCATCCACCTCAATCAAGTGCTTACAGGCTTAAATACTGTAATCATAATGAGAGTAAATACACGATGGAGCACCGCCAATCACTTTCATTAGAGCATTCACAAACAAGGTTAGTTGGAGAAAATGCTACATATGATTATCACATTTTTGATCTGTTCAAAACATACCTTAAAGGGAGACTTGTCAAGTATTTAATACTCTTATCAACATGGGAGTGGGTAGTGCTTTATGAAACTGCATGTATATATTTATTACTGGAAATTAATTAACAACACAGAACAATGACAAATATTTTCCAGAAACCTATTTACTCACAAAATCTGCTCCAATCAGAACATAGCAAACTGCAGCTCAACAGGCAACAACAGCTGTCAGTGTGTCAGAGTGCTGACTTGACTATGACTTGATCCAGACTGACTGGGACTATCAGAGAGTGGGCATGTCTGTAAAGGGAGACTGGTGGGGACCCAGAGAACCCATTTACATTCACACATCTGGAGGTCAGAGGTCAAGGGACCCCTTTGAACATGGACATGCCAGTTTTTCCTCTCCAAGCGTTTGAAGCGTTATTTCACCTCCTTTGTGACTATGACATGGCTGAATGGATTCATTAGGTTTTCACGTTTCACAAGATGCCAGTATCTCAACTTAAGATAAGATAAGATAAGATATTGCTTTATTGGTCCCACAGTGGAGAAATTCACAATTCATGTTCACTAGCTTTAACACTGAGCCTCACATTTGCATTAATGTTAGTGGTGTTAAAAGGAATTTACTGTACATTAACACCTCATTATATCTGTGACAGCCCTAATAGAAAAAAATATTATTATTTCTTACAGCTTTATATTTTCTGGCATCTGCATTACAGTGCTTTAAGGAAAGGCTTTATTATATTTTGAAGCTGTGTGACGATGACATGCAGAAAAGGCTGAGCCCTATCTGAGTGACAGCCACTTGACACCTCTCCAGACAGAAATCACCTTAAAATGGCAATTTGGGCACTCTGAATTAACTGTCTATCATATTGCCATGTCTATAAAACACAATTTTTTTTGGCAAGGGGAAGTAAAACTACATCTTTGTCATGAAGAGAGAAGGAGGGAAAGAGGATGGAGAGAGTAGGAATGGAAATATATGAACAAGGAAAAAAAATAATAGAGGAGAAAGTATTGCCAATTTTGTTGTTAAATGTGACTGACAGCCAACCACTTTCACAGTCTTTAAAAGAAAATAAATAAGTAAATAAATAAATAAATAAAAATCTTAATTAGTTCCCCAACAGGTAACTTGCATTTCTGACATCTGATTGGTCATACCACATTCAAACCCATTTTTATATATCCAGGAAAGCTCCTATCACTGAATGGGTGATTATTTCAATCTTAATTTAATTCACTTAAATATATGCTTCTCAACACCTACCAATTACAGGCCATTATAAGCTGCTCAAGGACCGTTCAGTGATGTTGAAATGCCCACTGGTTCAACACAAGATAGTGAATGTATCGTCCTTGTCACCAGTAATTCAGTGCCCTATAGAGCATACCGGTATATCAATTCTATTTGTAGGCATAATTGCCCACTGAAATACCTCCATTTTCAGCCATGTAGGCAGTTGCACTATGGCGTTTAGCACTGTGGCGTTTAGCACTGTGGCGTTTAGCATTATGACGTTTAGCACTGTGGCATTTAGCACTGTGACGTTAGATTTCACTTGACTTAATTGACACATTGTCCAAAAATCAAGCCAATCTTGAGCCGGACTGAGGTATGAGATATTGTTGAGAGTATTTTTACATCCTCGATCAGCTGGTCCATCCTGGCCGCACCGATGTGAAGCTGATTTACGTACCTACGACTCTTTAGTGTGTTCAGTCCAAAATGGCCACTACTGCAGCGCCATTTAGCAGCTGTTGTCAAAAAAAGGCTCCAGACTTTTGTCTTTCTGCTTCAATGCTCTTTGAGGAGGTTGAGGCGGTGGGCCGAGTGGCTGCATTAATATGATTGGATGCTGTTCGTCAGCTGATAATGAAGGAACTGATGAATAAGCAGGTGATTGTGAAGCACGAATGAAACAGCTGCTGCCAATCAGCTAATGTAGGTGTGACTTCAGTGCTCTGCCTGCAGTAACACTTCCATTTGAAATATTGCTGTTTTTTATATAGGTGTGTTACTGCTATTTTTATTAAAGTACAAATCACAGGCAGTACTTTCAAGCAATTTTACAAAATGTTAGAGGATTTCGCTTTGCTTCATGCAGCACCATCAGCACCTTCTGTGATAACTGTCCTAAAATCCCAGCAAAGTGTGGCACTGTGGCCTGACTGCATGGGGGCCATTTTAAAGGTTTTCTCTTCCTTTTTTAAACTGCATTTATTGAGCTAGAAAGATGTTTATCTGCAGCACTTGCAACTTTTTTTTTTCTTTTTACGAATACACATATGCACAGGGAGCTGCCAATTACATAACGAGTGAATGGAAACATCAACTCTGTTTCTCCCCTCTTTCTTACTCCATTCTTCCAGCCACTGAAAATGGGTAATATCTCTGACAAATGGCAGATGTAATACTTTTTACTCAAATGGGCAAATGACAGACGGCTCACCAAATTCCCCTGTAGAAATCCATCTGCAGTGACGAGAGTCCTGATATTCACAATTCACACGACTGTGGAGCCGGGCACCCGTGACCACGAATAGACTCGGAATGATGTGGAGATTTGCCATTATATTATCATCCACCCTGCACTGCTGGGCGTGTGTTGTGTATGTGAGTCTGTGATTATGTGTTGGGAAAAAGATAATATGTAGTTCTATTAGCTAGTATATAAGACTCCGATATATCATTTTGTCACGAGTATTTTTTTTTCTGCTGATACAGTACATTATAATACATGATCTGCACTTTAGGTGAAAGGTATTTGCATCTTAATACTTGTGTGTTGTGTGTGTGTGTGTGTGTGTGTCTAATGTGGAGAGACTGATTGTGTTGAGAAAGCATGTGTGGGTGTGCATGTCTGCATTAATAAATTCACATTTTTTTCTACATAGCAAATGCATTAATAGCACAATTTTTTGCATGTATGTGTGTGTGTGTATGTCTGTGTAGGTGTGTGTGTGTGTGTGTGTGTGTGTGTGTATGCGAATGAGTGAGAGAGAGAGAGAGAGAGTACCAGTGGTAGAGGAAGTATTCAAGTACTTAACGTAAGTAAAATTTCCATAAAATATTCTTAAGTAAAAGTATAAACTGAACAGTAAACTTTGTCCTGATATCTGATTCTCTGTGGCATAATTACACCACTGATAGAGTGCTCCAGGGATGATGTATTATTGTAGGCCAACCAGGAAGTCATGAACACCCTGGGTTCCCTCGATAAAAGAAGAAGAAGAAGAAGATATTCCTTTTTAGTCCCACGAGGGGAAATTCAATTTTTTCACTCTGTTGTTAACTTATACACGGTACATGCAGACCCGAACACACACATGCACAAACATGCAACAATGGAGAGATGTCAGAGTGAGGGGGCTGCTCCTGACAAGCGCCCCGAGCAGTTGGGGGTTTGGTGCCTTGCTCAGGGGCACCTCGGCAGTGCCCAAGAGGTAAACTGGCACCTCTCCAGCTACCAGTTCACACTCAGTTCTTGGTCCATGGTGGGACTTGAACCGGTGACCCTCCGGTTCCCAAGCCAACTCCCTACAGACTGAGCTACTGCCGCCCCCAGAAAGCAAACAGGCATTTACATTAGGCTATGAATGAACTACACCACGGTCATGTGAGTGTGAGTATTAACAACAGGGGACAAATCGGCGCGATGACATTTAGTAGTTTCATTCAGCCACTTGCAACTGCCTTTTTATTAAGACATACAGTATAAAATGCACATGTGGGGTATTTATTGGTGTATTTTATGTTGTAGAGCAAGATGTTCAAATCTCTTAAGCTTGTGTTAACCAAAAACTTTATTTCAGGCATCTAACTAAAAAATAATTAAAAAAAAAAACAACAACATTGAACTCCAGATGAGGAACAATAAGTGCTAAAATGCGAACTCATTTCTGGGTTTTAGGACTCGTTCCTTTAGCTCTCTACACTGAAGCATCAGTGTTGGAGCAGCATGTTACCGTTGTAGCTGCTCCAGGTGGAGCTAGTTGGACTACTTTGTGAGGATTAGTGGAAGAGGAGAGAAGAGGAAACTGAGTTTTGAACCTCCAGGTCTGAAAAGTGAATCCAGCGCAGAAGTGATTTCATCTGCATTGTTTCTAATAGTCAGCAGGGGGATATTTGGTTGCAGACAGAAGCCTGTGAGAATGCTATAGAGCCTACTTCTCACTTGATTTATTACCTCAGAAAACACTGTAAACATGAGTTTATGGTCTCAATCGTTATACAACTTCTACCTTTCACAGTGTGTTTTCAGGTCATGAAAGTTAATTAATTAGCATTTTGATCACCTAAAAATGTCTCAGTCAGCATTTGGTTGTTTAGATCCACCCTCTTGACTCACTTCTATGATTCCCTTTTGTGAGATAAAAAAAAATACAATAATAAAATGGATATAAAAATGGAAATACTAAAGGACAAGTACTTAATAATTGTACAGTAACTGAGTACGTGGTTACTTTCCACCACTGGTTGGTACTTGTATTAATCCCTTTGTGGGGACTCAAACACCAAACTTTCATCCAGGAGACGGGTGTTTCTGTCCTGTGTTTTTTTGTCACGTAACTTCCGTACTTCAGATTCCTGTGTTATTCTAACCCAAACTGTGACCTTTGCCGAAATCTAACTTGGTAGTTTTTGTCTCAGAAATTGTGTACTTAAGTTATACCACTTCTGGTGTGGCACAACCAATTCTGATTTGGTGTAATTTAACCATAATCTTTTCCTAACCATAACTAAGTTGTTTTGTTGGCTAATTCTAAATAAGTAGTTTTCTTGCCTGAACCCAACCAAGTTGATCTTTTTCTAAGTCTAAGTGCTTTAGTTGCCTAATCCTACCCAAGTTGTTTCCCATGAAGACTGACTTTTATTTTGAATGCTGGACATTCCTCAGAAACTCAAAAAAAGGAAAAAAAAAAACAAACAAAACGTTTTTTGGAGATACGTTGCAGACTTGAACAGGATGTAACAAATATGTATTGATTAGCATTTCACAGAATCCTGGACTCCTTTGTTTCCCTCTCCCTCACCTTTGTCACACTTTGTATCCATCTGTCCTTCCTCCTTTTGTTTTCTACTTCCCCATTATCATTCTCTTTTGCCTCGGAAATCCCCCTCTTCTGCAGCCCCTCTCCCTCTCAACTCGTCCCTGTTTCTCCCCTCTGCAGCTCTCCACCTCCCTGTCTCCACCTCCTCTCCCATCTGTAATGGTAATGCAATGTTCTCTGTTCAGCTCATCAGCATCAGGAAGAGCAGCGCCCTCACTGGCGCTCGTTCCCTCCTTCCCTGAGTGTTTAATTGCATTAGCATAAGCACAGCCGTGTGTGTGTGTGTGTGTGTGTGTGTGTGTGTGTGTGTGTGTGTGTGAGAGAGAACGACTGGGAGTGTATGTGACTCGTGGAATCTGACTGATTTGAGAAGCAGGGGATTCTCTCTCTCCACATGTCTGTCTCCTCCAAGTGTAGATGATGCTGTCTCTTCCTCTCTTTTTCCCTCATTCTTTCTCTCGTCTCCCCGGTAGTGATTCTTGGGGGACGTAAATCAAATGGTTTTTGGCACCGAGAGCTGTCCCAGTGTTCCAAGAATGAAGGACTGAACTTCTGATTGGGAGAGCGGAGGGGATGAAAGCAGATGGAGAGAGAGATGGGGAGGAAGAAGAGAATGAGGTGGAGGTTGTAGACGTGAAAAAGAGGAACATCTTGACGATTACCTGAAACATCCTTCAGAAATCGCTACCTTGAGGTGATGCGCAGAAATTTTCCTTCTAAATATTTCCTGTGATATGGGAGCTCACATTTACATTTAAAGGAGCACTTTCCCAGTTATACACATCAAAGTCTTTTTCCAGGTGTTGGGTAGTACAACCACATATGTGAAAACTGTTGCATAAAGCCTCAAGTGTCTCCAGACGGAGCTGTGTGAACGCTGCTAAATGTCCTCAAGTGATGTCACTTGAGTCAGCATCAGCTGGGACTGCAAGTTTGAAAATTAATAAAATCTGGAGATGTGGACATACAAACAAATGATCTCACCAGACCGGCTGCTGTTCATCTCTGCTGCAGAGATTAGCCAGCTGCTAGCATAACACACCCAAACATGATTGTATTATAAAAATATCCCCATGCTCTAGTGTGTCTCTTAAGGTGTTGCAGCACTTTTGGAGTTGATAACATTTGTTATACAGATTTGATGCTCAATTTAACCATTTTCTGTCACTGGAAAAAGATCAATAAGCCCTCCAAGATACCACATTGAAATACCAAGACCTTGAGGAACACCAGAGAAAAAAGCCATGCTGTGATTTGGTATCAAAATTTGGTTCGATTCCGGCGTGGGTTTTCTCCAGGTACTCCGGCTTCCTCCCACAGTTTAGGTGTTTAGGTGAATTGATGACTCTAAATTGCCCGTTGGTGTGAATGTGAGCGTGAATGGTTGTCTGTCTATATGTTGTCTGTCTCTATGTGCCCTGTGATGGACTGGCGACCTGTCCAGGGTGAACCCCGCCTTCGCCCAATGCCAGCTGGGATCGGCTCCAGCCCCCCCGCGACCCCTAATGGGATAAGCGGTTGATGATCGATGGATGGATGGATGGATGGATGGATGGATTTCAGCAAGAACTGCATTTTTCAGCATGTGGATGGCGAACATTTCTGTTGTGTAAAGTGCTCAGAAACCCCCTTATATTCAGTCCATCTCAGAAAGCCATCCATCCTCTGAATGCTCTCGGTCTCTAGTTTTGCAAGCAGAGCCTCGCTGAGAGAAGCAAAAGAATTCAGCACTCTCTCGTTCTGATGGAGGTTAGATCCTGGACGTCTTTGGCGGCCAAAAGTTCAGTTCAGCTCTGTCCAATTTAGCTGGCTTTATTAACATGACTTCTGACATGTGCTATGAAAGCAAATTTCAAAACTCAAAATATATTCGCTAATCTATCTTAATGCATTACTGGGGTACAGCTGCATATTCACTCCAGTGCAAAGAATGTGAGTTGACGCTAATCAACATTATACAGTATGTTGGCATTTGGACTAATCTCCTTCAGACCAGATGAAAGAGAAGAGAGATAAAGGGGCAGAGGAAGTTTCAGTTTTCTGGAAGGATCTGAAGCCTAATCCCAATCCATTGTCCATCAGCTGCCGTTCATTTAGACTCAGCTAATCAACACAAGGTCCCTCTATGCCTTAATCTCAGCATTCCCACAACATAATGTCCGGTTAAATCTACTGCAGAGGTCCTTCCATGTTTTTTGCATTTCTGTGCAACTGTTTTATCATTCATCTTTCATGTCATCACACTCATGATGGCATCATTATGTTATATTAAGCACAGTATAATACATAGTGACAGCATGTGGTAGCACAAGTATATTGCCCTGTTACGGCCGTGGAAGAAATAAAATGAAAAATAAAAACCATAATAGCTAGAGCATTCTTTGTTTTTGCAGCACAAAGCTAAGGCTTTCATGTCGTCATGTCGTATACTCATGATGATGTTATTATGTTACGTTAAGTGTGGTACAATATGTGGTGACATTATACTGTAGCACCAGTGTATTGCCCTGTGATGGCTGTGGGTTATCGTTGTTTGCATGATCCTGTTTAAATCAATGAAAAATAACATTTCCCATTTTTGTATTTCTTTTAAATTTGAGACAATTTCAATACTTTTATCAATTAGTATGGTTTATTGACTGATATAACCTTTTACTTTGGCTTGTACATATTTTAGGGATATGAAGCATTTGAAGATACTGTAAGAAATGACATCACAATAAACAAAAATACTGGTGGACAGTTTCATTTGCAGAACTCAAAGGGTTAAGGTTCGGTCAAAGAACATACAGGTTTTGTTCTGCTATTCTCACAGTATAATGTGAAATAAAATCAAAAAGTTTTGTTATACTGTTCTCTGGCTCACTGTCAGGTGTAGATTTTCAAATGTATATCATCAAACAGGCAGTGATCCAACATCCTTTATGTGGACTAATCTTCCAGCAGTCTGCTGGGTTTCCAGAGTGATCTGCATGTCTTATTGTCCTCCCATTAGTATTCATGCTGGATCAGGCTAATCAACATGGTGCAACTCGATCACGTTCCCACGATGCAGAATACATTGTAGATTTGCTCTGCTTCTTGTCTTCACTCCCGTATCATGAAGCGACCAAATTTATTAACCCACTGTCACGACAGTTTCTGGTCATGTAGAGTTAACCTCCTGCCGTTTAGATAAAAGGCTTCTGAAAGATGTAATATGAATCATTTGTATTCACATTGATTAAGCTAATCAACAGGGGGCTCCTCCCTCCCTTTCTGTTTGCTTTCTTTCTTACCAAGCTGCATGGCCCTGGTGAGAAAACGGGAAGGTATTGTCTCAGGTTCTGGAGTCTGCTATCTTTGTATTATTCTCACCTTGCCAAGACTGTAATGTGAAACTCAAACCCTCCCAAAAGAAAGCATGTGCCCAGAATAACTAAAAATCTGATCTCAGAGCTTTTTTTTTTTTTCTTTTTTTACTTCTTTGTCTGTCAGAGGAAAGCTATATTACAGTGAATTGTGTCATGTTCTGCTTTATGTGACTGCCATAATGAGCAGGGAACACAACACTCACAAATGTTTAAAACGGGGACATTACATTGACTTACATTCATGTCCTGGAGGTTTACCTTAACTGTAACCACTACTCTCCTAATCCTAGACTTTACTGATGTCCCCATTTTGACGAGCCGTCCCAGAGTAACTGGACCTTCGTCTGGAATGTGAACCCACACACACACACGCACATACACACACACACCTACACACACACACATGCATACATTGATGGAGACAGAAATCACGACACACACAAGTGGGAAAAGTACATTTACTCAAGTACTTAGTACAGTTTCGATTTTCTGTCACTTAAAGCTGAAGTAGGCAACAATGTTTTTGGCATCACACGATATCCATAATAACCTTTCAGCTCATTGTAATTCAAGTGTTCTGAGAAATAACTCGACTTCTGCACCTGCTCATGGCTCTGTTTTCAGGCTTTAGAAAATCTAGCCAGTGATGGAAGTCTTTGACCAATCACAGGTCATTTCAGAGAGAGGGCATTCCTATTGGCTGTGCTCTGGCCATGTGAGTGGTGCTTGGTATTTCCTCAACAGATCTCAGCATGGCTGCTGGGTCACAAACTTTCTCATTGTACAGCTAAACAGTAACTACAAGATTTTTCTGAAAACATTTAAGGAGAGAAATAGTCATCACATTAACAAAATACTGAGTCATATTTGATCAGCGCTGCCTGGTTTGACCGTTTGATCGGAGTTCACGAGTGACTGACAGCTGCTCAGAGACGACAGACTCCAGATCAGCTCTGATGTTTTTCTCCGGTCTATGAAACATTGCAGATGTCATTAGGAGCACCGGCGGACATGATGATTTGTTTTTTTTTATCAAATTACCTGCACTACTGTCAGGATATAGTGACTATTTTATAAAAAAAAGAAATAATATTAATCATATTGGCTTCATTTCTACCCACTGCAGCTTTAACACAGTATAACACTCTGAACCTCTCAACTCAACCTTTTGGGCTTGTGCCTACTTACAAACTACTTTTCATGTTAATGTACAAATACAATACACATTTAGTAGAACTTAGTTTCTTCTCTCCCATTTATCATCTCAGGACATCTTTGCCTGATGACCCTTGGACGGGCCTGACCCCTCGGTTGGAAACCACTGGACTAAGCAAGCTAACTGTATGCAAAGTAGTTCAGCCTCGGGCAGCTACATCAGTAAAATGTTATACAAATGGAAATTAAGGTCTTAGAAAAAAGAGACAGACTCATGGCAGGAAAACTCATTTTGTCTCGTCATCTCTCTGTGGGCCTAACTGTTTACTGCCCTGAAACAGATGGGAGAACAGACACACACACACACACACACACACACACACACACACACACACACACCTTTTAGAGTAATAAAGCACAAGTGTTCACCTGCAAGTTTGGCTGAGACTAAAGATTTTGTTATTCAGTGACTCTTATGAGAACAGCTGATATTCAGTATCGTATCACATATATATATATATATATGTGTGTGTGTGTGTGTGTGTGTGTGTGTATATATATATATATATATATATATATATATATTATATATACACACACATTAGATCATCATTCACTGAGAGTGATGCACACAAGACACAACAGTGAACCACGGATATGAATTAAGCCATGTAAATGAGGAAGTTTTTCGGTCTCAAATCACTAGTTTTAATGATTATGACTGTTTGGGGGAAAAATCCACAGATGTGAAAGTGTAAAGTAATTAAACCTAGCAGGAATTACCTGCTAGCTAATGATTATGAATCAACAATCCTGCTGTCCCTTCATTTTTTAATGTCGTCTTGGTGTGTCTGTGGCCTTAAGTGGTGTAATTGAGGCAGAAAAATATAAAGAAAAGCTACAAAGAAAGAGAGAAATGTGTTGAGTTACACAAAACAGTTGTACAGAAAAACAGACCAGAGAGGAAAAGAGGAAAATTAAATGAAGAGACAACAAAATTAGAGCATATTCAGAAAGATTGCAGTGTTGAAAGAGGACGAGAATATTCAAAGAATGAAGGAAAAGAGATCGAGAGAGGCAGTGCAACAGAGATCGGAGGATGTAAAAGAGTTGAGAGAAAGAGAGAGAATCCCTGGGGTGTTTCTGCTGACACACTGAATGACTACAGTGACGGAGAAGCAGATTGAATTCTCCAAAATGGCCTCTCCCCTGCAGTTCACTTCAACCCTCAGGTCAACCGTAAAAGCAGCCGAGGCATAAAATATCTGGAAATTGATTTGCATTCAGTAAAAACGGAGCTCCTTATCATTTCTTTTCTCGCCGGGCAGCACAGATGACAAGTTTAACAGAGGACAGCGAAGGACTGCAAGGCGAGATCCAAATGCAGGATTTATTTAAGAAGTGTTTATGTGTGTGTGTGTGTGTGTGTGTGTGTGTGTGTGTGTGTGTGTGTGCGTGTGTGTGTGTTTTGACGTAAGGCAAAAAAAGAGGACTGAGCGTGTCTTTTGATATGACAGTCTTCACTAACAGAAAGGCTCCTGTCCTCTGGCAACCCTGGTTAAACAGCCTTTGGAGCAGAGGGAAATCTCAGCATTGCCGTTGCTGCTCTTTTATCACTCATTTGATTTTCCACATCAAACGTAACCTGCGAGTCGCGCCTGCATTTACAACACTCATAGACATTAGAAGGTGGCTGGCATAGTTGACACAGTCCTGGGAAGAAAGCTCAGAGGCTACAGCCTCATCTGAGTTCAGTTCTTCTTCTCCTCTCCTTGTGCACGAAGTTACACAAGTTCAGTGTACTAGCATCTGTTTTAGCAACACAGTCTCACTGCAGTTCCTGAAATTTAATACATTTGATTTGTGTACATCAAAACAAATTTCCCTTTCTTTTGTGACGCTCAGCACCACTTTCAACAACGTATTTTTCAAAGGTTTCCCTACAAATAACCAGCAACACATGATACTGTACATGAGTCAATTACCGCCCCAGTCTTTTCAAATTAAAACTACTTAGTTAGGTTTATAAGTAGATTTACTTGGTTAGGCTACTGAGTTTGGCTTCGGAAAAGACTGATTTGGTTAGGCTTAGGCAACAAAACTACTTAGTTAGGTTATGAGAAATGTGCTGTAGTGCTGCAACTTAGTTACTTGACCAATAAATGAACTTTGACTTCTGGTTTCACACAGGGCATGAACACCGGTCTCCAGGGCGAAACTCGTGTTGACCCACCCATCCATCCTGACCTCCTCCCTATGTGGCATTCGCTGCTCTTTATACTTCCAGTTCACAACAACATAACACAACATACAAATTGATTTTGTGCATCATCAAGAAAAAATGTGAAATTTGTTTCCACAAATCAATACCTTAAATTGGAAGTGTGTTTAGTAGCCCGGCTAGCTCACTCGGTAGAGCATGAGACTCTTAATTTCAGGGTCATGGGTTCGAGCCCCACGTTGGGCCCATATGTTTTTGCTATGACACCCGAATTTCCCTCCGGGGATTAATAAAGGTTCATCTTATCTTATCTCACTAACTGTTGTGTGACTGAAATTCAAGAGTCAAGTAAAAATCACACTTTGACAGCAGAAATCATGCTGCTACAATGAAGGATTCCCTGAGTGCAACTGACCCTCTGACGGCTGAGAAAGGCTGCATATTTCTCTCACAAAGGGATTCTTCAAGCAACTAGTTTACCCTGTACTTCCGGAGGTAACAATTCTGCATTGAATGAAAACATTGCATCAGGCCTTTTTGTGGAAGATATCTCCACACTGATTCTAACAGCTTAAAAATTGGCCAAAGCTGAGGGCAAATTGCAGTTCAATTGATACCAGCTTCTCTCTACAGGTGAAAGCTTGATATGGTGGCCGCATCTGGATTCTGCTGTAGCTTTTCATAATGCCATTTACTCTGTGTTTTTTTCTCTCCAGCTGAGTCCATAAGGTCATCTCTGCCAGTGCTATCACGTCAGAGACTGCTCATGTTACCTGTCACCATGCCCCGCATTCAGAAACCCACTTCTCCGTGCTCTGCTGATGCCCCAATGGGCAAAAACATACAATGCAGTTAACAGCAATAATGTTGCAAGCATTGTTGTCACAATTTGGGTTTTATAACACACCTGATAAAATCATGTCACTGTAAACAACTTATCGGAGTGGAACATTAGGGCAGCAGTGCCAATCTGTCAAACCAGCAAGTCACAGTAGGAGAAAAAGAAATGCATTACCACATGCTCTTCCAAGCAGGACTGCACAGTCAATTACATCTATAATCATGCATGTCTGTCAGAGAAAGTAACTTGAGTAACACGTCCTTCATTTATGTCATCATTGGTAATTTCATGGTAAACTATGGCGAGATGGTTAAGGTTAAATAAAAAATGAACAAATGTGGACCAGTGATGTTAGGGATTATCACGATCTTACTTATCCTGTACCACTATGGCATCATTCATGAGCCCTAACCCATACAAGGGTCCATTTTGGAACAAACAAACCCTTCCAGCAGGAGTGTTAGATGGTGGAATCAAGAGAGATCGCTATGTGGTATGCAGAAGAACTGCAGAACTTAACCAAATGATGGGAACAGATGCGGGACGAAAATTTGGAAGGATGGAAGATTGAGGTGAATAGGACAGTATTTCCAGAAACTCATCGAAGGAGAGACCATCACAGCTGGTAGAGGAGTCATACAGAGCATACAAAGATGGAACAATACAATCCTAGTAATGATGTTAGGCCCACAGCAGGAGGTTGCCAAAAATGAATTGTGTAATTGGATTCAACCCAAGGCCAGGGACCCAGCTTGGAACTGCACATGGGGATGTAGACCATTGTTTGGTATTGAAAGGCCAAGAGTGCTGGGAGAGAGAAGCTATTTGCCCGGTGAGCCCACGCAATGACACATGCCTCACTATACTTCCAAAATGTACATTTTGGGAGTATTACAATTTGTCCTGTGCTAAGACTAAACCAAGAGTCACCAAGATAATAAGGAGACTACCCCAGTGACCAAGTGCCCCTCAAACAACTGACAACTTCACCAGAAAACCAGCCACCCTGACACCAACGCCTACAACTATGCAACCGGTTAGTCCGCTAGGGACCTTTTGGACTTTGAAAGAGTTCTGCAGGGGGGAAAAAAAGGCCACACAAGAATTGTAGTTGTAAACTGGTGTGGGCATAAGAGAAGATAAGATAGGTGTTTCCTCTTATTAGTCCCAGCAAGTACCGGGGAAAGTATCAGTATATCTACACGGTGTACTCCAAGGATTGATTCACAGTACAACCAGTGGAACATAGGCTGACACATATTTCACATGTCAATGGCAGATGGTATGTGACAGAGCTAACTTTAAATGCATCAGTTTGGCAAGGCAGCTTTGTCAAGGGGCTTCCTGGCTGACAGAGTATTGTCAGTCATATTATGGTGAAGAGTATCAGCAGCAGATGGTGTGGAAAAAGCAGAACAACAATTTGAGAAAAGTGCCTTGCTCCGGAAGTTGGATGTGCTTAGGACATCTTGGGGCATAGAATGTCACCAAGGAAAGAAGTGTGGGGAAGACGGTGGCACCTCTCACAGACCCAACCATAACCCTGTCTGAGGGACATGTCTTCAGGAAGAGTCTCTGTGAGGGGAACAAGACTAATGGATTTAAATGGCTCGGGTCTAACAGGCTCCACATCAACAGAATCAATCACTCCCTAGAAGATCACTGGATGCATTGCGGTACTGGCAAGGATGTTCACTACTGCTTCTGGTTTGAAAGAACCCCAATTGTAGTTGTAAATGGTCTCTTCACCATGGTAGAAGAAACAGTGGGCATCGTGGGAGAAGGAAAAGGGGTAATTGGATGATGGGTGAGCAGATTATTCTCCTAGTTATGGCTCTTCTTGATGATATTAGGACTGATACTTTCAATAGTAATCATGATAGCTCTGATCAAGGGAGGAGTCAAAGCCACCCTACGCCCATGTGAGCAGACGTCTCAGCATCAGAGAGGAGACAGGGAGCCCCCTCCTCTAGAAGGGGGAGGACCAAACCTATAGATAGAGGCTACACCAGAAGATGAGAACCACTCATTAGCTCATGCTGTCATGTCAATATGGACCAAAATCTCTGAGGAATGTTTCCAACACCGTGTTGAAAGTATGCTACTAAGAATTAAGGCAGTCCTGAAGGCAAAAGAGGTCCACCTTTAACTAGCAAAGTGTACCTAATAATGTGGCTGGTGAGTGTATTTCACCCAGTTCTTGACATCTCAGCTACACTTAATGAACTGCAGATTCCTCATCATAAAGTCTGTGTGGGTGGCTTAGGAGGCTAAGGGCAAAAATCCAGTGTTTTATGATACTTACTTATTAAATCACCATGGTAACAGACATTTTTCAAGCTCACAGGTACCAATCTCAGTAGATTCAAACTTTTTTTTTTTATCTGACCAATCAATCAAATTAATACTGAACCTGTATGCGATCTTTCTGTTTAAGGGTTCTGTTCTGTGGACAGAAAAAAGTGTGACAATTGTGTAAAGCTCAACAATGTTCTATGTGGTAAACTAAATATGGTTATTTTCAACTTTAAGTCGTTATTAGAAACTGGTGACATAATCACACTGAAAGATGCAAATGTGAGTAGGTTTAAATGTATTCAATTATTAGTCACTTACATGTGAGACACTAAAAGGGGCTATAATATCTTTTGAAGTGTCAAAGTGTAGCACCAGAGATAAGTGTGTGCACAGACACATATCCATTCACTACAATGTAAACCCATCTGCATCAACAGTAAATGCTCAGTGAAAGGTCACATCTCAAACATAAAGGAAATATTCCTTTGTTTTTGGGTGGCCTTGCTTTCAACATCAACCACTGTCTTGGGTGCCGTCTTGCCCTCCACCTGACCCTGCCATTCTCTGACACATGAGCAGCTTTCCCCTGACCTCAGGGTCAAGGCATCGGGTGTCAAGGCATCAGAGGTCATGCCGAGAGGGATGGGTCACGATCCAAAGAGCTTCATACTTCATTGCACGCCCATTGGAGCTTTTGATTGGAAGCTTTTGATACATTCATGTTCATATATCAGGTTCCAACAAACCAAATTGAGAGCATTATTTTTAATGAGGCTTTTAAAATTTTTACATTTTAACTGGATAATTGTGTGTTAAGGGAAAAGAGCAGTGTACGTTGATTTCATGTTTTTTTTTTTCTTACTGCCATTAATACTCATGAAATGGCTAAAACCCCTGCTGTGTTCGCCACAGTCAGAAGCTACTACTCTCTCTTTGATTGCAGGCTTGTGTGACCTCCCAGCAGTTATGGTCCCATAACAGTGGGAGACAGTGGGAAATATGAAATTAAAATAAGGAAACAGTAAAAAACACTTAGAGGTACAGCTGCAGTAATGAATGCAATTCTTGAGTTTAAAGTAACTTCTATATTCTTCTGGCATGACTTTTCGACATTGCAGTCATTAGGAATGCATCGTAAATAGATTACAGTCTGCAACAAATCAGTGTCCATCCTGAATTTTAACTCAAGTACAACAGGATATCTAACATTGGGTCAGGGGGCTCACTGAACCCCCCAGAAATGCATCTTATACTTTTTATAATGACATAAAAATCATAATTTATTTTAACGATGAATAGTATTGACTTTTTAATGTATCCTTAAAGGCAAAATTCTACACAAACAAGATAAGAAGACAGATTTGTGGTATTTTATTTACTTATAGCCTAAAAACATTGGCCGCTGTGTGGTCAAAATCAGACTGGAGATGTAACCACTTCAAAGATGGGTAAGTTGTACTTGCTATCTTCCCACATTTGTGTCTTTTAAAAATAATTCATGGGTTTTACACTGCGATATTTATTGAAAATGGCAAACAATACAGCCAGCTATGCATGAAACATCTCCTGGATGCACTGGGACGTAGCTTCAGTGATGTATCCTGGGGTCCTCACGTGTTTCGGGTCTTGCAACACCATACACCCTCACCCAGGTGACCCAGTCTGGGTTGATCAGACCCCAACTTGCATCCCAGCAGTAGCCCTCTTAATCCAGAGCAACCCTCTGGCTTTCTCTCCGGCTTTGCTCACGGATCGAATGGCCCTCTTCTTGGCTGCTCCTGTGACGCCCAATCGGATGAGGACTTTGCAGAGTGAGCATCCTGCAAAGCCTCTGCAGCCGACTTCTATGGACTCATACAACACCGTCCAGCCTCTGTTCCTGCACTCGTGCACCAGTTCCTGGAACTTGCTGTGTTTTCTCTGATTGGCTTCTTCAATACACTCTTTCCAAGGCACTGTGAGCCCAACATGATGCTGACGGCTGAGGTTAAACTCTCAGCAACTGCCTTAAGCACCTGGTCATGGCGCCAATAGCGGCCATTCACCAGGGCCTTTGGGCAGTTGTTGAGGAGATGTTCTAGGGTGGAGGGTGTCTCTTCCCCAGATGTGGAGGTTTGCTGGGCTTGGCAGGGCATCATAGACTGCTTGCATCAGGGAACAGACCTGATGGAAGTCTGCCTGCATGATGTTCCCCCAGGTGATCCTGTGCTGCAGCGTACTATGGGGACTATAAATATGGGGATATTTTCCCCCCATCTCTTGCATTTTTATCACTTTTTGCATTTTGTCACACAGAAGAAACAATAACTGCAACCAAAAATCCTTCAATGTAAATATGGACAATACTGTATGAGTTTTGTTTTGGGACGGATCTGTAAAAATGTGAATCTGTCCTTTAATGCTCAGTTCACACTTCACTTTAGCCCTGATTTTTCCTGCCTTTCTTTTGTACACCATGTATCCTGCGCTGACTGTGATGTAAACGCATCCATAAATGCTATGCCACGAGTTAGTGACGTAGTATAAAAAGAAAGAAGTACAACAACAAACCAGCCAACAACCGACAAACCCTGGACTTTTAACCAGGTGACCGGTGTCTGAGACCGTGGTTTACCACTGTGTTGTAAGTTTTATTAGTGACGTTGTCATGTGAGGATTGTTTAGCCCAACCATGACGTTTCCCCTTACCCTAACCAAGTGGCTTTCTTGCCTGAACCTAACTGTGGACATTTGCATAGTACAAATGACACAAAGGCTTTAATGCATACTCATGCCATGCAGACTGTCCATGTAATGTTGTGATATTTGGGGGGAGAATAAGGATACTGTAATTTATCAATGCAATGTTCACGTCCTTTTTGTAAAATGATTTGTGAACTGTTTGTCAGAACTTTTTTTATTTGTTAACAAATATAATTAATGACACATTATTTAAGTTTAGTGAATCTGCTCTTTTGATTTATAGAATATGATTTTACAGGGCAAATATTTCCAAAAATATTAAACGTTCAGATGAAGGCTATGATAAATTAAAAAAATAACCATTTGACTAGTAATAATAATGGTCCAAAATTATGTCGAATTGCGTAGTTTTAAGTCAAATTCCTCCAAATTTTCTTTTCTCACAATATCCCCTCATATCTTTTATTAATTGTGAAATTCAGAATGTGTCTCTTTATCCTGCTGCGTAATATGTAGGAGCATCCTGGCTGGACCTGAAAGATACCCTGCTATAGGCTACACATAACACAGGAAAGCACTCTAACACTAAACACACCACCTTAACCCTATAATGTTCCAGTTGGAGTATTATTGGAGTATTATTAGGCCTACTATAGAAGAGGCATAGACCAAGTACAATAATACAGCTGATTATGACTGACACAGTATAACATGCTTAAAGAAATAATGAATAATTAGAAATAACTTACAGCAGATTGCTGATTCCTGTTGATATACACGGCAACATGTGAATCAGAGAGAAGTGGCGCTTATTTTTTTTCACGTTCACAGTGATTGAGCCAATCAGATTTCAACAAACATGAGGATCGGTCCAAATTAGGAGGGGATGCTCACTTCCCGCCTTAATATTGCAAGTAGTAGATTGGCCCAGTCTGACAGGCAGCATCCTGCTCTTTGCGGTCTGCGGCTGCGAGGGCCCTAACCCAGCCAGGAACCAGACAGCATACTGATAAAAAAACCACACCACCACCTGGTTGGGCCTGGAATCGGCTGCAAGGGAGTCTTCCCTAACTTCCCGGTGGCCATTCGGCCCCTGCCAGTAAAACAGATTTGGACTCTAATATACTTTGATATCATCCCACTGTGCCTGTCTCTACTTATTATCAAGACAGAAAGTAAAAACATGCACAGTGCTTCATCTTCACAGAAGATGTAATTGAAGGATGCACATACACACACACACACACAATATGAGCAGGTTTTGGGGGGGGCAGTAGCTCAGTCTGTAGGGAGTTGGCTTGGGAACCGGAGGGTCACCGGTTTGAGGCCCCAAAAAGAAAAAAAAAAAAGTGGAAATGGGGAGGGGGGGGGGGAACTTTTTTCTTTTTGGGGACTGGGGGGGGCCCCCAAAGGAAGGCAACAAACCCACAACTGGGGGGGGGGGTTGTCAGGGGAGGCCCCCTATTTCTAATATTTATTAATAAATATATATATGTGTGTTTTAGGTTTGTATATAAAATATAAAAAATTAAAAAAGAAAATAAATTTTTTCCATATTGGGAAAAAAAAAAATATATTTTTTTTTTTTTTTTTTTTTTATGTTACTCAGACACGTTGCTACACCGACTTAACATGTCCTAACCCTTCACCGTCAGGTCAACCCTAACCACAGTACACCTAGCATTACACCTCCCACACACCCACGCAGGGTTAACAGGTCATGTATTGTGTCTTGCCTTTGGTATGTAAATCTGTAAATCCAGGTAAATCTGTTATCAGTCAGCTGCAATCTGGGTGATGCAGCGGCTAACAAACCAATCTCAGCAGCAGATTGGCATTCCTCCTGTCCAAGTGCTTGAGTAGGCACCTAATTGGTTCTTTTGTGTGAACGAGCTGTGGGGTATTATTTAGCCGTGGGTGGCTGCTAAAGACAAGAGCACTCTGGGAGATTGCAGCAGGTGGAAAACCCTTGTATTCCTGCTTTTCTCTTTCTTTTTCATTGTCACAGAAATCACAGATTTTGTGGAGCTTTACAGTCTGTACAGCACACCACACCATGTCAGTAGACCCCTCAGATAAGGAAAAACTGCTCCTAAAAAAAACTTTTAATGGGGAAAAAATGTTATGAGCTTAGCAGGTCACAGACAATGGATGGGACATAAAAACACGTACACACAAAATCTGTTGTTTTTCTAAACCTAAAGAAGTTGTAGTTTGTTGCCTAAACCTTTTCAAGCTATTTTGTTTGTGTTCAAAACGTAATGTTTCATTCAGTTTTTCAACATGTTAGAATGTGTTAGAAGGCTCCTACATCTGTGGTACTTAAACACCTGTTTAATGGTCTGATAACAGTCAATTTGGGTGCAAAATCTGTATCATAGCCAGACAACAATAGGCTTTGCATTTTGTAATGCAGGTGGACAGCAGTCTGTTCAGAAACACATAATCCCATGTTAGCTCTAGCAATTCAAAGAATGTTTTTTTTTTTTTACACTTGAATACTTGTTTGCTTCGATTTGTGGACAAATATTTGCTGTTTTGAGAAAAACACCTGATGTACCTTGCAGTTTCCTTGTCTGTACAGCTGCTCTGTTGTAGGCTCTGTTTTTCATACACTTGTTCCCCTCAGGTATGCATTTTGATATCTGTATTTTGTATATATATATATATATATATATATATTTTATTTCTGGTATTTTGGCTGAGGTGCAAAACACACATTTCGGAAACAAAACTCAAACAAAAACTCAGCATTTCATACAATTAAACAGGACTTCAGGACGCATTTCATGTAAGATTCATTTTTATGTCATTTTGGAAAACAAAACAGCATTGCAGGAAATATGTCCTCACCCCGGCCTCCACCCCAGTCTACTAGTGAGATTATATGGATGTGACTTCACTGGCATACTTTTCAGTATAAGACTGAGAATGTGCCTACTTCATGTTCTTTATAGTGTGTTTTTTAAATTTGTTTTGTTTCCTGTTAATTTGTTATGTTTGTTGTGTTTTGCCACCAAAGGGCCACCGTACTTCCTTCCCTCTTCCTCTTTCACTGCTCCGTCTGCACTCTTGTATCCGTTCTGCAGTTAGTAAGGAGATGGATACTCTCATCCAGACCTTTACATTAAACACCCTCTGCAGCCCACTTTAATACAAACTGAAAACCCTCCCGACTCACTGTGACTGAACATTATTATTACAGACTCCAGCCAGAAAATATGCAAATGTGCACTTATTTCTGTATGACTGTCTGTGTGCAATCTTAATGTTATAAGTCAGCAAGTTTTAATAAAACACAACTGGCTGCAACAATTGGTTACTAGTGTGTCTGTAGAGCTGAAAAGGTTAAAATTTCCACCTTTCATAAATCCGTTTTATTAACGAAACTGAGAGGGACTTCATTTTGAAAAAAAAAAAAGTTAACATCTTGTAGTTACTTTTTAGCTGTAAAATGAGAAAATGTGTTGAGATCATTTGAGGAAATACCGAGCACTGTCTGCCAGCCGGAGCAAACTTTCTTATTTTACACAAATTAAACAGAATAAACAGTAACTAAAAATGTTTCTGAAAGCATCTGATGAGAGAAATAGGCATTATAGTAACAGCATATTGATTCATTTCTCATCAGCTGCCTCGTTTGACCGTTTGAACAAGTGAAGTTTGCGAGTGATTGACAGCTGTGTTGAATGAACAGCCAATAGGAATGCACTCTCTCTGAAATGACCTGTGATTGGCCAAGGTCTCCCATCATGGGCTAGATTTTCTAAAGCCTGTAAATGAGGAGGTGCAGAAGTCTAGTTTTCTCGCAGAACACTTGAATTACAAAATGCTGAAAGAGTAATATGGAATTTTTGCCCAATGATGCCAAAAATATTGATGATGATGTTGATATGATGTATTTATTTTCATTTATAGGTGTAGGAAATTGTGTGTCAGCTGCTGCTCCACAGTCTCCCTCGATGAGTGCTGCACATTCACATTGACAACGTGGGGGGCACGTTTAAGGATAAAAATAGTTTTATCATCAGATGGTGATCACTACTTAAGATGATTCAACGAAAGCTGTTTTAAATGTACTGTTCCATTTTACTTGTGTTTTTGTGCAGTTGGAAGTATTGTTCTTCAGTCAGGAAGCGTTTCTGTTGCCTCCACGACTCTCAAGAAGGCGATGGCTGATCCAGCGGCTCGTAGCTAATGGTGCTAAAAGCGCTTACAGTGAAAACAAAGGCAACACCGCTGACAGAGCTAACAGTCTACCTGGGGGAGACCAGGGGGAGGGTGCTACACTTCGAGATGGCGTAAGTGGTGGTCATGCAACATATTCTCATGTCATGGTTCGTTACAAAAAAGTTATCTTTCTTTTTTGTTTGTTTTCCTACAAATATCCAGCGACACGTGTCATTTTCTGCTCATTACGCTCATAAAGTCTTTTCAAAATAAACGTGTATGTTAGGTAACTAAACTACTTAGTTGGGTTTAGGAAAAGATCGTGGTCTGGTTCAGAATAACTCTGGAAGTATTGTAAGTATGTAAGTTATGTGACAAATAAATCAGCGCTGATTTCTGATTTCACATTTGATTTAATGCATATCGTCATATTGCAGCTATGGAGTGAAAGCCATGAACATACAAGGCAAAGCGTGGTCATCAGGGTTTCAGGGTTGTGAGAAAAAGCCTATTAAATGCCAACCGATTATGCAGAACCAAGCCTGGAAACTCAAAGGTCAAGAAATGATTTCTCACCAATAATAATCATTTTGTCAGGATTGTGTTGGTCTAACTCTTGATTTTGGTATTTCAATTAACGATTAATTTCTCCTATTTGGTTACTATTGGCATAATGCTGCACAGTGCAGACGTGTCACATCCCTTCAGTGAAAATCCACAGTCCTGACTCAGTGCCAGCACGCTTTGAAGTTGTTTTGGCAGTTTGTGTTGGCTCAGCATCATTTCTTTATTTACCTGTGGCTACCCCACAGCACTGCTCAAAGGCAGAGTCTCTAGGAATGCTAAGCCACCCAGTCATTTTGTTTTGTGTAAGAGCAGCCCAGTCTCTTATGAGGGCTTTTACTTCCAACGTGTTACACTCATTCAACTAGTTATTTTGAAAGCACATATTATGATTGAAAATGACTGAAATGTGATGTTTCTCATCAATATTTCTCAAAGCACTTTACAATGTGAAATCCAGCAATTTTCCAAGTTTCCAGATATGAACAGATTTGTTCTTAAGCAGCACAAACAAATGATTTAAAAGAATCTCATCTTCTCTCATGAAATTCACAAGTGGTCCAGACCTGTCGTATGAGTCAGATTGTCCGTCTCTCTCCTCAGAAGGATTACATTCAAAAATAATAATGCTATAATCTGGATCACTTCAGAGCTACTGATATGGAATACTCTAAAATAAATAACTTGGTGCAACACAACTTTTGTGTGCACCTTATATTTATGGCTTGCCAATTTACTGAGAGGTTTGACATGATACAGTCATTTTCTGATTGTATTAGTAAATTGTAGAGTTCAGAAGTTGTGAGCTATTCTCAGTCTGACAGCTGTCTCTCGGTCTTTATGCAGATCGCTATCCAGTATCATCCTCCGTTGTGCATTGCAGATGTAATATCACCTACTTTATAATATCGTCTCGTTGAAGGATCACATCTCACGAATAAGCACCTCCTCATGAACAGGTGATATTCGTCAAGTTGAAACAGGCAGTTTATGGCAAACTTGTATTAGACTTTGAATAACTGTTTGAGCTTCACAGAAAAAAGGACGTTGTGTGCAGTTGCACTTAACAACCCAAGAAATAGAGTTACGGATAAATTTGTGTCGTATATTAAAAGTTTTTCGATATTCCAAACATAGCAATAATTATCTGTACATCATGTCTCCCCACTATTCACTATGCACACCAACATGCACACATAGATAAGAGCCTCAAATATTCTCTGGATCTGACTTTAAATCCTCATGAAGAGAGGCATCTTGTTTATCAGTTTGCATACTGTATGCAGTATTTCTATCCAAACCCGATATGAGAAACAACACATGAGAAAAATCTAAACTGAAATGCTCAAGGTGTTATCTACTTTTGTATTCATCAGCTGTCATGATGGACTTTAAGAAGTGCTGCTGGAGCTGAGTCCAGTCTGTGCCCCCATGTGATTCGACTAGCAGTAATGCTGAGTACCCACCACACCAGAATCAAACTGATTGTGGGCCCGATTCCCCCCTCCCCTTAAGTAAACCTCTGATTTTTGGATGGTTCTAAAGATTATTTTTCCAGATATTATGGTGGTGTGAACTATGTTAAGAGAGTTTTTTTACATCACCCAGTCAGCTCGGAAGTCCATCCTGACTGCAACGATTTCAAATCGTAAATATTAAACGTGTTCAGTACTTAAGATCGGAGAGCCTGTTTTGTATGGGGAATCCCAACGAACAGCTGATGACACAGTCGCGGGAAAGAACGATTCAACTGAGAACCAAGCTGACTTAGGAAGGAAGAAATAAAGGACAACCGCTGTCAGGGTGTCCATGGCTAATGCATGAGCTCACGTCAAATGTAAAGCATAAAGTAGCAGTAAGATGAACCTCAGAAATGATCAACACCCGGAGAAAAGCCACGCTCACACAGGGAGAACAAACAAACTCCACACGCTGGATTCGAACCTGCGACCCTCTTGCTGTGCAGCCCACAGGGGGAAACATGTTACCCCAGAAAGGGGCAAAGACAAGTCTGATTGTATTGAACTCTATGGGAAAACTACTTCTCACTTGATTTGTTACCTCAGTAAACACTGTAAACGTGAGTTTCCGTCACATTCTGACTCCCTCCTCATCGAATACGACCACTTGGTGTGTTTCCCTCGGGATCAGAGAGCCACATGCTGAACCCCTGTTGTGTTATTTTTGGACAGACCTCATTAGATGTGCATTAGCTCTGTATGCATCTGCTTGAGTGTGCACTTGGATGTATGTCTGCGGTCCCACATGACTTGTTTTGTGTATGCGTGCCTGTATTTACACCATGTGTGTGTGTGTGTGTGTGTGTGTGTGTGCGTGTGCATGCTCCCCATGTAGCTGACTCTTTAAGATGGATGTTAGGTGCTGAAGAGCATTTTTTCCTCTCCATGGGGGGAGACCTTACATATAATAACCTAGAACCTTTCAGTGCTGCCTTTCGCTGTCTCTCTCAATCACTCAGTGTGGGACTTTCTCTCTCTCCCAGCATGCAGCTGTCTGTTTCTTCACCGCTGGTAGCTCAAACCTGTCCTTTTCTATTTTAGTCCTTGATGTCTCTCTCTCTCTCTCTCTCTCTCTGCATTCAGCTCTTCATGGTTGTGTTTAGAGTGGATATGGGTTTGTATGTCAGTTTTCCATTTATGTTATTGCATTTCTTTATGTGTGACCACCAGGTTTAGCAGTGAGAAGACATTGTGATGAGTGCTGGGCTTTCATTGGATACGTATTTGCATATGTGAGCCACATCAAACAGTATGGTGGGGGGGGGGGGGGTGTTATATGTCAGCGGGCAATTATTTTTTCTATGGTATATGTATATAATGTCCCAGAATTAAACACGATGAAATGCATATATAAATGTAATAGCTGTATGAAAGGTGCAATGAAACCTCTTCCTTATGAAACATGAAGGTATTCATGTCAGCATGTGTGTATATATTTACACTACCACTGGGCAAATCTAGATGAACTTAGCTCAGGAACTAAACTGGGATCTGAAGAACTGTGAAGTTTATGCCAGTTAGACTGGTGATGGGTTGACCTTAACACTCCAAAGGTCCGCCTGATGGCCCGGCTGCTATTCTGTTTTCAGAGGTTGAGAGGAAAAGATACTGGTATCATATGAAACTAGAAAGCCTAAGGAATCCATTGATATCAACCATGTCATGCTAACATGTCAGGAAGAAGTCTAAGTAACGCCCCAAGGTGGGTTTAAACTTCACAGCCACAAACTAGAGACCCTAGAGCATTCAGAGGATGCTATGGTGCTCCTCAAGATCTTGGTGTCTTAATGTGGTATTTTGGGGGGATTAATAATCATTTCTATCAATTCTCAAGTGGTAAAAAATGGTTCAATTTAGCACCATAAATGTGTAACAAATGGTATCAACCCCAAAATTGCTGCAACAGTTTATGAGCCATAATAGAGTATGGGGATGGACATCACAAAAGTATATCATCATGTTCTACAATCATACATTCTCACAATTTCTTATCAATGAGAACAATTTGACACCACTTTGACACCAGTACACCACTTCTATATGACTATACTGTTGACCTTATATCTACCCCTCTGAAAAAGCCAGAATGGTAAGGGGTTACAAACATTGGTGAGGTCTGAAACAATTTTCACACGCTCATAAAGAAGGCAACACCACAGAGTCACCCTGTATTTCTCTGTATTTACTGTTGTGTGATTGATGTTTGAATAGTGTTATGAATGAATATCAAGGAGAGAGGCAGAGCCAGAACAGAGGACTGAAGACGAACTCCAGAGTTCCTGTCTCTTAGCAAACGATGTAAACGATATTTCTGCTTAAGAATGTAACTGCCGTGACACAATGAGGAAATAACATTTTCTTCCTGCCTTTGTTGTTTATTGCTGCTCTTTATCTTTGCTTACTTTCTTTACACTAGTCAGGAAACAGACAACATAACTTTGTAATAAACAACGATAAATGTGCACCCCTTGTCCTGATATCACCCAGTCCTTTCCTATGTTGGAAATGAAGCTGAACCAGCTGGCGACGCTCAGGCCTGTACACTCTACTCTGATAGTTCCTGAACCATCAGAAATGTTTAGAAGTAGTGTAGACAATTTAGTTCCAGCTTCCTCCAGTCAGTGGAAATGTCCCAATGTCTCTATAGTCCCAATAACAAACACCAAGAAAAGTGTATGGTACTTAAATAAAACAATTTGGCCTAGTGCACAATGGCTATGCAATATATTTCTAGGATTATTTTGTAAAAGAAAGATCTGTGAAGAGATGTCAGCAACAACTAACTTGTCCCAAATGGCAAACATTAGTCAAACAGTAACGTTGTGTCACTGGCCAAAAGTGGTTCTGGTCAAACGGCAAAAACCACAACATGTGAACTGACGTTCTGATTTGTTTATCCTAATGAAATATCAGAGCTGACTCAGTGTTTCCTTAAAAACGATTGCGTGTGTCTTGTAATGCTTGCTAAGAGACTGTTTGCTGTGTATATTTATTATCAGGATTATCATCTTGGAGAGGTCAGAGCAGGACTGACTGGACTATTTAAAACAAATTAGGGCTGTCAGTTGATTAAAATATTGAATTCCGATTAATCATGACTGTCCATAGTTAATCGCAATTAATCACAAATTAGGGCAAACTCAAGCTCAACATGGCAAACTGCAGCTGTCAGTGTCCAAACTGACTGGTATTATCATAAAGTGGGCATGTCTGTAAAGGGAGACTGGTGGGGACCCAGAGAACCCATTTACATTCACACATCTGGAGGTCAGAGGTCAAGGGACCCCTTTGAAAATGTCCATGCCAGTTTTCCCTCTCCATAATGTAGAGAAAGTTGAGCATCATTTATCTCCCTGTTGACACACTAGTACCAATGTACTCCTTAGGATTTCTAGTTTATTATGATACCAGTATTGTCACTCTAGCTTTAAAACTGAGCCTGCTACGTCTAAAATCAACTGTGTTAATGTGTTAATGAAATTTGCAGTGTTAACGCATTATTGTGTTAACTTTGACAGCCCTAGTTTTCCTGTTTAATTTGTTTTACAGTGGAATGAAACCTGTCAATCAAACTTTAGGGCTTCAAACCTGTCCAGTTAATGAGTTAGTCCATTTGAATCCATGTTTACAGCTCTTGGCTTGTTTGTAATAAGTCAGAGCAAACATGAACCAGACTAGAGCTAAAAGGCTACAGTGGACCTTGTTGTCCTTAATGTGGCCCAGGATACATTCCTATACGCACTGCTTACAGAATGTGGTCTGAGCGAATGGATCCCAGTGCATCCTCAATGCATCTTGGGTGCATTCACACACGTTGGAGCGGTCCGCTTGTGATCGGACCACTCAGGACACATATTAATACCATGTCTGAACACGGCCTTGAAAAGGTCAGAGGTTAGATCCACACAGCTCTTAACTCTAACAGTCCCTTGAGCGAAACACTCCACGCTGCGACTGAACTGATGATCACATTAAAGCTGTGAAGTCTCACCAGGGTTTAGTGTCACTCCCGTTCCCTCCCAACAATCATCCTCTCTCCAAACCCAGATGTCGCTTTAGGTGAGGAAGAACACTTGTGAGGCTGTTCAGCAGGTTCACAACGGATGTCCACCCACTACAGTGCAGCATAGACAATATGGCACAGCTGGATGAGGAGCCGCACAGCTCCCTCAAGACATAAACGAGCTTTGGACTACATTCATCTTCTCTGTACGTTTATCCGGCTGCCCGTCTGTGTGTCTGTGCATCTCCCCCGCTGTGTTCCTCTAATTATCTGTCGGCCTCTCCTTTCTTGTCTCTGCAGAGCTGCTGCCTCTTCCCTCCTGTTTCATTTCATTTTTCTCTCTTGGTCTGATGCAGCACATACTCGCCTAAGCATGTTCAGCACGCAACAGAAGATCTCAGATCCCAGAGGGTTTAGTCTTAATGTAATCTTTGATCCCCTCTTTATTTTATACACAGAATAAACCTGAACACACACATTCCTGGAGATGATGCCAGTAGCCTGCACTGCACAGTACACAGTAAGTTTTTGTCCATCTTTGTGGTGATGTTAATACCAGGATACCAAAGTCACAAAAGAGGCCAGAGAGTCGGGAACATCAGCATGCTCACAGGCTCACAATGACAAACCTGATGTTCAGCAGGTGGAACATTTCCTATGTTTGTCTTATGGCTGATCAATACTAAAACATTTTTCAAATCTTAAAAGTTTTTTCTTTTTTTTTTTTAATAATATGAGAGAGAGTCCCGACTCAAAAAAAGGAAATCTCGCAAAATCTCTTGCAATCAAATATGACTTTAGTGTAAACAAACTTGGTGGGCGATGAGCAGGAAGAATTACAGATGTCCATTTTTGCACTACTTTGTACTGAAATGAAAAAAAAAAAAAAATAGCCAAGGCATTGGACAATTTAAAATGTTGACCTGATTATAGGCAATAAGCCCGAGGATCATGAATGTTATTATAATTCATCCGAAGTGGAACATGTCTGACAATGACAATGTGTGAACCAACAAATATCTCAGAGCTGACCAGAGTGGTGGACTGAAGGACTGACAGACCGCTGTGGACAGCAGGCTGGTCTCATGCACTGTTCAAAGCTATACCTATGAAAAGTAATGAACTGTAATTTCTGTACATCCCACAAAATCAATTCATATGTAATCCATCTAATTGTGAACCAGGAAATATAAAGAGTTGTGACTGCTGCGTAGGGAGGAGGTCCAGTCGATGAGTGGGTCAACAATTACCGGACTTTCACCCAGAAGTCAGCGTTGATTTATTTGTCACATAACTTATGTATTTAAGTAACACTACTTTTGGTGTTATTCTATATGTTATTTTGTTAATTCGAACCACGATCTTAAAATCCTGAAGCTAACTAAGTAGTTTTGATACTTTATCTTAACCAAGTTGATTTTTTCCTAATTAAGTAGCTTTATTCCCGACACCTAAAGAAGTTTCCTAACACCATGTAGGCATGATATAACAACACATTCTCACTTCCATGACACTTGGTCAGTGGCCGTACGCCTCAGACTATGACGCTATAAATGACCCCCAAGTGTCAGTTTTGGACTCATACATGCATACTGTGTTTTCGAAAAAACAAACAAAAAAACACATTATTAAATAATAATTGTTATTATTAATAGTGCCTTGTGAATTTCTCTACTGTGAGACTAATAAAGGAATATCTTATCTTGCTTTTTAACTTCACCTTCACTGTTATTATTATTACTTCTATTTTATTTTTGGTAATTAGTTGATTACTAGCAAGCAACCTATCTGAAATTTCCTTCCTTCCCGAATTTCCCTCCGGGGATTAATAAAGGTTCATCTTATCTTATCTTTATCTTCCAATTACTGAAAAAAATGCCCAAATATTTACCTCAGAATTTATCAAAAATGAAACGTCATTTAATGATTATATTCCACTATTTCCCATCCATCCATCCATCGTCAACCGCTTATCCCGTTAGGGGTCGCGGGGGGGCTGGAGCCGATCCCAGCTGTCATTGGGCGAAGGCGGGTTCACCCTGGACAGGTCTCCAGTCCATCGCAGGGCACATAGAGACAGACAACATATAGACAGACAACCATTCACGCTCACATCCACACCTACGGGCAATTTAGAGTCATCAATTAACCTAAACAGCATGTCTTTGGACTGTGGGAGGAAGCCGGAGTACCCGGAGAAAACCCACGCTTACACGGGGAGAACATGCAAACTCCACACAGAAGAGCCGCAAGCTGGAATCGAACCTGCGACCCTCTTGCTGTGAGGCGACAGCGCTAAGCACTACACCACCGTGCAGCCCCTCCACTATTTCCCAATGGCAGGTAATTTATTTAATATATTTCCAAGAAAGAAAAAAAAATCAAAGTTAGTCTATATGCTTTATTTCCATGTCTGCTGGTGAATAGATGATAATTAGCAAATAACATTTTTGAAATTTCTTTAAAAATGATCAGGTGTCTTTGATTAGTTTTAGTTTTCCACCTCTGATTCAGAGCAGCACACAGCCACGTCTCAAGACTAAGGACCCTCTTATTACCATTATATGCTATTTCAGCTTAGACTTATTAAATCATGTTTCTAATTAAGTCATTTTTGATCTATTAATTTATATATATATATATATATTAGGGCTGTCAGTTTAACGCGTTAATTAGATTAATTAATTACGCTGCAAATTAACGTGCTATAAAAATTAACGCAATTAATCATGAGTGGCAAGTCAATGAGCAAGCATTTTAAATTTGGCCCATTGAGTGACCCGTAGGCTGCAGTGGCGTTACTTTCGTACCTGCGCCACTAGTCAAAAGCAGGGTGACTGACAACAGAGATGGACGCGACACAGGAGAGCGAGGTGAGCCCACTCGGACCTTTCACTCGGACTCTGACTCGGACTAGGAGGAGCAGGGGCCTCTAGCCCGCTACAAAGCTGAGCCGTGCATTGAATGCATGAGTGTCCACTGGAGTGGTGGCAGCTCACCAGGAGCTGATGAACAGCTGTCCTCTCCTCCTACCTGGCTACCGCTGCCACGTCTGGGCCAGGTGAGAGACTCTTTTCACTGCAGGTAACATCATTGAAAAGAAGAGGGCAGCCTCACACTCACACAATGTAAACAAGCTTGTTTGTCTGAGCAACTGGCTCAAGGACACATAGAGTTGTCTGTTGTCAGTTCCTGTAACGTTAGCTGACCCTTTTAAAGGAAATGCTGTTGGCATCTTGCTATTGATGTTGCCTTATTTAGAGGCATGTTATACTATTCATTTTGAATTGCTGTATTGAGTCAGCTTTAGTATTCATTTTGATTGAGACTCTGCTTATGTGCCTATTTGAGACTCAGCCTTATTTTATTTCTGAATTTTATTTATTTTATTTAACTGTATTTGAATTGCATTTTTGAGAAATGCACCTGGCCTAATTGATTTGCTGATGTGCTTGACCTTTTTTCTTTTGAATTTCATTTATAAAGCACACTTAACCAATAAAAATGTGGATTTCAGATCTTCTCTTCTTGGTGTATTCTATTGATTAGTCATGCACTACGATTTTGTAATGTCCTAGAATTCAAATTCTTTATTTGGGGGCCTTTATCAGGTATGAGATTAAAATGTGATTAATTAGATTAATTAATTACAAATCCTGTAATTAATTAGATTAATTTTCTTAATCACCTGACAGCACTATATATATATATATATATATATATATATATATATATATATATATATTTGTATTGTATGGGGGGGGGGGGGGTGGAGAGCTAGGGGATTTGGGCAACAGGGAAGAATTTGTTTTTTTTGTACCAACATAAATACAACTAATAACAAAACAAGAGCACAGACAAAGTTATAGCTAATCAGTGTTTTCTTAGATGAGGTCGATCACATCTTTCAAGGTAAGATACACTTTGTGCATTTCACTTTGTGCTTCACATCATTAATATGCAACTGAAGTTCAAATTTTCAAAGTAACCTTCTCAGTCTCTGTGGTAGGCCACAGGAGAGAGAGAGAGAGAGTGTGTGTGTGTGTGTGTGTGTGTGTGTGTGTCTCCTCTGGGTGTAGTGCGTGGGTGTGGAGCAGGCAGCTGAAAAGACGACCCCAATGCAACACTAATGATTCATAAAGACCTGGCCAAGCCCGCTGGGAATCCTCCACAGGTAGACTTCAAATAGCGAAGAGGCAGAGGCTCAGAGGAGGAAGCAGAGACAAAGAGAGATGATGAATTACATAAAACGAATGAAACAGAAAGTAAGAAATGAACAAAGGGACACATACTACTTAGCAACGTGTAACTGATGTGTTTTTGATGCTTTGAAATGAGCCTACGGGGAAGCAGTTTGTACATAATGAGGTGTGATTCCTGAGGACAGAACACAGATGAGCCTCTGCAATCAAACTCTGTTTACCTCTGATTTCCTAATCTGTCTATACGGCGCAGGTGTTTCACATTTTCCCCTTAAATGTGGAGATAGATGCAGTAGATGCATTACCCCACACACACACACACACACACACACACACACACACACACACACCAAATAGCACATTTGCATGTCTGTGTGGCTGTTTTACAGGAAAATTTAATGTAATTTTTAAATTTACAGGAAAATTGAATGTCTTGTGTTACTTTCTGAGTATAATTGTAACCACTGGAGGCCTTTCCTGAACTTTATCATCTCCCTAACATAAAGACGCAGTAGGCAGTATACTTTTAGCATCATTGGGCAAAAATCCCACAATAACCTTTCAGCATATTGTAATTCAAATATTCTGAGAGGAAACTAGACATCTGCACCTCCTCATGGCTCTGTTTTCAGGCTTTAAAAAAATTAGCCAATGACAGGAGACTTTGGCCAATCACAGGTCATTTCAAAGAGATAGAGCATTCCTATTGGCTCGCAAACTCTGATCAAATGGTCAAACTACAGTGAGTCCGACGCCTGGTATGGAGTGATGGCCAATGAAGAGAATACAGGTTACAGTGATGAATGTCCAAGACTTTTGGAGGCAAATCTGTAGATTAAGTCATCATAATCCTGGATTGGGAGAGAAAGAGTTGGGAATAGAGAGATGTGTGAGTCTAATGATAATGTGGTAGAATCAAGTTTCAAGGTCATTTATTTAAACTCTTAAAATTGCTGCTTGTCTGAAAGAAAGGTGCCAGGCAGAGATGGTGAAACAGTAAAAAAGGGAAATATAAATGTGGTAGCAATTGCAATAGCAAAATAACATCTCAGTCTCATTTCTCAATAAAAACTTGTTAACTTGGATCACATTCAGCACAAGTCTGAAGTGAATGCTGTCAGATTAACGTAGAGATTGCAGCCGCGCAGTTACATGTAGGCCAGCAATCAGGCTGTATGGAAAGGCAGACAGGCCTTCAAAATTGGGCCCCTCCCACTCCAGGTCGCCCACTCCAGGTCATCTAGTTTCATAAGAGACAAGTATCTTGACTCTAGCATTAATAGTGAGCCTACTACAGCGGATATTATTTGCCTGTCATACCTGGTGCTCCTTCACACTTTTGGACTAGAAATTTGGCCATCACCTCTCCTCTCCTTTTATTTTCTAGTTCTATCAGTCTTTATTAAATTAGTCTTTCCACAGGTATCTGTTTACAGCTGCCCAAAGGAACAGTACCAGAGTTTGATTAAAATGGGCTACATCTTGGCTTGTGTGCCAGAGACTCTGATTATTACAGTTTATTTGCTCCACAAACCCCAAACTCCTCTTTTTGTGTTTCAGTGTGTGTTTCAGACATAGAGACAGGCAAAGAGTAAATCTCAACTTTTCTTAATTTTGTGTGTTTGGGAAAACACATGGCTGAGAGGCTAACACACAATAGAGGTATTGAAAACCCTATATATTAAAACTAATTAAACATCATGTCCACAGCTTCACCCCTTTTCGCCCTGCTCTCACTCTCCTCGTCTCCTGCCCCGCAAACGAGCAGTATAATAAACAGAATAATAGCGAGCCCCGGAGACTAAACAAATAAATAAGAAATAGCAAATCAACAAAGTAGCTAATTATGAAGATTTGCACTGCTGCTGGTGATCATTAGTCGAGGGTTATTAATGCAGACTGCAGTTTTCAGTTGGAAACACTGGAAGAATATTCCAGAGAAAATGCCGGGGTTGGTGCTTTAATATTGTAACTCACTGGGCCTCTGAGCAAACCTTCAGGAGTGATGGACCACATTTGTTTACATCTCACTTACTTAATTTTAATATTTGATATTTGAATAAAATGCTAGTATAATTGAGGTATTGAGATTGGCAATTCAGGTATAAAATGAAGCTGAAATAGAAAAGGGACAACCGTGTAACACTAGATGTGGTTTGGTAACACAACGCCAAAAGAATCAAATCATCTAACTGGGTTTATCCATATTTAAATAAAAAAAATACATGATGATAAAGAAATAAAAATAAAGATGAGAATGTATTTTTGGTGTATTTAAGGTGATTTCATTGATGTTCAATTAAATTCAGTTACCCACAGTCACACGGCAATTTATAGTACAGACAAATATTAAATATTTGTTTTGTGTACATACATATTTTTTGGGACGTTCAGCATGACTTTCAACATATTTTTTTGTGTATTTTTCCTATAAATATCCAGTAACACGACGCACATTGCCAACTTCTGTGCGAGTTGTAACAAAATAAAACTACTTAGGTTTAGGCAACAAAACCTAACTAAAGTTTTGGTTTCACTCAGACTGAATATTTGACATGAATCTGATCTATTCAAATGGACATTTGTACTGTATATTTTTCAATAATTTCTACTAATGTAATGTTCGGAGTCTTACTCTCCAAAGTCACTAAGGCCATTTGAGTAAGTGGAAGAAAGCAAAGAAAGACTTTTGTCCTTGAATCAAACTCTCATGGACAACTTTTTTTTTTTTTTTTTAACCAGTGTACACAGAGCAGATAATCCTAAAACACACACACACACACACACACACACACACACACACACACACACACACACACACAAGCACACACTCAAAAAGATGGTTAAGTCAGGATGTTGGCCTGAAGCTCACAAAAGAAAGCCTGAGGGTCTAACAAAGAGCCAGAGATGACTCACTCTGAAAACCATAGTTCCTTCTCTTCCTTTGTTTTTACACAACACACATCCTACAGTCGTCTACTGGCTGTTTTGTACCAACTTGTCCCTTTAATCTGAGGCCTGACTTCCAAACTGTTAGTATGCGAAATGCTGAAGGAATGTCAAAAAAAACAAAAAAAAAAACAAGACATGCCTCAACATCACAGAGAAATTTCAGCAAGGAAAAAAAAATGTGGTGAAGGGAAGAGAAGAAGAGCAAGTGACAGCATGGAGAAGAAGAAATGACAGGATGAAGAGGGCAAAGTTAGACAGTACAGGACAATGTTGAAGGAAAAAGGAACGAAGACTGAGGAGAAAAGACAGAGACAGAAAAGGGACGGGTGGACACAGGGAGGAGGAAACCAAACAAAAGGATGTGATGAGGTAGGAAAAGAAAGGAGAGGAGACAGATGGGTGGGAGAAGAAGGCGAGGAATGAAAGGGAAGAGGAGCGTGACGACAGGACGAAAGCCAACAAACAAGGGGATGAGAGCAGGGGAGATGAGGAGAAGCAGAGAGGAGAAGATGATGAACAAGAGGGATGGACAGATGGTGGGATAAGAGAGAGGGATGAAGAGGAGGACAGATAAGATGATAGAGAAAAAGTAGACGAGAGGGAAGGATGGAGGATGGATGAAGACAGGATAGGGAGGAAAGAGGTGAAAGAAATATAAAAAGATGATATGTATGAAATATAAAAAGACTTAAACAGAATTAGTAATGAGAAAAGAAGACTCACAGGAAAGTGTACAAGAACAATGACATTTCGCACACATTGTGCTTGTCATGAGTTCACATTTTAGTGTTTTTGTGTGTCATTTGTACTTTATACAAACGTCTGCAGTTAGGTTTAAGCAAGAAACCCCTAATTTAGTTTCAGGAAAGAAAACCACTTAGATAAGGTAAGAAAAATGTCATGGTTGGGGTTAAAGTAAGTTCGCAAACTAAGTGAAACATGTTAGGAAGCAACGTAACACAACTACTGAGACCACGTCAAAAACATCAATAAACAAAATGTGATGTAACTTACAAGATTCAAGAGTTTTATTTGTCATTTATACCGAAGTACATTGGAATTCTGAGCATTTTTCACAGAGTCAGCTTTAAGAAAAGTAAAAAAAAAAAGGCACAAAGCTGATTATAAGAACAAGTAGCAGATTCAACTCAACTCCCAGTTAGGGGGTCAGAGCTCCCACTACCACGGGGACCACGTTAGCCTTGATCTTCCACATCTGTTCCTTGATATTTCTCAACCTTTTCGTGCTCCTTCTTCCTGATGTTGCCGTCAGCTGGTATCGCCACATCTATCACCACTGCCCTCTTCTGCTCTTTGTCCACCACCACTATGTCCAGTTGGTTAGCCAGCAGATGTTTGTGCATCCCCTTGGTATATGCCACACTTGATGTTCACTTGAGTGATTGGCTTGGACTTGGCCTCTGGGGTTGTCTTCCACATTCCCATTGAGTTCTTGATGAAGGCTCTTAGTGTCCTGTTGATCTTGTATAGTTCCAGACATTCCAGTATTCCATCATTGAAACGCAGATACCACCCACAAGTGATTCTCGGAGTTGCTTACGGTTCGCCTCCACTGATGGGATACAAGTCGGACGCAGTGAAAAAGGGATTTTCGGAATGAGGTTTGGATTTAGCGAGCTGGTTAGCTAGCAGCCTGGTGTTAGCTAGCTCCAAGTCGTGTGTGTGATTTTAACTATGCAAGCTTGTTTGTCAACACAAGCTGACGTTAAATTGCTAGCGGGGCAGCTAGCACGCAACTTTTCTCCCCGGTGTCCGAGCTAACCCACTTGGGGTTTACAACACGATGGCCACGGCTCACCGCAAAATTATTAATCCAAAGTAACAGTGGATAAAAAAAAAGTCAAGACATCTGACGCGAGTAAGTTAAGCTGTTTAGCTAAAGTTTAGCTAACCACGGGCAGGATCTTTATTTACAAGTTAAACGGAAGACAAAAGAGTGAGGCTGTGTGAGGCCTTCCTGCTGTCTGTTCCTGCAGTGACTGAGTGGACTGGTTACACTGGGACCAGAGAGGCTGAGTGGACTTGGTTACACTGGGACCAGAGAGGCTGAGTGGACTGTTACACTGGGACCAGAGAGGCTGAGTGGACTGGTTACACTGGGACCAGGAGAGGCTGAGTGGACTGTTACACTGGGACCAGAGAGGTACTGAGTGGACTGGTTACACTGGGACCAGAGAGGCTGAGTGAAGACTGAAGTTCCACACTGTGGGACCAGAGAGGCTGAGTGGACTGGTTTCACTGGGACCAGAGAGGCTGAGTGGACTGGTTACACTGGGACCAGAGAGGCTGAGTGGACTGTTACACTGGAAGACCAGAGAGGTTGAGTTGACTGTTACACTGGGACCAGAGAGGCTGAGTGGACTGTTACACTGGGACCAGAGAGGCTGAGTGGACTGGTTACACTGGGACCAGAGAGGCTGAGTGGACTGGTTACACTGGGACCAGAGAGGCTGAGTGGACTGTTACACTGGGACCAGAGAGGCTGAGTGGACTGGTTACACTGGGACCAGAGAGGCTGAGTGGACTGGTTACACTGGGACCAGAGAGGCTGAGTGGACTGTTACACTGGGACCAGAGAGGCTGAGTGGACTGGTTACACTGGGACCAGAGAGGCTGAGTGGACTGTTACACTGGGACCAGAAAGTGGGCTTCTGTATTGGGAATAAACAGTCAGAGAAGCTAAACCTGGATCAGACTGAGGAGGACTTCAGGTGTGCAGGAGTGAGGTTCGGACAGCAGAGGAAGGCGTCCACAGCGAGCCGAACATCCTGCATCTCTACCCGGCTGTCCTGCACCCAGGCCCCGCTGAACCGGAGCAGGGACACCCTCCTTACCACTGCAGACTCCTGACAACCTCGGCTTTATTGCCAGAGGGGAGTCGATCACCGAGCACGTACGGAGCTGTGTGTTGTCGGCTAACGTTACTTCAGTGGGCAGATAAAGCGGAGGAGGGCATCCGGGCCTGGCTGCTCTGGAGAGTCGGCTTGAAACCACGGAATGCACCATTTTCAGCTGGTTGACACAATGCAGTGTGTGTGTGGAGAGAGAGACTTTCAACAGGCCCCACCATCAACATCAGGCAGCCTACAGGCACAGGCCCCACCATCGGCCAGCGGGCAGCCTCCGGGTCCAGGCCCCATCATCCGCCGGAGGGCGGCCTCCGGGTCCGGGCCCCACCGGGCTGGAAGGGATGCCGAGTGGAAGGTCTGGTGGTCGGAACAAGGAAATGTCAACAGCAGAGGACCTGGAGGAGATCAAAAGATCTCTTAACTTTATGTCAGGTGAGCTGGTTAAACTTGCAGAACAAAGGCTGGATGAATTAGAGCAGTACACAAGAAGAGAGGATCTAGTAATAAGTGGTCTGGAAACTCAACATAAAACCTATGCTAATGCTACAGCACATCTGGATCGGGCAGAAGATGCACCAGATGAAGAACTTGTGACACTAGAACAGCAAGTAGTGACTTTTTTGCAAAGTAAAAACATAACTGTTCAAAGTGAGGCAATATCTGTTTGTCACAGTCTACCAAAAAAAATCTGATAAATCAAAGCCAACTATTATTGTCAGATTTATTCGCAGGAAGTTGAGAAACAGTGTATTAATGCAGGCAAAAAAACTAAGAGGTACCAATGTGTACATAAATGAACATTTAACCCAAAAAAATGGGGCTATAGCAAGAGATGCCAGAATGTTAAGGAAACAGAAAAAAATCACAGCCACGTGGACCCGAAATGGTCATGTTTGGATCAGAGAACAAGAAGCGTCTCAAGCAAAGACGATAAAGTAACTGACAGGAATGAAATAATGAGCTAAGAGTGGAAACAAAAAATGAACAGAATTGCACATGGATTTAGCTATAAATGCACAGGATGAAACAGATGGCAAAATTTATGATTTTGAAAATGAACTAGAAAAAAAACTTTTTTTACATTTGAACAGGGAATGCAAATATTACACAGAGCAACAATTCCACGATGAGGTATTGGTGGAAGGAGTATTATCAATTATGCATTTCAACATTAGGAGTCTGAATTGTAACTTATATAAAATAACGGATTATTTAAGTCAGAGCAAGAAAAGGGTTATGCAGTAACAGAAACATGGTTACAAGAGGAAGACACTGACGAAGTTCAGATAGATGGATATGAAATGTTTTATGTAAATAGGAAAAATAACAAAGGTGGAGGGGTTGCTCTGTATGTATGTGCAGATTTAAAATGCAAAGTTGTAGGCAGTATGACAACTGCTGTCAACAATGTTGTGGACATTAATACAGTAGAAATCTCAACCGAAAGAACGAGAAACATTATTAGTTGTATTTATAGAACGCCAGGATCCTGTGTTGAATTATTTACTAAAAAAATAACTGAGTTGTTTGATGGAATCAGTAATAAGAGTGTGTTTCTATGTGGGGATTTCAACATTGATTTGGGAAATGCCAGCAATCCAATGACAACAAATGAATATATAAATGCAATGTATAGTATGTTTTTTTCCCTCTGATAACCAAACCAACAAGAATTACCACACAAAGTGCAACAACTATTGATAATATTTTTACCATTGTCTCAGAGGGATTGGGACAAAGTGGGATCTTGATGACTGATGTCAGTGACCATTTGCCGGTTTTTACAGTCTATAAACATTGTCATGTTAACAAAACACAAGTACTTACAGAAAAACTAGTTAGAGATAGATCACAAAAGGCACTGGAGGCATTAAAAAGAGATCTGGGACAACAAAGCTGGGAAGAGGTTTATGTAAACAATGTCAATAAAGCCTATGATTCGTTCATTAGATTGTTTTGTAACCTGTATGAAAAAAAACTGCAAAATAAGGAAACTGTCCAAGAAGGAGATGATTAATAGACCATGAATGACAACTGGACTGCAAAATGCCTGTAAAAAAAAAAAAAAAAAATGTACAGAAGTTTTTTGAAACTAAGGACAAAAGAGGCTGAAAATAAGTATAAGACATATAAAAATAAATTAGTATCTATAATAAGACAACAGAAGAAAGAGTACTATAGTGATTTACTAAGTAAAAACAAAGATGACATAAAGGCTACTTGGAGAATAATAAATGGGGAAGCAAAAAAAGATAAAGTGTCATCAAGACTACCAAATTACTTTGTAAAAGAAAATTTAGATGTAAATGACGCAAAAGAAATAGTTAGAGTTTAATAATTTTTTTGTAAATATTCGTCCAAATCTGGCAAGAACTATTCCTGATACAATGGAAAAGGATGTTGGTGAGAATATAAAGGACAATATTAAAAGCATTTTCATAAATAAGGTAGAAGAAGAGGAAATAATATATATTGTTAACAAGTGTGTGAGTAAAAGATCTGCTGATTGCCATGATATAGATATGATGTTAATGAAGGATATAATCAGTTATATTATTGGCCCATTTACATATATATGCAATCTGTCACTTTCAACTGGAATATTTCCTGAAAATATGAAAATTGCGAAAGTAATCCCACTTCATAAAAGTGGAAATAAACATGTCTTCTCCAATTACAGACCAGTGTCTTTGCTGCCACAATTTTCAAAAATATTAGAAAAAGTATTTACTGCCAGGCTGGACAGATTTATTGATAGTCATGACATTCTGAGCAGCAGTCAGTATGGTTTCAGGGCTAATCACTCAACATCAATGGCATTAATGGAATTAACAGAGGAATTATCTAAAGCAGTTAATGATAAAAAATATTTTATAAGCATCTTTGTTGACCTGAAGAAAGCGTTCGATACCATAGACATTCTTCTTAAAAAACTTAGTAAATATGGTATCAGAGGGGTGGCACTTCATTGGGTTAGGGTTATTTAAGTTATTTAAAGAACAGGGGACAGAGGACAGTATGTTGAAATAAATGGTACAAAATCGAAAAGGTGTATTGTTACTTGTGGGGTTCCTCAAGGATCGGTCTTGGGGCCTAAACTGTTTCTCTTGTACATAAATGATATTGTTAATGTTTCACAAATTCTGAAATGCATTTTATTTGCAGATGACACAACTTTTTTTGTGCCAGTGATAATTTAATGCACATGAAAGATGTGGTTCAAAATGAACTGATAAAAATGAAACACTGGTTTAATGTGAATAAACTTTCTTTAAATTTTGATAAATCATGTTTTATATTATTTTGTAATAGAGGTACGAATATTGAAATTTCACTGGAGATAGATGGTATACAAATTGATAAAGTAAGTGAAACAAAGTTTTTAGGTGTCATTATTGATGAAAATATTTCCTGGAAGCCACATGTTAATAGCATAAAATTTAAAATAGCTAAAACAATCGCAGTATTACATAAAGTAAAATATTATCTGAATAAAAACGCCCTATTGTCACTATATAATTCCTTAACTGTTCCTTATCTGACCTATTGTATAGAAATTTGGGGAACCACATATAAAACAAACATTAAACCAGTTTTCATTTTACAAAAAAGAGCAATAAGAATCATAAGTGGACGTAGATACAGAGATCCATCACATCCATTGTTTAAGTTACAATTATTGAAATTTGAGGATCTAGTTGATTATAGTGTGTTAAAGCTAATGTATAAAGCTCATAAACAAAAGCTACCAGAAAATATACAAAACAGATTTATTAAAAGGCAAAGTAATTATGAGTTAAAAGGATTTGAAATATTTATAAAACCAAGGTGCAGAACTGAAGTGTTTCTGTTTATGGAATTATTTGGAGAAAGAAATTAAAGATGCCAATTCATTTGTTGTGTTTAGAAAAAAAGGTTAAAAATATGATATTAACAAAATATAGAGAATTGTGTTAAGTTGTTTTGATTCTATTCTAACATGTTGATGCTTAGAAAACTAATATCTTTGTAAGTTGTCAGCTCTGGATGCAAATCAGATGGAAGTTGGCCTGCAGCTGTTTCTAGTTTCATTGTTTTTTTTTTTTACCTCTTTGTTTTATTTTTTTACATGTTGTCAAGCAAATTATTATTGGTTCTATGATTTGTGTGTCGGGAGGGGCAGATTATATAGAAGATTTTCTTCCTTCTGCTCCCTTTCATTCTGATGTCTTATTTTATAAGGTGCTCTGTTTTTGTTTTATTGACAGAATGAATAAACTAAATAAATAAAAAATAAATAAATAAAAAAAATGTGTGTGGCATTGAATCGTAGGCCTTCTGGTAGTCAATCCAGGCAGTGCACAGGTTGGTCTGCCTGTTCTTACAGTCTCTGTGGACTCCTCTGTCAACCAGTAGCTGATGCTTGGCTCCTCTGGTGTTACTGCCAATTCCTTGCTGTGCTTTGCTTGTGTATTGAACCATATGCCTACTCATCTTAGCCGCCATGATGCCTGACAGGAGCTTCCATGTTGTACAGAGACAGGTTATCGGTCGGTGGTTCGATGTTTTATATATATATATATATATATATATATATATATATATATATATATATATATATATCACACACAGTGGAAAGCAGCATATTGCACAGCATTTCAGTCCATCTGATTCAATAGTGGTACCGAGGTGAGGTGTCAGGTATTTGTGTCCCTCTTTAATTTCCTTTGCAACCAGACTTATTGTAGCTGGGAAGAAGCTGTTGTGAAAGTGTGTTCTGAGTGGAGATGCTCTGTGGCTCTCTCTCTGTGGTGCATCAGGTTGTATCCTGATTCCCTCCACCTGAACAGAGAGTGAGCTGGGTGATGTCTGCACCTCAGGATGCTCTGTGTCGACCTCCTTCAGCGCTGGCTGTAAATATTGTCCATGGAGGGGAGGATAGAGCCAACGATTTTCTCTGCAGTTTTTAGGATTTCCTCTCAGCGCGATGCCACTGGTGAGGATGCTTTCAACATGTCCTTGGTAGGCCTGGGTGAGGGGCTGATGTCTGAGTCCAGCCGTCTTCAGCAGACTGATGAAGGGTAGCGGCCGCTGAGCTTTCTTCACTGTTTCAGCAGCTTTTTTGGCCCAGCTCAGGTTATCAGTCAAGTGAAGGCCGAGAAACTTCAAACTGTGAGCCCACTCCACCTCCATTCCACCTGTGTCCTGGATGATGAGAGGCTACAGAGGGGCGCCTCTCTTCCTGAAGTCCAGTATGACTTCCTGACTTTTGTTTTTTCTATGTTGAGAACAAGGTCATTGTCCTCTCCATAGCTAATCATTTTTTTGACCTGTTACCTGTATGCTGACTCAGCCCCACCTTGGATGAGGCCAAGGATGGTTGTGTCATCTGCCTACTTAATAATGATGTTCTTCTCAGTGGAAACAGTCATGGGTGTATAGTGCCAACAGTTTGGGGCTGAGGCAGCAGCCCTGAGGGGTTCCTGTGCTGACTGCTAGCTCAGCAGAGATCTTATCTCCCATCCTCTCCACCTGTGGTCTATCAATCAGAAAATCCAAAGTCCAGTTGCAGGGGGCTGTTGGGACCCCAAGCGTCATGGTCAGCTTCATTGGCTGCATCATAAACCAAGAAAAGTATGTATGCGTATGTCCTGTTATTGTCCAAGTGTACACGTGTGGAGTGAATTGCCTGTGCCACTGTGATATCCACTGACCTGTTAACCTGACCTGACTCGATAAGCAAACTGAAGGGGATCCAGCGAGTCAGGAATCAGGAATTACTGCATTAACTGACTGAAGAACACAAAGCCACACACCTTTCCCTGATCTTCACATGAACATCTGCATTAAACAAGGGCTTGTGATTGGGAAAGACACTAAGGAGGGAACAGACATAGTGCACCAGTCAACATAACTGCTAATGGTCTCCCTGTACGTATGCATGTTTTTTGTCACCTCTTTGAATATGTTTACGCCCTGTATCTCTGCCAACGCATTGCCATTCCACCTACTGACAGTCCTCACTGTGACAGGGTTAGCTCTTACCTTTGTGATGTAGCATGATAGACAGATGTTCAGACTTACCAAAATAAAGCTTAGGGACATCAACGTAGGCCTTCATAGCGTTGCTGTGGCAATGGTCCAGTGTATTGTCACCTTTGGTGGAGAGTTTGAGTTTTCTTCAGTTCATAGTGACTGAGATCCACAACAACAACAAGAACAGCATCCAGATATGTATCCTCATGCCCACTGATCATGTCATGAAGCTCCCTGAGTTCATTGTCCTCACTGGCTGAGGAGGGAGGGGGTGTAAACACTCAGGATGACACACTGCAATTCTGTTGTTAAATAAAATAGCCTGCACCTTAGTATAATATGTTCCACATCCGCAGATCAGGACTGAGATATTACCTCTGTCAGTACACCAAGACTGCTTGATGAAAATCACCGTTCCTTCCCCGGCGGGTTTTTCTGCAGTCTGCTGCCTTGCAATTGGCTGTGAAGGCAGTGTAGCCCGCTGGTGTTACGGCCTCATCGGGGCTCATTTCTCCGAGCCATGTCTCGCAGAAACAAAACACAACACTGGTCAACAAAGGTCTCGAACACCGGTCTCCTGGTTAAAGTCAGTGGTCTTTCTTGCTTTACATAGTGCGTTACTAATTGTAACTGTAGCATTTATACGTGGATGCATTTACACTGCAGTCAGTACAGGATGCATGGCATACAAAAGACATGGCATTCATACACCTTTCAGTACGAACAGTCAGATGAAACAGATGAGGAGGGAGCACAATAGACATGAAGAGGAGGAGAGGACATACAAAGCCAAAAAGGATTGTAGGAGGGGGCTATTAGAGAAACAACTATGGAATAAAGAGAGATTTTTAAAAGGAGAGGAGGTGGTGAAAGAGACAAATACAAAGGAGAGGAAGAGAAACGTGGTGAGAGAACAGTAGAAAAGACGGAGGTGAGGGGAAGAAAAGCATACAAACAATATGATAAAGAAAAGAGGAGAGAATAAGAAAAGAGACAAAGAAAAGAGACAAAGGGCGTAGAAGGGAGAAGAGGATTTAACACGTATTCCAAGCAGATCCGCTCAAACAGCAGTCCCCCCTGCTGTGCTTTACCGTGAAGATATTTGTCATACTGTATCTGTCATCTGAACAGAAACACATCACGCACAACAGCAGGATCTGGGCTGCTGCAAGTGCAAAACCTCAGAAAGGCAAACAGGGAAAAACAAATAAAAAGTCAGCTTGGGAAGGTCTTTGATTTTCCTGCTGATACTTGCACCAGATATATTTTATGATAAGAACATGGTTTGAATGGGCTTTCATGCCCTTGGAGCGGTGGAGTCTACCTTGTAACACATGCATAAATATTTCAGTTTACAGAATCACAGGGAGAGAAATTCTCACCGCGGAGGATGTCATGTTTGAAATTGTTTCTGAAGAGGCGAGTTGGACACTTTCTTTTCACAAGGGCAGAGAAACACTTTGAGGTTATACTTCGGTATGGTTAAGATTCCTGCTCGAGCACTGTGTGTGTGTGTGTGTGTGTGTGTGTGTGTAGGTGAATGTTTATGGATGTCTATATGTAACTATAGGTTCAAAGGATGGAGGCATTTCAGTGAACAAATGGCCTTGCTGCTTTAGGAATGCTGTTTAGAATCAAGCTGCTTAAGACCATTTTCTGCCAGCTGAGGATTTGTCTGTGTGTGTGTGTGTGTGTGTGTGTGTGTGTGTGTTAAGGCATCCAGATTGGAAATGCTTACGTCAATGTTCTTCAAAAGAGTGTTTTTTGTGTGTGTGTGTGTGTGTGTGTGTGTGTGTGTGTTGAGTGCAACAGTGTCTAAAATCACTTTGGTACAAAAGACCTTTTGGTTAACAAACATCCTCAGCAGATCCTGAAATAGTCACAAAATTGAATCTATTTGATTTGTGCTTAAATATGAATTCCCTGTTTTTCATGATGCTCAGCACAACGTCCAGCAACATATTCTTTGTGCTTTTTCCTATGAATGTCTAGCAACACACGTCGTACGTGCCAATTTCTGCCCGTTTTGAATTAATTAGTTGGGTTTAGGAAAACATTACGGTTTGGGTTGAATTAGTTCTGAAAGTGCTGTAACTTCAGAATAGTAGGTACTTCACATATACATCAATTTGGACTTGAGGTATCACACAGGACACAAACACCGGTCTGTTTTTTACATCCACCGACTGACACGGAAGTTCATCCTCGCTGCACCAATTTCAAACCATGTTCAATATTTATGATGGGATGTCAATGGAAATAAATCCAGCGTTTTTTTTTTTTTTTTTGTACGTGATATTCTTTTAATTGTGCATGTACATGGATGTTGCAAGCATGTGTCTTTTTTGAAAGCAATTACAATAAGTTAAAAACAAACAAGAAATGTTTTGAATAAACATCAACAGTGAACAGATTGTACAACTGACAATGTAAAGCAATGTTTAAAAAAAAATAACCAATAAATGCTTTGGATTAATATACTGAAAATGCTCCTGCTTTTGAAAGTTCTACTGAGCTTACTTGGCATTGCTACGTGTCTTTTAGCATATAGCCTAGCCAGGGCTGGACTGGCCATCTGGCATACTGAGCATTTTCCTGATCAACTCGCCTTTTGGGCCGGCCGCCGACATTATATCTTTTTTTCTATCTTTCTTTCTTTGGCCCATAAAACAGGTAAATCGGCCTTACACTGGGCTGGCCTGGCCCAGTCGTATCTATCAACACCTTCCCCTTTGGGCTTTGTGCCGGTGGAGGACAGCAGTCAACACTCACATGCAGTTTGAGCTTGTGTTTAAGTTGCCTTGCAGTGAAGTTGAGCTTTGCTTGATGCAGCAAAACGCTGTCACACTGCAGCACAAGCTGTTAGAAATAATGTGTTTCAGAATGCAGTGGTGTCGTTGTCACATTGTGTCTAAAAGGACCTTCAGTGAGCCCATTACCTGCTCGTTCTCAGCTGGTCCACCCCCACCTCATGCCTCAGCACCTATGGGTGCAAGGGCATTGAGCTGCACTGCTCCCAGACTTTTACAACATTCAAATTTCACCTCAAAACTCACCTGTTCAACTGTCCAGTTCACAGTAGTGAATCCCCTCTCAACATCTCTGCCTAAATGCCTCTTATCTTTGCTCTTCTGGTGTTCTTGTCGTGTCTGGCTATTTTGTCCAGTTACTGCTAAGTATCCAGGAAGTAACATTATCTAACAACTTTATGTTCGCAGAACTTTATATTGTATTGTTCAGATGAATGTATTTTCAAATTAAATCTCAAACTTATGTTTTACATGGATGTTTCAAAACCAATTTTCTTGTAAAACATGTATAACAAATACCCAAATCATAGTAACATGAAGGTGATGTTGGCCACAAGGGCACCTCTTAATTCTCTTCTTACTTACAGGGCTGAGCAGAGCATTAACTTTGCTAAACAAAGGCTATATGTGTATGGTAATAAACCAGGTAAATATCTTGCTGAGCACTGGACGAGCCAATTATGAGACAGGAGATTTTGGAGGCACTGTAGGCCTTACAGCCAAAAAAGGGCAGCCAGCTGATGGATGCCCATCGTACCATACTATTAATCGCTTTATGTTGATTTTAAAATATTATCTAAAATCTTAGCACGTCTTGAGAAGGTTCTCCCCTCTATTATAAACAGTGACCAGACAGGATTTGTTCGGGGTAAGAACTCCTGTAACAACATGAGAAGGCTGTAAAATGTAATTCAGTTATCACATCAGCAAAAAAATGGCAGTATGGTCAAAAGTTTAGATTCTTTTCTTTGTTCTAAGTACTTTTGGGTTCAGAGACACATTTTGCAGTTGGGTTAAGCTGTTATATAATAGCTTGCTGCTGTTCGGCTGGCCAGTCCTCCTCCTACTTGACCTTGGGCAGGGTGACAAGGAAGGGGTCCCTTGGTTCGTTGTAACGGCGTAGCAACGCATCTTATCTAATGGCTGACTTTGTTTTGGGTTAGAACTTTTCCCAGAATGCACCCGTCTTTTCTGGTAGCACTTATCCTTATCTGCAGCACCGCATCACTAGCAGGCTGAAGTGGACAAGACACAGTTAAGTGTAAAAGCAACAAGTGTAACAGTAAAAGAATAAAAGATCAACATTTCATCTATTTTAGTTGAACAATCCATTAAAATGTGCCTGGATGAGTACAGGAACATCTCTAGTAAGTGAACATACCTTTACACTATATGTGTGAACATGTGAGTATGTGTGTATATGAGTGTAAGAACAAACAGCAGACATTATCTCCTGGGAAATCTGAGATTTGGAGGGGGAAAGTCAATAAAGAGGAGGGCTATTCATCCTCTGTGTGCACTGGTCAAGGACACCACAGGACACAGCAGTATCACACCAGGGAGAAGCTCGATAACCAAATACAGGCTGGGAAGGGATGTCCTCTCTCGTTCCAAGTGAGCAAAATTATAATTTGGAGCATCAGGTCAACATGCTATCATAAGTACTATTATAATGTGTTGTTCTTTCAATATTAATTGATCGATATGTGCAATTAGCTGATGAGAAAATACAAGTCTGTGATCACAGTAGGTTTTACATGGTATGCATATAATATTTATTTATTATGTTTTGTAGACTTGGAGAAGGCGTACGATCGGGTCCCCCGGGGTATACTGTGGGAGGTGCTGGGGGAGTATGGGGTGAGGGGGTCACTTCTCAGGGCCATCCAATCCCTGTACTCCCAAAGCGAGAGCTGCGTCCGGGTTCTCGGCAGTAAGTCGGACTCGTTTCCGGTGGGCGTTGGCCTTCGCCAGGGTTGCGCCTTGTCTCCAATCCTGTTCGTGATATTCATGGACAGGATATCGAGGCGTAGTCGGGGGGAGGAGGGTTTGCAGATTGGTGTGCTGAGGATCTCATCGCTGCTTTTTGCAGATGATGTGGTTCTGCTGGCATCATCAGTCTGTGACCTCCAGCGCTCACTGGATCGGTTCGCAGCCGAGTGTGAAGCAGTTGGGATGAGGATCAGCACCTCTAAATCGGAGGCCATGGTTCTCAGCAGGAAACCGATGGATTGTCTACTCCGGGTAGGGAATGAGTCTTTACCCCAAGTGAAGGAGTTCAAGTACCTCGGGGCCTTGTTCACGAGTGAGGGAACAATGGAACGTGAGATTGGCCGGAGAATCGGAGCAGCGGGGGCGGTATTACAGTCGCTGTACCGCACCGTTGTGACGAAGAGAGAGTTGAGCCGGAAGGCAAAGCTCTCTATCTACCGGTCAATCTTCGTGCCTACTCTCACCTATGGTCATGAGGGCTGGGTCATGACCGAAAGAACTAGATCGTGAGTACAAGCGGCCGAAATGGGTTTTCTCAGGAGGGTGGCTGGCCTCTCCCTTAGAGATAAGGTGAGAAGCTCGGTCATCCGTGAGGGACTCGGAGTAGAGCCGCTGCTCCTTTGCATTGAAAGGAGTCAGTTGAGGTGGTTCGGGCATCTGGTAAGGATGCCTCCTGGGCGCCTCCCTAGGGAGGTGTTCCAGGCACGACCAGCTGGGAGGAGACCCCGGGGACGACCCAGGACTAGATGGAGAGATTATATCTCCACTCTGGCCTGGGAACGCCTCGGGATCCCCCAGTCAGAGCTGGTTAATGTGGCCCGGGAAAGGGAAGTTTGGGGTCCCCTGCTGGATCTGTTGCCCCCGTGACCCGACCCCGGATAAGCAGTTGAAGATGAAGATGAAGAAGCATATAATATTTTTTTACTGTTCAACTCATTTTGTTATAGAAGTTAAATGTTTTACTTTTGTACTATACTCTATTAGGTGGATATTTTACTGTCACAGCGGAACTATACAACAAATGCTGAATAAGCCCTGGGACAGACCAAACATTTAGGAGCATGTGGTGGCTGAGTTATCTGACAGCTGTGTGATTCAAACCAGCTGTGTGTGAGTCTGACTTTCATAATGTCCATTTCATGTCATAAATGTCATTTATATTTATTTTAGACAGAAAAACGAGTGTGTGTGGTTATTTGTAAATAATAGTAATAATCCACAATTAAAATCTTGTACTATATTCATTCACAGAGCCCTGCAAGTCACTGCAAGTTCTACAACACTGTCCTGCACATATTTCAGAATAAATGCCTTGTGTTAACAAATGAAGAAGATGATGTCAGTATACAGTTAGATGATCACCTTCAATGTCTGTGACACATTCTGTAGATGTCTACACTGTAAAACTATAGTTATGTTGCTGATATGATGCCAATATAGAGTCAAACACTCACTTCCACTGTCTGTTGCTGCTGTGAAATGCACGCAGCTTGCATCAAAAATATGGCAAGACCTCGAGTCTTTAGAAGAGACGCAGCTCAGACGCACATCTCACTCGGGTGGTGTGGACGCTTTAACCCCTTAACATGGACGCCGAAATGAAAAACAACAGGTAATGCAGCCGCCACACTGCTCATGCGAGGAGTCTGTTTGAGTGCTTAGGAATATGACTGGCCTGAAGTCAAATGTCCAAATGGAAAGTGTGTATCACAAACATACACAACTATATGGCCAGAGGAAATGGGAACTTTTAAAACACAGTAATAAACCCAAGAGGCTTTTCCTTTTTCATGATTACGAATACAAAACATGAACAATATCATCACTTCACAATAAAAGACTCATTTTACACCTCCAACATGTCTGTGTCCCGTCCTACCCTTGTCCATAACATAATGTTGAAGATGATGATGATGATGATGATGGTAAGAGTGTTTGCATTATGCACATATACATATGTCAATATTTTAATTAGTGACTTTTTTAATTAAATGCTTTTTGCAGCTGTGTGGCAATGAATGTCTCTGTTTAATGGCATTTTAATGACATTTTAGTGTAATTGCATAGCACCTGTTGAGAGAGGAAACATGGAAGGGAGAGAATGGGTAGTAACTAGGTTGGTAGCCTGCTGATACAGTATCACTGAACATGCAGAAGTATATGTCATAAAGTAGAGAAACCCAGTCATCCTGTTCCTCTTTAAACAAAACACCTCAGTACCCCTCACCCAATACTGTCCATCTACAGCGGTTAGCTGTCGCCTCACAGCAAGAGTGTCACAGGTTCAAATCCGGCTTGGGGCTCTTCTGTGTGGAGTATGCATGTTCTCCTCGTGTTTGCATAGGTTTTCTCCGGGTACTCCGGCTTCCTCCCACAGTCTTTGCAGTTGAGATTAATTGATGACTCCTCTAATGGGATAAGAGGTCAAGATGGATGGATGGACTTTCACTGACAGATCATGAGTGCTTTTGCTAGTTTGGTGCCATTTAATCTTTGAAAAAGTGGAGTATTAGCACAGCGTTAGTTATTTCCTAAACCTAAATATTGCAGTTTTGTTGGCTCATTCTAAAGTGACACCAAGGGTAACTATGTTGGTTTTGATGCTGAAAAAAAAAGTGACAGCAAGGGGCTTGATGCCAAGGACTTCAAGGGGCGTGGCAAAGCAGCAGTATGTGATGAGTTGGGATGAGAATATGTGACAAAGTCCTGTGTTTGTTGGACCCACCTGCCCTAAGCAGAATCTTGCACCTAATGGCGATACTTGAGTTGGGAGTGAGAATGGATTGTTTTACCAGAAAGGTTCGTGGGTGAGCATATTCACTGTTATTTACTGATGTCTACATCTTATATCAGCTTGTGTCTTGGTATTTGTTCCTCAAACCACCAGGGAGACATAGGTCTGGGAGAGCTGCAACACATTTGCGACAACATCCAACTGGGCCTTTTTGCAACAACTTTTGGTGAAATAAAAAAAGAGTATCAGAGAATGATAAAGACAAAGTAGAATTGTTGATCAATCCAGTTCATTGATGCTAATGCTGGGTGTATAGGCCTGAAAGCATTGGCTCGGAGATACAGCAAACTAACTAAAAAGTCCAGCACCTCCCTCCCTCCTCACAGTTGCATATGCTCCTCCTGGGATGTATCCTTACAGCAGACGCAATACAAAAAGACATTTCTTTACATGTTTTATATCCCTTTACTGTCCTCAGAGGGAAATTATGTTCTGCCGCATACTATTACCTAAAGTGTAATAGCATTGCTGATGAAGAGTGCTCTCAACGCACATACAATGCAATTATAGTCCACACCTCACTGTGATAATAGTGCATTGAAATTGACTTGTCTTTGGTTGTAATCCATTTTTCTGCATGCGCACAAATGTGATATTCAAAGACAATGGGAATGAGAAGTGTGCAAGTGTTACAGCATGTAGTGCATCAGTGTGTGTGTGTCCCTGTATGGGAAGTGTACTCATCTAATAGATTGGTATTGCCTGCATTCTCTCGACCCTACTGTAATTTACCTGAACCAAATCAGACATCAGGTAGCGGCATTGTACTGAGACAGAAGTGTAATTGTCTTGTTTAATGAGCCTTGGCACTTTCTCAAATGCAAAGCCCTAAAATTAGCTCCACATTTAGCAAGCTCTAATAGGAAAGTAGCCCACCGAGGCCAGAACCAGAGCGGCAATTTTTACCACATACAAAGTAACGAAGCATGACCACTGGATGTAGTGAATATTTATTTTTTGTCATGCTGACTGCCTTCTACTCTTACTGCTTTTTCAAAAGGCTTCTACTGAAATTGTTAAAGGGATTGTTTGACATTTTGGAAAATACACTTCTACGGGAAGATGGACGTTACTCTCATGTCTCTCTGTTAAATGCGAATTGGAAGTTTAGCACCTTTTATGTGGATGTACAATCAGTGCTGATGGTAAACGTAGTCCATTGGAGCAAAAAATTGGATTTGGAGACACTTTGAGACACTAGCTGTTTCCCTGTTTCCTGTCTATATGCTAAGCTAAGCATAAAAGCATTTCTTCTCCAATCTACAAGAAAAACCGGTCCACTGATGACGCCATCTCATCGGTGGTCCACGAAACCCTCACCCACCCGGAGAGCAGAAACTCCTACGTCTGTCTGCTCTTCCCAGACTTCTCCTTGGCCTTCAACACCATCATCCCACTGAGCCTGGTGCAGAAGCTCACCTCTCTCGAGCTGAGTCCCAAATTGGCAAACTGGGTGCTGGATTTCCTGACCAACAGACCTCAGACTGTCAGGATCCACAACACCGTCGTCTCCTCCTCCTCACCCTCAGTACTGGCTCTCCCCAGGGTTGTGTGCTGAGCCCCCTCCTGTTCACTCTGCTGACGTATGACTGTTTGGCGAGACACCCCAGCTGTCATATAGTAAAGTTCGTGGACGACACAGCAGTAGTGGAACACATCACCAATAGTGATGAGTCCGAATACAGAGAGGAGATGGAAGACCTGGAGAAAACAACCAAGCAGATGGTCGACTTCACAAGGGACAGAGCCCTCCTCCTCCCCTGTACATCAGAGGAGCAGCTGTGGAAGTGGTCTCCAGCTTCAGGTACCTGGGTGTGTACATAACTGAGGACCTCACCTGGAGCACCAACACTTCCTGTCTGGTCAGAAAGGCCCACCAGTGACTCTGCTTCCTCAGGAGGCTGCAGCAAGCTGGACTTGGGAGCTCAGTCCTGAGGAGCTTCTACCACTGTGTGGTGGAGAGCGTCCTCAGCACTGTGTGGCATGGCGGCTGCACTGCTGACTCTGCAGAGGGTGGGAAAGGCTGCACAGAGGACCGTAGGGAGCAGACTTCCCAACACCTCAGAGCTCTACACATGGAGATGCAGGAAAGAGCCCTCCGCATCATGAAGGACTCCACCCATATGGAGCAAGACCACCAGGCTCAGGAACAGCTTCTTCATTGAAGCTGTCAGACTGTTGAACTCTAGCCGTGCTCTATAGACTCCCTCCCCTCTTTCTTTTTCTCTCCCCTCCCCTCCCACACTTACTGCACTAAAATCACTTTAACCAATATAGGTGCAATAAAGGCCATGCAGCCATCTTGTCTGCCTCCTTGCTGCACAGCGTTCTTAGCAATGCTAATGTCAGTTTTATCTCTTTTTAATGTTTAAAGTTTATTTATTTATTGCTTTTTTTTAGTACATGCCGGGACCTAATTTCATACCTAAACATGTGTAAGTGTGTGTTGGTACAACAATAAAGTTCCTTGAATCCTTCTTTTTATGTGCAACATTTGTGTTGATTATTACATTCATTTATATGAATTGATGAATGTGTTTCCATGGTATTCTCAATTATAACCTACAACAACATTGTTATTTAAAATATGTTTAGTCCTGAAATATATGCACTATGACACCTGTTCTCACAGCATAGTTGTAAAGATAGCAAAAAATCACCATGACATACAAGGTTTTCTGTGTCCTAATTTATAGAGTGGAATCACTTTCTATAATTTGGATATTAAAAATGACCTCACCCATACACACTGGACTGTTAAGGCTGCAAATTGAGCACTTTTATTATTATATTTTTCTGATGGCAAGAAACTATTATTCTGGATGAAATAGACAGAGACAAAAAAAACTGTGAAAATGTGTGTAATTAAAACTCCAAAATGGACGTAATGACCATTTATTCACACAATATCCTCCATGAAACAACGAGATGAGCGGCGACCTTCACCTAGTTGAGCAAAACCAACAACAGAGGCACCTGTGTGTAACTACAGGATATCAGTTATTATGGGTTTATTTGTCACTGGGAGATGAGGAACAAGAAGAAAAACAGAAAAGGGGAAAATAATAGATAATGACTGAGTATGAAGAGAGAGACGGAGGAGGTAAAAATAAAGGTGCAGTTTGAAAGGATTTCTTGGTATCTCAGTGGTTGTTCAGGAGTGGAGGGAAAATCAAAGACAATGAGGAGAATAGCAGAGTGTGTGTGTGTGTGTGTGTGTGTGTGTGTTAGTGGGGTGGGTGGGGGGGGGGGCACCGTTAAGCGGATCAACCCACATAATTTAGCGAGGAGCATTCGTTTGTGTGAAATAAACGACCTGGCTGTGTGACCACAGCTGCCACGTTGCTCATGTGAGAATGTACCTCCAAAGAAGAGATTTCCTCTCTTTTTTAAGCCTGGACTGAAATAATAACGGTTGTCCCCATCCGGGATTGCATTTGTTATTATCACTGAGATGCAGGGAGTAACATGACTGTAGGTCAGTGCACTCTTTCTTGTTTATGGTGCCGATTTTGACTGGAGGGCAAAATATTCATGTGGTTCACACAAAGCTGGAAAACAGCTAAAGCTTCCTCGATAAGCGCGGCATTCGATTCATCCATTTCAATACGGCTGCAGTGCCTCGGAGCCGCGGTGTCATTATGTAATAAATGCAAATGAAGGCAATCAAAAGCTTATGAGCTTATACAAGGTTAGATTAAAGTGGGCAGACGCTAAGTGTGTAATTTTCCGCTGTGAAAGTCTGTTTTTAAATGATGGGAATGCTTTGTCAGATATATTCCTTTCATCGTTTTAATTTTACATTTGCCATATTTTAAAGCTGCACTGGGGAAAATGTATGTGACTTCTTATCAGCATAAATCACAAAGTGGGGCTGCAATAGTAAAAACTCTTCCATTCCCTTTAATGAAGTTGCCTTAGTTCACCTTATTTGGCTAAATAAATTCTGCTGTTGAGTGCAGGCATGTTGTCACCCACAAGAAGTGATGAATTGAAACTAGGCTGAAACACAATCTAGCCTCTAACTTCATGCTGCGGCATCGACAGTGTTATGCAGATACAGTAAATGTGTCACAGGTCTTTTTTTGTGGCAGACAAGCATAGGACTTCTAACAGGAGACCTGTGTTTGAGACCATTATATACTGGTGTTATTCTTTGTAAGTTTCACTAGTGATGTTTGTCACATCTAACCTTTACCTATAGACCTATTATGTCTCCTTATATTATATATTTTGAATAACTGTTTTATGTATTTAAGATGATTTGTGTGCATGTATAAGTATGTGCTCAGTAAATTGTAGGGCTTTCAAAAGTTGTTGGGATAATAACATGGAAATGCAAATTCATTGTAATGCCATTAATTTCTTTAACGCATTAACACAAATTTTGAGATTGTGATTTTGTGATTTCTGATGTGATTTTTAGGTAGTAGTGGGCTCGGTTTTAAAGTCTGAGTAAAGATACCGGTATCATATGAAACTAGAACTGGGGGGGTGCTAGTGTAGAAGAAGAAGAAGAAGATATTCTTATTAGTCCACAGTGGGGAAATTAGTTTCCTCTGTTGTTCACACAGTCTATATGGAATGGAGAGATGTAGAGTGAGGGGCTGCTCCTGACAAGCGCCCAGAGCAGTTGGGAGTTCGGTGCCTTGCAGGGGCATCGGCAGTGCCCAAGAGGTAAACTGGCCTCTCCAGAACAGTTGGTCTTGGTCCATGGGGGACTTGAACCGGCGTCCTCCGCTCCTAACCCAAGTCCTTACGGACTGAGCTCTGCCGCCCCCAAGGACTTGGGTTAGGACGCGGAGGACGCCGGTTCAAGTCCCCCATGGACCAAGACCAAGTGGTTGCTGGAGAGGTGCCAGTTTACCTCTTGGGCACTGCCGAGGTGCCCCTGAGCAAGGCACCAAACCCCCAACTGCTCTGGGTCTGTTTTCAGGAGCAGCCCCTCCTCTGCTCTCTCCATTGACATGTATATGTACTGTGTGAACAACAGAGTGTAAAACTGAATTTCCCCACTGTGGGACTAATAAAGGAATATCTTCTTCTTCTTCTTCTAGAAAACCTAAGAAATTTATTAGTGCCAATTATGTCATTCTGCCAAACTTTGGTTAAGTTATGATATGATGTGTGGATGTAAATGGGTTCTCTGGGTCCCCACCAGTCTCCCTTTACAGACATGCCCACTTTATGATAGTCCCAGTCAGTCTGGATCAAGTCCTAGTCAAGTCAGCACTGTGACACACTGATAGCTGTTGTTGCCTGTTGGGCTGCAGTTTGCCGTGTTACGATAGGTGCATATTATTTTATGTTAAATACAGTACCTGTGAGAGTTTCTGCACAATACTTGTCATTGTGTTGTTAATTTATAGTAAATTAATAGTAAATTGTTTGGTTTACTTCTGCAACTTTAGTGAAAAAGGACGCCTTTTCTTCCATGTCACTACAGGCATAACTTGAGTCTAAACTCTTCAGTAAGACACACCATTACTGACTATTTAGACCCTACAGGGATTGTGTTCGATTGGTGCAGTCTTACACAGAGCTGTACGCTGGTGGCTGCTGCAGACGGTTGGTGGTACTGCCAGCTTTCTGCTTTGCCCAAGCAAGCCTTTGGTCGATGATAGCTGGAAGCCCAATATTTTCTCAGCAGAGGGGACCATATGCTACATCCCAGGCTTTTGGAGGAAGAAGTTAGCACTGTTGGCTCCATTCGGTGAAGTTTTTGTTTTCCCCACTAGCTGCTTTGCTGCCAGCTGGGTCAGTATGTATCACTCAGGCTAGAGGTGCTGCTGGTTTAATTGGGAAGGCACTGCTGCTGGCTTGCCAGCATGTGGTTCATGACATTGCCTCACCATCTCCCGGCACTTTCCCAATTTCTTGATCAATTCAGCATATTGTGGGCTTCATAAATAACCACCTGCTGTACATTTCTGCTGACACTGATTGCGCTCAGTTCATCTTTGACGGCAGGTTCAAGCGCAGTTGTTGCATCCATTCAGGATTGCCACACCCAGCCAGGCACATATCATTCTTGTTTGACAGTTAAGCAAAGAAACAGACATCCTTTATTTTGAATGATTTGTACCCTTACATAACACAACCTGTCACAGCTTATTATTTCTCTTCTATATGCCTCCATGAAATATTTTATGACTCTCTTGAAATCATAAAGGCCTGTTGAAGCTTGCCCAATCCAATAAAAGCTTAACATCTGGTATGGGCTAGTAGCACAGAAGAAAGCAGCACAATGAAATGTTTGTTTTTAATGTCATTGGTCTATATTTATGAAAGTATTCAGTGTGGTAGGAGTGGAGTTCACACGTGGAGTTTTTCTCAAGGCTTATACCCATCAAAATGACACATCCATGACACATGGACTCCTACACATGCATCTCTTACTCAAGTATTTTTAGGTCAGACACACCTACCACTCATAATTAATTCCAGACTATACCTGCTCCTGTGTGGAAAACCATTAGTCTATAAATAACAACTTTGACATGGTTTCAGTCTTGAACCATTTATTATCCTCCACATGCTGTAAATGTTCTGTGCTGGTATGGACTGGGTGTGTACATACTGTATGTCTATATATGAATGGTATGTGCACCTGCATAACCTGTAGTTGAAAAACATGCATGTTGACAAAGTAAATGCATACACAGTAACAAAACAAGTTCAGTCCCAACAGTGTCAGCCAGTGGTGGTTCTAGCCCATTTAAACCACAGGGGTCAGGCTGGGGTCAAGCACTGTGTCTCCTTGACACTATGTCTATACCACTAATTTGCAGAAAAGCTTATTCTGGAGAGGTTAGCTTAATGGACACAGTGCATAAAACATAATGGCAGTATCCCCTCTCTCTCCTCGTGTTTCTAGTCTCTGATCTCACTGTCTGTCAAATAAAGACCAAAATGACAAAGAGATATTTGAAGAAAATGTGAGACTTCAGTGAGAGGCTCACTTACTCAGTTTTGCACAGCTTGGCCAAAATAAATCAGCTTTATAAATGTATGTAAATATATTTTTATGAGTAACACCACAGGGAACTGATCAGGATTCATTTGTTTTGGCCATCTCAATCTATGACTGTACATCAGTGTCAGGTCTTTGTACAGTTGCCAAAGCACACAGACTGTGATAAGTGGGGACGCTGGTTATCAACTCAGTAAATCAACCCAGAGTTTCTCAACCTGGTTATGAGCACCTTCACATTAAAGGTGCTTGCAGCATGTGACCTGTCACAAACATGAACAAGTCCACAGACAGACTGTCTGCAGACAGACAGGCAGAGCGGGGCATTTTACAAAGGAAGAACAAATCCAGTCGAAAATTAACACAGCTGAAGCTGCCAAACGCTGGAAGAACAGCTGACAAAAGAAAAAAAATGCCTTTGTATGAATGTGTAAATTAGCAGATTAATTAATTTAATGGAATACTCAAAAGTCAGATTTAGTCGTCTAGATGGGGCAGTGATATATAAATAGCTTTCAGAATATAATGGATGAATAGACGACACACCATTATGGCCTTTGACAAAGTGTGTGGTGTGTGTGACTATTTCAGGCTTCTTTCAGCCATCCCCATCTCTGGCGGCGTGAAACGGATGTGAGAGCAAGAAAAAAATATACATTTAAAAAGATAATTCAAAGCGGTAAGCACCCACAGCATACAGCCAGCTGTCCTTGATAGAGATGTTCATTGTAACCCAAGAGTGGCCTCACAAAGACACCGAACCTCCGCTTGTTCACTTACTGGATGCTCTGAAGAAGAACTTAACCCTACAGACTGTCGGGTCAAAGGTGAACCATTTTGATGATTGAGAGCAATAAAAATACACCCCAAATAACGCTTAACTTTGGTAACTTCTCCTAAAAGTTACCCAAAATATGTCAATGTACAAATAAAGTATTTCCAAACTTGTCATACAACTGCTACCCACTTTGTACACTGACCCAATTTCCTTTATTTTACCCTAAAGGGACATCAGAGACAGTGGGAGCTTTATGGGTTATGTACAGTATGTTAAAAGGAGGATCTTGACACTGAAAAATTGCCATGTTCTATCTACTTAACATTCAATGATGTCTTGTTACTAAACATCATTGAACGTGAAGCAGGTACCTGACAGGGCCATTCTGTCTGTAAATTGGTCTTGGTTACCAGATAATCAGGTATTCCCCAACCTCCCTAACCTAAAAAAATGACCCATATTTTGCAGAAAGGCAAGGAGCGTAAATACACTGTAAATCATGACTCACTTTGTAATTATGTCACTTTCACAGTTTGTAGTAGTAGTATCCTCGATGTGCACGTGATCCAGCTGCTGTTGTTATGAAACACACCTTCACATTAGAAAATAGGTGACACAAATGACTTCTCAAAAACTGCTGCCAAAGGGCATCAACTTTATGTGTGTCAATCTTTCACTGTTTGGAAATTCACTCATGACACCTCAAATATCCAGTAGAGCCTGCCTAAATGGGAATTTGGCTGAACCTGACAATATGGTGGGAACATGGGCATTTTTCATGAGTGTCAAGATCCCATTTTAACATAACATAACCCTACCCTACGTAACATAAGCCCCCACTGTCTCAGATACACCTTTAGGGTCAAATAAAGGAAACTGGGTCAATGTGCAAATTAGGTAATCCATTATGTGAACAGGAAGAGATTCATTGTCTTTTAGGGGCTACTCTTGGATTACAATGAAGACCTCTCACTGCTTCATCTCTTCCTTGCAGACCGGCAAAGTTGGTAGCCAAAACAAGGAAAAGCAAATACTTCTGCAATGCACAAATCAGCAATAAAATATGTTGGCACAGTTTTTTATTATTGACTGCATATTGGATGTTCATGTCCTCTAGCTGGTGGGAATATAAAGCTGACTCAACAGTTATGTAAACTCAGGAATCTGGCAAACTTACCACACTTCAAATGTTAGAAAAGAGTCAAATTAATGGCATTGATTGATGCACTTGGGTACCACATTGTGTTTTTGCTTCTTGTTAGGAAAAGACAGATGCTAAGAGAGGGATTCACTGCCTGAGAAATGAATCACTGTGTCCTCACAATAACAAGACATCATTAAAGTTGCAATTGGTTTTGTCTTGTGAACACCATATGAAAAATCAAACACCTGGTGAATATTATTCCTACCTACAGGTATCCTTCTTGCACCACTGAGCCAATTGTTACATGGCTTCTCTGAGTAGCCATGATTGTTGCTTCAGTCTGCAGGTAGGCAACCAAAACGGAAACATGAATAACCTGTAGACCATGACCCAGCTGGCACTTCAGTAATTGCCGTTAGTTTTCTCATTTTATCGGCTGGTGTGTCAGTTACGTGACTTTACAAAGTAGGTTACACAGTCATTTCTAACGTGGTCACCCACAAACAGCAGAGACAGCGGACATTTCCTCCCCGCAGCAGCTGCCTCCATATACTCTGATTCTAATAAATACATCTGATTGTCTGAGTCAGTCAAATTACTGTCAAATGTGTCCTCATCCATAATATCCTCTGCACTCATAACTTGGGATGACATTTTTGCTGTTTGCAATACAAGCGAGGTCCGATTCCAGTTTTGAAGTTCCACTGAGCCAATTGTTACAAGGCTGCTCTGAGTAGCCAGGAATGTTGGCTTCGGTCTGCAGACAGGAAGCTAAAACGGAAACATGAGTAACCTGTAGGTCATGACATGAGTTAAGTCATTGCCATTGATTTTGTCATTTTATCATCTGGCCACTGTGAATGTTGAATAGATCCCGGATAGTCACGTGACTTCAGAAAGTAGGTTACATAGACTTTTCCAGCATGGCCACGTTCCACCTGATTGACACTTTGTGTGTTGCTTTCTGGTAGAATCAGCAAAATGCTACAAAAGTTTGTCACAACTTGAGAAAATGTTTGTCTGTCTGGGTTCTCCCACGTGAGAATCCGAGCCAGCAGTGCCTACGTGTACCAGGATGCACTGCACTGATGACCAGCCAAAACACAGAGTCGCCGAGTTACATCTATACAAGTGCAGGTAATAAGATAAAAACCCTCCTCAGTATTCTCATATTATATAATATCCTCTGCATGGATATCTTGGGATGCCATTTCTGCTGTTATGAAAACTCTTCTTTCTCGGTTGATACAGCATGCACTGAAAAATCAAATCGACTACATTTACCATCAACACTGATTGGACATCCACATAAAATGTGGCAAATTCCGACAAACTATGAGAGCATTGCCTTTTTCTTTCACTCAAATTCAGTTTTCTGCATGATCTGGCCGGTGTTATTATGAAACATACCTTTACACTGGAAATTAGGTCACACAAACACCTTTTCAAAACTCATGTCATGCTTCTACCGCCACCGAAGGGGCACTGATTGACATGTGAGTCAAACTTTCTCTATTTGGAGATTCACCCATGACACCACAAATGTCTACGAGAGCCTGCCGAAATGGGAACTCTGCTGAATGTGACAATGTGGTGGGAACAGCGATGAACATCAGGTCCCCTCATCTCTCACTGCTTCATCTCTTCTCTGCAGAACGACTAAGGTGGTAGGAAGCCAAAACGAGGAAAGTAAATACGTATGTAAAACACAAATCAGCAAATGAGTTTGCACAGTTTTTTTTTTTTTTTTTTAATAATTGACTGCATGTTGGATGCTCATGCCATCTATCTGGCAGGAATATAAATCAGACTTAACAGTCATGTAACCTCAGGAATCTTGCAATATGCTTCAAATGTCATAGAAAGAGAGTCAAATAAAGGGCACTGGTCAGTGCTCTTGGTTACATCATTGTGTTTTTGCTCCCTGACAGGAAAAGACAGCTGCTCAAAGAGGCGTTTACGGCTTGAGAAAAGCATTACTATGCTCAAGACAGAAGACAGTTGTCTCTGGCTCCAATGGAAAAGTCTGTGTAACCCTTTCTGAAGTCACGTGACCATCAGGTATCTATTTACATTCACATCGGCCGGATGATAAAACGACAGAACCAATAGCAACTACTTAACTGCCAGCTGTGTCATGACTTCCAGATTATTCACGTTTCCGTTTTGCCTTCCTGTCTGCAGACTGAAGCAACAATCCTAGCCACTCTGAGGAGCCTTGTAACAATTGGCTCAGCGGTGGAAGGACGATACCTGTAGGCAGGAATAGTAATCTTCACCAGGTGGTTGAATTAATGTGGTTTTCACAAGAAAAACAATACAGTGCAGGCTGGTTTTGATGGGGTTCATGGACTCCGGCACTCCTTATGTATCAATCCTGGTTGTGCTTACTGACCTTGAACCACTTTATGTGGTACAGGGCTCTCAAAAATCTGTCAAAATGCTTTATTATGACTTTGGTAAGCTACTAAGCCGCACCGCTGGATGGATTGTCGGAGCATTACCGCACTCACCTTTCAAAACAAAAGTGAAGAAAACTAATTGGGGCTTGCCGTCATTCCGGATGGATTAACTAAAGAACTCCAATCGCTAGATGTTGGTGTCAACAGGTCGTTCAGAGTTAAACTGCGAGCTGCGTGGGAGTGTTGGATGACAGAAGGTGAATACACATCACCAAGACAGGGAGGCAACGCTGGGCGAGTTACTCCACTACCTGCCAATGGATCGTGGATGCCTGGGCCGAGGTATCAGTGTCAAGTGTTGTCTGAGCTTTCACAAAGGCAGGAATCATCACTGAACCGCTAAGTAACAGCAACAATGACTTGGATAATGACGAGCGCCTCATGTATGAAAATAGACACATTCATTGATAGTGTGCCTTATAATCCAGAGCGCCTTATAGTGTGAAAAAAACGTAATTATACTAAAATATGTCAAACGACATAAAGAGTAGCCAGCAAAAGAAACAGACAGAGTAGGCCTGTAGCTATCGGGCTGAACTGATCAGCCTTGTGGAACTTCTACCCCTGGCTTTATACAGGAAGCTTCTGCTACAATCCAAATCAAAGTTAGCATCTATCAGTTAATCCATACATACATTTCAACAATATACAGTAATAAAGACAATGTGGCTGAGGGGTAGAGAGGGTCGTCCATTCACCACAGTGTTGGTGGTTCAGGATACAATAGGATGAACTTTATTAATCCCCAAAGGGGAAACTGGTTTGCCACCATGCACAAAAATCTGACAAATACATAGACACAACACAATACGTCAAATACACAGCAATTACACCATGTGGGTTATTGAAGGAAGTACATAGTTCCAATAATGTTAAGGGTCAGTAAAAGCTAAGTATGGAGTCTTAAAAAGTGCATACAGTGAATGAATAAATAGTGAATAAATAGTGAAAGGACAAACAGTATCAACAATGTTTATTAAAAAGCCTGACTGCTGCAGAACCCAAAGACATCCTGACCCTGAGTGGAGCATTTTGGAGGTAGGCACTGTGCAGAGGATGGCCGTCCTGTGACGTCACCCTGAAACTTCCTCCTGGTTTTCTGCTCTGATAGTCTCCAGAAAACTGGAAGGAGGCCAAAAATAGATTGTCTTGATCAACTTATTGATCCTGTTCCTATCCACATCTGTAATGCTGCCACCCCAACGGATAACAGCATAAAAAAGAACACTTGCTAAAATACCTTGATAAAAGCATGTAAAAGAGGTCAATGGTTCAATGACCCAAACTTCCTGAGGAAAAACAATCAATCTGGGCTCAAAGATGACACTGGTGTCCTCCTTCCAGTCCAGCTTGTATCCACCTAAACACCCAGGTAATTGTACCACCTTACCCACTTGTCCTTTAATCAAGAGTAGGGTAATCCACAAGAAGCTCCTTGGTCTTATTTACATTAAGAATGAGGTGGGCTTCCTCACACCAGTATGTCCACTTCCACCTGGTTAGCTGAGTTACTCACTGTCACAGTCACTGTTTAAAATGTAACCAACCAGGGGTGGACAATGGGAATAAAATCAGAGGTAAAATCAAACCCGTGGCACCACTGTGTTGGTGGTGATGGTGTTTGACACAGTGACATGGAGCCTCACATAATGAGGTCTACATGTGAGGCAATCCAAGACCCCTGCCCGACCCCCTTCGATCCCCAGCTTCTTCTGTCCGCATGTCAAAGTGTCCTTGAGTGAGACACTGAACCCCAAGTTGCTCCCTGGACTCTTTACAGCAGCAGCACTGCTCTGGAAAACTGAGGTTAAATACAGAGGTCACATTTCATGTGTGTCATGATAAAAATAAAATTTATGTTTTATCCTTATTGTTTTAACAGAAAACATTTGCGATAGATGTTGTTAAGGGTACTTTGAAATAACATCATCTCAAAACAATCAAAAAACAACTCAGGACTCTAACCAACGTGGTACCATCTGGGCTCTCCCTGTATGACAAATACACTGGATTCGTCTTCCATATCCTGTTTGTCAGTCCGAACCTTTAACCTGCAGGTAGCATGGAAGGGAGTACATGCAAAACGCATTTGATAACTGCAGGTTAATGTTATCAATGAAAGAATTTGAGCTGAATATGCAAATAGTTGTGTGTGGCAACTGTGTATACTTTTTCTTTTACTGGCAAATGTGAGTTAATACTAAATACTGAAGTGACCTAGATATTACTCCGTTTCTAGCAAGATTAGCATGTAAACCGCACGTTCTCTTCTACTCAAATAGGCTATCCTAGTTGAAAAACATATTTAATGCAAAAATATTATATTTATTATATTTTTCAAGCTCTTGATAAAAAGATGTGTCCCTAAAATTTGTGTTTTTGTTTGACTTTAACAGAGAAAATATCATGCAAGTTGTTTAAATTGTACTTTTACTGTAAATTAAAGGTTCAGTTTGTTCGATCTGGCAGTATCTAGTGGTAAGGTGAGGAGACTGTAACCGACCGAAGCCTCTCTCCAGAGCCAACCGGAGCAGAGCCAGTGAGTAGAGAGTACAACACAATGAGACATTCGGCAACAGCAGTAAATAATGTTATCGACTCTGGCCCAAGCAGAGTTTGGTGTGTCTGTTCTGGGTTACTGGGGCACCATTATGGACTCTGTAAAGACCTGCTTCCTTTTTAAATATAAAGACCTCATACAAGCTAACAAAAACAATTTTTATTCTCAGGCGACTATACACTAAATAAAACAGTCATTAATATCATACAGTATTTCATTTCTGCCCATACATCCCTAATTGTCCTATCTATACCATACCTACCATACCATACCATATCTACTGTTTGGTAAGGTTTAATTAGGCCATGTTTTAGCTCAAAAGCATGTGAAGATCAACATCCATTCAATTTCTGTGTGTTGCATGCAGACATAGGTGTAGGGCATATTAAGCTTTTAGCGCAGAAAGACTGCAGTGGTTGAGGAACAGCTGCTCGATCACAAAATGGGAAAACAAGTCTTACTACAACTTAAATTCAAGGGCATAGTAATTCTTTTCTCGGGCCAAAAATACCTCTTTGAGCATCCATCTTTCCCTACCAGGGCCCCAGCACACAATGTGCATCAATCAATGCCCTTAATGTGAAGCTTGGTAAGTTAGAAAGATTTCTGAGGTTACGTAACTGTTAAGTCTGATTTATATTCCAGCCAGCTTGATGATAGGAGTATCCAATATGCAGTCAATTTTAAAAATTATTATTTAATTTCTGAGTCGTGTATTACATAAGTATTTACCTTTCCCTGTTTTGGCTTCCTCCCACCTTCGCCGTTCTGCACAGAAGAGATGCAGGGACAGAGAGAGAAGCAGTGAGAGATGGGGGACCTGGTTTTCATGCTGATCCATCAATATTACTGGTGAGTTCTCCTAAAAGTTACTCAAAATATACCAAAAAACAAACAAAGTATTGCCAAATTTTAGATTGTTGTACTGGTGGTATTTATATTGTTTTTATATGTGTTTTATATACTTACTTAATTTCCTTTATTTTATCCTATAGGATATCTGGGACAGTAGCGACAGAGTTAAAAGGGGCTGTTGGCATTCATGAAAAATGCCCATGTTCTCACCATATTGTCCCGTTCAGCCAAGCTCCCATTTAAGCAGGCCCTTGTAGACATGAGACATGAGGTTTCATGGGTGAATCTCCAAACAGTGAAAGTTTGACTCACATGTCAATCAATGCCCTAAAGTTGATGCCCTTTGGCGGCAGTTGCTGCTCGTGTCACCTATTTACTAATGACAGGTATGTCTCATAATAATACTGGCTGGATCACACGCACATTACAATAAATTATGACAGTGACTTAATTACTGAGTCATGAATTACAGTGTATTTTCGATCCTTGCCTTTCTGCAAAATGTGGGTCAGTTTTTGGAGGTTAGGGAAGATCAGGTCATTTTCTGGTAACCAAAGTTAAAAAATGTTGAACCTGTACTTTTACCCACGAGGTGCTCAAACTGAGAACTTAAAAGTGTAGGTGAATTGAGAGAAACAAAAAGGCAATTTAATTTTAGTTTTCACAGTCAAAAATATTTGATGCCGACTGGTGGCGTGAGACCAGTCTGTGTAACCTACTTTCTGAAGTCTTAATGACTCTTCTGGCATCTTTCTTTTCCCGCCAGGAAGCAAACACGTAAATATGTAACCCGGTTGCATCAATCAGTATCCTTCATTTGATGCGTCTGTTGTGATATTCGAAGAGTGGCCATTATTTAATCACGAACTGGGTCATTGTTACAGCATATTCAACTGTCCTCTATTATCTTTTGGCTTCCTGCCATCTTTATCTTTCTGCAACACAGAAAAATCCCAAGAGGAGAAACAGAGGGGAGGAGAGAGAAGCACTGAGGGATGGGGGATCACCGATTATCTGGCAACACAGAGTAATCCTATCAAAGCCACTGAAATTCTGCCTCTTCAACACTGGGTGCTTTGAAAATGAATATAAACTTAAGGTGTACAAACAGTACATTTTACGTGAGTTGGTCTATAATTGGTCTATAACTCAAATGAATGGATTTACGCATTGGCAGATTCAGAGGAGCAGAATGGTTTATCAATATGTTAATAACAGGGCACCAAATTATATTAGTACATAAGCTCAAAATACATTAAAATGGCTATCTAATTGACTAACTAACTAACTAATAATTATTAAAATTCACCATTCACCATATCAATAGATAGTAAAAGCTGAAGGATTTTGGAGGTTGGCATTATTCACTCTTCTACAACGTTAATGAGACCAGCATGCATGTCCACAGAATAACAAAGGTTTAAAACACAAAATTAATTAAACGAAACTAAACAAACCAAACACAGTGTGTGAGTGTGTGTTTGTGAGAGAGGCAAACATGGATGGATGCATAAAACTACAAGATGGCTGAATCAAAGATGGCCGCTCCACATAGCCTCTTTGTTCTCTGTGGCAAAAGTGCTCATAGAACAAAATTTTTGTGTGATCTGGGGGTTTGGATTCTCTAAATGTGTATGTTTGGGTTTAAAACATTTCATAATTTATGTAAGTGCTTGTAATGTGTGTAGGATCATGCAGTGGGTTAGAAAAAGATGGTTAGTTTGTAAGAAGACTCTATGTCTCTGTCAGGGGTGTCCAGACTTTTTACAGAGTGCCAGATTTGATTACGTGAAGATACCCGGGGGCCAATAGGTCCTTCTGACATTTTTTAACCATAAAAGTTACACGAAAATACACACCGTTATAAAACCTTTATTTTTCAAATGGCAATATAACCAAATATAAGCCTCTCATGCAGATGTGAACAACTATAAAAACACAGTTCTGCCTTTCATTCATATCTGCAGAGTCAGACAACATTGAACAAACTGGAGGGAATACCTTAAATATCTATGAGTTTGATAAATAACTTTTCCTCATGAATATTTTTAACAGGAGTTAGAAGTAATGCAAAGTGGTCTGTTATTGTTAAAGTTTAAAACAAGTGAATTTTGTCCTTGTCTTTTACAGAAAGCAATAGTTTGCGTCACATCTACAACTTCAACTTTTACAACCAAATCTTATTCAAGAGTTTTATAAAATAAGTGCCATTTGGCTTTTCACTGCAAATAGTGACAGATGTTATGATCATTCAAAACACACAATATCAGATTGATCAAGGAACATATAACTTGCTGACACTAATGAGAAGGGTGATACTGAGATTTAGATTTCAGTAAAGAGGCCACATCTGGCTTGAGGCCAGTGGTTGATATGTGTAAAATGTCGCACAAGTGGGAGTCACTCATCCTTGACCTCAGTCGGTTCTTGTTCAAGTTCATGACTGAGAATGTTCGATCGCGCAAATAAGTAGAGCTGAAGAAGCTCATCATTTTATTTTGGAAACCTTTGTCCAGCTGCCGGTAAAAGAAAAAAAGTGAAAAAAGCGGGTGTTTTTTTTTTTCAAACTGAAGCTAAAAGAACTCCAAAAGCAGTTGTGGAGGAGCATCATCGGAGTCCACGGAGAAGGAGAAGAGAAAAGCAACATGTCCTTCTCAATAACTGCTAAGTCCCTAAAGCGTTTGTTAAACTCCACAGACAGAGATGTGATGGCTGTCACATAACTCTTCATTTGCGCACTGATGTTGTCCCGTGGGAAAGTGTCAATTACCTCTTTCAAAGCTGGGAAGTGTGCAGTGCAGGACTCTGTTTGGGACAAGTGTCTTTGGAAAAGATGCAGTTTGGTTCCAAAGGCCTTGATGTGAGCATCTAGCTGGATCACCACTGCATCTTTTCCTTGAAGACTAACATTCACCGCATTCCGATGCTTTGTTATGCCAATCAAAAAAAAAAAAAAAAGATTTGCCAGCCATACAGGATCGGACAGTTCTTCTATTGGTTGTCCCTTCTCATCCAAACAATGTCCAATTTCCTAAATCGCTGCAGTGCAGACCCCTGACTTAGCCACCTCTTCGTTGACTTTATTGCAGATCAGTGTGGACAATCACTTTGTTCACCAGCCATGGGAGGTGTACCGTCGGTAATGATCCCAGAAACTTTACTCTATGGAAGTTTCATATCATCAACAGCTTCACAAACAGAATTAAATAAATCCGTCCTCTGTCACGTTCATGTTGTCGTCAACTCTCCCACTCCTCCTCTCGCCACTCCTCTGTCCCCCAGATGTCTCTGAATATCTGGCAGTATGTCCTCAACTCTCCGTGCCACAGTGTTTCATGCCGGGCAAACGTTCATAAATTATTGCTTCTTCCTAGGGCAAATGTTCTCCACCATTTTCATGACACAGTCTTTGATAACTGTACCTTCAGTAGAAGGTTTGCCATGCTTAGCTATCAACACGACCACTTCGTAGCTCTGGATTTGGTGAAATTTTCATTTGACTCACAGGCCCGTGTGAAGAATTGGTGTTGCGATGCCAGAGCAGCTTGGAGTTACTTCACCTTTTCATTACATTCATTACATTTCTCAGAGCTCTGTGATTCACACAGTGTGTTTTTGTGAGTGACACTGAATGTAAACATAACTTTCGTTTGTCGCACAGCAGTCTGTGTATTAATTTGTGTACAACTCAAAGCTGATTGGCAGACAAACATTTTCTCAGGCTATACCTAGCTTTTGCAGCATCTTGCTGATAATACCGGGAAGCAAAACACACAAAATATTGACTCACATGTGTCAATCAATGACCTACACCTATTTGATGCCGTCAGGTGGAGTGAGGGCAGTTTGTGTAACCTACTTTCTTAAATAAGGTGACCTATGGCAGTCAACAGTCATTAATGACTCTTCCGACATCTTTCTTTTCCAAACACAGGAAACAAACAGAAATATGTAACCTGGTTGCATCAATCAATGCTTTTCATATGATGCGTGTTGTTGGGGAGGTTGCCTCTGTGGTCTACTTACTGAAGTTACTTCACTGTTATACTCACGCCAGCAACAGATCACATGCACATTAACTGTGCCATCTATTACAAAACTATGCAAATTATTTAATCCCTAACTGGGCCATTGTTACAGCACATTCAGTTTTCCTCTTCCTGCCATCTTTATCTTTCTGCAACATGTCTGAAGTGAAGAATCGGTTTTGCGATGCCAGAGCAGCTTGGAGTTACTTCACCTTTTCAGCGCGGTCACTCCCTGTTAGCTTGTTGTATGTAGCATGTTTAGTTTCGTAGTGTCTCTTTACGTTGAAATCCTTAAACAAGGCAATCGTCTCGTTACACATTAATTAAACACAATTGCCTGAATTTTCATCAAAGAAGTATCGTAATTCCCATCCTGAAAGCAGCAGCCCTCTCTGCAGTCGCCCTGGCATGGCAATGAGTGGAGAAGGGTTTGTGGCAGGGATGCAGAGCCAGATAGCATCAGAATGGTGCTGCCGCATGTGGTGAAAGGAGGAATCACACATTTAAAGTCTGATGATTTATTCATTTATTCTGACAGAGCTAAGAGCCATAACTGACATATTATAAGACCGAAGCTGCAGGCCGTATGAAATCTGACAGCGGGCCATGAAGAAAAGATTGGTTGAAGTTGGAGGGGCGAGGCTGGATTAGAAAGTGGTTCCAGTGTCAGCGATGCCGTCTTTGCTGTGTTGAGATCCAATTGTGCCATTTGAAGGGAAAATGGTCTTTCCTACCGACTAATTCAAAAATGGGAAAAGAGGTGGTTCATTGGTGAAGGTTAGATGATGCAGCAGAGCTGACAGCTAGCAGCTAGCAACCTGGCACAGCACCCATCTGTCACTCAAAGCATCCACACCCTTAATTGTGCCTCACTTTAAGCCTTCATATAATTTAAATAGGTGAGCCATATAAAAATTCATCCCCATAGAGTTATCCTGGGTGGGAAAATTAGGTATAGAGAACAAACCCTGTACCCCAAACCCCTGGCAGTAACCATATGTATTTATGGGGACTGACCCCCTTTTGAAGTGGCCATTCAAAGAACTGCAGTTCTTGGCACTTCTGTGTTGGCTTCATTTCTCTGCACCGGAGGTTGGTGCTTGTGTTTACCATGGCCACCATCTTACTGTAGTTTAGCATGTTAGCATGCTAACATTTCAATCTGGACCAAAGTGGTGGCTCCGCAGGCCGACAGTGCCATCCGTACAGCCATGCTGCTAGCAGGGCCAAAACTAAGCATACTCCTTACAAGGGTGTGTGCACAGCCAAAATCTAATTAATAAAATAGACTATATTATGCTTGGCCTTCATTAAAGGAAGTGACTTGAATTGATATATATTTTTTTTTTTTTATGACACTGTTGTACATCATGGTTCATGCACTAGATCCCAACAAGATCCCAACAGTGTCAGCCAACATCTGTTTGCTGTCAACAGTGGTGCTTCTGGCCCATTTGAACCACAGGGGTCAGACTGGGGTTAAGCACTTTCTAAACAGCTACATCTCCTTGACACTACATTTATACACCACTAATTTGCAAAATAGTTGATTTTGCTAATCGTAAATGCAAAATAAATGCAATCTATTTTCATGGTGTTGATTGAGTCTATGAATGTAGACAATACACAATGACACATCTTAAATGTCGAGGCAAGCACGGTACATTTAAAGTATATAACCTTAATAACAACAACTGAAAACCCTGTTCAAAATTACAGCTTTGGTGGATCATTAGAGAAAGAATGAAGTTCTTTCATTTACTGAGGTAAAAACTCAAAATCCACACATCCACATGGTGGATCTGTTACTGCAAAGATAATTTAGTTTAAGGAGTGAAAAGTTAAAACACACAACTTTCCAGCATTGTGACTGGTGGGGGTGGGGGCAGGGTGGGGGTAGCTGAATGGTTGTGGACAACAAAAAATAATGGCAGCATCCACAGCCTCCCTCAAACTCTCCTTGTTTCTTGTCTTTTTTTCGCTGTGATTATGCAATAAAGACAAACATGACAAAGAAATATTTCAAGAAAAAATACTTCGTTGAGTGGCTCATATCCTACATACTTGCTCATTTTTGTGCATCTGGCCAGTGGTTATGTGTCAATCAATGCCCTGAATCCGAGGCCCTTTGGCAGTTTCTTGGACAGTTGCTTGTATGACCTGTTTTCTAATGTAAAGGTGTGTTTCATAATAACACCTGCTAGATCACATGCACATTAAGGATGTGCTTCAACTAAAATATGATAATGATTTAATTACTAACAGTGATGAATGACGCTCTGGCTACAGTTCTGGAGGTTAGGGAAGATGGGGACTCCCTGATCGTTTTTTTCACAGTGAATATGCATGTGATCTGAGGTTAGTGTGAGTATAAGGCAGACTTTAATTGGCCACTCTTAAAATGTCACAGCGGTCCTTCATTAGTCATTAATGACTCGTTCGAGTCATTAATGACTCGTTGCCATAGGTAACCTGACTTCTCAAAGTGGGTTGCACAAACTGGCCAAATTGGCATAAATTATTGCACAATCTATGCAAAATTCCAAAATTATCACCATAGGTCATAAATTAATGGTTGGGCTATTTATCTTTCCATTTCAAGAAAAGAAGACTCATAAAGACGCTCATATGCAAAATTGTTGCTCAGTTTTGCACACCTTGCCAAAAAAATCCATTCATTGAGTGAAGGCAGGATACACCCTAGATAGGTCGCCAGACTATCACAGAGGTGACACACAGAGACAGACAACCATTCACACCCACAGGCAATTCACCAAATTAACCAACCAATTAACCTGTTTGGACTACGGGAGGAAGCTGGAGAACCCAGAGTAAACCCACATTAATCCTCTTAAAATGAGGTGGCAACCTGAACCACGGCACCACTGTACTGCCCCCAAAATAAGCTTTTCAAATGTTTATGAGGAAGGAAATGCATTCATTACATTTCTCAGAGCTCTGTGATTCACACAGTGTGTTTTTGTGAGTGACACTGAATGTAAACATAACTTTCGTTTGTCGCACAGCAGTCTGTGTATTAATTTGTGTACAACTCAAAGCTGATTGGCAGACAAACATTTTCTCAGGCTATAACTAGCTTTTGCAGCATCTTGCTGATAATACCGGGAAGCAAAACACACAAAGTGTTGACTCACGTGTGTCAATCAATGACCTACACCTATTTGATGCCGTCAGGTGGAGTGAGGGCAGTTTGTGTAACCTACTTTCTTAAATAAGGTGACCTATGGCAGTCAACAGTCATTAATGACTCTTCCGACATCTTTCTTTTCCAAACACAGGAAACAAACAGAAATATGTAACCTGGTTGCATCAATCAATGCTTTTCATATGATGCGTGTTGTTGGGGAGGTTGCCTCTGTGGTCTACTTACTGAAGTTACTTCACTGTTATACTTACGCCAGCAACAGATCACATGCACATTAACTGTGCCATCTATTACAAAACTATGCAAATTATTTAATCCCTAACTGGGCCATTGTTACAGCACGTTCAACTTTCCTCTATTTTGGCTTCCTGCCATCTTTATCTTTCTCCAACATGTCTGAAGAGGAGTCCCGGGAGGAGAGACAGAGGGGAGGAGAGGGAAGCACTGAGGGATGGGGGATCACTGATTATCTGGCAACATAGAGTAATCCTATCAAAGCCACTGGCATTTGCCTGTTCAACACTGGGTGCTTTGAATACAAACACATGTATTTAGAAGAGAGTTAGAGTTAATTTAACCCTTGACTATTACCGTACTACAGTTTTTAGATGGGTAGGGGTGGGGACAGTGGATGTTCAGGGGCAGATAAAAAGTCAGCAGTAGATGTCACATAGAAGTGGTGAACATCATGTGAAAGCTGAAGTTGAACGGTTAATTTGGGATGCAGCTCAGCACTGTGTCAAGCTGTTCAGGTCATAAAGCATAATTATAAATGATCATTAATGTGAGTTGTTCTAAAAGAACAGTAATTTGTGGAAAACTTCAATGAGTGGACCAACATCAGCCTGGTTTCTCTGCAGATTTAGGTGTTTTATTTATTTACAGGAAGCGACGTGTTTCTTTGGCCATACTTGCCTCTTCCAGTATCTTTATTGTTTATCAGGAAACAAACACGTAAAAGGTAGTAATTCAGGTGTGTCAATCATTGCTTCTGCTGTGACATTTGAAACGTGGCCAGTTTGGTGAACTTGTTTCTGTAGTCAGTATGTCATTACGTAAACTATGCTAATTAAATAAGTATCACCTTGGGTCATAAATTACTAGTTGGACTTTGTACCTTCACATTTAAAGACAATACAGGTTGTGAGAGGTTCATTTCCTCTATACTGGCACCTGGCCAAAATGAATCAGCTTTGCAAATGCTTTATGAAGACAGAAATGCATTGGTAACGCTTTATAATGACAATCATTTATAAATGGTAAATGATTAATTAAGCTTTGTTAATAGTTATGTTACTGTTAACAAACAATGACATGATAAGTAATAATAAAACTATTAGTATTGCTATAACTTAGGTTATTTAATTTGCAGTCTGTGTAATATGAAATAAGTTTCTAAATTCTATATTGTATCATAGCAGATACGAAACAATAACAATTACCGTCTGATTACATTAGTAAAGTATTTATTCAGTTTATTGTTGCACACATTATAATATTTTGAGTTAAGTAAGTTAAGGTGAGTAGCTGTTACCATACGATGTGTGACCTGAGACAATAAATAGACAGCTGGACCAGAGGCCAGTTTGTAACCACTGACAAAATATTAACTATCTAAATAATGTACAGCAATAAATGTAAACATAATGTTTGTTTGTTTACAAGGAAACCTCACAGGCCTTTCTTGATAAAGCATGGTTTCTGTAAGCGTGGGCTGCACGATGGCACAGTGGTTAGCACTCTCGCCTCACAGCAAGAGGGTCACAGGTTCGAATCCGGCTTGGGAGTCTTCTGTGTGGAGTTTGCATGTTCTCCCTGTGGGTTTTCTCCGGGTTCTCCGGCTTCCTCCCACAGTAGGTGTGGATGTCTGTTTCTGTGTTGTCTGTCTCTATGTGCCCTGCGATGGACTGGCGACCTGTCCAGGGTGAACCCCGCCTTCGCCCAATGCCAGCTGGGATCGGCTCCAGCCCCCCCGAGACCCCTAACAGGAAAGTGGTTGACGATGAATGGATGGTTTCTGTAAGCATGATCAGGATCAGAATTTAAACAAAGATTGTGAGGAGTGAGGGAAAGTGGGTAGCATGCTCCTTCAAGGGGGAATGAAATTAAAATTCATTCAGTGATCAGTTTTTTAAGTTTAAAGTAGGGCAGGCTGATAATAGGGTTGCTTTGTAACCTGGTCAATCAATGCCCTACAGTCCGACGAAAGTTATTTGTGTGACGTGTTTTCTTGTAACTTATTTCATAGTAACACCAGCTAGATCATGTGCACATTAAGGATGCTATTAAAACAAACTATAACATTGATTTAATTACTGAGTGACGAATACATGTGTGTGTATGTATGTGTATTTAAATACCCTCATTTCATGCTTTGGCATCCTGCCATACTTGCCTTTCTGCAAAATGTGGGTCAATTCTGGAGGTTAGGGAAGACGGGGGATCCTTGATTATCTGGCAGCTTACAGACAACGCTGAAAACAGAGTAGTCCTGTCTGAATAGGTGAACTTCTGCTTGTTTACCCATCAAGTGCTATAATTGAGAACATAACACTGCAGGTGTATTGAGAGAAACAAAAAAACAATTGTAGTTCCTCTTAAAGAAGGAATCAAAAATGTTGGCTCTCGACTCAGATGAGAAGATCAATATTTGCAAGTGATGTGTTAATGTCTAATGGGGGATGGTTTGTTTTGTTCACCCGTGACTAACCTCCCCATGTGGTTGATGGTTTTTCTCTCAGGCTATAACAAACTGCTACAGCATCTTGCTGATAATACCAGGAAGCAAAACACACAGCGTCGACTCACGTGTCAATCAATGACCTACATTTGATGCCGACAGGTGGAGTGAGGCCAGTTTGTATACCCTACTTTCTGAATTCAGGTGATCTATGCAAGACACATGAAGGTGTAATCATCTGCATCAATCAATGTCCTTCATTTGTTGTGTCTGTTGAAGAGAGGCCAATCTGGGGAGGCTGTCTCTGTGGTCTAATTCATGAGATTACTTCACTGTTATTAGTGCCAACAACTGATCGCACACACATTCACGGTGCAGTTGATTAAAAAAATGATTCAAATAAATAAGATGAATTATTGAATGTTACAGCATATTTAGCTTTCCTCATTATGTTTTGACTTCCTGCCATTGATCTCTTTCTGATTCCAATGGGTGGCAGAGCTCCATTCACTGACAGATTTCCTTCAAAAGTGATTTTTTTGTTCCGTCAAAGTCCATTTATTTTTACCACTAACACACACACACACCCACAAAGATCTTACAGGTAATATGTAACCAGAGCCCACAAGCAAGTTCAACTGGAAACTTTTAGCTGGATGCTGTTACAGTAACAGGTGTTGAGGTAGGACAACAGGCCGAATGGTGAGAGTCAGTCACACTTTGGCGACTTAACAGTGGCGCTAGAGGAACCTCCTACAGGTTCCTCTAGCGCCACCTCTAACCTCCTGCAGGTCCTCGGTCAGCTACAGCAGCAACAGAGAGAGACAGTTGTGTAAGTTACGCAGGGTCAAAGGTGGGATACACCATGGACAGATCTCCAGACTATCACAGATCTGACACTGAGAAACTGACGATTCCCACTCACATTCACACCTTCTGGCAACTTAGAGTCAACAATTAACCTGTATGTCTTTGGACTGTGGGAAACTGGAGAACCTGGAGTAAACCCATGCTAATGTGGGGAGAGTATATATATATACAGTTAGAAGAAAAAGTATGTGAGCCCTTTGGGATTACTTGGATTTCTGCATAAATTGGTCACGTAAACATTCACAGTGCAGGGTGGAAAAAGTATATGAACCTTTGGATTTAATAACTGGTTGACCCTCCTTTGGCAGCAACAACCTCAACCAAACGTTTCCTGTAGTTGCAGATCAGACCTGCACAAAGGTCAGGAGGAATTTTGGACCATTCCTCTTTAAAAAAAAAAAAAAAACTGTTTCAGTTCAGCAGTATTCTGGGATGTCTGGTGTGAATCTCTCTCCGTTGTTGATTTACTTCTATACGTTGGGTCGTTGTCGTGTTGCATCACTCATCCTCTGTTGAGCTACAGTTGGCCTGCAGATGTCTTGATAAAATTGGGAATTCATTTTTCCGTCGATGACAGAAATCCGTCCAGGCCCTGAGGCAGCAAAGCAGCCCCGAACCATGATGCCCCTCCACCATATTTCACAGTGGTGATGATGTGCTGACCCTTTTTTCACCACACAGCGTTGTGTGTTCCTTCCAAACAACTCAGTTTTGGTTTCATCTCTCCACAGAATATTTAGCCAGTAGTGCTGTGGAACATCCAGCTGCTCTTTAGCAAACTTCAGACATGCAGCAATGTTTTTTTTGGCCGGCAGTGGTTTCCTCTGTGGTGTCCTCCCATCAACTCCATTCTTCAATGTTTTACTGATTGTAGATTAGTCAACTAAAATGTCAGCATATGCCAGAGATTTCTGTTAGTCTTTAGCTGACCCTCTAGGATTCTTCTTCACCTCATTGAGCGTTCATCCTTACATGACGACCACGCTTAGGGAGCGTAGCAACAGTGCTGAACTTCCTCCATTTGTAGACATTTAAAAAAAAAAAGAAAAAAAAGTGAGTACATACAATATTAATTAAACACCTTGTTTGCACAAAAAAGATGTATAAAAGCCACAATAATGCATAAGGCATTTAGCAGGCAATAAATATGATTTTAATGATTTCTGCGTCTTTTGTCAACCATGTATCCTGTTCTGAATGCATCGTAAACACAGCTAATGACATAGTATAGAAAGCGATGGGTCCAACAAACACCAGACTTTTAACCAGAAGACACCTGTTCGAGACCTTTGTTGACCAGTGCTATGTGCTGTAAGTTGTGTAAGTGACATTTTGTCACATGACAAACATTTGTTGTGTTTGTTGCCATGTTATGATTTGAGCACATTTCTGGATAATATTGTCATTGTTTTGTGTTGTTAATTGATTTCCAATAATAAATACAGTACATACATACATTTGCATTCATACAACATTTCATGTTGATAAGATGTGATAAATCTCCCTTTAACCCTAGAACACTAACGTTAAAATAAGTCACACCATCACTAACGTTGGGTATATTTTACCCAATACAATATCCTTGATAAAAAGCAGTTTTATCAATTCGGGTAAATTCCACCCGTAAAATATGTTACTCTCTATCACTAAAGTCGGGTGAAAATCACCCGAACGCATGCCTCTTGAAAAAACCATAGATGGGAGGAGGGAAACAAACATACAATTAATAACATCAGTAAGCAGCCTGAAGCTACCCAAGGACCCATGAAACTCAGACAATGGCAACACAATGAAAATCACATAACAAAAATTGTGTGGGTGAAAATCACCCGACGTTAGTGTTCTAGGGTTAAGGTACATTTTGTACACATTAACAATTAATCACGATTAATAGCCCTAGATAAAACACATCAACAAAACTGAAAACACAACAAATGGGGGGAAAAAAATGGTAACAGTAACAGTTTATGATTAAAGAGTAAATTCAGAGTTCTTTAAAAACCAAGGATTGGTCAGTGAAATCAATACACAGATGAACAGACTGAGTGTGCTTGTTTCAGTTTTGTTGTGCTATCTGAAGGCCACCGTATAAGGACCTTACATACAGCAGAGAGTTTACCCTGAGTAGATGTGAACTTTTTGACTGACAGCCTCGCCGTGTTTCATTTAATGGGTCTAACGTCCGTCCTTCAACTCACAGTGGACATTGCACTCGTGCTATCACCTGAAACGCTCGAATGAACTCAATCTAGAAGCTGTGAGACTTCTGTGTTAACTTTTATCCATTTATTTATTTTAGAAGCACTGATGCATAGTTAATTTCAAAGTCAAACAGCTGAAAGTCAGCGTTAAATGGCTTTACTTCTTACGGGCACCTCGTGTAAGGCTCACTAGTTACAGTTTAAACCAAGCTGAAAATAAGACCATATGAAGACGTGAGAATGGGTTCAACTCACTTTAAATTAAATTAACATTTAAATGTGCTATGTAAGATTCACTTTGGCAAATGAAACTTGCCAATACCAGCCACACCCTTTCGTTGTATGTCAGATGAAGTGATTGACAGCAGTGTTTTTTCTTCATGCTTTACACTCACATATTTCAGCAGCAGACTGTGGGAGGGCTTACTTATGTTCGACTTGATAAATGCAGTGACGTCTGTGCCAGAAGCTTTTTTTTTCTTGGATTATGACTTGTCACACCGACCACCACTGTTCAGACACCTGATACATACAATAGAAAAACACAGGTATCGCTGCATGAAGTCAATGAACACGGAATGCCGCTGATTCTAGTAGGGCTGTCAAATTTAATGCGATAACATGTTAATGTAAATTAGTTTTAACATCACTAATTTCTTTAATGCTTGTTTGAGGTGCTGCCATACCAGCTTGTAGTGAAAGAAGCTAAATAATGCTCTTGCTAAACTGGCATGTCCATTTTCAAAGGGGTCTGTTGACCTCTGACCTCCAGATGTGTGGATGTAAATGGGTTCTCTGGGTCCCCACCAGTCTCCCCTTTACAGACATGCCCACTTTATGATAGTCCCAGTCAGTCTGGATCAAGTCATAGTCAAGTCAGAACTCTGCCGTCACGCTAAAGTCAGAACCTGTGAAGGTTTCTAGACAATATCTGTCATTGATTTGTGCTGTTAATTGATTCCCAATAATAAATATGTACATACATTTTAATAAAAAAACATATCTGTTCACTCTGATGTTGATATTAAATACATGACAAATCTCGCTTTAAGGTACATTTGAACAGATAAAAAAATAGATTCACTTGTGATTAATCACGATTAAATATTTTAATCGATTAACAGCCATAATATCTGTTTATACAAATGAAATCTAAAATTTGGTGTAAGTAACATCTTTATGGTCATTTCTGTATTTTGCCACCTTCATCAAATGTGCAATCTGAGTTTCTGACAAAGGAAAGAGTCACTCTTCACTTTTAGAATGACTACGTACTGAGAAAATAATAATAATAAATAAATAAATAAAACACACACACACACACACACACACACACACACTCTGCAGTGTCTTGTGATTTCAGTGTATTTCATGTAATAGACATTGGGGATGCCAGTGGGAAAGACAAATAGAGAGAGGAAGAGAAGGGAAAGCTGAAGAAAGAAGAGGGATGAAGACATGGAAACCGCCTGTGTGAAGGCGGGAAACTGTGACTGACAGCAGCAGGTTGGTAACACTGAGCCAAGCATGATCTCATACAGGGGAGCTGCTGTGTGAGAAACTACTCAACTGTAAAACTCCATCAGATAAAAGGAAATCAATGTGGTCGGGGTTGTAACCAAACATGGAAAAAAGGATGGAAGGCTTATTGCACCAGACACGATATGTTTGTCAGTTTTGCATAAGCTGTCGGTCAAATCATTCACACCAGGAATTTATTTTCAGAGTCCTTCCTGCAATTTTCACAGCTGTTCAGTCAACCCGTTCTCACTCCAAACTCAGCAGTTGTTGAGGCTTGTTGACACTTATTCATTCTGCTCTCATAGACCATTTGCAGCTGCATCTACGAAAAGTAATGCACTGTAATTAATATATATCCCACAAATCAACGCATAGTTAATCCACGTAATTGTGAACTAGGAAGTATAGAGTGACAAACCCCATGTAGGGAGGAGGCTGGTGGATGGATGGTTCAAAACACACCAGACTTTCGCCCAGGAGGCCGGTGTTCGTACCCCGTGTGAAACCAGAAAACATTGTTGATTTATTTGTCTCATAACTTTTGTCCTCAATAACGCAACTTCTATAGCAGGGGTCTCAAACTCAACCTACCCAGGGGCCGCTGGAGGTACAGTCTGGGTGAGGCTGGGCCGCATCAAGTATTCCACAAAAAAAGGGTTTCAACACGCATCGGAATCACTGTGAGCAACTCCTCCGTCACTTCAAAGTTGTTATCAACACCACGGACATATATTGCGAGCTGCGCAGTGTCAATGTCTGCACTCTCATCGAGAGCGAGTGAGGATGAATGGAAATGTTTAGCTTTCTCCCGCAGTTGATCATAAATGTCACCTGACATGTCAGAAATGCACTCTGTCGCTCTGTTGGCTGAAATGCTGATGTTGCTAAACTGACCCTTTTTTTCCAGGCAGACTATACTTGCAGCCTGTAACATGCACTGTTTGATGAACTCGCCATCTTTGAATGGCTTTCCTGCCTTAGCAATCATCTCACTCACCACGTAGCTAGCTTTGACAGCCACTTCACTCTCTTTGCTTGCTTTCTTGAAAAAATCTTGTTGCCTCAGTAGACATGTTTTAAGTTTGGCGACCCGGTCCTGTCGCTCATCTCCCAGGTATTTTGTATACTCCTCAGCATGTTTAGTTGAGTAATGACGTCTGATGTTATACTCCTTGTGCACCGCGACTTTATCCGTGCATATTAGACACGTTGGGATGCCCCTGTGCTCAACAAAAAAATAGTCCTTCTCCCACTTCTCCTGACATTGTCTGTGCTCATCGACAACTTTTCTCTTCACGGCAGGTTTTGAAAAAGACATGACTGGAGCTGACAAACACCGTATAGCACTGCGTGACAGGACATATTTTCCTTCCACTCGGTGACCCAAACGTGTTACAAGTGACCGATTGCTAATTCACGTTGTTGTCACGAGCCTGAGCTACGGTAGCCCACAAGTGTTAACAAAATATAAAACGCCCAGACGCATGTGAGAAAAAACGTGCGGGCCGCACTAACACAAAGCTTTTTGGATTTCAGGCAGGGGGCCAGAAAATATTGTTCTGGGGCCGCAATTGGCCCGGAGGCCACGAGTCTGAGACCCCTGTTCTATAGTTATTTTAACCCAAACCACAATCTTTTTCTCAACCTAACCATGTAGTTTTGTTGCCTAAACCCAACCAAGTCTCCTGTGAAGACCGATGTTTATTTTGAAGACTGTCTGCAACATGAGGAAATTGATAAGTGCTGCTGGACATTCATAGGAGAATGCATAAAAAATGAGGAATAGCTTTCCATAAGATATCATATGAGCTGTATGATGATAGTGAGTTGTTTTTTACTCTCAACTTGACAATAAAATCAAGTTTTGTGTCATTTAACAGCAAAGACAATAAACCAGAAACTATTCACAATATAATAATACATATTATATACAGATGAGCCAAAAACAGAAGAGCAGACAGCAGCTAGAAAAAGAGCAGACGCTGCCTTGTGTCTTGCCAGTCAATATCAGCAATCAGACTTCATTATGGACACAGCGTGGTGCCAAGAGCAAAGCAAGAAGTGTTTTGTAAGTAGTTTTGTGCTATTTTCTGTTCTGTGCTGTAGTTGAGTGGTTTTCTGCTTTGTCCTCTGCCTCTCTGAGTGGCTTTATTATGGTTTCATGATCAGATTCATAATGTTGCTGCCTGTTTTCTGTATTGTTCTCAGTGTCTGTGTGACGTCGGCTGTGAGAAATCAGAGAAACTGTGAGCTGTGAGAAACATCTGATAATTCCAATATTAATTGCTTAATAATACTTAATAATAGTAATAATTTAATCACTGTTTTTCATACAAGCAGTCACAGCTTTCAAGAATAGCTTTTAGGGGCGGCAGTAGCTCAGTCCGTAAGGACTTGGGTTAGGATGCGGAGGTCACCCCCCATGGACCCCCCATCAAGTCCCCCATGGACCAAGACCAACTGGTTGCTGGAGAGGTGCCAGTTTACCTCTTGGGCACTGCCGAGGTGCCCCTGAGCAAGGCACCAAACCCCCAACTGCTCTGGGCGCTTGTAAGGAGCAGCCCCCTCACTCTGACATCTCTCCATTGACATGTATATGTACTGTGTGAACAACAGAGTGTAAAACTGAATGTCCCCACTGTGGGACTAATAAAGGAATATCTATATATCTATCTATATATATATTCTTTCTTATTAATGTGAGCACATCATTTTATTTTTTGCCTTCTTTTTTTACAGTACTTTAGTAAGTTTTATTTCCATTAACTTGCGTTGTCATTTTTTAAATTTAATTATTGCAGACCTGAAATCTGAGATATATGTATATATATATATATATATATATATATATATATATATATATATATATATATATATATATATATAGACACACACACACACACACACACATCTGCATACACACATCTGTATTAATGAGGCGGTCTACCATTTAACCCCAATAACAAAAATCTGTTTTTGCTCTAATGCGATTATAGCACCTAAAGTCATGACAAAAAAATTATATTATGTAATTATGTACATGTATCAGCTTTAATAAAGGCTAACTACTTGACTAATTCAAATTGACGGTTTTGTTCAAAGATTTGTATTTTCAAGGAAAACAGGTAGGGAACCAGTAGTAGTAGTAGTAGTAGTATTAGTATTATGTTTTGGTGTGTGCATGCACGTTAACATTACTGTGTGTTGCAGTGAACTGCTTGTTCTCCTTTATAATTAACATGTCAGTTTAAGAAAGTAATCTTTGATTAATCAGCTGCTGCTTGAAGCAAACCTAAAATCAGCATCTTTAAATATCATGACTGTAAAAGTCATCTATGTGAATGTCATTCTGTCCTCAGTTCTGCATCACACCTGTTGTATATACGTACCTGTGTGCAGCAAACAACAAACACAGCATAAATAAAATGAAGAGAGAAAATACAGAACCTGGAAATATCAATTCAGCCCGAAGAGATGATGTGAGTAGAGGACGAGGAGGGCGATGAAGACAGGAAGTAGAAGATCAACTGTTCAAATCAAATGCTCAGTCATTATTGGTGTGTGTGTGTGTGTGTGTGTGTGTGTTAGTTTAGCTATATCTTATTAATGCATTAAATAATTTACAATCTAAACATAATCTCTCATTTCACATCAAAAGTCAGCTGTAGTCGTCATGATGAAAGAGGAATGAATAAAAATAATAAAGACTTAAGTGAAGTATGTATTCTTTGGTTTCTTCAGCATGATCTGGATCCTGTCAAGATGCTCTTTGTAACGTCCGCTACTCCTAGGTGATGGGTTTCCTATATTTTTCATGTTTCATGTGAGCACTTCCTGTTTGATTGTGAAATCTAATTCTCCCTCTCGTTTCAGTGCACTTCACTTCCTGCCGGCATGCTCCCGCCCCTCTGAATGAATGACAGCACTGACCTGCTTTTCGTCTCCACTCACCTGCGTCCGATCGTCTCCCCCGCCCCCGATTGTGTCCACCTGTCCATAGTTAGTCACTCCCCTCACGGGTATTTAAGCTGAGTCTTCCTTCCCTTCTGTGCCAGTTTGTTTTGTTCCTTCGTGACTAACTTACCAGCGTTTTTTCCTAGTGTGTATGACTTCCGTGTACCGAATCCTCTACTTGTTTTTTGACCCTGCGTTTTGCCTGCCAGGCTGGAATTGTTTGCCTGTGAGTTTTTGCCTTCCCGTGTACCGACCAGTTTCTGTAATAAAGACCCAGCGTTGTTTAAATCCACTTGCAATCTGAGTTGTGCTTGTGAGTCTGACCCTGCCTGCCCAGCCCGGTGTGTCACTCTTAGCCTCCTGTGAGTGGGTGGGAGGTTAATCTACAATCATTTCTAAGAGCATCTTAAATACTGACACTCTAAAGCTTAAGAAGAAGAAGAAGATATTCCTTTATTAGTCCCACAGTGGGGAAATTCAGTTTTACACTCTGTTGTTCACACAGTACATATACCTGCATCAATGGAGAGATGTCAGAGTGAGGGGGCTGCTCCTGACAAGCGTCCAGAGCAGTTGGGGGTTTGGTGCCTTGCTCAGGGGCACCTCGGCAGTGCCCAAGAGGTAAACTGGCACCTCTCCAGCAACCAGTTGGTCTTGGTCCATGGGGGTCTTGAACCCGTGACGTCCGCGTCCTAACCCAAGTCCTTACAGACTGAGCTACTGCCGATGTCTGTATGGTGGATTTTACCATCATCTTAACCTCAAAACACTGTTTGGAATCAGGACCCTGATCTTTTTGTCAAAAACTTTTTCAAGTTGACTTTAAAATGATCCCATTTATTGATAATTTAGAGCTCTGTGGGGGAGGACTGCCACATATTGATCCCCAAACTGAGACAAAAGAAAGCTTTTATGAAAGGGCGCCTTACATGTCCCCATAGATGCACCCTGAGCTACTCACACATGTACTTCCATATTTCTTTGTGCTGCTTGTACTGTGAATACAAGCTTGAGTTTTAGACTATGGCTGGTTTCACTAGACATCATGTTTTCATGATCCAAATATGATAAAGTTTTATATCATATGGTGATATTTTGGGCAATTTTGTGTTTCCAACATTGTGTCAACAGATTGGGGTATGACCTCTCTGGATTCAACATAACAATGCCAACAATGTGCAAAAAGCCAGCTCCATAAAGAAATGGTTTTGGTGTGGCTGAACTGGACTTGCAGACTGGTTTCATTTCCAGGGCGTTACATACCGAGGCTTGGGCAGTGGCCCAAGGCGTGTTGGTACCAATGCACAAGGCACACTTTAGTGTCTGTATGAGATGCACTGAGCTAACTTCAGTGTAAATCTGTCCATGTTGTTATTACTCGCTCAGAGCAACGGACAAAATATAAAGAGTGAGAGAGTCTGCGAGAGGGCTGGTGGATGTGTCAAACAAACAGAACTTCACCCAGGCGAACAAGGTTCATTTCTTGTGTGAAACCAAAAGTAGATGGATTTTTTTTTACTGATGATGTTATGTCACATAATGTTATGTAATTATTGAGTACTTATATTACTGTGATGTTTTTTCTAACCTTGCCTAAGTGGATTTATCGCCTAAACCTAACTGCCACCGTTTCACAATGTTCTCCACACCTTCTGTGTCAAGATGCTATGCAAAAGGCTTCTGTCCCAGCAAAATTTTATGAGTGGGAATGAGATCACATCGGGATTCCCAGGGCATTAAATACCAAAGCTTTGACACGGCCATGTTATATCACTTCATGTGTTATTTCAACCTGAAACCCAAACCTGATTTAGTAATCACATTGATCTATACCTTAACCTAATTAAATAGTTTTATTTTGAAAAGACAGAAATTGACATGTGTATCATGTGTTACTGGACAAAGAAAGCATGAAAAAGACACTGAAAGTCATGCTGTGCATCACAAAAAAGGAAATTCATGTCTATGTACACAAATCAAATAGATTACATTTCTTGACTCTTTCACAAACTGCTGTGAGACTGTGTTGGGTTAAACATGACCTGCAGCCAGGTTCCAAAAGGTTGAGGAAGTCCATTTTATTTTGGAATGAGAAGTCGTTCAGGTGGCCATAGTGTCGTGTTCAAGGTTAACAAATAATAACAATAAACTTTAAAAAAAAAAGTAGAATAAAGAGCTCATAGGATTGATAGTTTTTGTTGATAACTTCCATTCTGGGGCTGCACCCTTCTCACCCCTCCACATGCACCACCTCACATCTAACTCCAGCTCTATCCTCCTCCCTCCTCTCTTGCTGGCACATCAATAGGAAATTGATGGCTGTCTGGGAGAGAAGGGGCGAGAGGTGGCAGCAGCAAAGCTATTGCTCCACCTGCTGAATGCAGCGTGCCTGGAATACCAAAAACTAGGGAACGAGAGGGAGGGGGAGAAGAAAAGATGACAGTGCGGGGAGAGAGAAAGAGAGAGCGAGAGAGGTGTTGGCTTCAAAGCTTTCTCTCATCTGGAAGAGGAGAAAAGGGAAAGAGAGCTTATTGACTGAAGAGGATATACTGTACAAGGAGTAAAGATTATCTCTCCCTCAAAAGACTTCACGTCTCCATGTCTCTCCCACTGCTTGTCTTCAGTCCCATATATCGCTCACTGTGTCTCCACAGCTGACGGGGGGGGGATCAGAATTGGATTGCAGTGATCTCTGCATGATACTGCCTTTCTCTCTCACAAATAATCAAGGATGCTGGAAGAGATGGAGGGTGGAAAGGAGGTGGTCGCTGGCAGACAGGTTGAAAACATTAAGATATAAAAGGTAGAAGGCAAGGTAACAAGGGAAGGAGAAAGATGAAAAATGTAATGGAGAAGGAATGATGGAAAGTGGTTGATAGAAAGACAGAAGTAACAGAAAAGTGGAGGGAAAGATGTTGATATTCCCAGCGGCGTACATATTTTTCCTTTTTCATTATGCCTTTACATTTCCTGCATATGTCATAGCAACCTGTCAATCACAAGGTAGCCCCGCCCTACAGCATCCCCTGCTTTATGGTCTATCTGACTCTAAATGGGACCATAATTCACTAAATGAACATCATGCTGTATTGAAGAAGACGTGAAACTAGTGATGTTTACAGTGTTAATAATATAAATGTAATAAATCAAGTTCATTTTCTCATAGATTTCGATACAATCAGCCTTCTTATAGCAACCAGAGGAGTCGCCCCCTGCTGGCTATTAGAAATAATACAAATTTAAGGTACTTCTGCATAGACTTTACTTTTCATAGGTTGCCCACTGGGAGGGAATAAAGGTCAAGAGAAGAGGAAGGTAAAGATAAGGGCAGATAGATGGTGGAAAGAAGGAGGAAGTATAAAGGTAAGACAGTGATGAGGAATAGGTAAAAAATAGAAGAGAAGGAGGAAGGACATGAAAGGGATGGGGGAAATAGGAAGGAAGAGACTGAGCGGAAACACTGAGGAAATGGACGAACAAACAATGATTGATGAGAGCAAAACTGAATGAGGAAGGAGTATAAGAAATGAGGTAATGAGACAGACTAAAAGGACATAAATGGGGGAGAGTAAGGACTAAAGAAAAGAGGAGATAAGGGCAATGAAGGTAGAGTTTTAAAGGAGAGAAGAAAAGAAAGAAAGAAAGGTGGACAAGAGCAAGGGAGAATGTGGGGAGAGAAAGACCTGAGGGAGTGATGGAGAAAAAACCCTACAGAGAAAAAGAGAAAAGCTGCATACTGCAGCATTATCACTCGCTTTTCCACCCGCATGCGGTCAGACTTCAAGTTTTAATTTGTTTTTCTGCAGAATTCTCAGAAGAGACGAGCAGACTTGGGAGGATTACAACCATGCAAGCATATCAATTGGCTTCAATGATGTTAATGACGAGGGAGAGAGAGAGAGAGAGAGAGAGAGAGAGAGAGAGTTTTGAGGTCTCTAATGTAGCGTCACTATTTTACAGTAATGACAGACTCAAACACAAGCCTAGTGGATGTAATGGATTTGGTTTGATGGGGACTAATGGAAAGTTGCTAAAACTTGAGAAAATGAACACAGTGAAGACTATTTCTTGAAGCAGTTTTTTCCAGATTACCATATGTGAGTCTTGTTGATGTGCTACGCATCAGCAGACATCAAGGGGGTAAAGTTTCACAGGAAACTTGAAAGCACATATCAAATTATGAGCCGCTTCTTTTGATGTAGTTTACCGATGCACAGGATGCGCTGCAGCTATCCATGTCTGTTATACCCAGGTGAACATCTGTGTACAAATCTCAGTTTCATGATGTAGAAAAGTGTTTCTGGCTCAGAGCAGGTGTGTCATCCATATCTGTGTTTAACAGGTAGATCGTGTCTATCAATAATGTGATTTCTGCTCCTTCTTTATCAGCCCTGATCACAGACTCCACCTGCAATGCGCTGACACTGCATTTCCACTTTAAGCCCACAACATCGCACTCAATAATTTACAACTTCACCTCCAATCTTAACAGGAAGAGGCCAAAGGGAAGCTTAACCTCAGGTTAAAATGGCCCAGTCAGCTCTCCAGAAGTATTAACACTCACAGGGAATGTCGGAGCTACAGGGAATCCAAGTTTTATTTCTTGGAGTAACACAATTTCCTTTTTAATCACCCTCATGTTTCCTGCAGTAACTGATTTGTTTTCTCATTTTATTTCATGAACAGGATGTACCCATCCCACCTAATCACACACTAACGCTTTGCTAGACCCCGCAGCATCACTTTTCAGTAGCATGTAAACATGTGCGTAGTGTTATGAATTAAACAAAAGCATTTGCTTAGGATAAGGCAACAAAACCACTTAGTTATGTTTAGGAAAAAATAACGTGGTTGGGCTTAAAACTATTATGTTTTATAGTGCAAATGGAACTTAACATTGTGAACACGGGCAAAACAAATAGCTGATTGCAAAGTGAAAGTAAAATGCAACACACAGGCCATGAACAGCAATCTCCTGGATGAAAACCTTGTGTTGTTGGACCCATCCACCTGCCCTTACTATACCAAGCAACTTTCAATAACAACCGCAACAACTTGCGCTAGCCAAATACAAAAAAACAAAATCGACATTCAAAGTGTCCATGTTTGCAGAAATGTAAAATGTCACTTTTTTTTCTTTTTTTTTTTTTCCTGGCATCTGGGCTGTATCCTTATGGAACAGATAATCAGCTGAGATCCACTGAGAATATTTTGGGTTATATTTTAGATTTGATAACACACAGCTTCATTCAACACAACAGTGTGAAAGCAAGAAGGGATGTGACTTTGTGATGTACACGAATTAGGACTGTCAAAGTTTATACAGTGACAACTAGGGGTGGGGTTCACGGTTTGGCCTCCCGGTTTTTGGTTCGGTTCGGTACATTTATGGTTCAAGGAGGCCAATTTCCAACTTCAATTTAAACATGCATTTCATTTATTTGGCAAAATAAGTCAACAACTATTTGTTTTCACAACAGCAGACTAACATCAGGAACAAAACACTTCTATGACTGGACTTCTGATCTGAAAGAAAAGTTCCACTGTGTTATTTTAAAAGATTTAATAAACAAAAACTAATTATAGGCTGAGGCCACCAACAAAAAGTGCAACATCAGGTCATCCAGCACAAGACCTTTTTTAAACAATAGCAACATGTACTAGGCCTGCACCTAGTGTGACAATAAACACAATGAAAAAAAATACACTATTGGCTTCATAACCTATTTCAAATGAACCAAACAATACCGTATTTTTCACAATATAAGGCGCACTTAAAATCGCCCAACTGTTTGTGGAAGAGGAATGAACTGAAAAGTGAGTGTGTATTGTTTTGTATTTCATGTGTTATAACTGAAAAATGTTATTGAAGTTATTGAGTTATTAAATGAATTGAATATCATATCAAATTAACCTAAAGAATCCAGTGGTACCAACCATGCTTGTCATAAAAGAGGCTAAATATCAGCCATTTTCGAAGGGGTCCCGTGGCCTCTGACCTCCACTGGCCTCTCTGAGCCTGGAGAGGATCCAGTCCTGTTTAATATCGGGGTTTTGGCAACAGACCGTAAATGAAATGATTTTTCTTATCATCATCGAGCATGTTCATATCACAGTGATGATGAAAATATGATTTATTGGTCAGCCTTAGTCTTTCTTACTTATCTGCTGATGAGGTTCATGTTGATCTTGGCAAATGGCCTGTTCTAACTTTTGGTGAGCAAAAAACTGAACTGGCATGTCCATTTTCAGAGGGGTCCCTTGACCTCTGACCTCCAAATATGTGAATGTAAATGGGTTCTCTGGGTCCCCACCAGTCTCCCCTTTACAGACATGCCCACTTTATGATAATCACATGCAGTCTGGATCAAGTCATAGTCAATAATGTGATTAATTTGCAATGAATCTCTATGAACTATGGACAATTGTGCGATTAATCACAATTAAATATTAAATATCGCTTGACAGCCTCATTTTAAACGGTATATATAGAGTGGTAAACAATAAGGAACTTAAATATGTACAGTTTAGGCTATGTGAGACTTTATGTTGAGTTGAATATGGTCAGAGTTAAATCAAGTATATTTAAATCAGTCTGGGGAGTAACAGGAGGTATTAGTCAAAAAAGCCTAACAGCTTTAAATGTACAGTGCAACATGATCAAGGTCAGTCAATGGTTATTTCCAGGAAAATGTAAAAAAAAAAATGCATCAGTGCCAGTAAGGAAAAATATGTATTACATTTCTGCAGGACGTCTGCACAATAATATGCTGCAGTTTGCATTCTAGGGCATTGGTCGTGATAGTAAGAATGATGGACAGCGAGGGCTGTGCAGGTACACTACCATGCAACATTTCCTGTGTAGCTTCCCTGTTAGTGACTAAAACGTCTGTTGTTACGCAGCAAACTACACCAGTGAGAATCATTCTCACTCGGTGTGGCTCAGCCAAAATTCATTTGAATCTGGCTGTGACACCTTCACATCCAGAGCAGATAAATCTGTGTGTGTGTGTGTGTGTGTGTGTGTGTGAGAGACCAGGCACTCGAGGATGCCATAAGGTCCTTCATTAGCCATCTAATTATTGTGATGTGTGACAGAGGGCAGGAGAAAGAAGAGATGGAGAGATAAACAGAGCTTTCAGTGCACTGAGTGACTTTTCCAGACATGCACTCTGTGTAAATAAGCGCCATGTTCATGCACCTCTGTGATACATCAACACAGTCTTACGGTTTGTGAAATTCACAAAATTGAATCTATTAGACTGGTGTACATAAACGCAAATTTTCCTTTTTTCAGTGAGGGTCAGCATGACTTTCGTCCAGCAGCATGTGACACATGTCAATTTCAGCTCCAGTCTTTTCAAAATAAAACTGGTCGTCTGTGGCACTGTCCGTGGTGCTGATGTGGAAGATGGATTTTAATTGCAGCTTTTTCTGAGTCCTGTAGTTCTGTCAGTTGTCATCCTTTTCCCACCAAAATTAGCATGTCTGTGCATTTTTTTTAAACACGGGAAAACCCGCTAAATACAGGTGATAGACTCCTTTCCCATTGCGAGTATGGTGTGCCATTGCACTGGCCTCTCTGTTTTATTGCCTGGTGGTTCAGTCATTTGACATCATGGACATGACAGCCAAAGCAGGGTAAGTAAATAGTGAAAATGTTACAGCAGCTTCTTCTTCTTTTTTTATTTTGTATTTATTTATTTATTTATTTATTTTTATTCAGTCTCTTTTTCAAACCAGATTGGTGATTGTTGACTAACAAAGATGGTTTGGGTGAGTTATATTTTGGTTCTGTCGAGTTTGAAAGAACTGTAAAATTACTGTTACTGTCAATGAAGTCTGGTAACATTGAGGAGAGCATATAACAGCTGTTTCTTTTCCCATCTAACTCTGTGAATTAAAGGTATATTTCAGCCAAACTAGAGTTGGTGGATGTTGGGACAGTGAAATGACTACCGACTTTTTTGTTTCTATTGAGTTTAAATTAAGTGTGTTTCAATGATTATCAACGTGAAATGACTGGGGTCTAGTGGCTTTCAGGAGAGCATATTAACTGTATGGTTTGTACTTCAAGAAATTATGAGAATTATCCAAATATACCTGTTGACTGCATTTATTATACAGTATATTCACTTCAACTAGTGGGGAAGTGTAACTTCACACCAGACGGTTAAAAAAAAAAAGGGACTAAAAGTAGTCTGTCCATCTGGGTGATATGTTTGCATCACTGCCACTCTGACAGTGGACAATTCGAAAAAAAAAAATCAGGATGACATTCAATGCTAATATTTTACAATGATTAAGTATGTATACTGAACAAAAATATCAACACAACATTTTTGTTTTTCTCAAATATTGTTCACGAATTTTTCTAAATCTGTGCGCTTCACCTTTGCCGAAATAATCCATCCACCTCACAGGTGATGCTGATTAGACAGCATTATTTTTGCACAGGTGTGTCTCAGACTGCTCACAATAGCAGTCCACTCTAAAATGTGCAGTTTTATCACACAGCATGATGCCACAGATGTCGCAAGTTTTAAGGGAGCGTGCAATTGGCATGCTGACTGCAGGAATGTCCACCAGAGCTGTTGCTCGTGAACCGAATGTTCATTTCTCTACCATAAGCTGTCTCCAAAGGATCATGTGTAATCTCACCAGCCCAGGACCTCCACATCCAGCATCTTTACCTACAAGATGGTCTGAGACCAGCCACCCAGACAGCTGATGCAACAATTGGTTTGCATAGAAGAAGAAGTTCAAAGAAGAAATTCTGTCAGAAACTGTCTCAGGGAAGCTCAGCTGCATGCTCATCGGCGTCACCGGCGTCTTGACCTGACTTCAGTTTGTCATCGTAACCAACTTGAGTGGGCAAATGCTCACCTTTAGTGGTGTCTGGCACTTTGGAGAGGTGTTCTGTTCACAGATGAATCCTGGTTTTCACTGTACAGGGTAGATGGCAGACAATGTGCATGGTGTCATGTGGGTGAGTGGTTTGAGGATGTCAGTGTTGTGAAATGAGTGGCCCATTGGTGGTGGTGGGTTTATGGTATGGGCAGGCGTATGTTATGGACAACGAGCACAGGTGCATTTTATTGATGACATTTTGAATGCACAGAGATACCATGATGAGATCATGAGGCCCATTGTTGTCCATTCATCCACCTCCATCACCTCATATTGCAAGCCGGTGGTAATGCACGGCCCCATGTTGAAGGATCTGTATTCAGTTCCTGGAAGCTGAAAACTGGGACATGTCACCTATTGAGCATGTTTGGGATGCTCTGCATCGGCGTGTATGACAGTGTGTTCTAATTTCTGCCAACATCCAGCAACTTCACAGCCATTGAAGAGGAGTGGACCAACATTCACAGGCCACAATCAACAACCTGATCAACTCTATGTGAAGGATACTGAAAGATACTGACTGGTTTTCTGACACCTCTGTTCAGTGCCTGATACTGTAAATGTCTCAGATAAAACTGCAAACATTGCAGAGTGGCCTTTTATTGTGACCAGTCTAAGGATCACCTGTGCAATAATCATTCTATCTGATCAGCATCTTGATCTGCCACACCTGTGAGGTGGATGGATTATTTCAGCTAAGGAGAAGTGCTCACTAACACAGATTTAGACAAATTTGTGAACAATATTTGAGAGGAATAGACCTTTTGTGTACCATATTTTCCGGACTATAAGGCGCACTTAAAATCCTTTTCTCAAAAATCAGCAGTGCGCCTTATAATCCAGTGCGGCTTATACATGAATTCTGGTTTTGCTTACTGACCTCCTCGAACCAATTTTATGTGGTACATGGCGCTCAAAAATCTGTCAAAATGTTTTGTTATGAGTTTGGTCAGCTTCGAAGCCGCACCACTGGATGGATTATAGGAGAATTACGGTAAGGTGCCTCGCAGAGTAATACATACTGTTACTGTGCTTCGACATATAGGCACCGTAACATTATCGTGGGTGTATAAGGAGCCCAAAATGGTACATGTGAAGAGACATGCTTACAAAGTGGATTTCAAGCTTAAGGCTATCAATCATTCAGCAGAACATGGGAATGGAGCAGCAGTGAGAGAATTTAATATTAATGAATCAATGGTACGGAAGTGGAGGAAGCCAGAAGATGACCTGCGCCAAGTAAAGAAGACAAAAGAGTTTCCGAGGGAACAGAGCGAGATGGCACAGTTAGAGGACAAAATTGAAAGTGGGTTATTAATAGAGAGAGCAGGTAGAAGTGTCTATACAGTTCTATTAGACTCAAGGCAGCAGCGGTAGCGCTTGACATGAAAATCAGCGACTTTCGAGGAGGTCCTTCTTGGTGGTTTTGTTTTATGAAAAGGCGTAATTTCTCCATACGCACAAAAACTACCATCTCGCAGCAACTGCCAAAGGATTACGAAGAAAAGCTAGCCATTTTCCACACCTACTGCAAGGACAAGATCACTGAGTGAGAGGCTGAGAGAAATTTATGTCAAGAGACCAAACGGCTTTTTCTATAACTCTCCGTCCCTGTTGATCTGAGACTCCGTGCTGCCCATCTCACCGACACTGTCAAAACCAAAGTGAAGTGGAGCTCGCCGTCATTCCGGGTGGATTAACTAAAGAACTCCAACCGCTAGATATCAGTGTCAACAGGTCGTTCAGAGTTAAACTGCGAGCTGCGTGGGAGCGTTGAACACACAGAGGAGGAGGACAACAACAGGGGGGCAACACCGGACGAGTTACTCCACTATCTGCCAATGGATCAGGAAGGCAGGAATCATCACTGAACAGCTAAGTAACAGCAATGAGACTGACTCAGATAATCACCAGATGGAGTCGGGCGTGCTCGATGCCGAAGTCACCCAACTATTTAACTGAGACATTGATGATGAAGGATTTGATGGATTTTTGGACCAGGAATGAACTGAAAGTGAGTGTATTGTGAGAGTTATTGAAGTTATTGAGTTGTTAAATTAATAGAATCAAGCTTGACTCATCTGATCGTTTTGTTTTGCTTCATGCCTTATAATCCGGTGCACCTTATATATGGAAAAGACAGCAATATTGATATTTATTGATAGAGCACCTTATAATCCGGTGCACCTTATAAATGAAAAAGACAGCAATATTGATATTTATTGATAGTGCACCTTATAATCCAGTGCGCCTTATATATGAAAAAGACAGCAATATTGATATTTATTGATAGTGCGCCTTATAATCCGGTGCGCCTTTTGGTCTGGAAAATACGGTACAGAGAAAAAGTCTGAGATCTTTGACTTCAGCACATAATAAATGGGAGCAAAAACAAAAGTGTTGCCTTTATATTTTTGTTCAGTATAGCCTATCCACACTTTTACTTTTTGCCTCTCTACGTACTGCCAGTACACGTTACTTCTTGCACCGGTACTCAATATTGGCATTCAGTGTAGATTGGAGGTGCCAGGTCAGCCAGTATTGACGTAAATCAAAGGAATACTGAGCTAAAAATATCACAACTGTTTGTCCACGTGCCACTCACAGCTGACAGTCCACGCTGAACCCTCCTTACCTCAGCAGCTAATCCCCCCAGGTCTCACAGCAGTAAAAAAGCATACACTCTTCGCCATCCAGCCTCATTTTACAGGGGGTTAAAAAAAAGGGTAATAACACCAAATCTCCACTGCAGCAAAATCTGCTGGGAAAATGAGGACAGTAATCGGCACCTTCCAAAGATATAACCTTTAGCAGCCTGACGTAGCAGCCTGCAATACTTTATCATGGAGAACGAACGAGACTGGAAATGACTGTGTGTGTGTGTGCGGAGAGAGAGAGAGAGAGAGAGAGAGAGAGAGAGAGCCTGTGTGTTCCACAAGGTGAAAAAATGCAAACAGACAACTGACTGAATTGCTTCCCTGGACTACAGTATATCTGCAGTCTCTATGCAGAGAACAGCACACACACACCACACACACACACACACACACACACACACACACACACACACACACACACATACAAATACACCACATACACGCACTGAGCAGCTGACTTTCACAAATCTAACAAGGTGAATAGTGAGCAATTTATTTTTTCATTTTCATTTTTGCTTTATTTTGCCATGTTATGATTTGAACATATTTTATATGCTAAATCCAGTTCCCGTGAGAGTTTCTGGACAATACTTGTCATTGTTTTGTGTTGTTCATTAATTTCCAATAATAAATATATACAAACCTTTGCATAAAGTATTCAATATTTGACAAATCTCAAAATGTACATTTTAACAGTTAAAAAAAAAAAAAGATGTGTGATTAATTTGCAGTTAATAACAATTAACTATGGACAATCTTGTGAATAAATATTTTAATCAACTGACATCCCTAATTAAAATGAATATAATAAATACAATACATTTCCAATTTCATGTATTATATATGTGATACAAAGTTAGCCAGAATAAATTACATGAATTTCACAGGTGCAGTATCAGGCCAAAGCCTCTTATAGTCCACCAGAGGATAGCGCGAGTGTCACGTTTTTCATCACCAAGGCGTGAATATTACATGTGTGTATGAAGGTGTGGAACCAGCAAGGGGCACCAAAACTCATTTAGGTTTAGGTAACAAAACCACTGAGTTAGGTTTGGGAAAAAGTTCATGGTTGACCTTAAAATAAGTATGTAACCTAAGTACAGAAAACATATCTCAAATATCATTATTGTAACATCGGTGTTCTGGTTAAAAGTCCTGTGATTGTTGGACCCATTGACCTTCCCTCCGGTCCGCCATAGTCTTTCTCCTTTTTAATTCAACGTCAGTACCTCTGAGTGTAGCATATTTACACAGATGCATTTACATTGACATCAGTACCTCGTGTACAAACACAAGTAAAGCAACTACAACAATTCTTATAGCACACTTTAGCCTTGAGCATTACAATGTCATTTGCACATTTTTGTGTGGCAGTATAGGTCATGAGCTGTAGCAGCTCTAGATTAGTGTGGTTTGGCTGTTTATACATTTATATGGTAAAATCATTTGGTGAAACATACTTAAGATTGTGGTCTTAACTCAAGTTGATTTGTCTTGGCTTCATGGGGCAGCATAGAAGCTCAGTTGGGTTGAGATCTGGTGACTGTGAAGGCTACATTCATATAAGTCAATGCTGTTTACCACATACCGTTTGCTTGTTAGCTAATGGTGTTCATCAGCTATGAGTCAAAGAAATACAATGAACAGTAGTACACCATATATCATGATATTACGATACGAGTGCTGCCCAAGTCTTATAATACTGATAATAAATCTAACATCAGACTGCACGTACAACAATATCCACTTAAGCCTGCTCATGTGCCCAAACACAGTGACACCACTGCAAAAGAAATCATTGGCTGTTATAGACCCTAAGATTTGTTTAGCACTGCTTTATACTGTTTTATTGATTTGGCAGTGAAATTAAATAAAGCATGGCAAGTAGAAGCAGGAAGGTAAAAGGTCCAGAAAGAGACATTTTAGAAAGAGCATGTTTATTGATAGCAACTGCAGCAATAGTAGCGTTAAGACAGATGTCTGTCTGTCTGTCCGTCTTTGGACAGATTATGTCCACACTATAGCATCACAACAGTGATAGATGCGGTCACGAGAGATTAGAAGAAGAAGAAAAAAATCTTTTAATAGTCCGGGGGGGAAAAATAATTTTTTTTTTTTATAATATACACACACATGAAACAGGTCATATACATGCAAAATTGGAGAGGTGTAGAGTGAGGGGGCTGCTCCTGACAAGCGCCCTGAGCAGTTGGGGGTTTGGTGCCTTGCTCAGGGGCACCTCGGCAGTGCCCAAGAGGTAAATGCGGTCACCTCTCCAGCTACCAGTTCACGCTCAGTTTTTGGTCCATGTCGGGACTTGAACGGGGGCCCCCCGGGTCCCCAAGCCACCCCCCAAAGAACGGAGCTACCGAGACATTACAGGTGTGTAGTTGCGATCAAAATGAAGGAAGAAATCGAAGATGGGGCTAGAAGTGGATGTTCGACTCTCACAGCCGTTGGTGTTCGGTACCACCGCACATGGGACCATTTAGCCACAGGAAACGCACTGGGCGTTCCATTACCTATAATATAAACCCATCCACGACAATAGTAAATGCAGGAGTGTGGTTAAGTAGTTTGTAGAGCAAAAGAGACACACCAGGTAGGTGGGTGAGGTGGATGGATCCAACAACCACAAGGCGTTCATCCAGCATATCGCTGTTCGTTTGTGTCCCGTGTTCACAAAAATAAAGTGATACCAAGGGGTGTGACAGAACGGCAGTATGTGACAAGAGTGGATGAAAATGTGTTGAATCACTGTGACATCACCCACTGGTTTGTGGACAACGGTTTTGAAGCCTGCATTTTGGCCATCACTAGCATGTTTTTTGCAACCAGAAGTGACACAAGATGCTGAGACTCTACGACAAAAACACGACCGGACAACACCACGGTACATACTGTACGGCGTACCCTGCATTATGGTTTATTTGGATTGAAATGGGACTGTATTGTACTGTATTGATGAAGACTAAGCAGTGATTGAGACCATAAACTCATGTTCACAATGTTTACTGTGGTAATGTAAAGTATAAGTAGGCTCATTTTCTCATAGACTTCTATACAAGCTGACTAATCTTTGGAACCAGAGGAGTCGCCCCCTGCTGTACACTTTTCTCCCCCCACTCTCTTTCTCTGTGTCTCGTTCCTCAAAAGAGGACGAGTCAAGCTTGACTGCCTGGCTAGCTGGGAACATTGCTTCACACCAATGTGTCACTCAAAGAGAGGGAGGGGGGGGGGGGGAGAGAGAGGGAAGGGGGAATATGAGTGAAGGACTGGAAATGAAAGATCACCCAGGGGAATGTAAAAGAGAAGAATGAAGACAAAAAAGACAAATAGACAGATGTCACCTAACAATAACACTGTGACAGTGTTCCAATATGAGCTCATATGAAGGCTGTCATTCTAAAATGATGCTTCCACCCCACAAACCCATCAACCTAGATAGATAGATAGATAGATAGATAGATAGATAGACAGATGAATTAGTATGACGACGATAACAATAAATCAGTTAAATCAAATTGGTGAAGCTGTTTACTATATCTGATCCTGTCAGTCCGGTGCTAGTAGGCTACAGGGATTTAATCAACTGAAGAAGAAGCTTTTCACACAAAAAAGAGTTGTGTCTAAATTTGTTGTGTCTTGTGCTGTTCATGCTATGTACATTTAAACATTAAATCACTCTGTTAGACCTCTCTACTAACTTTCCTGCTGTAACCACTTCAGATTTAACATCTTAGTAAATGATGGGACCAAGAGGACTCTCCATTTGGCTACTTGGATACCCAAAGTGTCCCAAATTGGTTTTCTACCTCTTGAAAGGGAAACTGGCCATACAATACTATTGAAATCCACTAAAGGAGGCTATGTGCACACAATGGAGCCATTGTGTACAGTATAAAACCAATAAAAAACGACTAAATATTTTAAAATGGAGTTTTTATAATAATGAAATAAAACTTAGATGATGATAAATATGATCAATAACAATGTAACAAAAAAGAATCCAAAGTATGTTCATTCAATATAAAAACAGTCAACAACACAATATACAATATTGCACATGTTGATTTTGTAACTAAAATACTGAAAAAAAAAGAAAAGAAAATACCACCACAGCATTTTATGAATCCTTGAAAGGCGGTGTTGTAACACACAGCTGAACCTGGTACCGGGTTCATAGGTTGCAGAGGGAAAAAGTATATTTACATTTCAAACATTATTCTGTTATCACAGCATGTTTGCTGCAAGTCTTTAGTTTGTTCTTGTTGGTAAAATAACGGGATTGGAAGCACCTCAGTAAGGTCTGAGTGAAGACTGAGTCTTACGCTGCCTCCTTTGAATGAACCTCCCACCTGTCTGTTCTCCTTCTCCAACATGTGCAGCTGGACACCAAAAACCACACAGAAACACAAAAGTGAAGGTCAACATCAGGAAAATACCAAACTGTTGGACAATTAGAGAGAAAAAAAAAAAACATAATATGCGTCATCATTCTCTACCTGGAGGTACATGTCATGTCCATTGATGATCATGATATCTGCAGCGTTGTCCTGTTGAGAGACCCAGTCATCACCACACAGACGAGGGCCAGTTAAGAGAGATGCTCACTGCAACATCTCCACATAACCAGCTGCCGTTTGACACCCTGCACAACCTGAAGCTCTATTGTTCCACTGCAGGAAAGAGCAGCCCAGATCATGATGGAGCCTCCTCCACTGTACAGCGTAGAAAAGACCTCCAGTGGGATCTCCTTGTCATATCGCTGGAAGCCATCAGGTCGTCCAGGTTACATTTTTTTCTCGTCAGAGAATAAAACTTTCTTCCACCTTTCATTGTCCCATGTTTGATGCTCTCTTGCAAAGTCCAAACAGGCAAGTTTGTGGCATGGGAGGAAATGTGGCCTTCGAAGATGTTTTTTGGTCTTTAAGTCCTGCCCTTGCAGATGCCGTCTTATGGATATCGGGCTGCAGTCAGAATCAGTAACGGCCTTAATTTGGGTCGAGGATCGGCCTGTTTCGTCATTGACAGCCCGTCAGATCCTCTGGCTCAGTGCAGGGGAAATTTTACTAATTCTACCACTTGACTTTTTTGCTCGACCATCCTGCCACGTTCAAATTCAGAAAGCCTTTTTGCCTTTGCCATCAGGAGGTCATGACAGTGTGAATGCCTGAATGAAAATGACACAAAAGTCAGATTTTTCCACAGATTTTGACCTTTTAAGGCTATGAACAGCCTGTGAGTTTAAATGCAGTTTTCAATAAACTGTCTGCTCTTTACTGCTTAAACCTGGTTACGATCCATCAGTGCGAAATGTGAATTCTGGTCATTTTTCCCCTGGTCTCAAGATTTTGTTTAGGAGTTGTACATACAGTATATACAGTATATGCAGTATAATTTTACACTTTACTGCCACAGCCTCAGTAATGGAAGCTTTGAACATTGCCCACTCAGATTCAATGTCCCCAACTTCCACAGCAATCCAGACATTCCAAGTTCACCCGCACTACCTGTTTGGGTTTACCAGGTCTGTCCAAAGTCTCCCCCACCCTCCGACTCAACTCACCACCAGATGGTGATCAGTTTCTCTGCCCCTCTATTCAGATTAGATGATACAATCAAAAAATTGATCATCGATCTTTAGCCTTGGGTGCTTTGGTGCAATGTACACTTACGAGCATCCTTATGATCTTACATGGTGTTATGGACAGTCAATGACTAGCACAGAAGTCCAGTAACAAACAACTGCTCGGGTTTAGATCAGTGAGGTCAATCCTCCAAATCATGCCTCCCAATCAGGTGCATTGATAGAGTCCAACCGCTATCGAGGAGTACAGTTCCAGAAGCAAGGCTGTGCATAGAAGTAAGTCCCACCAGATCAAACTGATAGCGCTCCACCTACTGCGCAAGATCTGGCTCCTTCTCCCACTGAGAGGTGATGTTCCACATCCCCAGAGCCAGCCTTTGCCACCTGGGTCTGGTCCATCAAGGTCCCTAGCCTTCACTGCTACCCATGTATCAGCACACCTGACCCCAGCGGTTTCATCCACAGCTGATGATCCCACAGGATGGAGATGGAAGGGGTGCCACGTTGCTTATGGCCGGGCCGGGCTCCATAGCAAGCCCAGCCACTAGGTGCTCGCTGATGGACCCTCTGTCTGGGCCTGGCTCCAGATGGGGGCCCCGGGCTTCCTCCAGGCCAGGTCTCTGCCTGGGCCTCTGCTTCATTCACTCATAGGATCTTTTTCTGTCCCATTTTAAAAAGTTTGACTTTTGAATATGAAAGGTCAGTATTGTGTGAAGATCAGGCTGGTTCAGAAAATATGGTTTTGTAGTGGGTCAAGGTACAAAATGGGACTATGAAGAACATGAAAGGTCTGTGTCATCTCTACAACCACAGGCCACTGATGCCTCCAGGCTGCTGAAGCATATTAACAATTGAACACTTAGGTCCTCTCCAGGATCACTGTGAGTTTCTGACAGTAGGAGCTGGAACCTCAAAGTGTTTAACAGGGCAGATAGATTGTGCCCAAGGCGCCAAAGAGAGAGGAACTCACCAAACTGAGTCCTCTGGAATTAATTTAAATTTTACCAGGCAGTCAAACATTAATGCATGTCCCTGTTTCAACTAGAATCAGTCTCTTTTCTATGTCTCTCTCAGTGTTGCCCTCTATCTAGCCTGTTGAGGGCAGATAATTAAAAACACATTCAAATGAGCCAAAGATGGAAATTTAGCATTGCACAGAACAAATCCACACACACACACACACACACACACACACACACACACACACACACACACACACACACACACACACACACACACACACACAAATAAAGGATAGACAGGGGCCCAGATCCCACCAGACACTGATGTAATCAGTGACCTTTGGATGTGTCCACATTTACATTTACACACAAGGTAGGGGTGAATTCATTTGCTGTTTGAGACAAGAGGGAAGAGGGAAAGTGGAACAACAGAGGTGATGGATAAAGGCGGGGAGGAACAACTGAGCGAGGAAAGCTCAGACGAAGAAGCAGACCGTAAAGCAACATAAGTTAAGAAATAAGATAAGAAAAATGAAACCATGTTTTTGTTGCTGTTGATATTTTCCTTCCTCATGGTTGTGGTGACAGTCAAGAAACATGTTATTTTGTTCACCTCCATCTTGTCTTTCTTTGACTTGTTAGAGAATACCAAATCAACAAAGTAGAGTGGATTGTCTTTGTCTTTACTATAACTTTTTAAATTAAATTCACTACTACAAATAAAACTAAAGATGAAATGACTGTTTTTTGTTTTGTGTTTTTTTTTTCTTAAGCCATAAAACTTGCAGAGCAGTTTGCAGTATTGTTCCTACCCTCAGTGGTGCATGCAGTCCTCCACTGAGGCTGCAACAGGCGTGAAAGCAAACCAGTACGGTCTGGTACTCCGTACCATGAAAAGATTCAGTGCTGCTAAGAGGGGCAGCAGCTGCCTGCAAAAACCCACACACAACACGCCACTCACGATTGCATGTCCGACAAGAAAACACATCTGCGGCTTCATACTACTGACGGATGCAATATACAGTATACAGTACATACTGCATTCCTCAATAGTATATGAAACAGTTAAAGCTGGATATTTTGCAGTATGCTAGGCCAGGCTTGAACCTTTAAACCAGCCCTTAAAGAACTGGACAAAAAAAATGTACTTGTGTCACTATTGCAATATTATGGAAACTGTTATTTTGCTATTTATTGAAACAGCTCGTGTTGAAATAGGACAAACAGCATCATCAACGAGGGAATACTGCACACTACAGTTGATTTCTCGTCTCAAAAACTCTCACAAGTGAATTAAGTCTTGAAATAGTGAAGAAAAAGGTAAAACACAAGCTGTTTTTGGCGGCTGTTGTTGTAGCTGTAGCCTGTATTTTTGCTTTATGCTACATTTTTGCCAAATCAGTACATACTTTAGTGTTTAGTGTACAGTTTTGGATACAGCCTATGCTTTCAGATCAGTTTTTCTGGTCGCGCATTAAGGTTTTTCGGCATACTTTACTGTAGCTTTGTATTACTTTATTCTATTTACAATACCATAACTTTTATCAATATGCTATACTATGCCTCTTTTTTGACATATCATAATTTGACTTTTTTGACATGCTATGCTGTGATTGTTTCTCAACAAACTACGCTGTGGCTTTTTAGATAATAAGAAGAAGAAGAAGAAGAGAAGATCTTTGCCAAGTGGGGAAAATTTCCCTGTAAACTATAATGGTAATGAGCCTGAACACACATACAGCATTAATGGAGAGATGTAGAGTGGGGGGCTGCCCTGACAAGCGCCCGAGCAGTTGGGGGTGGTGCTGCTCAGGGGCACCTCGGCAGTGCCCAAGAGGTAAACTGGCACCTCTCCAGCTCCAGTTCACACTCAGTTTTGGTCATGTCGGGACTTGAACCGGGCCCCCGGCCCAAGCCACTCCCTACAGACTGAGCTACTGCCACCCCCAATAACAATATTGATAAGAATAATATAACATCAAGTATATATATATATATATGTAGTATATATAGTATGATATATATATATATATATATATATATATATATATATATATATATATATGCAGTATATATAGTGTGATTAGTAGTAGTATATATATTATTGATATATATATATATATATATATATATATATATATATGTGTGTGTGTGTGTGTGTGTGTGTGTATATGTATATATATGTACACACACACACACACACACACACACACACACACACATATATATATATATATATATATATATATATATATATATATATATATATATATATATATGTGTATGGCAAATCTTCCTTTAACATACATTTTGAGACAAAAAATGTGCAATTAATCACATTAATCACACTTAAGGACAATGTGATTAATCACAATTAAATATAATATAATGACAGCCCTAGTAGATAATAAAATAATGAATTGATTAGTTATTATTAAAACTTTGTTGAGATAATAAAGTGTACAAATGAAACAAAAAGCAAGTACTGTAGTTCCTACTTGATCTTACACCCTAGAAAAAAGTTTTACTTTTCAAACAGGCCGATGAAAGGATCAATGATTATTGCACTGAGTTACAGAAAGTGGAACAGCAGAGAGCCTGGATGTGACAAGACTTTGGTCTTCGAGACAAAAACAGAATAGATCCAACTGTAGTTCACACTTTCAGTGTCACTGTCAGTGTAAATCTACAGTATATTTGACATTTAAACACACTGACAGGCTATTGTACACCCATCCAACCAAGCATTTAGCTTAATCAAGGAGGGAAAATGGCACAAATGAAAAGAAACTACAGGACACAACTGCATTAATCCATCTAGTACATTTACACCACACACACAGTTATTCCCAGACACTTACAGAAACAGTATTTCTCAATCCCTTATTCAACACTGACATCTCAGCTTTTAATAACTCAACTTCTTTTTTTTTACCGTCATTTGTCTTTCCTTTTAAGGAGTGGAGGGCCTTACTTGTCAGCTGTGATTTACCGCACCATTATAGGACCCAGGTATAAAACACAGGGCTGATAACAAATGCATGGGAAATAAAAATCTGCAGGTGTTTGCACTGGTGGGTTTGTGTGCCTCTCCAGGCGAAAAATCAGACGGAGTTCCCAAGATCATTTCTCTTCTTCTTTGACGATGTCACCAATCTCTTTCTCTCTCTCCATCTCTCTTGATGCCATCTCTTTTTTTGAACCCCAATATTTCATGGTTTCTCTCCTCCTTGCACTCTGTTTTCTCTCCAAAAGCAATGTGCATTCTTCATTGTACGATTAAGAGGAAGCAGCAGTCAAAAATAGACCTAGACATCACTGAAAAACCACAAAGATAATACATTTGCCAGAGGGGAAAACAATAAACATAGCTGAGGGATCTTCCTCAGTATGTGACATTGTGTAAATGCAATCTGTCTTTTAAATTGGGAGGTTGAGTGAGAGGATGAATTGTTATGTTTCCTCACTATATCCAGGTCCGTACCTCCAAATATATCACATATATCTCTATCTATCTATATCAATATCTATATATATATATATATATATATATATATATATATATATATATATATATATATATATATATATATATACAAGTAGTAAGTATACAAAACACACACACACACACACACACACACACACACATGCATAGTGTCCTAAACTTACATTTTCAAAGGAAGTTAGATTTAGGCAGCACAACCACTTAAGTAGGTTTAGGAAACGGTTGTGGTTGATGTTAACTTTGCTGACAAGAGACACGTGACTGCCACACTAACGACTTGTGACTAAAGACTGACATGACAAAATAAGTCATTGTTACACACATATGGGAAGCCTTGAGGGTAAAACCTGCCATTCAGTCACTAAATGCAAAATACTCTTAAGGCAGCACATGGGTACTTTATAGAGGCAGACCCCGAGCACACCTTATTCAAAGAAAGAGTGAAATGATGAATGGGTTAGGTTCTCTGCCAATAGTACTTATAAAGTGGATTGGAATCCCATCATTTAAATTTGGAGCTTTTGTGAAGGATATAATTTAGATTCTTCTCAGTAAAATGAAAACAAATGAACTATTTTAATTTGTCTCTTTCCAATGGAGTTCATACTGTAAATTAACAATATTTCACTTGACTCGACATAATCTTGTCATTGACTGTATGCCAGAGATCCACAACATTAAATACCTTTCTCTCTTAGAGTGCTTTTCATTTCATGACAATCAATAAAGTCTTAAATCATGAGTCTCAGCTCAGCATTGCTGCAGAGAGGTCCCTGCAAATCATCAAGGTGTTAAGAAATGTTAATGGGCAGGGATATTACACTGAGGTGGCGGGAAGTGGAGGGTTCAGGGATATCTGTTTTATTTTCACACTATGCATTGTAACATAAAAAAAATAAAATAAAATAAAATAAAATCATGATTTAAATTGCATATAAAAGAAAGACAATATGTACTTTTCCATATATTTTCTAACTGAACTGAAAATAGGAAAAGACAGGCAACTGGGTTTCTGGCGGGAGGGGGAATCTATCTATCTATCTATCTATCTATCTATCTGTCTGTCTGTCTGTCTGTCTATCTATCTGTCTGTCTGTCTGTCTGTCTGTCTATCTATCTATCTATCTATCTGTCTATCTGCCCTCTGTCTGTCTGTCTGTCTGTCTGTCTGTCTGTCTATCTATCTATCTATCTATCTATCTATCTGTCTGTCTGTCTGTCTATCTATCTATCTATCCGTCCGTCCGTCCGTCCGTCTGTCTATCTATCTATCTATCTATCTATCTGTCTGTCTATCTATCTAGCTATCTGTCTATCTGTCTGTCTGTCTGTCTGTCTGTCTATCTATCTATCTATCTGTCTATCTGTCTGTCTGTCTGTCTATCTATCTATCTTCTTCTTCTGTCTGTCTATCTATCTATCTATCTATCTATCTGTCTGTCTGTCTGTCCGTCTATCTGTCCGTCTGTCTGTCTGTCTGTCCGTCTATCTATCTATCTATCTATCTGTCTATCTGTCTGTCTGTCTGTCTGTCTGTCTGTCTGTCTATCTATCTATCTATCTATCTGTCTGTCTGTCTATCTATCTGTCTGTCCGTCCGTCCGTCCGTCCGTCCGTCCGTCTATCTAGCTATCTGTCTATCTACTATCTGTCTGTCTGTCTGTCTGTCTGTCTGTCTGTCTATCTATCTATCTATCTATCTATCTATCTGTCTGTCCGTCCGTCCGTCCGTCTATCTATCTATCTATCTATCTATCTATCTAGCTGTCTGTCTATCTATCCATCTATCTGTCTGTCTGTCTATCTATCTATCTATCTATCTATCTATCTATCTATCTGTCTATCTATCCATCTATCTACTCTGTCTATCTATCTATCTATCTATCTATCTATCTATCTGTCTGTCTGTCTGTCTGTCTGTCTGTCTATCTATCTATCTATCTATCTGTCTATCTATCTATCTGTCCATCTATCTATCTATCTATCTATCTGTCTGTCTATCTATCCATCTATCTATCTATCTATCTATCTATCTATCTATCTATCTATCTATCCGTCCGTCTGTCTGTCTATCTATCTATCTGTCTATCTATCTATCTATCTATCTATCTATCTATCTATCTATCTGTCTATCTATCTATCTATCTATCTATCTGTCTGTCTATCTATCTATCTATCTATCTATCTATCTGTCTGTCTATCTATCTATCTATCCATCTATCTGTCTGTCTATCTATCTATCTATCTATCCATCTATCTGTCTGTCTATCTATCTATCTATCTATCTATCTATCTATCTATCTATCTATCTATCTATCTATCATCTATCTGTCTGTCTATCTATCTATCTATCTATCTATCTGTCTATCTATCTATCTATCTATCTATCTATCCATCTATCTGTCTGTCTATCTATCTATCTATCTATCCATCTATCTGTCTGTCTATCTATCTATCTATCTATCTATCTATCTATCTATCTATCTATCTATCTATCTATCCATCTATCTGTCTGTCTATCTATCTATCTATCTATCCATCTATCTGTCTGTCTATCTATCTACCTATCTATCTATCTATCCATCTATCTGTCTGTCTATCTATCTATCTATCTATCCATCTATCAGTCTGTCTATCTATCTATCTATCTATCTGTCTATCTATCTATCTATCTATCTATCTATCTATCTATCTATCTATCTATCTATCTATCTATCTATCTATCTATCTGTCTATCTATCTATCTATCTATCTATCTGTCTATCTATCTATCTATCTATCTATCTATCTATCTATCTATCTATCTATCTGTCTATCTATCTATCTATCTATCTATCTATCTATCTGTCTATCTATCTATCCATCTATCTATCTATCTATCTATCTATCTATCTATCTATCTATCTATCTATCTATCTATCTGTCTATCTATCTATCTATCTATCTATCTATCTATCTATCTATCTATCTATCTATCTATCTATCTATCTATCTATCTATCTATCTGTCAATCTATCTGTCTATTAGGCCTGGCAACTTAAACTGATTAAAATAATACATTAATATTTAATTGTGAATGATGGTGTAATTTTCTATTGTTAATCGTGATTAATCACATATTTTTTTATCTGTTCAAAGTATTGAAGCTGCATGGTGGTGCAGTGGTGTGAATGGTTGAGCGTGAATGGTTGTCTGTCTCTATGTGCCCTGCGATGGACTAGAGACCTGTCCAGTGTGAACCCCACCTCCGCCCAATGCCAGCTGGGATCGGCTCCAGCCCCCCCGCGACCCTCAACGGGATAAGTGGTTGAACATGGATGTTCAAAATTTAAATGTTCCTTGAAGGGAGTATTTGTGAAGTATTTAATACTCTTATCAACATGGGGGTGGGCAAATAAGTTGCAAATACATGTATAGAATTATTATATGTACATCAATTAGCACAACACAAAACAAACACAACTATTGTCCAGAAACCCTCACCGGCATTTAGTATATATAAAAAAGGCTCAAATCATAACATGGCCTATTTTCACAAAACACATTTCCTGGTCAAGAGACCCCTTTGAAAATGGCCATGTCAGTTTTTCATTTGGCATAACTTTGGAGTGTTATTTAGCCTCCTTTGCTAACAAGCAGACAAAGTTGGCACCCATGGTTCTAGTTTCTTGAGTCTGGGCCAGACCAGCCGTATGAGCAGCACATGGCGGCCGTTGTACCTCGCAGCTGTGGGATTCACAGATCCCATGTTCACACCAGCTGCATGTCAGCTGCATTTCTGTAACGTTTCTGCAAGAGTTTGCATGATAAATATAATGTGTATTTATTTTAGGAAGGAAGGAAGGAAAGGAAATTTATAGTAATCTGTAAATAATAGTAATAATCCACAATTAAAATCATGTACTATATTCATTCTTTCATACACTGTCATGCACAGATTTCAAAATAAAAGCCTTGTGTTAACAAATGAAAGGGTTCTGTCCACAGGGAAAAACAAATGCTTGAATGCTTTTATTTTGAAATGTTGAATTGAAAATAAATCTTTACTTTTTTCATGACTGTGACATAGACAGACAGATATAGACGTTGAAACTGTAGCCAGTATCTACAATCTAGCTTTAAAACCGAGCCTGCTACCACCTAAAACTTGAAAGTTAAATTAATGTGTTAAAGAAATGTGTAGTGTTAAAAGGAATTTATGTTAACACATTATTATCACATTAACTTTGACAGCCCTTTTATATATTCCTGTGATCATGGACAGGGAATCGGTGAGTCCCATTCTTTGGATTTTTTTTTTTTTTTGCATCACTGGCTCACATCTATCTTTTAAAATACCAGCTTAATGGTACAGTTGTTTTTAAAGGCCTAAGATTTGCTAATTGGCAAAAAGAACAAAGGCTCTGTTGGCTGAATTTGGCCATTTATTTTTCACAAAAAAAAAAAACAAAACAAAAAAAAAAAAAACACTGGGCTGGAGTGAGATAAAAGTCTTGAAGAAACACAATATCAGTCTTACTGTGGAAATGACAAAAACAAAAAAAAAAAAAAGTAAAGAAAAACCTTGACATGTCCCTTTAATGAGCCCGCTGCGTCCGGAGGCAGTGCTCTGAAGCCACAGATCGATAGCAGGGGAGATGGGTCTGACAAGGCTGACTCACTGAGGTTAAGACAATCACAGCATTTTTCAGTCTGCAGGCCAGAGCTCACCGATCTTCAGAATGAAACAGGGACTCGTCTGCTCCTTCAGAGCTCCACGTTACTTGAATGCTTGTTTCTGCTTTTTCCTCTCCTGTGCTTTCTGTTTTTCTGTCATAGCTCTCATCAAAATCTCTCACTTGCTGCAGGACTGTGACACTCTCACAGGAAGCAGACTGACATTAGATAACATGGCACCAGGTTCTCTCTGTTTACTCTCTGTTTTGCCATTTACAGTTAACCAACCAAGTCTCTCCATCAATCTCAGCATCTCTGTGCTGCTGACAAAATTGAAATCTGTCAACTGCAGAAATAAATTTCCACCAGTTACCTGCAGATAACTGTTTTTTTGTCAGTTCTCTTATCTTCATCAGAGAATAAATCGTATCATACTTCATGCTGCCTAAATGGGATTAGCAACTGATGAAGAATTTCATGTCAGGGTATAATCACCCAAAAGCTTCAACCTGACATTACAATTGTGTTCTCTCTTGGTGGAAAACTGTCACTGAGATACTTATTTTTAAAATGCTTTGCTTGTAGCACATTAATCTCGCCCTTATTAGAAGATAATCATTAAAACCATCATGGACATGTTGTGATGCAGCTCAGTCACACAGCAGTTTGTGAAATCATCACCATTTTTTTTTTTTTCGTGATGGTCAGCACAAAATCAGTTCATATATAATAATATAATATAATTGTGAACTGGAATGAACAGAAAGCTGCAAACACCATGTAAGGAGGGCGTCAGGGTGAATGGGCGGCTCAGAAAACACAGGGCTTTTGCCCAGAAGACCTGTGTCCATGTCTCATGTGAAACCAAAAGTCAAAATTGATTTATTTGTCATGTAACTTACGTACTTCAGTTACAGCACTTGCAGTTATTTCATTATTATTTATTTATTTTCTCAAGCCTAAGTAGTTTTTGTTGGTGTTATTTAAACTTAAAATTTTCCAAAACCTAATTAAGTACTTTTGTTGCCTAAGTCTAATCAAGTCCATCTTTCCCTAAACCCGACTAAGTAGTTTTATTGCCTAAGTTAAGCTAAGTATTTTTATTGTGAAAAAAAACTGGAACAGGAATTGACATGTGTGTGTTGCTGGACATTCGTAGTGCATGAAAAGTACATATTTGAAAGTTGTGCTGAGCCTCATGAAAAAAGGGAAATCATGTCGAAGTACACAAATCAAACTATCAAACTAATTTAAACTTATATTTTGTGACTCTTTCACATGAGACTGTTTGTGACTCTACAGCTACTCCACACAAGAGCATCTTTGACTTTCATTTGACTTTTGAATATGCTAATAGTTCTTGGCCATGCTAGAGGTGTGACCGAAGGGATGGTGATACTGGTCGCTCAGCTGGTGTCTCCAATACTTTGGTCCAGACTGAAATATCTCAACAAACATTGGATGGATTGCCATAAAATGTTGTACAAATATTCATGTTCCCCAGAGGATGAACTGACTTGAATCACTCTTTGACTTTTCATCTAGTTTCCAATGAGGTTGAAACTTGTGACTTTGTGTGAAATATCTTGACAACTATCGAATGGATTGCTTTGAAATAATTGTAAATCATCATCATCATCAGGTCAGCTTTGTAATTTGTCTAATAGTTTTAACCAAGTAACTGCAGAACTAGACAGCTGCACCGTGTTTAGTGCTAATTAGCAAATGTTAAATAAACTGATTGCTAACATGGTTTTAAACATCACCTGTTAAACATCAGCATTTTAGCATTGTTATTTGGAGAATGTTATTTAATGTTAGCACTTAGTGCACACACTCTTGTACTTGCATGTATATATGTATGTATATATATATAGGCAACAAATCTACTTGGTTTGTGTTTAAATTCTAACTTGACAACAACAGTTATCAATTGGCTATTTAATTGGAAGTAATAGCATGACTGTCCATAGTTAAACTAGCTGTAGGCTGAGTGTTTCTGGCATAATTGGGCAAAATATCTATAATAATCTTTCAGCATTTCTGAGAGGAAACTAGATTCATCGGTCAAACTCTGGAACGCTGATTTCTGATTAACTGTTTCTCTCTCAGACATTTTCAGAAACCTCTTGTAGTTACTGTTTATCTGTAAAATGAGAATTAACTAAGGATACCAGTATCTTCACTCTAGCTTTTAAACAGAGCCCATGACAATGTCCGAAAGATCAATTCGCACTAAAGAAATTTGTGGGTTTAAGACAAATTTTGATGCCATAACACATTATTTTCATGTTAACTTTGACAACCCTACAGACACAGACACAAACAGCAGTCCAATGTGCCGTGGATTTCTGTATTAATGGAGGACAGATGCAAGGCAGATTCATGACCACATATAGGAATGATAAAATAATGACTAGACTGTTTCTCTTTAAATTCAGGATCATCCCTTCAACTAGCAGGACTGATCTCTGACTTCTGCAAGCCCTTTGGACTTCAGATGGTCTTCGAATATTCACTGACATGACTATCATATGTATCCATAAAACATGGAGGTCTATTTACATAAAAATATCTGCACACAATCTCTACACAGTCATCTGTATTCTCATGTTAAGAACCCCTCATTTCTCTAGTACAGCCATGTGATTTATTGCAACTCTTGTAAATGCCAAGATGTGAGTCCAGGATTGTTTCTGTGAAGAGGTCAGGGTGCAACATAAACAACCAGAGTCTGTATAGCATAAAAAATGCATGGAAATGTCTTATGTTTTTCTCCTTTTTTCCTGCTCATGCATTTTGTATATCACAGGAGTTATCTGGTGTCCAAATGTAGCTGTGGGCAATAAGATATACCTTATCTCATCTAATCCTCTTTGCGTCACTTAATCTTTACTGTGCTGTTTCATGCTGTTTTATGTGTGTGCATGTGTGCATGCACTGGCGTAAGAGGTTTTAAAGGGGCCAAGGTTGAACAACTGCTGTCAGGCCACTATAACTACATAGTCCCCTTTAACCCATCTGACCTACATCACAAACTGGTTGGAAGGCAATTCAGTTTTATGACAAGTGCATCATTTTTGTCATGATTGTTTTTATCTGAGAATAAAACTGGAAGCTGTGTAAGGATACAATTGTATTAGGAGGTTGAAGATAGTGTCTGTGCGTGCCCGTTATCCACTCCAAAGAAACAACAGAGTCAGTTCTCATTTCCTGATTTTCTGCCTCCTCACTGCACCGGCATGTGACCTGGAAATCAATCAGTGTGCCATCTTGAAGTGCATCCCAAATCCTAAAATGCGTCTCAAGGACTGAGTAGCGAGGATCGAGGAGACTTGCTACAGGAGCTATAAGTGAGGATACACTAGTGTATCATTAGGTCAGTGATGAACTGGGCTTTCAACTAACTCCAATGTAAAACCACCCGTGGTGTTATTCAACAATCACAGCGAGTGATGTAGCACTAACAGTGTGAGAGTCCATTCAGTGTGGGTGGAAGGGGTGGTGCATAGGTCAAAGAAACACTCTTGAACCAGCAGATCGCTGTTTGTGTCCCCTGTGAAACTAAAAGTAACGTTGACTTATTTGGTCATGTCACATGACTGGTTGTGTTGCCTAAACCTAACTTCCTGTGAAAACGGAGGTTTATTTTGAAAGGACACTGTGCATGAGCGTATATTGACACACTGTCACTAGCCCGTTCAAATTCACATTTTCACGTTTTATTGTTGGCCATTGTAGTTCTCCTACCAGCTTTGCACATGGGAACAGTTTCAGTAGGGTGCAGTCTGCAATCTCACCGTTAGATGTCGCCAGATCCCACAAATTGCACCTTTAAATATTGATTTTCTTCTCTTCTGTACTTCCTGAAACCCATTATGTAGAAAAGTATTGTATATATACACTAGATGTCAGCATGCCCCCAGTTTGGAGAAACAGACGGGAGTATCAGCGTAGGAGTAGAATAAAGAGAAAGTGAAGCAAAGACACAAACCTCTTGTGTTTTATCGACAGCCACTGCCATCATTTTGGACTGAAAACGCTTATTATAATCATCCATCATTCAACACAGATCATTTTAGTAGAATATGACAATAGAGTAGAAATCACTTCATTTTACTTTTGATGTTTTACTGGCGTCCGTTAGTCGCTTTCAGTTCAGAGTAGCGGAAGCGTTACTCTCACTTTCTGGCAATACACGTTTTTTGGCAGGAGCAACCCAATGTACTGCTTTGGACAGGGGTAGCAGCAAAAAGGATTTCCGACACCTAAAACAAATCTGTATCAGTTTAAGTGTACGCTATATTTAGAATATTTTCACTGCATTACCCTGCCATCAGACAGCCTTTTCCAGCAGGCAACAGAAGCCATTGTATTCATCTACCAAAGTCACACAATAACACAAACACTGATTGAGGCAGCAGTAGACCAGCAACTATTTTGTGAGGTAAAATTACTGTTTCATTCAATGGCGTCTGGTGGCTTTGGCGAGAACATGGATAACGGCTTGAGTTCCCCATCAGAAACAGACTATATAGCTGTCTGACGGCAAGGTAAATCGGTGAAAATAGTCTAAATAGTGAAGACATAAAATATGTTTGCTGCCAGCCCGTCCAAAGCAGTACACTGCTTTGCTCCTGTCTTGGTACTCCTGTCTGTCTCTCCAAACTGGGGGTGTTTGCCGACCACCATCTACTGTAGGTAATACACTGACTATTGTAAGAACCTCATACGACCCCACTTCAAAACACCCAAACTATCAAGCCTACCCAAAATACCCAAAAAGATGTAAATATCATTCCAGACTATAGAGCATTGATTAAAATCTGCACCATAATTTCCCTTTATATAATACTAATGTATTCGATTTTAGATGTCTTCCACTGAACAATCTCTACATTTTTAATATTTATTGAGTGTTGGCATTTATTTGTTTATCATACTGTAATTATTGAAGTTATAACTAAACTGAATGCTAATTTCTACAGTAATTCAAGTCAAAGTCATCAACTCTTGAATTTCCCCAGGGTTGCTTTTGTTTTGTTTTTATTTGTCCTTTTTTGTGTTTTGTGAAGAAACTCAATGATTCACTTGAAATTTCTTTTTAATTTTACTTTTTTGTGTTTATTATATTTATTCTTTTCTCTCCAGTACAAATGTATGATTGTTGTTTCTCTTTGTCAGGTTTATTTGCTTTGGATGTCATCGTTGTGTTGTCATTCTTCCACTAGAAAAAAATGTTCTCACTTAAACTCATTTGAAATGAAACACCGTGAACTTTGGAAATCAGTATTTCTTCTGCAAAACCAGCTCACAACGACTATTTCAGCTTTGAGCTTTCTCTGCACCAACTGGATCCATGAATGGCTTATGACTTTAAATGAATTGTTTTCACATAATGGCACCTTGAAATGTGTCTTCTTGTAATTTCACCACGCCAAACATCCTCTCCCTCTCTCCTCCTTTTGCTTTCATTCTCTCAGTGTTACTCTCTGTTGCTCAAAGGGACATAAGAGCGACACTGAGGTGTCGTTCTTATGTAAGTAATCATTGACCGGGCCGAATGAATTTCCTCTCCCACCCACATCTCAAAGGTGCTTTACCCAGAAGGGGACACGGGTTCAAAAACGAAAGAGAGGGAGACGGATAGAGACAGAGTCTCCCAGCACAGGAGAATATTCTGGTTCTGGTTTGTCTGGCTTAAAAACAAGTTCTTATCGTGAAGAAACCAGACAGATGGCACTGAGAACTGGCAGATAGACACACGGACTGAAAGAAAAAGAAAAGCAAGAAAGGAAGGATGAAAGAAAAGGACAAAAAGAAGGAGCCAGAGAAGAACAGAGATAGACAGACACCCATGCAGACAGGGGTAGGGGTCTCAGAGATAAAAACCCACTGGATGTTACTGCTTGGACATTCTACCACTCTTTACTCTGTCCAGCTCCCTCCCTCTCTATCCCTCTCTATCTATCCCTCTCTATCTATCCCTCTCTCTGTGCCTCCTCTAAGCCCCTGCAGCTACAGGCTAGCTTGTGCAGACCATCTGGGAGAAAGGCGATTGTTTTTGCAGAGGGACCCACGGTGCCAGCTTCCCACACTGACTGATCTGGGGGCTTTGGAAAGCCCTACTCCCACAGCTCAAACACAATAAAGAGAATGGATGAATGTATGCCATTGTACTGTATCTCAAGGGTGGTGAGAGAGTGTTTTTTTTTTTTTTTTTTGAGCTGTAGTGATAGAAAGACACAGATATAGAGGCTCAAGTCATAGTCAAGTCAGCACACTGACACACTGACAGCTGTTGTTGCCTGTTGGGCTGCAGTTTGCCATGTTATGATTGGATCATATTTGTTTATGCTAAATGTAGTACTTCTGTGGGTTTCTGGACAATATGTCATTATTTTGTGTTGTTAATGGATTCCCAATAATAACTATATACATACATTTACATAAAGCAGCATATTTGTCAGCTCCCATGTTGAGAAGGTATTAAATACTTGACAAATCTCCCTTTAAAGTACATTATAAACATATGAAAAAGTGTGATTAATTTGTGATCAATTACACCTACACACTGTTGGTTTAGCACAGGCTGTAAACTCCACTCTCCTAAGTGAAAACCCTGTCTTTTGTGTCCCATTCATTGTTCCTGATCTCCCTTATGGAGTTTCACACTATCTACACAACAGCACCTGACTTCTGCTTCTGCTCCTGTCATAATCACTACAGTCACTGGAGGTCACCATCATGTTCTTTTATACCTTCTTTCTGTGATCTATCATGTGAACAGATGATAAAACCTACCAGTGGGTGTCGTTGCTCCTATTGATCCACATCTATGGAAATTATAGCGACTGATATTTGCCTATAATTATCTAATAAATCTTACTTTTTGGTGTTTGAGTTCCTGGTGCATCCAAGTTGATGTAAACTAAATAAAAAGTCTGAACTGGATGTTTTGGCTGCAAAAACAAACAAGCAAGCAAACAATGTATTGTACCTAAAATCATATCTTTCTATTTTGTATCTATCCTCTAGTTATCTTTACTACTCTGATGTATGTGAACTGATTATTTTCAGGGTTATTAAACTGTCCACTCAGTTTACAGATGAAATATTCTCCGGTGCATGTGGAACGTCAAGCTTGTTTCAGTTTTACAGGGGTATCGTTACAAGCCCACAGAGAAATAACACCTGACCTCTGCTGCTGACTGATGAAGCCATAGGTGTGCTGTCTCACTTTGATACCATGGCTGCACACACCTGAATCTCATTTTGACAGCAGATTGTTCCTGGTGGGGATGAATGTATATCTTTTTTAAAAAAAAATTATTATTAATATTATTGTTTGGAGATAGGATGTTTTCAGAGGGGTGTGGAGATGTGAATGAAGCGATGAGCTTAGTGGAGGAGAGGCCTTGACATTTGAACACTGACTGCGTGATGGCAGTCTAATACGTGGAGTTAGCCTGCCCTCTGCTGCAGCCTTTTTGTAGTAACGTATGAATATCTGAAGAAAACTGCAGCACCTTAAAAAGTTCAAAAAGCAGAGCTATTATGAAAGGGAAGCATTAATCCCTTTATGGCTCCATCCAGAAAGAAATAATAAATCAATAAATCAATATAATCTCAGTTTTAGGTAAAGATCATAGATTTTTCTCCATCAAAGTGAAATAAAATACTGAACGAATCTGTACAGAAGCACATAAAACCTGTTCATCCATGTTGTGTTGCAACAGCATAACAGTTTTTTGGGTAAATCTTTCTTCTGGTTTTCTAGAAAACATCACTGACATGTATTCAAACACAAGATCACTGTTATTTCCTGTTGACTTGATCTAGACTTTGGGCACAAGTGTGACTGCACTAAATGATCAGAACTATTATTGATGTTTAATATCATTGATTTGAAATTATTATCATTATTAGCAATATCACTTGGTTATCACTGTGGCTCCATACCAGATACTAACTTAAACAAATATGTAATATGTTGTCAGGACTACTAGTTCGTGTGAAACAGAGCATGTTTCTGCCAGCGCAGAGTGCTGCTGGCCCTTTAAGACTCTCACTGTTGCCTGGTTACAGACAGGAAGTAGCTGACAGAGTAGTTGTAGCCACTGCAGGCGTTTCAGCCGTGCTGTAGCTTTAGCCGTCCACCTTTACAAACTGCGACTCCTCTCTGACAGAGAAAGGTGAGTGTTGAAGCAACACAGCGTCACTTTGTGGATTTCTTCGATCCCTATTTTCACCACAGCCCCGACTCATCCGTTAGCTGCCGCTCAGTTTCTGCACTGCTAGCTTCCGTGCTAGCATTATAGGAACTTGGAGTGTATTAGTATGGGTGGCAAAGGTGGTTAGCGGCATCGCGATGTGAATATCTCGCAGAATCAGCCGTCGGCGTCGCCGGTCAGTGAAACTGTGTGTGTGTCCTGCTGCCTGCTCACCGTGCTGAGCGTGTCGCTGTCCGGCGTGCTAGCAGGGAGAGGACGGGTCAGCTGCTGGACAGCAAACCAGGGTCAAACCGGGGTCATGTTAAATCCATCTCAACACGCTACTGTCAGTGTCTAATCCATGTGGTTCCTTGTTGTCTAATAAGGGAAATCAGCAGACTGTATGTCAATGTCCAGTGTCCTGGAATACAGTATATGCATTTTATTTTTAATAGCTAACGAACTGTACAACCAGCTCGTCTAATCTACTGTAGCCTTGTTACATCAGTGTCATATGATAGATAGATAGATGATAGATAGATACTTTATTGATCCCAAGTTGGGAAATTGTGGTGTTACAGCAGCAGGTTATCAGCACAATAAACATGAGAGAATATACACATCTATGTACACGTAAAAAAGAGAATATACACATCTGTACTAAGAGTGAAGTATATACAGAGAATCTTGTTATAATCTAATCTAATTCTAAGAAATGTAAACATAATACACTATAATAATAATAAAATAATAAAATAATGATATGATATAATGTTATAGTATATAATGTAATGTTGTATAGCATAACATGATATGTATGTATGATATATATATAATATAATATAAGTAGAAATAGATATATAGAGATGTGGTATAATAATATAATACAATATACACGACAATACACAATATAACTTAATGTAATACTGTATAATGCTATATAATACACCTGACCTGTACTGATCTGTACAATATAAGTGTACAGAAATTTTTTCACAAATTTTTTTCTTTTTTTGGTGGCGAGCCTAAAATAAAATAAATCAATGTTATTTAACAATTTGGATAATTTGTGTATGATATGATAAAACAAGTATCCTACAAGCAGGCTACATGCCATTCTTCTCCCTCCATAAAATATGAATATGAACATGTTTTTTAATTTCAAAAGTTTAGCCGCTGGACACAGAATGTCTCCTGCTTCACTGAAAAGGCCATTCTCAGTGTTTGTGACCTGGACACTTTACGGTTGTTATGTTACAAAGCCTGCTATGGGGGGGGGGGGGGGGGGGGGGGGGGGGGGGGGGGGGGGGGGGGGGGGGGGGGGGGGGGGGGGGGGGGGTCTGGGGGGGGGGGGGGGGGGGGGGGGGGGGGGGGGGGGGGGGGGGGGGGGGGGGGGGGGGGGGGGGGGGGGGGGGGGGGGGGGGGGGGGGGGGGGGGGGGGGGGGGGGGGGGGGGGGGGGGGGGGGGGGGGGGGGGGGGGGGGGGGGAGAGGGGGGGGGGGGGGGCCGGACGGGACCTCTGAAAGGCTAGTAATCAAAATGCAAGAGGGACAAGGGGGGGGGGGGAAAACACACACACAAATGTGGGGAAGCATGCAGCAAAATATGCAACATGTGCAAGCAGCTCAGAGTGCACGAAGCTTAGTGGAGAAGAGGCCTTTTAAATCTGAACACCCCCCTGCCCCCCGAGGGGGCCGCGACGTGTCTCACTTACTGTGTGATGGAGGCATCTTCACTGTTGTTTCTTTTTTTCTTTTGACACCAAAAGGGAGGGTGGGCGAGGTAGAAAAAAAAAAAATAAGAAAAAAACCAAGAGAAGCCAAAAGTTTTTATAAAAAAAAAGAGAGAAAAAAAAAAAACAAAAGAAAAATTAATAAATAGAATGTGCAAAGAAAAAGGAAAAAAAAAAAAAAAGAAATAACACATGGAAAGTTTGGTAAATGCAAACATCAGTCTTAAGTCCTCTGCTGCTGGCCTCCTCAGCACTCAACTCACATCCCCTCTGGGGGCCGTACAATCTCTTTTTATAACCATCGACACAACAAAAAAAAAAAAAAAAAAAATAAAATTCAAAAAAAAATAAGATTAAAAAAAAAAATATATTTTTTTTTGTAATATTGTATTAATGAAAATAGAAAGCAGCATCTTAAAAACTTTTGGAACCTCCAAAAAAAACCCCACACCCAGCACAGCCGATGTGATGGAGAGAAGTGTATTTATTTAACAAATGTAATACAACATATCACAATGTGGAGGTTTCAGCAATACATCACCTCCTATAAAAACTGGCATGGTGATGCAAGAACCTACCACATAATAAACAAAAAATAAAAAAAAACAAAAAACACTACCTCTCACAAAGCCGCCATAAACATAATAGGGGGGGGGGGGGGGGAGTGTGCGCCCGCCCCAGCGGTCAAACACAAAAAACAGGCACCCCCGCGGCCCCATTCAGGAAAAAAAAGTAAATGAATAAAATTTTTCTTAGTTTTAGTTAAAAGTCCTAGATTTTTCTCCATCAAAGTGAAATTAAATATTTAAAGCTACGGTGGGTAGAAATGTCTCTATATCCTGACAGTAGTGCATGAGACAGGTTTTCTCACAAAAATCATGTGCCTCTGTGACCTTCGGTGTCCTCCAGTGCTCCTAATCTACAAGTTTTCACAAACCGGAGGAAAACAACCCGTCAGAGCCGAACTGGAGCCTGCTGTCCAGCCAACTCCGATCAAATGGTCAAACTAGGCAGTGATGAACAAATATTAATCAATATGCTGTTTGCTGTAATGGCCATTTCTCTCCTCAGATGTTTTCAGTGCACAATTTAGCTGTAAAATGTCAAAATCTGTGACCTGGCAGTGATTTTGAGATCTCTTGAGGAAATACCAAGCACCACCCACCAGCCAGAGCACAACTAATAGGAACACTCTCTCTGTTTAATCTGACCACTTGAACATCTCTTCAGCCAGTTTAGATAAGGTGTGTCATTCAAATCAAGTGTGTGACTCTCATTTGTTTCCAGAAGATGAGCGGCAGCAGTGGTGACATCAAGCCTGTGAACTGCACAATCAAACCTCCGGTCTACCTGCAGATTGGAGACACCAAAACTGATGCAGCTCACTCTGGTGTTTGTGTTGTGGATGTCACCCTCCCCTTTGGAAAGCCTGTCAGTGTAAGCCACCATTAACCTCAGCAATCTGTTGATTTAATGCACAGTACCAGTGGCATCCATGCAAACTGCCATATTCAGTCTTATCAAGAAATGCTTTTCATGCTTCATTGGCTTCTACCATTTTGCCTGTAGTATGAAAAACTGTGTTAACATTAGCAAAGCGACCAGAGATAACCTCAACTGTTGACACATGCTCATCTTTACATTGCTAAATGGTTCATTTTACTATTCAAAGGACAGATTATTATCATTTCATTTAAACTACTGTAGGTGGATAAACACTTGGATTTGGAGGTCATCAAAGTAGTGGCCAGAGGTGAACTGGTCATGTGACAGCAGATAATTAGTGCCACAGGGCAGCGCACCCAGGCACTCTCCAGTACAGAAATTAATTAAGTGTAGCTCTCACTACAAAAAACATGCAACTGTGATCACGAGTCTCTTCTAGGCCTGCACGATGTGGAATTATCGTGGCAAATCTGCAGTGTGCAATAACATTGTTCAATATTGCGATTACGATATGACTTGCAATAAATAAACAAATATTGAAGTGTGCATATTGGCTATATGTATGCATATATTTTAAATATAACTAAATGTTTCTAGAACAGCAACAGTAACATTTATAAACAGCAAAGTCACTATATGAACTCTATAAATATCTCATTGGAAACAAATCTAAAATGTTAATAAAATAAATCATATTTCTGACATGAAAATACTGAGCAAAGTTTATAAAGACTGAAGACCACAGCCGTCAACGTCATGTCTTCCTCCCTCTGATGATGTGATTCACTGCTGTAGGTAACATTAGGTTACATTGCTCCTAAACTTTATGAAGATAATACATTAAGAACACAAAGAAGAAGAAGATCAACCTTTATTAGTCCCAAAATGGGAAAATTAAATTTACATTTTATAAAATTAATAAATGGAAAATGAAGACCTAAAAAAAAAATAAATGAATTAATGGGGAGATGTCAGGGGGGGGGGGTTGTTCCTGACAAGGGCCCGGAGGGGTGGGGGGTGTGGTGTTTTGTTGGGGGGCATCTGGGGAGTGCAAAAGAGGAAAAATGGCACCTCCCCAGCTAACAGTTCGCTCCAGTTTTTGGTCCATGTCGGGACTTGAACCGGTGACCCTCCGGTTCCCAAGCCAACCCCAAAATACCCCCCAAAATAAAAAAAAAACAAACGACCCTTGTCAATAACAGCTCCATCTTTGCTTCACGCCACAAACACAAACACCGTAGTACTGCTTACTAGAGGAAACTACAGTCATTCACAACTCAACTAAATAACTGACACATTCACAACTCGCCGTTAGCCACCAAGCTAACGTTCTGTGCTTGTGTAAACACAGCGGCGGTGGATGAGAGACTGCAGACAGAGCAGGTTGAAACGTTACTTTCCTCCATCTTTAACCATTTCATCATATTTATGCTTGTTGAACAGGCATGATGATAATATATTTGGCTTTACACAGTTTTAATGTACGTACAGTAACGAGTGTAGCTGTCGTCAGCTCGTCTCCACCGCGGCCTCTCTGATCAGCTGCTTAATGACTTCACCGTGTGGAGAACTTGAGAGGATCCAGCTCTGTTAAATAACAGGTTTTTGGTAACAGCCCATAATTGAAATGATTTTTCTTATCATCATGGAGCATGTTCATATCACGATGATGATGAAAATATGATTTATTGGTCAGCCCTAGTTTTTCTTACTTATCTGCTGATGAGGTTCATGTTGATCCTGGCAAATGACCTGCACTAACCTTTGGTGAGCAAAGTGAGCAAAAACTGAACTGGCACGTCCATTTTCAAAGGGGTCCGTTGACCTCTGACCTCCAGATGTGTGAATGTAAATGGGTTCTCTGGGTCCCCACCAGTCTCCCCTTTACATACATGCCCACTACTACCACTACATGTCAAGTCAGCACTCACACACTACAGTTGTTGCCTGTTGGGCTGCAGTTTGCATGTTCTGATTGGAGAGATTGTTATGCTCAAGTCACAACCTGGGAGGGTTTCTGGACCACATCTGGCATTGATTTGTGTTGTAAATTGATTTCCAATGATGAATATATACTGGATACAAACATTTGAATAAAGGAAGAATATTTGCCACTACTTGACAAATCTCCCTTTAAGGTATGTTTTGAATAGATAAGAAATGAGGTGAATTGTGATTAAATATGGACAATCATGCCATGCTACTATTTTAATCGACTGACAATCCTAAAACAAATATTGAAGTAAGTACACACAAGTATGCTGAGTAATGCTGAGTAGAGGTTGGATATTTTCTGTGCAACTCCACATCCTGGCATTGCAGTAATCTTAAATTAACTTTAATTTAAAATTAAATCTCTCTTTAAGGTACAGTTTGAACAGATTAAAAAATATATTTATATTTTTAATTAATTACATTTATTTTTAGATAAATAGTACTTAACGATGGACAAGCATGTGATCAATCACAATTAAATATTTTAATTGACTGATAACCTTCATTCTTATTAGTGTCTGACAGTAATGCAGTACTTGAGGTAATTTTGTAGTAGAATGCACAGCACACCACTAAGGAAATGTATAATATCTTCCATTCAATTTTCTTGGCTCCCAGCATGCTGTTAAAATAAACTCTCAAAGTACCATTTTCCCTCATTTTATTCAGCATCCATGTTTCTGGTGTCTCCCCCCGGCACCGACTAGTAAGTAAGCAGAATATACACATGCATACAAAGCATTTGTTTAGAAAGAAAGAAAGATAGAAAGATATTCCTTTATTAGTCCCACAGTGGGGAAATTCAGTTTTACACTCTGTTGTTAGAGAGTACAGTTCACACAGTACATATACATTTCAATGGAGAGATGTCGAGTATGGGGCTGCTCCTGACAAGCGCCTAGAGCAGTTGGGGGTTTGGTGCCTTCTCAGGGGCACCTCGGCAGTGCCCAAGAGGTAAACTGGCACCTCTCCAGCAACCAGTTGGTCTTGGTCCATGGGGGATTTGAACCCGGGTCCTCCACATCCTAACCCAAGTCCTTACGGACTGAGCTACTGCCGCCCCCAAATAAATCATGTTTTAATGCAGACTGTATTCCTGGCTTGAGAGAACTCCAACATTGGGCTCCTCATTAGCATGTAGTCCTAATTAAAAATCATGTTTTAATGCAGACTGACTCCTCATTAGGAAAGCTTCAAGCTTCAAAGGCGTCTGCCTGGAGTGAGTTTATGCATGAAGGAATTATCTCTGCCAAGCGTTTGTCTTTAGGTTTAAATGGTAATAATGTGATTTGGAAGACTCTGTGTTTCTTAAACAATAGGTTAAGACCCCAATATGGACTGGAGGCATAGTTCTGCTGGCCAACATGCTTTTAATACTCTCATGCTGTATATAGCGCAAGTCCATTATGTTTTTAAGTTTCTTTTCATCCAGCAGGTCACCAGATAACTTAAGTTTATTTGTACTGACAGTCATGTTATATGTACTAATTTTATGTTTATATCTCAAAATATTTTAGGTTTATATCTCAAAATATTTACAAATGTGTACAATTTCTGCATAATTATTTTGGATACTCACAAAAACGTGTTCCAATCTACATACAAATACCTATCAGATTAAACACATGTAAAACAGTTTTCCAAATGCACACATCACAACCTGAATAAATATTAATGTAATGACCCAAACAGCCTGGCTGTAGCCTAGTAGTTAACCTATGTTAATTATCAGAGGATGAACAGTGCAACAAACTAAGAGATGCAGATTACGATATCAAACGTTACCTATTATACTGAGCTTGTGTTATCATACATGTTTTGCTATGGTTTAGCTTTTACTCACTTCAGAGGATGAGCCACTGGGATGTCCTCCAATGGTGTAGTAGCTTATTTAAACCATATACATATTTATACCTGTAACCTACTGTAATTTGTGGATCTGCTTGGAGCTGGAGACCTGAAAATAGCCTCAAAACTCCAAACAAATCCATGTGTATCAGGCGATCCTTACACAGACAGGAAACGTTTCGAAAGCGAAAATGATCAGACCTGTTAAGCTGAAGTATGTAAATATGAATATCTAGTCAGATTGTAATGTTTGCATTTGTAAAACTGTTTCACGTGTGTTCAATTTGTGGATTGCAACACACATTTGTGAGTATCCAAAATTATGCACAAGTCATTTTTACATTTAGAACTCGTATCTTTCCTTTGTAGCTCATGTAATAGACATTTTTGTCCATTGTGAGACAAATTTTACTCCATCCATTAATTACTTTGTCTCAAATAGGTCATACCACATGGTCTATATTTGTAATAAATGTAGCAGAAAGATAATGTAGCATGTACCATTTTGTACAGTTTCTATAATCCATGGTGACGATCTGCGTTTCAGATTGAGGAAATCACCTTCAAGAACTACTACACAGCCTATGTGACTGTGCGTTTGTTGAGGAGGAGCCCCGGCCAGGAGGCCCATGCTAAGTGGTGCACTGCCCTGAGAGACCTGCCTCTGATGGACAACCCCCACACCGAGGGAGGCTCCCAAGACTACTGCTCCATCCACAGGACACAGGTGGGATGGAGAATGTGTGTCGTGTGCTGGTGTGTGTATGATACACCACCATTAGTGTGTTTAGTAGTGTTAGCTGGTACTAGAGCAGTGGGCTCCTCGTTGTCAGGTTGATCGTTTCCAAACTAACCATTTGGAGTAATTTGGGTTCTGTGTCTGTGTCCTGATTACATTTACACCTGGTATTAATGTGTATCTCCAGTGTCCACACTGAGATCTGATCAGCCCAAACAACCAGACGAGTCGAGTGAGCATTTTTTTTTAAATGTGTTTATTATATTTTGAAATTAGAAATAAAAACACATTGTAGGCAATAATAATAACCATAGCCATAATTACATTAAATTAGAGCTGACAATCAATAAATAATTAATCATGATTAATCGTCTGATTGTCCATAGTAATCACGATTAATCGCAAATTAATCACACTTTTTTCGTCTGTTCAAAATGTACTTTAAAGGGAGCTTTGTCAACTATTTACTACTCTTATCAACATGGGAGTGGAACAAAATAATGACAAATAAACCCTCGCAGGGTTTATTCAGAACATGGCAAACTGCAGCCCAACAGCCAACAACAGCTGTCAGTGTGTCAGAGTGCTGACTTGACTATGACTTGATCCAGACTGACTGGGACTATCATAAAGTGGGCATGTCTGTAAAGGGGAGACTGGTGGGGACCCAGAGAACCCATTTACATTCACACATCTGGAGGTCAGAGGTCAAGAGACCTTGTAAGCTCTACCCAAAAAGCATTTTAATTCCAGGTGCAAAGGGGGTCAAGGATACTCAGCATTATGGGCAGGACAAGCTGGGGAACCCAGAACACTGTGATTAGTGAAGGATCTTCTAATTGCAGTCAGCCCACTCTGAAAAGCTGACTATATATGAGACAGGAGGACATGTACAGATGTGGTACATTAGTGAGCGGGTGTTCCTTGGCAAGACTCAGATGTTGTTTATGCCTCTAGTATGTGAAAATGTGCACTTGCAAACAATGGCAACATTTTAAGATGATGATAAATTGATCTTGTTTTGGTGGTCCAAAGTTGTTTTCAGCCATAGCTAAACACTTTTCCATGTGGAAACAATGCTGGCCACTGCTTCCTCTGACAGTTTATCCCAGTGAACATTAAATGATAGCCCACTGTTCTCAACTGTAGCTAATCTTCACATCTGATCTGTAAACCAACAGATCCAATTGGGCATAAAACTATCACAGCCTGTCAGACCCGACGTTGGACGCAAGCCAGGCAACTCTGCAAGAAAGCCGCCATAAGCATCGTAATGTTGATATGTGGAGACAATACAAACTCTTTTTTTTTTTTTTATCACGTTTATTCTCTATGCAAATAGAGCCAGATGGTGAATGGTGATTTAATTTTTGTTTGCTTCAGATGGTGCTATAAGTCTGACATAGTTTAAAGGGTAATGGTGACAATGTGTGTATTCATTGTTTATAGGCTGTTTGTCATACTTAAGCCTAAAGGGATGCTCAGTGTATTCTGTTACTGCAGTAGTTTCTTGTATGGGGACTGGTACTGAACAGGAACTGAAAAAAAACATCATAAAAATAGTTCTGATAACACCAAATATTAGTTGTTTCTCTGCCAAATGCCTCTCCTTTATTGTGTCCCTGTTAACGCTAACAGCACAGACCCGTGGGATCAACCAGTTTTACTGATCAGGGCTGTAGCAGGCGCAGTGTTTAGAGCTAGAATGAAGGTACTGATATCATATGAAACTAGCAAACCTAAAGAATCCAGTGACCAGATTCAAAGGAGTCCATTGACTTCTATCACATATCCACCAAACATAGAAGTCCATATTACATCACTGTCTTTGAGTAATATGTGTTTTTGTTTTATGATTTTACACCTAATCATTGATTGTTTGTTTTATCGCCTTTTTATTAGTTTAAAGTTTCATAAATCACCTAATTCCTTATGTTCAAGAGTTATAACTTAAGTTGGGCTGTTAAAGTTAACAAAATAATAAGGCATTAATGCAAATTTCTTTAACGCCACTATTTTCTTTAACGCGTCAACACAACTTGTGATTTTCAGGTTGTAGCAGCTCGGTTTTAAAGCTAGAGAGAAGAAACTTACTCCATTGTTACCAACCAGGTCATACTAGCTTGTCGGAAAGGAGGTTAAATATAACGCTCCAAACTTGCGTTAAATTTTGGTGAGAAAAAACTGGCATGGCTATTAATAAAGGAGTCCCTTGACTTCTGACCTCAAGATATGTGAATGAAATGGGTACCCGCGAGTCTCCCCTTCACAGACATGCCCACTTTGTCACATGCAGTTTGGGGCAAAAACAATGCAGTATTTTGAAAACAGTATAAATGTGTTATGTTTGCCTAAGACCGTTTAGGGACCCCAATACGCAGAAATATTCAAACACCTCATTTTTAGAGTAGGCAAGTCTGTAACTACTATGTTAGTCCCCATAGTAACCATTCCTGTCACGTCATTTTAATGTCTTTTATGGTGATGGACCCAAATGCAGAAAAACAGGCACACAGGTAATCTAACAAAAAGCAAACTTTAATCTCAAAGCTGAAGGAATACAAACCATGTGTTGTAAAACAAAGTACAAATGAAAACAGACCAAAAGCTAAACTCAGTACAAAAATTAAATCACAACCCAGAGGACACGAGGAACAGGAGGATTACAGGCAGTATAACACCACAACTCAAAGGAATACACTGCACTAAAAATATAACAGTAGTAGTCTGTATAAAAAAAAAAAGTCCTATGGCCTCCAGCCACAGTGCCGACTGTAACTCATTCCATTGGAGAGACCATTTTTTAAAATTTGACCTCACTGTATAAAATGACCTGTGGCTCCTCAAGGAGCCTCATGAAACTGTACAGCCACAAACTAGAGACCTAGAGCATTCAGAGAGGACAATGACTGATTTTTTTAAAACATTAAAACATGTAATGTGCTCAAGTAGAAACCCCAACTACAAGCATGAACCTGGAAGTGATCATATGCCCCCTTTAAAGGAAGTTTAACCGTCAGCTTTGATTTATTTAAAGTTAGCACCATTGTGTTTCTTTATATCTCGCTCTTTTAATTCCCCGATCTGTAATACTGGAGAACCACCTTTTGTCTGCCATTACTCATGTTAGTCTGTATTTCTGTTTGTATAGATGCAGGCGGAGCCGGATCACGTGGTGTCGGTGAGGCTGATCCTGAGACAACCATCCTCGGCCTGGCTGACCTTCAGCCTCGAAGAGATCAAAATATTCCCTCATATGGAGCCGGTTAGTTTTATTGGCTTTTTTATAATTTGCTTTTTTAGACAGACGGAAAATAGATTCTGACTTTTAGACTAAACTAAACAGTAAACAAGCATTAATTACAAACTCGATGTGATAGCTAAGGTGGAATAATGTATTTAATGAGGCTTAAATGCCACTGTAGTTACTCAGTAAGGGCTTTTATGTAGCATCAGGATAATATCCCAGGGACTGCTTGATTGGTTGTGTAATTACACTTTTGCAAACTCAGTCTGTGGCCATATTAATAATAATAGTAATTCATTTGATTTGTATAGCCATTTAAAATGTACTCGAAGGCATTGTACATGATAATAAAGAGGGGAGAGAGGGAGGATGTCTGGTGTATAAAGTTTAGTTTGTCAGCTCGTTATTTTGCTTATGTAGCAATGTGTTCATCAAATTTGCATTCTTTCAGCTGAATATTGATAATGTAGCCATATCTTGAATGTCAAAATAAAACCCGATGCAATTTTGGTTTAAAGAGACAGATGTTGAAATGTTTTACTTGCCTGCAGCCTTGTAAGTTTAAAACCCTACCATCACAAAATGATCCATCGGCACACAAGATGACGAGTTAAACCTGCAGTAGCTGATATGGTGAACTTGTTGGCACTTACCTATTAAAACATCCAGCATACAGTGTGTGTTTGTGTCCACATGCTGAATGTGTCCTGTTCCAGAGGCTTAAATAACAAAAGGATGCCTCACCGTGGGTTTTTGCTCTGAGGTTAGGAATAATTAAAAGGCCACTAAAGAAGACCTGAGGGTCTGAGAGAGTTCATAGGCGAAGAGCAAATCTGATAGACAGGACCATTAAGATATTTATGAACCAATATAATAACCTTAAAGTGTATTCTTATGCAAACAGGTAGCCAGTGCAAAGACATTAAAATTGGTGTAATGTCTGCTTTCTTTCTGGTCCCAGTCAACACACATGCACAAGTTTTCCAACTGTAGTTGAGATATATTGTTTTTAGGGAGACCAGAAAGGAGAGAACTGCAATAGTCAGTGCTGCAGGTATGAAACACATGCATTGATGTCTCTGTGTTGACTCCACAGAAAAATGCTTACATGATGGCAATGTTCCTCAGATAATAACATGCATTCTCACTCAGGTTTAAACTTAACATCTAAATTGAAGATACCTTCTAGTTTGTTTTTACTTGTTTAATGCCAGCTTGAGTTTGGGGGCGGCAGTAGCTCAGTCTGTAGGGGTCTGTAGGGAGTTGGCTTGGGAACCGGAGGGTCACCGGTTCAAGTCCCGACATGGACCAAGAACTGAGTGTGAACTGGTAGCTGGAGAGGTGCCAGTTTACCTCTTGGGCACTGCCGAGGTGCCCCTGAGCAAGGCACCAAACCCCCAACTGCTTGGGGCGCTTGTCAGGAGCAGCCCCCTCACTCTGACATCTCTCCATTGTTGCATGTTTGTGCATGTGTGTGTTCAGGTCTGCATGTACCGTGTATAAGTTAACAACAGAGTGAAAAAATTGAATTTCCCCTCGTGGGACTAATAAAGGACTATCTTCTTTGTCTCTCTGAGCTGCAGTACCAATAACCAAGACTTCAGTTTTGTCCTGGCTGAGCTGTAGGAAATTTTCTGCTATCCATAACTTGATATCTAAACTGCAGTTTAAACAGGACATGTTTTTATTGGTCTCTACCAACTCCTGAGGGAAATATCTGTGTCTTTAGCTACTAAATGCTCTATGTTCACCAGCTAGTCTCTTGATTAATAACCAAAATCGGATTTGTTCTCATTAACAAGTTCTTTGTCACTCATTTATGAGTTTTAGTTTTGTACTATTACAATTTACTGTTTTTTATGTGATTATAACATCTTTATTCTAACAATAATAACACGTATCTGTGTGTCACCAAATGAAACAGTCCTAGTGAAAATCAGTGCAGTCATGTAGGCTTTCCTCTCATTCTGTCTGTGTGTCAGGGTTTGGATATGGAGGGAGCAGAGGGAGGTACAGTAGCAGCATGCACAGCTGTCTATTACAGTGTCATTCTTCATACTACCACCAGGTGGAGCCCAAGTGAGGACTCACCTTTAAATTGAACTAAAGTATTCCTGAACTGTAACTGCAACATTTATCACAACTGCACAATTTCAGTGACATGTAATTGTCCTCTGTACAGGATACAGAGAAGGAGGTTTCTGATTGGCTGTCTGACCTGACGCTGGTTGACCAACACCCTGACCTAGAGGTACAGTTTTTTTATTTATTTATGTGTATTTTTTTGTGTGTGACTGTCTGCCTGTGTAAATGGGGTAACAATAATAATAATAATAATAATAATTATCATTATTATTATTATTATTATATTGATTGACACATTTTGTTACTTTACTCATTCCTTAATTTACCTTTTTACCTTTTAAAACCCCCAGTAGATGATTACAGAGAATATAAGTGAATAAATGAACAATTCCAAATAAAACACATTTTTTTTGAGACTTAAATTATTGTCTCAGGTAACATTTGATGCAGGGCAGGAGGAGCTTCGACTCATGACCTCAGCATTTCTAAAGCCCTGGCCACAGTGCTGTGTGTGTGCCATTGTCTCTGCATTCATACGCAGTAGTATTGAATATTGAGCAGGCTTTGGTTGAAAGCAGGAAAACGTGGATGTGGACATGTCAACATGTGGAGAGCAAAAGAGGTGGAACGCATTGGCTGAAATGCAATCTGGGAGCCCACCTGGGGGCGGCAGTAGCTCAGTCTGTAGGGAGTTGGCTTGGGAACCGGAGGGTCACCGGTTCAAGTCCCGACATGGACCAAAAACTGAGTGTGAACTGGTAGCTGGAGAGGTGCCAGTTTACCTCTTGGGCACTGCCGAGGTGCCCCTGAGCAAGGCACCAAACCCCCAACTGCTCGGGGCGCTTGTCTGGAGCAGCCCCCCCACTCTGACACCTCTCCATTACTGCATGTGTGTGTGTGTGTTTGTGTGCATGTACCATGTATAAGTTAAACAGAGTGTAAATTGAATTTCCCCACTGTGGGACTAATAAAGGTAGATCTTCTTCTTCTTCTTCTTCTTCTTCTTCACCTGGTATCAATCATTTTTACTGGTTTAAAATTAGCTAGTAAACTGGCTGAAGGAAAATGAAGCTACACTGTAAACCCAGAAATGTAACCCCTTGCCCCCGGAGGCTTATCTGTCATCAGACCGATAGCCGATGAGTTCCCAGATAAGTACGATAAGTAAGTGAATGGCCTGGAGCAGTGCACCCTAGCTTCCTCTGCTTGACATCTGTTTCCTGTTTGTCTCCTAGGGCCTTCCAGACCCCCAGACTGTATCATCCAGCATCCAGCAGATGTGGGCTCTGACTGAGGTGATGCAGACCAACCAGACTACAGCCTCCATCGGACGATTTGATGTGAGTCTGAGACACACTGCCTCCAGCCTGATGCTGAACACTTTTCAGTTGGGGTAGTGATAGCCTGGTGTATCAAAAAATATCCAAAAGAAAGCTGAGTCTTGTGGGGTGGCAGTTTGTGAAACAAGCAGCTAGCCAACAGCCCACAGTCGGGGGGCAAAAGAGCAGGCCCAAGGGAAAGCATTATAATGACAGTTTGTACATACTGACCTGATGTCCATTACCTGTCGTCTACAGTTTTACAGTTTCAGTGTTCTGCTTCAAGCCACACAGTCTTCATTTCTCTTGGCTTCTTTTACTTGATCCATCATGAATTGTTTCTTAAGGAAGACACATTTCCACAAGTATAAGCATGGTCAGTTGGTCTGGAATACTAATTCAAACCATACATTGTATATAAAGAGGGGCAGCATAATAGTAAAGAGTATAGTATAATTTACAATATGGCACAAGATGGTGCTTTCACTATTTTGGACAGAAAAAGCCAATGAGTCTGTGGATGTATAAATAGACGAGTATCCTCTGTAAATCAGATTTACCCAGTACGAACACTTAAATGCCCTTCATTTAAATTATTATATCCTAAAAGATGTAAAATTATTGAATATTCAAATCCAGAGTTATTTTCCACACCATAATGATCATGCATCAGACCCACAGGACTGCACCGTCCTGCACGCTCATATGACATATCAGTGTGTGGCTGTAATAATGGATATATTGGCTGTAATTCATCACTTATATTACCTTCTAATACACCAGTGAGGTGTATGCTGTAAGCCTGTACCATGGTGGATGTATTAAGATATCTGTTACCAAACAACCTGCTATTGGCCAGCAGCTAGTGCTAGTAGTGTGACATCAACAGGATTAATGGAGTTGTTGTAGCTGTTTACTACCACACAGGGCAAAAGCACAGGTCACAACCTCTTTATGTCCATCTGGTGGAAGTGAAGCTTTGCTGCTGGGCGCCAACAATCAGCTGAGTTTCACCTCTTAGCAATTTACTGTTTATTCTCAGATAACAGCTCCCCAGAAGTGAAGCCAAAACATCTTGATCGCCCCCTGGTGGGTGGCTAGGTCATAAAGCCCGCCTTCTCCATGTTAGTGAATGGGACTTAGGCCAAACTGAAAAGTCAAAATACACTCAAGCAATAATAAAATTTTCCCAAAGATGGTTTCTGTCATTTTTGGCACTTCTGATCCCACTGATTTATATTCAAATGTTCATTTTACTGATAATTTTGGTTTTCATTAGTCAGCCGATGTTATAAAAAGGGGAAGGGACATTATGATTGACAGCTGTGCGTCTCTCTCGCTGACGAGCTGCGGCTGTGCTCGACTCGTGATTGGTTCATGCAGGTGATCTCGATAGTGCAGTTCCACCCGGTCACCTCCACTCAGTCCACTGTTTCTATCCATGTCACACTAGCTTGTTGGGAAGACACTGACACACTGACAGCTGCTGTTGCCTGTTGGACTGCAGTTTGCATGTTATGACCTGGGCATATTTTTTATGCTGAATGCAGTAGCTGTGAGGGTTTCTGTATTAAGTATTAAATACTTGACAAATCTCCCTTTAAGGTACATTTTGAACAGACGAAAATGTGTGATTAATTTGCGATTAATCGTCATTAAATGTATGAATCGATTGACACTTCTAAAAATAATTTGTGATATGTAACAGGTACCTCACATCTAACATAAGTATGGTCTGTTCACGCCCATCTTGTCCTAAAAAGAGATCCGATCAGCCAGAATATGTGAAAGCTCCTGTGTGAGTGTTGAGAGCCTCGATGAAGACATGAAGAGAGGGAAAATCATGATTCTGTGTTTCTTTGCTCCAGGTGGACGGATGCTACGACATCAACTTGCTCTCCCTGACGTAACATGGCCAGCGTGTTCTTACATGTACATGGTGCTCACTTCGTGGAAAGAGTAATGACAGAAACCTGAAAAATGTATATTGTCTGGATAAGAACAAAGAAAAAGTATAATGTATGTTTTCCTGGAATGACGAGACATGATGGAATGTTAACATTGGCTAATCATGATTTACTGTATATGCTTTTTTTTTAATTTTCTGGTCTGGTCAAACATTGCTGTGCACTCAAGTGAGTACTAGAGCGTATAAAAATGTTCTAATACATTTCAGGGACATGTCAATGAGAGTACATTAGTAACTGCACATACTGATGCAGTTGTTTATTGAGCCAAGTATACTTACTCAGCAGTCCTGCTCTAATCCTGCATACAGTGTGCTATTGTAGTCCTCTTTCTGCACACTGCAACCTACTGAAACCATTAGACAACATCTCCCTGTAACTGGTTGACTTATTGTATGTTGTGATCCATGATGACAGGCTGCAGGAGGGTTTAACAAGTTTCATTCATTGTGAAAACATATAGTACCACATACCACCATATATAGCATTAGTGGTTCAGACAACAAAATGTACTGTATCCTGCCTATATTTTATTAATACCGTCCACTATGGAACACTTGGTGGTAGCAGTGGATTATTTAAAGAGGGCATATCATGTTCATTTCCAGGTTCATACTTGTATTTTGGGTTTCTACTAAACATGTTTACAGGATTTAATGTTCAAAGAACACTTTTTCCTCATACTAACTGTCTGAATATACCTGTATTCACCCTTTGGCTGCGATTGAAATGTCAAAACATTATGACTTCATGTCCTTTCCTAAACATTTTTCCTTGACCTTGATGGAAAACATCATGAGGTCAAGTAAAGATGTGAAAGAGAGTTCATGAGGAAAAGACAACAGTGGTGAGAATCCAACTGCACTTTACTAGACTCTGTAATTATGATGCAGCAGTGGTGGATGTTAGTGACGCGGGTCTGCCCAACTGAAACTACAGTGTCCTGAAAATGGATTACAAAAGACGCTGCTTCCCTCCGTTTGTTGTGAAGCAGCTCTTCAAGTGACGGGCTGCTTCACCTGCAGTGTGTGAAAGAGATGCCACAGCTCCTTCTGCTGCTGCAACACTTTACATCATCACATAATAAAGGATCATCATCATCATCATCATCAGAACGTGGACAACCGGTAAAGATATTACTTCATTACCAAGATTGGAATTGAAATATAAAAGTAATATATAATAAATATTGAGTTAATTGTTTGATTTAAAGAGAAGGGGTAGGTCTACTCGTGTGGGCTATACTTACCTACTCCTTTCTGGACATGTATTATTTATTTATGTTAATTAATTGTTTATTGACAGTTTGCTCTATGTTTTACTTATGTTCTTGTTTAGTTTTCAGGTATTTGTTACGTGTTCAAAATGAATGAATTAAAAATAAAGTGAAACACACTGTCCCCTCATATTTATGGACAGGAATCCAATCAGTATACTGGATGACTGTATGCAAACAGTATGCAAGAAAAGCATATTGTTTGTTTTTTAATGAAAGGCAAAATAGTACAGTACGTCAGTTTAGGAATCAAATGCAAGTAACTGGGGGGTGTTATCTCCTTTTGATAAGGAAAAAAATCCTATGCTACAAGCATTGAGGCACCTTTCCTCAGCATTTAGAAGATTCAAACAGCTCTTATCATGGCTGCTACTGAGATACTCCTGGGTCATTTTACTCTCTTAGGAACCTTCAGGAAAACACATCAGTTTTAGTGCCTGTTTCTTTAAGAATAGTCCAGTCTGCTCTGATTGGCTTGTGAGAACAACATGGTTCACCTTTGCAAAGGTAGTTCTCAAGCTGTGGGCAGTATATTCTAATGAGCCTGCATGTGACAGGTGTGTGTACTGTATATGAGGTGTGTGTACTGTATATGAGGTGTGTGTACTGTATATGAGGTGTGTGTACTGTATATGAGGTGTGTGTACTGTATATGCCCTGTTAACTTGTCAATGAAATGCATCATGTCAGCGAGGGTCCTGATAAGTATGATATACAGTACAGACCAAAAGTTTGGACCCACCTTCTCATTCAAAGAGTTTTTTTTTCTTTTCATGACTATGAAAATTGTAGATTCACACTGAAGGCATCAAAACTATGAATTAACACATGTGGAAATATGTACTTAACAAAAAAGTGTGAAACAACTGAAAATATGTCTTATATTGTAGTTTCTTCAAAGTAGCCTACTTTTTGCTCTGATTACTGCTCCACACACTCTGCATCCTCTTGATGAGCTTCAAGAGGTCGTCACCTGAAATGGTCTCCAACAGTCTTGAAGGAGTTCCCAGAGATGCTCAGCACTTGTTGGCCCTTTTGCCTTCACTCTGCGGTCCAGCTCACCCCAAACCATCTGGATTGGGTTCAGGTCCGGTGACTGTGGAGGCCAGGTCATCTGGTCCAGCACCCCATCACTCTCCTTCTTGGTCAAATAGCCCTCACACAGCCTGGAGGTGTGTTTGGGGTCATTGTCCTGTTGAAAAATAAATGATGGTCCAACTAAACGCAGACCGGATGGAATAGCATGCCGCTGCAAGATGCTGTGGTAGCCATGCTGGTTCAGTAGGCCTTCAGTTTGAATAAATCCCCAACAGTGTCACCAGCAAAGCCCCCCCACACCATCACACCTCCTCCTCTATGCTTCACGGTGGGAACCAGGCATGTAGAGTCCATCCGTTCACCTTTTCTGGTTCCACAAAGACACGGTGGTTGGAACCAAAGATCTCAGATCTGGACTCATCAGACCAAAGCCCAGATTTCCACTGGTCTAATGTCCATTCCTGGTGGTCTTTAGCCCAAACAAGTCTCTTCTGCTTGTTGTCTGTCCTTAGCAGTGGTTTCCTAGCAGCTATTCTACCATGAAGGCCTGATTCACACAGTCTCCTCTTAACAGTTGTTCTAGAGATATGTCTGCTGCTAGAACTCTGTGTGGCATTGACCTGGTCTCTAGTCTGAGCTGCTGTTAACCTGCCATTTCTGAGGCCGGTGACTCGGATGAACTGATCCTCCGCAGCAGAGGTGACTCTTGGTCTTCCTTTCCTGGGGCGGTCCTCATGTGAGCCAGTTTCTTTGTAGCGCTTGATGGTGTTTGCGACTGCACTTGGGGACACTTTCAAAGTTTTCCCAATTTTTTGGACTGACTGACCTTCATTTCTTAAAGTAATGATGGCCACTCGTTTTTACTTAGCTGCTTTTTTCTTGCCATAATACAAATTCTAACAACAATTCTTCTATTCAGTAGGACTATCAGCTGTGTATCCACCTGACTTCTGCACAACACAACTGATGGTCCCAACCCCATTTATAAGGCCAGAAATCCCCCTGATTAAACCTGACAGGGCTCACCTGTGAAGTGGAGACCATTTCAGGTGACTACCTCTTGAAGCTCATCAACAGAATGTAGAGTGTGTGAAGCAGTAATCAGAGCAAAAGGTGGCTACTTTGAAGAAAGTAGAATATAAAGCGTATTTTCAGTTGTTTCACACTTTTTTGTTAAGTACATATTTCCACATGTGTTAATTCATAGTTTTGATGCCTTCAGTGTGAATCTACAATGTCAATAGTCATGAAAAGAAAGGAAACTCATTGAACGAGAAGGTGTGTCCAAACTTTTGGTCTGTACTGTATATGTATATGTTGTGTGGTTTGCATCTCTTGTTACCATATAATAATAATAATCATAATAATCATAATAATTGTCTTTGCTGTGCAGTGCATGACTGAGCAGTTATCAAACATTATTATTAATTTGGGGATTCATTGGGGAATATGATACATAGACTTTACTTAGCAGGTGCTGCTGGGAAAAAAAAAGAAACTTCTTAAAATATACCAGCCAGTGTTCTCATTTCAGTTGCAGAACAAGATTGTAGATTGTCATGAGGGTCCCTTAATGCTGACTGAAGGAAAGGGGACAAGTCGTTCTTCTTCCTCTCATTTCCATTTGCAGAGAAGCGCCTTGTCTTTGCTGTCACATTAAATGCAGACAAGCATGTTATACATTTGTGAGGACTCCACACAGTTAGATTATCCTGGTGTTTCAAATGTTACTCTGAAGATTTATTTATTTTGCAGGATTTTTATTTTTTTGATTTTTTACATCCTCGTCACTTTCCACTAATGGCTGGGCCACATTAGAAGAGTTTTCAAATCTTAACAGACTGAAGTGTGAGAGACCCCACACATAACGACATGTTATGTTAAATTTGACAGTATTGTGCCAGTATAGCGTGTGTTGAGCAACAATTTGGCCAAAGAAGGACACCACACACTAACGGATGCAAGAGTCATGATTCTCAAAATGGAGATCTCGCAAAATCTCTTTTGGTCAAATGACTTAAACAAACATGATGGATGACAGGCAAGAAGAATTAGCAATGTTAGTTTCTGCACTACTTTGCACTGAAATTCACAAAGGATACATGGAGGAAGTCATGGAGATAAGTCACATGTTAAACACGTGTACTGTTGCCACAAATCAACGAATTGGTCCTCTGCCTCTGAGCTCCATCTTACTACTGCTTTATACTTTGCGTTTTGAATTAGCTCATGCATTAGCCATGGCCACCATGACGGTGGTGTTTGTCCTTCAGCTTGGTTCTCAATTGGCTATCGTTCTTTCCCACATGACTGTATCATCAGCTGTTCTGTGGGATTCCCCTCACACAGCAGGATATCGATCTTAATATTGAACATGTTTAATAATTCTGATTTGAGATTGGTACAGACGGGATGGACTCCCAAGATGATCCAGGGATGTATAAAACAGTCTTGACATACCTCACACCACAGGGGTATCTGGAAAGACAATCTTTAGAAACATAAAAAAATCAGGCCTTTTCTGCCGATGGTCGTGAGGGATGAATTGGGCCCAAAATCAGCTTGATTCTCATGTAATGTCTGCACAACAAGCGAGTCTGTCAACCAGGATGTTTCCAGATATTGCTGGAGGAGCGGGGTATGTTGGGTTTTTCAGTTTGACCACACTGGAAACAGTAGTTGAGGTGATTCCCTATAGTTCAGTTTCTAGAGCTGGTTAAGATTTTGGCTTTCTTATTGTTCATTTAGTGATTTCATCCACATGCATGAAGTATCTAGTAACTGGCAGCACAAGCTTCAAATGTCCTAGAGAGAAAGTCACCAAGTCGACAACGGTCATTCCTTCAGGTCTCCCTCCAACGTCACTGCTCCAAATTATCATTATGAATGTTAAGACTGATCATGGCTATTGTTGGTACTTCAGTCATTTCAATGGGGCTGAATGATACATTAAGATACAGGCTAAGTTGAAAAAAACTGTATCTTGTAACATATCTTTAAATGTTTTGATATGCTACTGCATAAGACTGACTGGATTCAACATGACAGACATGACCGCTGACTATTTGTGTAACAATTTAGCCACAGATTCACAGACTGACCATAAATGGTCCAGACATATAATCCGTTTTCAAATTTTTTATCTCAAATTGTTATGATTGGATCAATATTAGTGACCATGTAAGCAGTACTTCAATATTATAGCTTATGGAGATGTTTCAGCAACATGAGTGCCACAAAGGGCTCATAGTACAAAAATCAGGCAACCGGCATAAAATAATTTCTCAACTACTTAATATACATTTGGTGAATCGATTACAATGGATGGTATTTTTAATTCTGATAATGTGTTTGTTTGAAAAATCTGCAAAGTAATAGCTGTGAAATGAACGTAGTAGAGTAAAAACTGCAGTAGAAGTAGACGAAGAAACCAACATGAAATCAAATACTCAAGTTAAGTGCAAGTACCGAAAAACTACACTGAGGTGCAGTACTTCAGTAGGTCAGGTGGTAAACCAATAGGAAGCTAACGCCTTTAAAACAGAATTGTGTTTCTTTGTGTTCTCAACCTGAGAGTCTGCTTGTCGATGTCTCCTGGAGGACCCTTTGGTTCTGATGAGGAAAAGAGGTCAATGGCTGCAGACTGTCCCCAGACAGACCATGATGGAGGGAGTGGATGGAGTCCAGCTATCTTTGTGAGGACCAGTTTGAGTTTTAGACATTCAGAGTGAGGACATTTTTGGAAAATGAGGACATTTTGGCCGTCCTCACCCTCAGAAAGACTTTCAAAGGCCTGTTTGAGGGTTCGGACTCGGCTTTGCTTTGCAGTTGCCCCTAAACTTTTTCAGCCTACCTGAAGTGAATCTAATACTGTATGTTTGGTATGCACTGGCCCATAGCATTAAATAACCAAATGCAGACATGCTGGTGGGGTGATTTTAAAATACTGGTCAATAACTGTAACTCAAAATGACTTTTTACAATGCTTGAGTCATCTCCTTTGAAATCATGACCTTGTATCTCGCTGCAGCTGCTCAGATATCGTAGATATGTAATGCATACGCTCTACAAGGCTTATCAAAGTTTTAGTTTTGCACCATGACATATTACTTCTTTTCTAGGTGGCTTCTGCTTCATTTATTTATGTCGGTCACAAGTAGCGGATGATAGAGGACATCCATTATACACATTACTTTGTGCATCTCATAAATTGGGTAAATGAAACCATATATTTTTGAAATTTGGCAGGTGATTTAAGTGATATTATTTTCAGTCTGGCTGTCTGTATTTGATGAGTTTGGGAACTTAGATATAAAACAGCAGATGCTATATTACTTCAATTAAATATTTTAATCGATTGACAGCCCTAAGTTTTGACTTATGGATCAACTAAAACGTTAGTGAACTACGTAATGTATTATTGCTAATTGCTAGCTGAAGATCAGATCTGTTAGCTAAACAGCTTTAACTAGCAAACATTGTTTTAATGTTAGCAATGCTAATTCGGCTCAAAGGTAACATTTTGTAATTAAAATTCTCACATATTTTATTTATTATTATTATCCTAACATTTGACAACAGGAAGTGGCTGACTGTCATTGTCTGCCTATAGGCCATAATAATGATTTTAATTAGGATTTCTACATAAAATAGATTGCTTAATATTAGCCATTAGCCATTCAGAACAACAACAGCTCTTACATATTATGCTGAAGTAAAATTAATAAAATAAAATCATTGTCTGCAAAATGAATGGACAATTTTATATATATATATATATATATATATATATATATATATATATATATATATATATATATATATATATATATATATATACACACAGTATATATAACATAATGTGAGGAAATGCAAAGGCATAATGACAGAGGAGCTACATGAGCTCGTTGAGATTATCAACATTTTCCTCCCCACGATGCTGCTTGGATCGCAGGTGTAGTCACACAGCTCATCAGAGAGATCCAACAGAGGTGAACTATCAGTGTTGTTGGACTTCACCAACGCCTACGGGTCCATACCGCACAAACCGTTCGAGCTTGCACTACACCGCCACCACGTTCCCAGTAAGATCAATGACTTGATGCTGGATTATTACAACAGTTTCAGGCTGAGGGTCACTTCTGCCATAGTCTTGGCAAAGGAATAATAACAGGATGCACTATCTGTGTTATTTTTTTTGCCCTTGCTATGAACATGGTGGTCAAGTTAGCTGAGGTGGAATGCAGAGGGCCCCTAACGAAGCCTGCCGTTGGACAGCCCCCTATAAGAGCCAACATGGATGACCTTAGCATCACAACAACATCCATCCCAGCACGTAGGTGGATCCTTCAAGGTTTGGAGAGGCACAACATCTGGGCAAGGATGACTTTTAAGCCGTCTAAGTCAAGGTCGATGGTGCTGAAGAAGGGGGTGATGGCTAACAGATTTCATTTTTCCATCTGAGGAACTGTCATCACAGCCATTACAGAACAGCCAGTCAAGAGTTTGGGGAAGTTTTTGACTCAAGTCTGAAAGACTCTGCTGCCATCTACGAGTCCAACAAAGAGCTTGGAACTTGACTGGCCAATGTTGAAAAATTGAATTTCCCCTAGCGGGACTAATAAAGGAATATCTTCTTCTTCTTCTTGACAAGTCTGGCCTGCCTGGTAGATTTTAAGCCTGGGTCTACTAGCATTCCATCCTGCCCCAGGTCTTGTGGCCTCTGCTGGTCTACGCAGTCCCACTGACAACAGTTGAGTCCTTGTAGAGGAAGACTGAGATATGATGAAGTAAAACTTAGATTAATAACAGATCAATAACAATTACAGATCAATTACAGTGAAATAACATTAAAAAATCCAAAGTCAAGTATTTACATTCAATACAAAAACTACAAAAAATACAAAAACTACAAAAAATATATACTTTCCAAACAAACACTGTTTGGACAAAATACACTTTGAGTGTTGTTTTAGTAGTATTAGGGCCTCATCTTTTAGAAACAATTCAGTAAAAAAAAAAAAAAAAATACCGCATTTTATTAAGTTTTACAGTTTACAGTTTTACAGGCAGGTGTACTGGGTTTGTTGGGTGAAAGAGCCTTGTACAAAATAGTTGATCTGCCAGTGAAGACAGAAATGGTAATGTCCCTGTTTGTGGTACCACATATTTGATAGCTTTAAGTTTTTCCTCATCTCCTGATGTCTGTTGCCTGTATTTTGAGACATTACATGTGATAGGCCCATTGGACTTTACAAATAAACTCTCCCCAACCTGCCTTCAGGCCATAGCTTCCAGCAGAGCTGCAGATAGGAAGGAAGGTTAAGAAAAGTAAATGCAAGGAGCCAGAGAGAAGGAAATTGGGTCGAAACCGAGGGAACAAATTGAGAGCGGACAGGAGACTGTCTGTGCACACAAAAATCAGCAACTACAAACTGTGTAAACCACAAATCTCCAGAGCCAGCCACCTACTCAAGTGTACTTGACATTTAAATTCATACAGCCGGCCCCTCTTCTCGCAGCCTGCATATTGATGCATTTTGGAGCAACAAAACATTTGTTAGAGAGCGAGGCCAGTGTGAATGCAGGGACGGGAGGAGAGACACTGTGTTTATGTGGGAAAGAGAAAGAAAGACAATTAAAGAGACAGACAAGCACACAGGACGACTCAGCAGACGGGAGGATCTGTACCTGTGGCGATGGAGTGATGCATCTTTGTTTTTCACTCTAATTGAGCTCACAAATCTCTTTCAACCACAGCCAATGCAGCTCGATACCCACAAACCTCCATCTTTCCGTTCCCTCTGTTCTTACCTTCTCCACATTAGAGGCAGCTCCAGTTGGCCTCACACACAGCTCTCTCCTTACTTATCAAGCAGGAGTGCGATAAGATGTTACAGCGTCACAAGCTAATCTTATGAATGTGTGTTGCAAATGGTGGAGCAACACATTCACCTCTGACCAGTTTGAGCGTGCATATTTTAAGATACATGCTAAGGAACCTTAGCAGTTTACCAGCTTATACCGGATAGACACTACACAAGTATCATGCCAAATTCAATCTGTCACAGGGTTCAGTCCCAGCTGTCACGCTGTCATCACGGCTTAATAACTCCACCTCCCAGCCCTAACTCCAGCCTGGTCTGGGGCTATTCAGTTTGAATGGAGGAAGGGAACTAAATCTGGATTCAGCTATTAGTGCATTTTACAACTTTTAGGGCCTAATGATTAAGGGCTGTACTGTGTGTTCATACTGAGACATTGATTCACTTAAAAGAAATGGGAAAAAGTCTTTTTGGGCCCAATGGCATCATGTGACAGACACAGAAGTTGTAGTAACCCCGTTTGGCCGCGATGAAAATTGACAACAACTGGTGCTCTTCAAGTGGTCAACAAGTGGTCCCACGCTTCAAACTATGATGCTCTAGGAACCCCTCTAACATCTGTTTTACCGTGTCAGTTTCCACTTGTTACATGTCTTTTCAAAATAAAGTTATGTGTTCACAGGAAACATACAGTTTTCAGTAATTTCTTGCATAGTTGTTCTCCTTTCGGCTGCTCCTCTCAGGGGTCGCCACAGCGAATCATCATAGATTTGCATGCTTGGCTGGCATGTGTTGTACGCCGGATACACCTGACACAACCCTGACACAACCCTCTGTATACTTATACAGGTTGGGGACCGGAACAGCCAGGGATTGAACCACCAACCTTCTGATTGGTGGACAACCTGCTCTACCCTCTGAGCCACCGCTGCTCCATAATTTCTTGCATAGTGTTTTTTCAAAATATAAATCTCTGCTCACAGAAAACCTTTATTTTCAAAATAAACTTCCAACATAGGTTTACTAAGTTTTTTTTTTTTTTTTTTTTTTGGTTTACTTACTGTACAAAGAAAAAAAAAAGAGATGCTTGTTATCTAACTGACATTAGTAAAGTGAGGAAGTTAATTAACAAAATGTTGACTTGGTTTCACACAGGCCTCAAACAGCTGTCTCCTGGGTGATAGTTGTGTTTTTTTGACATCAGTTGCTCATAATGTCTAATAACCCTTTCACACCAAGGACTTGACAGGTTGAACCAGGGTTGATTGTGTGTATGGAAGGGTCCAGGTCGAGAGGTGGGTCAGACCAGGGTCGGACCAGGATTGATTTTGATGTGAATGGCACGGACCAGGGCTGCTAATTTGGTTACAAATGAGTTCGCACAACGAACAGTGGGACGGCAGCACGAATGATTTCAGACACACCAGAGGTGAACTATGGACGAGAACAACACAGATGTGTGGTGAGACTGTGTTGAGGAATAAAAAAGCAGTAGATGACGGGACAGTGTGAGAGAGAGAGAATTACACAGAAACACACTGTCTTAATAATAAGCCGACCAACTCATGGTACCACCAGCTGTACGCCCATCTGTTTTTAAAGTGTGTTTTGCACAGTTTTGTAACATTACCTTTTTTTTTTTTTATACTTTTTATCATTCCAAATGCACCTGCAAAAAGATCCATCTGTTTCCTGTTCCATCTATTATAAAGTAACAAACAAGCTCTCACATTATCCAACAGTCATATGCCCAAATCAATAACTATAGTATGTTTACTATATGAAGCAAATCTTTGCTGGGATGGTGAAGTGAGTAAAATATACATTTCAGTCTTCAGAGATGTCTAGTCCTTTTGTAAATGTTGCCTGAAACATGATAAATGGGTTCTGTAGAGAAAAAAAGGTTAATGTTGAATAGATAATGTAAATCTATACAGTGCACTGTCTGTATATTTTTAGATACATTATAGCTCCATACATACAACATAGTTCAACATTTTATGAAGCTAAAAATGCTGCGTGCACTATATTTACACTATATGCCAAAAACGTGACAGTGTCAGTTTTTTGTTTTTGCACACAGTGATGATGCCACTATCATCCCCTCTCTATAATCCTCCAGACATGTTACCCTCCGCCCATTTTTAACTCCTGAGCTAATTGATAAATGCATCGCTCCTCGGTGTGACCCAGGTCGTACCTGAATTGAAAGGAGGATGGAACCAGGGTCAGATAACCCTGGTCCAACCCTGGTCGTTGGTATGAAAGGAGTATTATACATATGGAGAAGGGTTTACACTGGAGTTAGTTCAACGCCTGGTGCATCTCATACAGACAGTGGATCGGTATCAGAAACGAAGGGGCACTGACTAAGGGTCAGTACTTGATGAGTTGGGAGTGAGAATAGGTTGGTAGGCTACTTGGCTGAATGGACCCACAGCTGTCAAACAACATGGAACTACAGTGTATCAACAACGAACTGTATTATTATTATAAATTAATTTGCAATTAATCACAATTAACTATGAGCAACCTTGCGATTATTTGAAATTACATATTTAAATAAATTGAAAGTCCTACTTGTAAAAAAAAAAAAAAAAAAAGTTTGGTACACACAAGCATGCTGTGTAGAGCCTGAATCACTCCACCTTCACATGATGGTATCGCAGTAATCCTAATTTAACTTGGACTGACGAGACCTGGAGAGTTTAAAATTCCCAACGGGAGCATTTTTGTTGGTCTCATTTAGTTTTGTTGGAGAAAACAGGATACTGACTGAGTACCTGAATCACTCTGGTCTCTCTCCCCCAGTTGGGTTCAGTTTGTGTTATTGATGTTGAGTTTCAGAGTATATTAAATAATGTAAAAAATTGTCCTCTTGAGAACTGAAAACAGTCCATCTCCAGATGGATATCATTGGACTGAAATGTGTATTGCTGTGTTAGAAAACTTTCTGTTTCTCATTAACTCCCTCTCCTACCCCCCCACCCATCACTGCATTCTCTCTCTCTGCCCTCCATGTTCAAAATGTGATTTGATCCTCGCAACATTGCATCACTTTCCAAGTTGAGTGATGAGCGATGCCGCTTTTCACCCCGACGCCATGAATCATTCATTCAGATGAGTCTGTGACAGCAGTGTCATAACCTCTCTCTAGTACCTGACGGCAAGAAAAAAGACACTTCATGCTGTGAATGGAATACCTTATGCTGCTCTCTCCACCTCCAGACAGGATGAGCTTACAGGAGACAGATTCTATTAGAAAAAGTGCTTAACTAGTGCCTCCTAATGTGTTTGGGCTGAAAAGTAGTTGAAAGTTTTGAAACACTTTCCAGTAAGGTACACAAAAATGTCAGTAGATACCAGGGAACAAATAAGGATCTAACTGCTAGTCTCACGTCTCCTGTTTTCGTGTACCTTACTGTAAAGTGTTTTTGTCTTTTTGATTTTCTTTAAATCAGGTGTGGTCAGGATTTGGAAACTGCTGACCGCGGCTCCGAAGGGAGGAATCCCGGGAGTGCTCGGCTGTTTTAAACACACTGGAGTGGTGCACAACTCATCAAGGAGGCACATGAAGGGAAAGGCGATCTCACCGTTCTTTGGCTAGATCTTGCCAATGCATATGGTTCCATACCTCACAAGCTTGTTGAGCTCGCCCTTCAGCGACATCATGTTCCCAGCAAAGTCACAGACCTTATTCTGAATTATTACAATAAATTCAGACTAAGAGTCACTGCTGCGTCAGGCACCTTCCACCGTCTGGAGAAAGAGTAAGAACAGGAACATGAACATGCTAGTCAAGTCAGCAGAGGTACCTTGACGAAATCAGGAGTGCCCCAGTCCCCAGTAAGAGCCTTCATGGATGACCTGAGGGTTACTATCACATCCGTCCCAAGCAGTAGATGGATTCTACAAGGCCTAGAAAAGCTCATCACCTGGGCAAGGATGAGCTTTAAGCCAGTAAAATCAAGGTCTCTAGTGCTCAAGAGGGGAAAAGTAGTGGACAAATTCTGCTTCTCTCTGTCTGGAGTCACCATCCATCTATCACAGAGAGCCAGTCAAGAACCTGGGAAATAAATTAACTCACCCAAAAAATTTTTTTTCAAAAAAAAAAAAAAAAAAAAAAGAGGGAAAAAAAAAAATAAAAAAAAAAAAAAGGGGGAGGGGGGGGGAAAGGGGGGAAAGGGGGGGGATCAACCCTGGTCGGGTTGCCTGGGTGAGGGGGTCTGATCTTGAAAGACCCGAAACACCCAATGCCCCCGGGTTACATCACTGACAATGTGTCCCAGCGCATACACGGGATGTGTCTTTCACCACGCATATAAAACACCACCTTAACCCTATAATGGTCCAGTCTAAATATTACTGGAGTATTATCAGCCTAGATAGAAGATGCATAGCTCAAGTATTCAGTATATATCAATGCAATCGCAGCTGATTATGACTGACAGCTGCTTAAAGAAATAATGAATAAATAGGAATAGACTAGAAGAAGAAGAAGATAGAAGATAGTCCTTTATTAGTCCCACGAGGGGAAATTCAATTTTTTCACTCTGTTGTTAACTTATACACGGTACATGCAGACCTGAACACACACAGATGGGATGTCAGAGTGAGGGGGCTGCTCCTGACAAGCGCCCCGAGCAGTTGGGGGTTTGGTGCCTTGCTCAGGGGCACCTCGGCAGTGCCCAAGAGGTAACTGGCACCTCTCCAGCTACCAGTTCACACTCAGTTCTTGGGCCATGTCGGGACTTGAACCGGTGACCCTCCGGTTCCCAAGCCAACTCCCTACAGACTGAGCTACTGCCGCCTATGCAAGAGACTGCCAATACCAGCTGATACAAAAGCCAACATGTGAATAAGGGGAGTACCAGCACTTATTTGTTCACTTCAAGCACTAATAATGAGTGGTGTATTAATAGACAGGGGCTTCTCTGTTTTAGATATGCTAATAATACACTATCAGATGTTTGTTTCCAGAGCAGTTAGTGTGACACAGCTTTCTGTTGAGGCAAAGTATTACATGGTTAAAATGATGAACTTAATTATGTTGCCATGCACATGCAGTGAATTGTTTCTAACTGGAACGGAAGTGATGTATTTTTGGTTGTGTGATTTGCGAATTCATATAGTTTGCCAGATTTTTTATTTGTTTAGTTTGTGCAAGGATGATAAATGCAAATTTATATGCAAGACACTCTGAAGGAATAATAAACTCTCAATGGAAAAAAAAATAAACTCAATTTAAACTTTATAAGACAGAAACTCAGCCTTCACCTGAGTTGTAAAGATGAGTAATAGAGGCTGTAAAAACATAAAAATAAGTGATGACTTTTGGGTTCAGAACATTCTGGAGTATAATTATTAATCACAAAATGCTTCTGTGTGTAATTCAGAAGGGAAGAAAAGACAAAACAGCTTGTCATGCTCAGTGGGCCCACTCCTTTACAGGCTAATTTGAATACTCCTACATATATTTCTACAAATATATTCCCTTTTCTCATCTAAGAAAACGGGGCGCCGTCCAATGGTGGCGACCCTCAGTCCTCCCGTTCCTGTCCCCCCGTTATGTGTCACTGTTTTTTATGTTCTTGGACGGGATGTAACTGAAAGATAATTTTCCCTTCGGGGATTAATAAAGTTCATCTTATCTTATCTTATCTTATCTTACAAATCACACCAGCGCCACCTTAACAAAAAAAAAAAAAAAAAAAAACAGAAAACTTCCCTCATGTCCCAAGACGGTTCAAGTTCAGCCAAAGCCATCCAAGAATGAACATCACATTTAGATCACCGAGGTCACCAGGTTAGTTTCTGTTCGACCCTTCACTCCTCTGGAATCATCAGTTTCTGGATAATTTTAATGATTGCTAACTTAGTGTGGGTAATATTATGGGTAATGATCGAATCCTACTATTTTCATGTAGGAAAATATATTTATATTTTAATAATACATCCACAGACCGCGAGCTGCGCGGTTCACAGCAACAATAGACGGTGAATCTTTTGACAATGTATTGACATCATAGCAACACTACTACAGTTCCAGCGTCTGTATCTGTAGGAAATGGACATGGGAAAAAAGTCAAAATAAAAGCCCTCAAGAGTTTTATTCATTTGTTAACATGAGACTTTAATTTTATATCATTTACAGAAGAGTGTTGTAGGAAATGTCTTCCACCTACAATGCTGTCCTGACATTCACACCTGACCTCACTGGACATTCACACCTGACCTCACTGGACAGTCATTCACACCTGGCATCAGCTGACTCTAATGACTACAACGATCGATGTGGCAGTTGTTCACACTAAGCATCAGCTGACTCTAATGACTACAACGATCGATGTGGCAGTGGTTCACACTAAGCATCAGCTGACTCTAATGACCCATAAACACAGTCATCACGTGTCGGAGCACCAATTCACTGAGTGGTTTCTATTAAGAATCTCAACCAAATCCAGTTGTTGCTGAGTTAACCCCTATTTGGATATTATTTACAAATGAACATACACTTCTTTAGCTTTTTCTCAATAAAATAAATATAAATGACATTTATAATGAAGTGAAATGGGGGTGAAATTGGGGGCGGCAGTAGCTCAGTCTGTAAGGACTTGGGTTAGGACGCGGAGGTCACGGGTTCAAGTCCCCCATGGACCAAGACCAACTGGTTGCTGGAGAGGTGCCAGTTTACCTCTTGGGCACTGCCGAGGTGCCCCTGAGCAAGGCACCAAACCCCCAACTGCTCTGGGCGCTTGTCAGGAGCAGCCCCCTCACTCTGACATCTCTCCATTGACATGTATATGTACTGTGTGAACAACAGAGTGTAAAACTGAATTTCCCCACTGTGGGACTAATAAAGGAATATCTTTCTTTCTTTCTTTCTAATGGCCACTATGAAAAGCAAACTCTGTGTAGAAAGAAAGGGCTGACAGCAGTAAACAAATAGCAGCAGAAACACGGTCAGTGTGGGCGCCACACGCAATACATGCAGCAGTTCAGCAAGGCAACGGTCACGCACTGTTCGTGCAGGCAGTCTGGCCTCAGCATCAGTCTTCGACGCCGAGGGTACTTACCTCGCTGTATTGAACAATTTGGGAGTGAGACCGGGTTGTTCACCACGGGGTGTCGGAGAAGCTGAGAGCCAGTCGGCCTGGGGAAGGTGATCCACGTTACCAGCCATATATGCAGAACATGCAGGTGTTGAATCGTGTGAGCACTGAATATGGAGCAATTCTGATTACCAGCCACGTGCAAAAGATAAGCAGGTGTTGCATATAATTATTGTCTGTGTTATGGTTCTGTCAGAGTTGATGAGACTATTTGCATACTCTGTTATTTATTTGTAGCAATGACCAACTGCTGCTGCTTAGACAGTTGCAAATGTTCTCATTGACTCTGACTCTCATGACTAAACAGGGTTATTTGTGTTGAAAACAAAAAAATAAAGACAGTGTGCTGAACCGTAAGGAAGTGTCAACACACTCAAGGGCGAGTACTTGTTTAGGAGGAGAAAGCGTGATGAGACTCAAGGAAAAAACACATTTTCATTTGTTCATTCCAAGCAGCAGAGTGGAAAACAACACAATTAAGGTAAATAAATGATAAAAGTCAGTCAGAGTGTTTGAAAGACAAAAACATTTAGAGATGGAGAGAGAAAAGCCACCTGGTGTGTTCATTCAGCCCGGTCTTATTCCCAGGGCGTCTGACGTTTTGTCACAGCCCTCAGCATCGGATACAAAGCACCCTTTAGTGTCTGCATGAGGGCTTTCAGCTAATTCCAATGTAAACCCATCTGCAGCAATTTTAGATGCTCAGAGCGACCGCTCCGGAAGTCAGCTAACGTAGTTTTAGAGTGATAAAGTTCACATACGGAGGAGGCTGGGAGGGATGGATCAACAAACACAGGCCTATCACCCAGGAGACTGCTGTTTGTGTCCCATTAGGGTCACAGGGGCATTAGGCGAAGGCGACGGGACACCCTGGACAGGTCGGCAGTCCATCACAGGACACATAGGGCTCACATTCACACCTACAGGCAGTTTAGAGTCATCAGTTAACCTGCATGTCCTCGGACTGTGGGAGGAAACTGGAGAACCTGGAGAGAACATGCAAACTTATTTTATGTTACGTACAGCAAGTACATCATGTTGTCTAACTATTGCCACGTACATAATGTTAGAATAACTGAGTGACGTATCATACTTATTTTAAGGCAAACCAAGATAGTTTTTGCACAACATAATCAAGTGGATTTGTTAACTCAACCTAAGTGACAGGTTGATTGATTACAGAAAGTTGCACAGCTAATTTGAGCAAACAAGATAAATACCTGTAAGCAATCCTGTCTCACACAAAATTACATTCCCAAACAACTAAACTGTTTTCTCAGTTATGCTCTGAGGGAAGCATATATTTTACTGGATTATGGTTGCAATTTTAAACCATTTTAAATATACAGTCAAACAAACAAAATAAAACAAAACCACAGCGAAACTACTTGGTTAAGTTAAGCAAAACCATCATGGTCTGCCTTAAAATAAGTGTTTGTTATTTAAGTTACAGACATAAATTATAATAAGTCAACATTGACTTCAGACAAACAGCAATCTACTGGGTGAAATAATATACATTTTGTTCCTATTTCTGTATCTCCTTCCATTTAAACTGTCATATTTTATGTCTGTTTACTTTTGTTTAGGTTCTTGTTTTTGCAAAACCCCCTTTGCTGCTGTGCACTGCAAATTTCCCCACTGTGGGACTAACAAAGGGAAATCTTAAAGCCCTGTTTGTTTGACCATCCATCCTTACTTCCTCCCTGTGTGGCCTTCAGTGGACTATCATTAGAAACAAATTTATGATGTCAAAAACAAACCTAGTTCGGGAGAAACAGTGATGCAGTTTTTTGGGATATTTTGACACTAGATTGCCTGAAAGAAACATTATTAAATTAATGCTGAATTGGTGCATCCATGTGTCACAGGGAATGTGTGAAAGACATTTTTGTGTAATTTTGTGTACTATGATGATAAACAAGTCCTAAAATATATAGGTTTGGTTGAGATGTGAGATAATTGCTTAGGTTTAGGCAACAAAACTACTTAGTTAAATGGTTTGGTTTGAAATAATAATGTAACAACATAACATATCACAAAAACTGTAACACTGTAACTAGCGTAAATAAGATAAGATAAGATAAGATATTCCTTTATTGGTCCCACAGTGGGGAAATTCACAGAAATAAACAACAACCACCTATTATGTAACACTGTTACATAACAAGCATAAAGTCTTGAAAGGTGAAGTCCTGTGTTTATTTGACCCATCCAACACTACTCCCACTCGCTCTTAGTGGACTTTCTTGCTTGTTATTATAACATATAACTTTCATACCTCGTGACCTTTAAATAATGGTCACTTGAGGTATTACATCACTTGCTCTCGGCAGCATTTTTCCTGGCGGCTCGGTTGGCATGAAAGTTGTTTCCCCCCAGAGAAAGATGTTTGTCTTTTTTGTTTTTTTTTTCTTCAGATAAATATGAGACAGACAGGATGCCAGTTGTGGCCATGATGCAAAACTTGACAAAACATGAAACTGTAAGTCACACCAACAAGTTATTAATCTTATATATGTGATATTTGCTATTCGTCGTTCTCCATAAATCTAATTCTAATCTAAACAATTAAATAATTCTTAATCTAATCAGTTCTCTGTAAAAAATATGATGTTTAACTATAGATAAACATATATGATGGACAAGACATCTAGACATCTATTTCTCATGTTATGAAACATCCTATATTTTATTATTTCAGTTATTTGTTGTAGTAATATTATTATTGTTGTTGTCATTTTTATCACTGTAAAGAAACACCAGAGGTGAAAGCGGTGAGGCGTTCCCACACACTGGACTCAACAGAACATTGGGTACCACTAGATGGAGCTGCTGTTCTACACACCACCACCACCACCACCACCTTCACCCTCAGCCTCCTCCTCGTGCTTTAACACTGAAGGGTTTTTACCTTGAAATCGTCAAGGGATAAAATCTTTATTTCTTTCTGCTCACCATAATCAAGCAATGCTAGAATATGCCATAAGATATGCAAGGTATAAGGAGCCTCAGCCTTAACTAAACAAGTGACACTGGTGTGTCAGAGCCATGGTGAGGGTCTTAAGAAAACCACTCTGGACTAAAACCCAATTTCCAAAGCTGTGATGGACTGTCAGAGCGATGCTAATTGCTCTCCAACCAATGACAGAACAAAGACTGGCAATCAAAGTCTACTTTTGTCACACTCATTACTGCCCATTTATTTCAGATGGATTTTCACCCCTTAAAGCGTCACAGCTGAGTGTTAACAACATTATGTGGGGCTGCTATAAATACTCCCAGATTCCAGGGTGAAATTTGATGTAACAGGAATATTTTGACTCCTGCAAACTGCTGCTGCATCATGCCATTCAGCCCCACCTGCCTGAATATATTCAGCAGCCAGGAAGATCTGGGATCAGGGATAAGCTGCTGAGTTTGGACGGTGATGTGATGCATATAGCAAAACAAACAGTAATGGGATCTTTCACAATGTGTAATGCCGTCCAAAATGAGCAGTTTACACTATCCAACAATTCAAATATGCAAGGAAAGCATGGAAAAATGGTGAGATTAGTTTTACTCTAAGCCTCTCAGAAGGAGAGAAGGGATATCATGAGGCAGCAGTTTCTGCTGTATGCTGTGCACGCTCTGCAGTGAAACCCCACAATGTACAACACCACCTATGACCACAGATGCAGTCGTTATTCTCACATTATCCACAATATGTAAAATCAACGAGGTTGGTACACAGAAATTACTTGGATTTGTTAGTATTCAGCAATTTGGTTTAATTGAAGAATCATTGAGTAGCATTATTTAAAAGAACAAAAAAAGGGAGGAACAACAACAGCAGATACAATGTGGTGCTTTAATAATAAATACATAATCACACACAGTTTGGTGTGATGATTAGTGAGTTGTGATTACAGTATATATTTTATGCCAAATACAGTATGTGTGAGGGTTTCTGGACAATATCTGTCATTGTTTTGTTCAAATCTCCCTTTAAGGTTCATTTAGAACAGAAAAAGTGTGATTAATTTCTGACTAATCACATTTAATTATGGCCAATTGTGATCAAGCATTTTCATCGATTGACAGTCCTAGTCGAGACAATAGCCATGTTTCTATTCCCATGTTTTTATGTGCATTTTGAAGTGTTGCATTAGAAAAACTGTATGGAAAATAAATAAAATTTCTTCTATTGCGCAAAAAAAGCTGCTGATAATGATGCACTAAATGGGATATGGAAACGTCATTTCCAAATAAATTCTTACATAGCGAACATTTAACTCACATGACTGATCAGCTGTTCTCTCTGTCGGTGTCTTCCCAGATATCCAGTATATTTCGTCTGTTTGTCCCAGGACAGCACTGAGACAAAATCCTGCTCTCTCCAATTTTTTATATGCCGTCTAATGAGATCAGGTTGATAGCGCATTCTGATGCCTCCAACTGTACATAATGGCTGCAGAGTGTGACCATTTTAGTTGCATATGAAACCACAAATCTGTGGAGTGCGACTTAACATATTCATTGGGTGCACTGGTGCTCCTGACTTGTGTGTCTGTATGTGTGTGTGTGTATGTGTTTGCATGTGAAACCATGCCCTGTAGCCTACATCACTGCTCTGATACCAAGATAATATGTAAACATGTGGATACCTGACGGTACCGGAGCAGACTGGTAAACTCATTATTGAGGAGTCCAGGTGACCCAGCCTGTTGTTTCCCTTATAATGCTTCATGTTGAACAACAACTCAATCAGCGTATATATATATATATATATATATATATATATATATATATATATATATATATATATATATATATATATATATATCGGCTCACTAAAAAGAGCTCCCAAGCGGCTCTTCAGGTTATTTTGTTGCTTTAATTAATTTATTATCAACAACAATATAAAATTATGCTCAAAATGAATTACTAATGTAATTGTTATGTTAGCTGCATTGTCAGTAACACAGCATCCCTCTTTGGCCTCTTTGAGCAGCTCTTCTGCTCAGTTCTCAGAAGTGTGTTTGTCGCTGAACTCAAAACCATCCAGAAGACAGAACACCATTTTATCATTTTCAATAAAGTGACACGTAACTGACCAGAAGGCTGCTGCTGTGGATTTTTTAACCCTCTCTGCAGTGGATGCACGTTCTCTGTCATATAGGCCTGGGATGATTTTTTTTTGTTTTCCTGCTTGGAACTGCAGACATAGGATTCAGTACATGAATAAACTTCCTGAATCTTTTATCATCCACAGCTGAAAATGGATGGAAATCAAGTGCTATCATTTTTGCCAGTTCTTCATCAATTGAGTTATGTCTTTCTGGGGTCACAGACTTCTGCACAAACTGTCTCATAGAGCTCTGGGTTGGTTTAGGTGGTTGTGGTGGTGAACAGCATGATGCTGTAGACTACTACTACTACTACTACTACTACTACTGCAGCAGCAGCAGTTGCAGTAGACACACTGGCGTCTTCATTAATATCACACTCAACTGTTTTATCTTCCCATTGCTCTGATTGGTGGACTGTTCTCAGGTTGTTTGTGGCTATATGTCTATATGATATTCTTGCAGACTCTACACTCTGCCTTTGTATTGTCAATAAAATTTAAATGGTTCCAGATTTTGCTTCTTTTCCTGGTGTCACTCATTTTCTTTACTATACCTTCCTAATGAGTCGATGTTTTCTCCTCTTGTTGCGCCCGGCTCTCTCTCTCTCTCCTTTTCTCTCTCTCTCTCGCTACTGCTGCTGCAAGTGTAACTCCCGCCCCCTCCCCTCTGCTCAGCGCAAACACAAGGCTCAAACACATATTGACCAATCACGTGCGACGTGAAGAGAAAAAAGTGAGAGAGAGAAAAAAAAAACACGGCTCCCAATGAGGAGCCGGCTCCGTCGTTCACTTCAAAGAGCCGACTCTAAGAGCCGTTTCGTTCCCGACCGACCATCACTAGTGTACATTTATGTGTCAACATGTAAAAAGTCCTGTTATAGCAGGTTACTTGGCCACATCCGCCATACATGGATGTATTTTTGCCGCTGTTCGTTAATGATGCCTCACAAAGGAGATAACACTGCTCACTCTCACAGCCGGTCCAGGCAGCTGTGGATCCTGTTGTTTTTTTAGCAGCTACACTGCCTGCATGTTAGCTGGATCTCCTCTAGAGATCTGAGGTCTCGTCTATTTTTACTGCGAGCTGTGGTGGTTCACAGCAGCAGCAGACAGTGAAAATGATCTTTTGACAGTATAAATACATCATACCAACAACATTACCACAAATTCAGTGCCTGTATCTGTAGACATGAAAAAAGTAAAGATTTCTTTTAATCAATACCTCCTGCTTTCATTTAATAATAAAAAGCCTTTTCCCCTGTAGACTTCATTCATTTGTTAACACAAGGCTTTTATTCTGAAATATGTGCAGGACAGTGTTGTAGAACCTGCAGTGACTTGCATGGCTGCACGAATGAATATAGTACAGGGTTTTAATTGTGGATTATTACTATTATTTTACAATTAATCTATAATGGCCATTATGAAGGCAGAAAGAGCTGGCAGCAGCAGCAGAAACGCTGCCGTGAGGAAAACCCACGCGAGCGACACGCAGCACTTCACTGAGGCACCCGCCACACGCTCCTCACTCAGGCAGCGTGTCCCCGTTGTTACGAGTTACAAGCCCAAAACCCTGTTTAATCAATTTAATTTGAGTTTTACAAAAAACTAGTTTCCAGACCATAAAACTCAGTCTGGGTGTGAGCGAGATACCAAAACTCCCAACGTTGAAAGAGCTACTTTTACAAAAATGCCTGTGTACATGTGGACTAGGCCTTAATTTAAAATTCATAACATATTAATCCTTACATTCTTATGGGTTTTTTTGTTTGTTTTTTTCACAATTTTAGGGTACTTGTACTTATCCATGTTATGCTACTTTATACCTCTACTCCACTATATTTAGGGAAATATTTGACTTTTTTAGTCCACTACATTTATTGGACAGCTGTATTTTCTTTACAGACATACAAACCATGCAAAACATTTGATCAGTAAATGAAATGATTGAAATCAAAATTAATTCCACGTTGAGAAGACGCAAATGTAAAATGCTACTTACACATGAATGCAGCAGTAGCAATAATTTTCAGTAATACATATTATTGTCACTCATATGGACCATTTTTCTTAACCACCACAGATAGGTACACCCTCAGATGTAGGTGTGAAGATTCCTGTTATACACAGCTCATGTGGTACTGTGTGTGTGTGTGTGTGTGTGTGTATTGTGTGTGTGTGTGTGTGTGCACAGCTCATACTGTAGCAGTGGCCTTCACTGCACTTCATCAAAGTGCAGCGCAGTCACTGTTGTAACGGCTCCACTGCACATCATCGCTCTTTGGACGAAGGGCATTGCGATGTGACCAAGAAGAGGAAGAAAAGGACAAAGGAGAGAAGATGTGCATCAGCTGCGAGGATTCACAAAACTCAATCCTGACCTCACTTTAACACTGCAAGAATCATTCAGTCCCAAGCAAACAGATTCCTGCTACAGACAGAAAACACAACTTTCTTGTGAAGACAGATGTTAATTCTGGAAAAGTAAAGCTCTTCATTGTTGCTTCCTAATGTTGTGTGCCTCCACATAGCTTCAAGGAGGGGATCAGTTCAGTTGATTGACTTTGTGTTTTCTTTTCCTTCCACTGGGATTTTCAGCAAATACAGCTCATAATTGACTAGCTCAGTCTTGGGAAATGAGCTCAGTTACTATTTAAGTGGTTGTTGTGTCTAAGTAGTGGTGGATGGATGCTAGCTGCGTGACAGCAGCAGTTAGTGTGGCACTCTAAAAACAAAAAAAACAAAAACAAAAAAAAACAACAACTGAGCATCATAGTGACTTGTAAGTCCCAAAAGTGTCCCTGTCCTTTAACAGTATGTGCCAAGTGCTTCCCAAGCAGAGTCCAAGATACAACAGATTCAGTAAGTTGCATGTTTAGAAAAAGATCCAGAGCAATATTACACTTTATCCATAGGAAGTGTAGAATATAATATTTTAGACAAACTATGTCATAGACCAACCTTTCTCCTAGAAATTAGGTATACAACTGCTTTACAGCAGCAAATAAATTCAGAGGGAAACATAGTCCCACACAAATTATGTTTTCTATTAACATCATGAGGAAATGTTGTTGAGTAAGGCACAATCTAGTTGGCTGCTGAGATAAAAATAGTAATTAAAAAAAGGTAATTTACAATGCTATGTATTTTTTATATCTCTGATAAGTGCCTTAAACTTGCATTATTCCAAATGGCCATCAGGGGGCGACTCTTCTGGTTGCAAAAATTAAGTGAATTCAATTCAGTTCAATATAGTTTATTTTATTTTTATACAGGATCAAATTATAACAGAAGTTATATCAACACACTTGATATAGAGCAGGTCTAAACCGTTTTTGGCAGACCCAATTCTATAGAAATCTATGACAAAATGCCTCTGGATTTAACACTTGAAATTTAGATTTATTACCTCAGTAAACATTGTAAACATGAGTTTATGGACTCAACCACTAGTTTCAAGTCTTCTTCAATACAGCATGATGTTCATTTAGTAAATTGTGGTCCCATTTAAAGTCAGATAGACCATAAAGCAGGGGATGATTTGGCTACCTTATGATTGACAGGTCGCTACCACAGTGTTGTCCAGTCTGAGAGTTGTCTGTGTTTTCATCTTACAACTTTAACTCTTTCATATTGTGTTTCCAGCTCATGAAAGTTAATTGTAATACTGTTCAGTTGCCAAACTTGAGTCTTCAGAATGTCAGTCAACAGACCAATAGGTGACGTCACAGTAACGTTGACTTCTTACATTCAGTTTATAATTAAAATGCATGAGTTCAGTGAGTTACGTTTGAATCGCCATGGCAATCACCACACACCATGAGGTAGAAACAAACTTTTTTTTTTCTTTTGCCACCGTTAGCAAGCTATGGGATGCAGCGACACAAATGGGTTGGTTTTTGAAATGCAAAACTGATGTGGGAGACAACCAGTGTGTGGTGAGGAAATATGACCCTGGATACATTAAAACTGGATTCATAATGGCAGACTGTGATGGGCAAGGCAAAGCAGAATATTTATTTTGGTCATTGCAGCTGACATAGGCATAATACATTTTACAGCCCAGTTCATTTTTCTTCTTCTTTTGTCCTGTTATGTTCTTTTTTTCTGTTTATTTCTGAAGGTGGTCCTTTTCTAACAATCAGAAGTGGAGTTGTGAACCCCTGACATTTCTGACAGACTTCTGTCATGGTTATGCTTATAGACACTCACAGTAGTTGGTTAAGGTTAAACTTATACTGATCTTGGTTTCTTATCATTTAACAAAACCCACAAACTTTACCTAACCCGCCACACGAAGCAGGTGTTTTGGTGGCCTGAACCTAAACCACTTGCAGGACAAAATTATGTTCCAATCGAACTAAACTGCATTTTCAGTTACATTTCAAGGGAAACATAACATAGCAGTTTTAATACTCGTTAATATTAATGTAATACAAAAATAAATAAAAGACAACACTACTTAGTTAGGTTTAGGTAACAAAATCCAAATGAGTGAAGGTTGACTTTTGGTTTCACACCAACGGCGATCTCCTGGTGGAAAGTCCTGCGTTTGTTTGACTTTCCACCCGTCTGTCTCGCTTGCTATGCTCTTTATTATACCACGTAACTATCATTAACATTATACACCACTTACTTCTACTATGGTTGCTCAGTGTATTACGTTGCCTGCTCTGCATGTTGCTGATTGCACTTTGCAACTTGTTGCAGCCTTTCACAGACTATCAATCCAAAGTATATGTGATACATCAAAGAAAATTTAATCCACGACAAATGTAACTGAGGATGCTGTATGGGAATGTAATTTTTAGGAGACAGGGCTGGAATCGCTGGTCTCTGGTGTCAAAGTACAGGCAGTGATTATATTGCACAGGTAATGCAATACAGTTTAATTCATTAAGTTCTTAAAAAAAAAAAAAAAAAAAAAAAATATATATATATATATATATATATATATATATATATATATATATATATATATATATATATATATAAATATATATATATATATAAATATAAATAAAATATATATATATATATATATATATATAAAATAAAATATAAACAAAATTTCACAATTCACAATTCCCTCATGAGTGAGTACTTGATCCAGAGAAATCTGGACTTGCATCATGAATTGCTGTCATTTGGTAGGTTTTTAGTGAATTTCTCCACTGTGGGACTAATAAAGGAATATCTTTTCCAGATATTAGATAGCTAAGATATTTTTTAGGGCTATTTCGCATTAATTTGATAGTGATAGTCATGAAAGGAGAGAGAAAGGGAATGACATGACAAAGTGGGAAATACTTTTATTTTCAATGACATAAAACCAATGTTTGAAACAACAAAGACAATAAGTAAGTGGCTATTGTTATCATGGTGAGGTTTACAAAAACGTCATAAATTTCCAACAAGCTTCTTTAGCTGCAGAAGGAACTTATTAGGCCCCATTAACCTTGTTCAGGAGCACACTTGTATTTTGAGTTTTTACTAGAACATGTTCACATGCTTTAAAGTTCAAAAAACATGTGGCTGGTCAAACAAACCAACCCCAAACTCCACTCCAGCTCTGCTCTAACTGGCTTTGTTTGAGGGCATCATCACATTATGGAAGAAAAGGCAGGACTTCAAGCATTTCAGGCAGCTCAGCAGCAGTGTTTCTGTGGGGGAAAGCAACTCCCTTTGGCCTGAACTTTGAACTTGGGGACTTTGCAGACCTTTTACATGCACAAACAAAACAAAAAAAAAAAAAAAAAAAAAAAAAAAAAAAATGATTAATAGCTCCCCTTAAAAGTAATGAGCTGGGAAGATATTGTGGGCTTGAATACAAATCAAACCTGTGGAGTCAAGGTTATGAAAACACAAGCAGTACCTGAAGCTGCACGAAAGGTTCTGTGATTCAGAAAAGGTTCACGATTTAAAAAGACACATACAAAGTTTTACCTAGAAAGCTTCAAACACAGCAACACAACACACAGCCTATAGACTCATAGGCAGGCTACCTGCTGTATTTCATGAGGGATGTGGAGAACATCTGTGGAGCCATTGGGATTAAACAAATAGACCTCACCTTTAATGGGATTCTATAGCAATATTTAAGAAAGGACTCTGACTTGCTTCAAGCACCATCCATTGATCTATGGCTGTAGAGCTTATTGAGGCACTGCAGGACACACTAGAGGAATACAGAGGTAATTCATCTTTTGATAAGCTGTGGCAAGGCACTGTAGACACAGCAAAGTAGTGCAATGCTGCAGTAAAGATTGTTCAGAAAAAAAAGGCTACAGAGAGGCAGCTCTACACTGGGAGGATACTGACAGTTGGACACCGTTCTGTAGACTGAAAGAAGGGCTCAGAGACTCATGGGTTCATGGGTTTAATCTATCCCAATGTAATGTCACATAACTGCAGATATGCAGAGTGATTCCAGCAAAGCAAGATCATGTGAGACTATGAAGGGTACATACAGTACACACAGATCTCTGGGTAAAGGCTTTATAACCATTAACCTTCCCTAACCTTAACCAAGTGGTCATTACTGTAATCACCATGTGGCTGTGGCTCAGGAGGAAGAGAGCTCATCCACTAATCAGACAATAGAACATTACTTCAGTGATACTAATGAGTTTAGATATGGTGAACCTACTGTATAGTATACAGTGTTTACTGTAGTATTTTTAGTATGGTGTTTTTTCAGGCACTATAGAAATCACTATAGCTACACTATAGTTTTATATAGTATCACTATAGTGCTTTCTATATTATTTCTATATTATAGAAAATATGCACTATAGAAAATTACCTTGGTAATACTATTGAGTTAGCTATGGTGAACTGAAATTACAGTTATACTGTAGTATTGTTACAGTGTTTCCTGTGACACTATAGGGAATTACTAGTTATACTATAGAGATTTACAGTATATAGTATCACAATAAGATCACCATAGCTGACTCCGTAGTATTACTGCAGTAATTTTCTATAGTGCATTCCAAAAAAGCATACAATTAATATAGAAAATACTATAGTGATACTATATAAAAATCTATAGTATAACTATCGTAATTTCCTGAAGTGCCCTAAAATACTTGAAATACTTCAAGAAACAGTATATAAATAGTAAATAAACACTATGACACTAATTTTACTATAAGGTCACCAAAGCTAACTCAATAGTATTACTATGAAGTTTTTAGTGTGTTCCAAAAAAACATGAATAATATAGAAAATACTAAAAAAAAAAACAGAATATAAAAAGTATGACAGTGATACTATATCAGACTCTATAGTTTTATAATACTATGTTAATTTCCTATAGTGCCAGAAAAAAACATAGAAATACTGTAAGAAACACTATAGTAAAACTATATTAATAGTAATAGTATAGTAGTAGTAATAGTAGTAGTAATATCAATAGTATTACTATAGTTTAAGAAAAAAAACATAATTTCTACAGTATCTATTTTTAGTAATATAGAACGATGGGTTTTGTAAGGGGAAGATTGGTTGTTTGTCCTGGGACATGTTGAAGTGCCCTGGGAAGATCTGAACCCCCCCTTCATGTTTATTGCTATGAAAAACAGGGGGCACCTAGTATGATGCTTTGAGTGGTTTCTAGGACTAGAAAAGCCGTACATAAACTACAACCTAAACTAGTTCAGCGGAACAAATCAATCCCAATCATTCACAATGTTTTCTGGAACTATATAAAAGCAAACCTTGTATCAGCATTTTCTCTTGTGTTACAACAACATTATTTGTTTTAAGTTACTCTGTCAAAAAGACTGCATAAAAGGCTTAATTCGAGGTAGCAATGTGAACACCAGCATCCTTCTGAATAACCCTCTCTATCTCAATATAAGCCACTTGAAGAGGTGACAGCCAATTTAAATGCATATCAATGTCAGGTTAGGCATGAATGATGTGGTGCAGGCCCAACAGGTTTAGCAGCTTCCTTCGCTGTTTCTGTGGAAGCAGTCAAGATGTGATGCATAATCAATCAACATCCTGCTTTTTAACTTTACAGCATGAGCCAAGCCCCTCATATCTCAACCATAATGAAATTCAACAACATGGAGAAGACTGCATGTGCGTCAACGCAACATCGTTCACTGCGTCTGCTGGTGTGAAGCTGATCGGAAGCATCCAGAGATGAGATTAAATCAGACACACCTGAAGTGTGTATGACTAAAACGAAGAGTGTGTGTGTGTGTGTGTGTGTGTCTCAAAAAGAGCAAATTCAGCTCTCCTCTGCGATCACGATCCTGCTGTCAGATCACACAGATCTTAATGAGAGAGCGTCTCTGCCTGGAATGTTAAAGCCACCAGTTTGCAGTGAGTCAAGGTGCAGAGCCTCCAACATCCTGGTGTAAGTTCCAGTGATTAGTGATTTTCTCTGCTTGACTTGGGATGGGAGGCGAGAAAGACAAAGTAACAGATAGAGACAGAGTGTGTGTTTATGTGTGTGAAATATCATTTGTTATAAAGGCTGCAACCCCCCATAAGCAATTTACTGCTGTTTATCCGTTCCTTTCACTCTGTGTCACAGATCTCCTTTTCATGGGTGTCTACTCCCCAATTTTCCATTGATTCCATCTCAGTACACAACAAAATCTGACTAAGGCAAACACACATAGTATTAATCATATTAAAGGAAAATCAAACATTAGGAAGAGAAATGACGTTACCAGGATGGTGTTAAAGCCAAAAGTGTTAATGTATCTATAGGTGAAGATAACAGTAATGTGCTGATTGACCAGCCAGTTCTCATTCACAGGGCATCAAATAACAACACTTTGTCACGGCCAGTGCCGTTCAGTACCCCCCGCTTTTGTGGCAGTAGAAGACGCACTGGGATTTCCCTTAACTACAATGTAAACCTCATCTTGCAACAACAGTAAACGCTCAGGGAACGATTGCGGAGAATGTGGTGACATAGTTTCCAATCATTTCATATGGTGCTGCTAAACCAATACAGAGGCAATGTATTTTTGGCCACTTGCGTTGGCGCTGTTTTTCAAGGAGAAAAGCTTGTTGTCTCTGCTGTTAGTGACAGTTTGGATCAGCAACAGTTGACATCGACATGACCTGTGCTGTGTGGATATTATGTTAAATGATGGTAAGTTATATTTAGATAAATGAAAGATTAACAACGTCCTGGAGCTGTCGACATTTTCTTGTTTGTGTGAATGCTATACATTTAACATTAGTTGTATCTATTCAGTTGAGCTTGTTGGTGGACGGGGCACTTTGGGATGAATTACATGCTAACGTAAGTTAACATGAAGTCCTTAAACAGTTTATTTGGGTTCCTTAAGTCGTAAGCATCACTTTGTGAGTTAACATTAAAGTCAATTGAAATAGGCCTAATGTAGCGTTACCATAGACACTTACCATCTGTCATGGTTCTGGGTTTCGTTGTAGTTGTCATCTTTCATTCATTCATCATTATGGGTTCTGTAATTGTGAATTTGGATTTGCTGTTATATTCATTCTAGTTTTCCTATTTGTTTTGTCACTTACCTCTGGTGTCATATTTCACTTCCTGTCATGATCCTGGTTTGCTGTTATAATTTTTTACTGTAATAATTGTTTCCTGTTTTATTTTGAAAGTCGTTCATCTCTTGTCATTTCTAGTTTTATTTTGTGTCTTAGTCTATTTCCCGCCTTTTTGTGATTGTCTGCCCCGCCTTGATTGTTTCCACCTGGGTGTCATCTCACTCTTTGTCAGATCGATTGTGCTCTCAGTGCTATCCTCCCTTACTCTGTGTCACCTTGCGATACCCCATGTTCCTCCATGCTCCTCTGCGTTACTGCGTTTTTCTCTGTTACTCCATGTTGCTCTGTGTTTCTCTGTTACTCCGTGTTACTCTGAGTTTCTCCATGCTACTCTGTGTTATTTTGTGACACTCTGTGTTTCTATGTTACTTTGTTTCTGTTACTCTGAGCTTCTGTGTTACTCTGTTTCTCAGTGTTCATCTGTGCTCCTCTGTCTTGCACCGTGCTACTTTGTGTTACTCTGTGTTACTTTGTGTTACTCCGTGTTACTCTGTTACTGTGTTATCAGCTGAAAATTAAAACTTGCCTTTTGTTGAATTTACCTGGCTGCCTGCTTCTGCATTTGGGTCCACCATTTTAAAGACACTAATTTCCTCAAAGAACAATCTGACCAAAAATATGACCGCAGCAGAAAGCTTTTTTGCCTTCTTGGATTCCCAACCAGCCTCAGTCCGTTCCCCAGCAGTCTCAGCCTGCACTCCAGCTGTCTCGCTACCAGCCTCCGGTCTTGCCCCAGGAGCTTCATTCCCCCTTTTAGGGAGCTCGCCTAGCTTTCGCCCCAAGATACCTTGGAGTTGAAGCCCCTAGAGGGAAGCGTGGGGCTCAGAGTCCCCTTAACCTGCTGTGGGTCCCAACCAAAGGCCACGTACCCTGCCAGCAGATGGGCCGACTCCTGCTCCATGTGTCCTACTGACGGACGGGGTGGCTCCTGTTCCATGTGTCCTGCCGGTGGACGGGTCGACTCCTGTTCCACGTTTCCTGCCTGCGGATGGGCCTACTCCTGTTCCATGTGTCCTGTCGGTGGGCAGGGTGGGGCCACAGGTGCCTCCTGTTCTGGCTAGGTCACCACTGCAGTCACCTCCTGTCCGTAGTCCTGTTCCCGCAGTCTCTGTCCCTGCTGTCCCACAGCAGCCCCAGGTTCTTGCTCCTGTCCTGCAGCAGCTCTCTGAGTCTGCCCACTCTGTCCCTGCCCTGCCTCCTCTGAAAGCCTGGTTCGTCACAAACTGATGTTATGGGTGCCGCAGATACTGTAGGTTTACGCTGTAGTTAATGGAACACCCGGTGCATCTCATACCAGCGCTAAAGGATGCCTTGTTCAGCAGTACTGAAAGTCAATGGCCGTGACAAAGCCTCTGTATCATCACATCCTGAGAATGAATGAATGAATGGGGTGAAAACACTGATAGGTCCTAAACCACCTGTCACGTTAGTTATTGGGAGGCTACTTTTACCCTTTAAGTCCAGCATTTGCCAAGAAAACTTGTGCCATGTCAGTGTGTTCTTGGGCAGACAATCTTATAAACCCCAAAATAAACTGTAGAATTGCCACAGTTGTCCAAGTAACATGAGAATGATCAAAGGAGCCAAAACAGACCTAATGAGCCATTGGCAGTTTCACTGAACTGGCTGTTTGTACTTTGACTTAGACTTGTGTGTTGAGGGGGGCCCACCCACTCTGAAACGGGATCAGGGTCCAATATAAGGCACTGGGGTTGGTAACGATGCAGTGGGGTTTGAGAAATAACGTTTTCTGGAGGTTCGGCTGGCGAATCATTGAAATTTACAGTGATGTTTTTAATAGATTAAATAAATCTTTGAACACTTGGATTGTTACTTGTTGAAGTGTCCTTGAGAGACTTGCTGCCAATAAGAATAGGGATTCATGGCTCTGAATAGGACCATCATGTCCATGTTTGAGGTGTGAATGGTGTGATGATGTGAAGCTCAGGATTCAGATTTTTGTGTCATGTCTTTTAGGTTAGCATAAGTAATCATTATGTTGCTTGTACATTTATGTTGAGCCTACACATTTGACTGGGGTTATGCAGCCAGTGGAATGGTCTTTTAAACTTTCTGTCTGCCGCTGTATGACACTGCTTTCTTTACTCAGCAGGCAACCAGGGCAACTTGTCAAAGCACCAACTGACAGCACTGTGTTACTCACATCCTTGCTGCCTCACCATCCCTGTCACTGTGTCTGACTATTTCATAGACTCTGTATCTGCCTTAGTCTCAGTTTATTTTACCACTTTTTTTTGCAGCCCAACCGTTTGGGGGTCAGCAAATGGGGGTTTCCAAATTGGGCACCTCATCCACACCCACTCCAGCAACACCACCACCCAGCAACTTTCAGCTCTAATACCAACGCAAATTTCAAAAAAGCTCTTGGCCATTAGCCTGTATTGACAGAGCACATCACAAATAATCCTCTTGACAAATCACTTCAAATTAGCTGAAAAGGAAAAAGGAAAAAATTGTTGCAATTTCAGGAACACAATGCTCAATGCTTCATCTCAGTGTATCTACAAAGGTATATAACTTTAAATCACAGCCTGTCTGGGATTGAACAAAAATACAATCAACTCTTCCAGGTATCAAATACATTATTTCTCATTTCCACATCTTAATCCTGAGCTAACTCACCCCACCATACAAACTGAGGTAGAAACTGTTTGAGAAGGTTGAGTTAATCCCTGCCTTGTAGGCTAAACTATTTATTGATAGAAAAATAAAGGCTGTGCAATGCAGGAACAATTTCAGAGCAGATCAGAGACATTCACGGTGAATGGCGAACATAAAAACCTTGAAGTCTCTCTTGAAGCATTGCTCAAACTCTTGCAATAGTCCCGTTATTTTATCTTTGAACCGCTCCATGTCTGTTGCATGTAGAGTCTTGCACACATCTTTCAGACAAGGAGAGAGAGCAGCGTCACCACCCACGAGTTGTGTCTCCCACAATGACAGCTTCAACTTGAACACACATGCTGTCATAATACTGCGTGACAACTTTGTTGCGCCCTTGCAGCATTTTTGTTCAAGTTATTCAAGTGCTCTGCTCTGCTCAAAGTAGAACACATAATAGGCAGAACGACAAGGCAGCTTCAGGCCAGCTGTCAGGTCTACTTGCTCAGCCCTGGTTAAGTTAGCTTGCTTAACAGAATTGCTGTTGCAACATCCAGTGGACACATTTAGCGGCAGTTTCTTTCACTGAAAAATTGCAGCTCATTTTTATCCTTTCCAAAATCATCTTGCAGGCTGGATTAAACCCTTTGGTTTTAATCCATCCACCACCCCTCCTGCGTGCCCTAAATAGATTCACACTACTCACACTATTAATACTGTCACTTGCTCAAATAATGTCGCGTGTGGGTTTATATTGGAGTGAGTTTAAAAGCCTGCTTCGTCACAAACTGGTACTATTGGTGCCTTTGTGCATCAGTTTCCAATGCCGAAGGGCACTGCCCAATCAGTTTTTGACAAGTTGGAAGGGAGAATGGGTTGGACAGAGATGGTGTACTATGTAAATGCCTCTTGAATGTCCTTCTTAAAGTCTTCATTGCCCACTTTATTTTTTTCATCTTCACTGTTGGAAGTGATATGTGTCATCTCCAGTATTTTTTGATCTTCACTGTTAATGAACTGGTAGACAAGGAAAGGTAGAATGTGTAAGAGGCGGTATCAAGGAATAAAAAGCTAGTAATTTTTTTGGCCAATGATAATATTACTGAATAAATTTTAAGAACACTTAATATAAGTAAGGGTAATTATACCCCTAGTTTTTGCAGATGCAAATGATGCAATTCATCACACATAATGCATTTGTAGTAAATGCATTTGTCCTAAAGGTCCTAATGTTCTGAACAGGCATGGGTGTTGTTTTGAACAACACCCATGCCTGTTCAGAACATTACAAGATCTGATTCTGAGCTTCTTTAGCAACTTTACTTTCTGTACATGGCTGCTGTGTCTCTGAACTTGTGGCTGGTTTTCTATCCAACATAAATCTATGTAATCCTGTTCAGACCTCAAAATTTCAGTTGCTGACTGAAGAAGAGTCTCTACAGTAAAACTGTGGACGTTGTTAATATGTTGTTGAAGTTTCTGGTACAACCACTGAAGAATATGTCAACATGGCTGATGTGTTGTATTGGACCAGCAAAAAATAAAAAAATAAATAATATAAAATAAAATAAAATAAAATAAATAATCCATCAGACAGTTTGCTACACAGGTTAATTTGCAGTCAACTACACCTAAACAATTGGTTTATATACACACTTGGTTTGATTTGGTATCTATTTATTTGTTTTTAACTTTACATTGTTTAGTTGCACACATTAACACTGTAGAGTTACACATACTACTATTATTTATATTGTAATTTTTTCTTGACACGTCTCTTCAACATTGTGTGGGACAGTGCCTAAGGAGTGGCAGTGTTTAAAAAGGGGGACCAAAGAGTGTGTGCTAATTACAGGGGTATCACACCACTCAGTCTCCCTGGTAAAGTCTACTCCAGGGTGCTGGAAAGAAGGGTTTGGCCGATAGTTGAACCTCGGACGAACAATGCAGATTTTGTCCTGGCTGTGGAACAACAGACCAGCTCTTCACTCTCGCAAGGATCCTGGAGGGGGCCTGGGAATATACCCATCCTGTCTACATGTGTTTTATGGACTTGGAGAAGGCATATGACCGGGTCCCCCGGGAGATACCGTGGGAGGTGCTGGGTGAGGGGGTTACTTCTCAGGGCCCTCCAATCTGTATACTCTCAAAACGAGAGCTGTGTTCGGGTTCGGCAGTAAGTCAGACTCGTTTCCGGTGGGGGTTGGCCTCCGCCAGGGATGCTCCTTGTCACCAATCCTGTTTGTGATATTCATGGGATGTCAAGATGTAGTCAGGGGAGGAGGGTTTGGGGATCGGTGTGCTGCAGATCCCATTGCTGCTTTTTGCAGATGATGTGGCCCTGCTGGCACCATTGGTCTGTGACCTCCAGCACTCACTGGATCAGTTCGCAGCCGTGAAGAGGCTGGGATGAGGATCAGCACTTCTAAATCAGAGGCCATGGTTCTCAGCAGGAAACCAATGGATTGTCTACTCTGCTTAGGGAATGAGTCTTTACCCCAAGTGAAGGCGTTCAAGTATTTCAGGGTCTTGTTCATGAGTGAGGGAACAATGGAGCATGAGATTAGCCAGAGAATCAGAGCAGCGGGGGCAGTATTGCAGTCACTTTACCGTACTATTGTGACGAAAAGAGAGCTGAGTCAGAAGGCAAAGCTCTCAATCTCCCGGTCCGTCTTCGTTCCTACTCTCACTTATGGTCATGAGGGCTGGATCATGACCAAAAGAACTAGATCATGGGTACAAGCGGCCAGAATGGGTCTTCTCAGGAGGGTGGCTGGGATCTCTCATAGAGATAGGGTGAGAAGCTCAGCCATCAGTGAGGGACTCGGTGTAGAGCCGCTGTTCCTTTGCGTTGAAAGGAGCCAGTTGAGGTGGTTTGGGCATCTGGTAAGGATGTCCCCTGAGTGCCTCATTAGGGAGGTGTTTCAGGCAAGACCAGCTGGGAGGAGGCCCCAGGAAAGACCCACGACTAGGTGGAGAGATTGTATCTCCACACTGCCCTGGGAACGCCTCAGGATCCCACAGTAAGAGCTGGTTAATGTGGCCTGGGAAAGGGGAGTTTGGGGTCCCGTGCTTGAGCTGTTGCCCTGCAACCTGATCCCAGATAAGCGGTTGACGATGAATGAGTGATAATTTGTTCTTTGTCTTTGGGTTACCTTGGCTGTCGGAAGAGCTGACTGTCTTCCTGGAAGAACAAAAGGCTGATTGCTGAACTTTTAAATCCTGGAGCCAGCTCCTTGGGTCAAACCATGTGCTGCCATATCATGGGAGTATGGATGTATTAGAGCCATTATCATACCTCTGACCACAGTGACCACAGCACTATCAGTTCAGAGCCTTTTTTCCCAAAGTCTTTGAATTTGAGAAACCACTGTCAAATATCACTCTCCATCTTGTTCATGAACATATCTTAGCATAATCACATTCTATTCCTTATGATATACTGTATGTTAGGTGTAGAATCACATATTTAAGAATAACATGTTGCTTTCCTCCTCTCCTTGAGAATGGATTCAAATATGTGGACACCACATATATTAATAAAGCCATTCTGACTGTCAGCAGAGGGATAGTGAGCCTTTTTTCCCTGTTTTTGCTGCTTTCTCACTTTCTGAAAATTCTCATTCATGTCATATTTACCCAGTAGCTCCAGGTCCTGTATGTCAAGGAAGTGACCATTGTTTGGGTTACCCACTGTTCAAGTCATCATTAAAAGCTATGGTTGTGCAGGCCAAATGGAGTGCTCCATCCAGCAGTCTCTCTGGCAACATCCTGTTTTTGTCTGTTTCTGAGTGCATCAGTTTCCTCTGCTGGCTGTCTGTCCCAGACACTTGTAAAATGAAATTCTGAAGATTTTTCCATTTCCGGTAGTAATGCTGGTGTCTAAGGCCCCTCTTGTGTTCTGGCTCTTTCATTTCTTCAAGCTTGTGAAGGGCTCATTGCATTTGTGGAAAATTGTCTCAAAAAAAGTATAAAATGCAAGTCATAAAAACAAATCCATGTCAAATTGTAGGGTTTGTGCAAAAAAAAAAAAAAAAAAGATTCAAAAATTTTACATGGCAAAGTGTATTTAAAGTAGCAAATGCATTGCGACCGACATGGGTTTTCATCAGGGTCATTATGCACACCTACATATATTGTGTTAAACCAGTCAGTAGAGGCTCTCTGTCAATGTGCAAGCCCATTGATCCAAACAAGAAAGTAATTCATCGTCGATAGAAGACATAATGGAAAAAAGGGAAGGGGACTCTTCCTTAGAACCTTAATTGCTTGTTTTTAAGCTCAAAAGAAAAAAGGAAAAAAAAAACACATGGAATTAAAAACAGTCCCTTTTTACCAGAGGTGTGAATCTTGACTGGCCTCATGATTCAATTTGATTATGATTCGCCTGCCAACAATTAAAATGCAAAACATAGAAACTCTTTAATCAATTAATACAAAAAGTCAAATAATTCTTCTTCCTTTCTAATTAGAAAGTACATTCAAACATCAGGCTACAGCAGTCCAGTGACCTTTTCATTGTCATTTTTGTCATAAAGGTAACAGCTTTGGTCCAAGATTACTTCCTGTTAGCTACTGCACCATCAGACAGTGCAAAAGGAAATACAAAGGGACCCATTTAGAATAGTTATGTTGTCAAGTTTGAAAACTACACTTTTTTTCAATGGCAGTATTTGTGTGATCCCCAACATTCCAAAAATTTGCAAAAAAATCTAAATCATTCTGCATTACAAGTGTGCTGTAATCTACAAAACAAAGGTTTTCACATATCAGCTTTAAGATAGGGCATTTACTGAATGCTTATGACATTTTACACAGCATGGATTAGCCTAGTGGCTAGCAGATTTTAGTTAGTTACTTTTTCTTACTCATAGCTCTTCTATTCTTATTTGATTTAGCATTAAGTCCCTACATCTCCCGACAGAACAACACCACAGTTGAATTTCAGCCTACAAGTACGTTTTTTCACGTTAAATGATGTGTAGAATGTCCTTAAACTACCATGCTATTCATGTGCCTTCCCATGAGATCAGGGTGAGTGGTTAGATACATTGATACATTTTTGGCAATCGTTACATCCATTAGGTATTGGCAATTTGAAGGGGGATGAGAGGGAATGTCATCCCCCTTGTTAACCTGCCACCCCCCCCCTCCTCTGTATCCCATAATAGCAGCGAGTATAGGGGTGGAGGGATTGTTTAGTTGAATATGTTCGTCAAGTCATTGAACATGTTAGTCAAGCCTGGCTGACTCATTGATCCTTCATCTGACAGCGGTTTGTGTCAGTTACAATCTATGGCCTCGACCATGGCTCTGAAATATCATTAGCTTAACTGTGCTGGGCATCAATACAAATCCATGGCGCTGTCCATGGTGCTGAAGCAGGATACAGCTTTGGAATTGCAACTTCCCCCGGCCCTTCTGTCAGTTTCATCATGGATCTATTGGATACATAATATATTCTCTGCACTATATACATACCTGGGGGGGGGGTGGCGGCATGAGGCGGTTTCAAGTTGCGGGTGAATGAAACAAACTGGCTCCTTCCCCCTGTTAAAAATTAATAAATTACCTGGTTATATCCTCAGCAACACTCTCTCCTTTCATAAACTACACTACTTTGTTGAAGCTCTGTCACCATACAAAAAGAGTCCCAGCACATCTAAAGCAGCACTCACAGGCCAAATGATGACACTTCTGAGGAACGCAGCTGATCATGAAAGTATTGATTTACCATATTAACTTGTTAAATTGACTTACCAGCTTAGACACATAGTGACCATCCCATAAACCTGTAAATAGAGAGTAAAACCTGAGCTGTGGGTTAAAATCAATCTGTATGAATCTATGGTAGTGATTCAGCAGTTGCACAGCTGTGAAGATGTTATATAAGCGTATCTCCCTTGGTCCCCTTGTCTCCTTCACTCTGTCTGTATTTGTCTTTTTCACTTTTACTCTCTTCCTCTGTCATTATCCCCACCCCCACCCTGAGTTATGCTGAACAAGACTCAGTTGACCCAATAACTTTCTTTGATATGTAAAAATGTAGTTGAGTGGATCGCAAATGAAGATGTTTTATAATTCAGCAGCAGCCAGTACTTTTTTTTTTTTTTTTTTTTATTCTGCTGCTTGTTTCAAAGCTGCTTCACATCCCTTGTTGGCAGGTTCTGCCCTATATATGGTCTCTAACACATCGCAACCCCATCTTGCCAATTTCTATCATGTCTTCTATGCTGTTGCCTGTTTTTACACTTTGTAACTTCACCTCTCTCTTTGCAGATTTAAGGGCATGAACTCTTTTTGCTTCTCTCTCTGCATATAAAGCTGTCTTGTTCTCTCTCTCTCTTTCTTGTTAACCTCACTGTCTTTTAGCCATTTTGTCTCCATGTCTTTAAGTATTTCTATTAAACTTGACATTTTCTTTGATTAAAGTACTGACATCCTCTTTTCTGCGTCTTCTCACAAGAGTGTGTGTAGTTATCTGAAGAGCAGTTGCCAAGGGTCAACTCAGCAGGAGTAATTTATACAGTCATTCCTATGTTTGCAATTTTAGCCATCCTATTACTAGTTGTAATGGTAAAAACGTTTCCAACAACGTGGCGTCTCGTGATCCTTGGACTCTGTTGCCAAACAATCGTCTATCGGCCAGTAGCTAGTAGTGCTAGTAGCATGACATGAACAGAATTTAATGTAGTTGTAGGCTTTGTAGATTTGCTAACATGCAGGGCAAATGCACAGGACACAACCTGTTATACATCAGTTTTGGTCCTTGACATGAAAAAAGTTTGATTGCTCTCGAAATCTGTGTGCTGGATTTTTTCTACGCTCCATTTATGTCCATTGCTCACTATATGCTCCTCCGGGAGGCAGCCTGGCAAAAAGTTTAACAAATGAATAAATACATAAGTAAGCAAATAGTTATAGTATGTAAACACAGGCAATTTCTGTAGAAATGAAATGAGATATTAAATATGGATATGGATAAGACTTTTTTTTTTTTTTTACTTTTGTGTGGCACTTTGTAGGTGGATATTTAACTGTTTCAGTCCACAATGGTGAAAGTGTAGCTCTGCTTAAATAGCATGAAAATACTAGATTTTAGAGAAGGTTTTTCTTGGTCAATGGCACAACCGCTTTCTGCTGCCAACAGTGCACCAGAGGTGCACACGTGAGGATTATGACAAGGCTCAGTCAAAACCAAGTATACAGTATGGCTGGACCATGTAAGGTCAGTCTGTGAATTTGTGGTTAAATTATTATGCAAATAGTCAATGGTCATGTCTATAATGTTAAATCCAGTGGTACATATCCACCACGTCCAGTGAGGACACTAGGGGACGCGCTGGTCCACTCAACTGGTCGTTAAAGCAGTGACATACCCTCTTGTGGAATGCAACTGACTGGTCCCTGGTTTTCTGCTTCCCATATAAAACAGGAAACAACTTGTTGGCTTACTCGTAAACTTACTGTTATTCAATCTAAACAATCCACCAAAATCTACTTCAGAAAACACTTTAAAGGACTGTTCCTGCCTTTTCATTTTGAAGGCGCAATGGCCAATGAGGAAACTTCAACTCAGGCTGACCAATGTAATGTCATTACTCAGTCACTCAGTGACAGACTTTTGCATTTGTAGGGTTCCTCTGTGGTCCAGCCAAAATAGTGTAGAGTTCTGAACAGAGTAACAACAGTTTGGGTGAATTTTATGTATTCTTACCCTAGTGGTAGTTAGTAGTAGTGTGACCAGGTTTATGAGGGACTGCACAGTATTTTTATCCCAAGTGTTGTTATCCCACATATTGAGACAATGTCCCACATTTTCATCAGCACTAGTTTTCAAAAGTCAAACCACTGCAGGACAGATGCTTTTTTTAAAATCTGATTTTTATCCAGTGGCTGTGAAGAAAGCAAGAAGGCTGTCAACAGGAGGCGATGTTTGTTTCAATCAAACGCACACACTGGATGATTGCAAGTTGACCTGTCACCATCTGTGGTACGCTATGCCGGGAAAATTGCAAGTCACCAGAAACTCACAAACTATGCAGATTTATGTTGAATATGATGGAAACTACGTCAAAGAAAAGGAAATGCAACTACAACAAAGACTACTTACTAGTGGGTGAAACCAATGGAACATTTGCTAGTTAGTTTTCTGTTTCCCACAGAAGGAATATGACATGAACTGACACAGTACATGTGAGTCTCACAAGAAATGTTTGGTTTAAAAACAGATAAGCCTATATGTATGCATTTGGGCAAAGCATAGAAATGTTACGAGGTAAGGGGCAGAATAGAAATGTTAATATTTTATGTCAAAATCGTAGACTAGCTCTCAGCATTGGTAACATGTCTGACATTGTCCCACAGAAACGCTGGGATCTGGTCACCCTAGTTAGTAGCTGGCTTTTTTTTTTATAGCTTACAGCCTGTCCAGACTGGCTGAGTGAGCAGCGTGTGGTGACTGCCTCACTGAACTGCTGCATTATCCACATGACTGTTGTTCACACCATTTCTGCCTCTGCTGTCAGCCATTTCTTTATATATAGAGTTTCCCTTTCATAACTGCCATATCATTTAATTATAACTATTATTTATATTTACCATATTTTTGACATAAAAGGGCTAAGAAGTGTGAGCTCATTTGTAAATAATAGTAATAACCCACAATTAAATACCCTGTGTTTTATGTATTCATGGAGCCCTGCAAGTCACTGCATGTACTACAACACTGTCCTGCGCAGATTTCAGAGTAAAAGCCTTGTGTTAACAAATGAAGGACTAAATAAAATAAAATAATTAAATAATAAAATAAAAGGCTTGGTGGCTTTTATTTTGAAATGAAAGCAGGAAGTGTTGAGTTAAAAATAAATAAATCTACAGATATAGACATTGAAACTGTAGTTATGTTGCTGGATCGTGTTGACTGGTGTCGCTGTGAACTGTGCACGGCTTGTGTTAAAAATAGACCTTGACTCTCTAGAAGAGCTGCAGCTGACACACAGTCGAGTCACGCGGGAGACACGTGTCTCGTGTGGGCTGTGTGGCTGCTTTAACCCGTTAACATGGACACTGAAATAAAAACAAATGCAACCGCCACCTGACGTTCCTGGTGTGGACAAGCTGTTATGACTGAACCCAGTATAGAGTTGAAATGCTGTGGTCTTACACATTGCACCTTTAACTGCTCCAGGCTCACTCCTCTTTTCCTCACTCTCCCTCAACCCTACTCCTCCTCTACTCATCTATCTCTCTCCTCTCTTGTTTCTATCATTTCCTGGCTTACTTGTGACTTATGTCTTTTAAAGGTTTGGGTCAGCACTCATGGGCAAGATGATCCTGTGCACATTAAGTACTGTTGCCTCCTGCATCTTTCAAAGACCCCTTCAGATCCAAGACCACTTTGAAGTGCCCCTTATCGATCTGTTCCTTTGACGTGAGGGCGCCCTGAGGTTGGGAATATGGAGAGAGTAAGGGGGAGGGGGGGAAAGAGAAACTAAGACATTTAGACTTTACCTCCACCTCACCTCATTGCCTCCTGGAAACAAATACTGCTTTGTTCCTATGCTTAGAGGTACATGGACACGTCCAATAACACACTCACAGACACAGTATACATGTACAGTATTGGGGTTGAATGTTTCCCTGCAAATTCAAAATGTTGGCCTCCCGAAGATGTATATTTCAGACACAAAACTAATAAATAACATACGCCCATCCAGTCTACATGTGCTCTGTGGACTTGGAGAAGGCGTATGACCGGGTCCCCCCAGAGATGCTGTGGGAGGTGCTGCAGGAGTGTGGGGTGAGGGGGTCACTTCTCAGGGGCGTCCAATCTCTGTACCCCCAAAGTGAGAGCTGTGTTCGGGTTCTCAGCAGTGAGCCAGACTCCTTTCCGATGGGGGTTAGCCTGCACCAGGGTTGCGCTTTGTGACCAATCCTGTTTCTGATATTCATATTATCTATTATTCATTTAGTGATGACATAGCTACGGAAAAACAAGCTGATTTTGACTGCTGCTGTTGTAACCGTAGCATGTAGTGTCCCAGCGCTTTGCATTGTGGGATACAGTCGGTAAGGTAGACTGGTCCAATGCATACTGGAGATTTATTACAAATCAGTATGATATCTGGGTATTTTACTAATGTACTGTAAATTTTGCATTTGTTCACATGCTACATTTTGGCCAAATCAGTATGTGCTTAAACGATTCAAATGCAGTCTATATTTTATATTTTTATTATTTATATTAATTCTATTTATATATATATATATATATATATATATATATATATATATATATATATATATATATATATATATATATATATTTAAAGGATGTCATTATGTTGGTCAATGGAGATTGAATTGTTTTCTAAAACTAGACATTGTCAGGACTGGTAACAGACTTAGGTCTGGACTCAAATGCAGATTCAGAGACAGGGCTTTTGGCAAATATCAAGGTCTTTATTACAGGCTGTAGGTCAGTACACGGTAAAGCAGTCAGGATGGCAAACAGGTCCAAATCGGCGGGCAAGAGGCTTAGTCAAAAAACGGGCTTAGTTCAAAAACACTAGGAATCAAAAAACACGAGGAGATGGCGGGTACGCTTCACTAAACAGATAAAGACGAACTGGCACAGGAGGAAAAGGGAGAACACATTATATACTAGTGAGGGAGGTGGATAACTATACACAGGTGAACACAATCAGGGCAGGGGATGACGATCAGACGCAGGTGACTAGTGATGATAATCAGGTCGGGCGGAGGTGCTCTAACATGAAGGCAGGAGACATGCAGGGCAGGGAGTGAAGTGACTGCAACAAGAGGAGAGGTTAGGATGCAAATACAAAACAGGAAGTGCGCCAAAATAAAAGCATGCAACCGGAAACTATAAACTAACACTTATACTTCCTGACAGACATTGGTGTTTAATGTTGACAAACATTACTGCATTTTAGTTGTGATTTGAAAGATGTAAAGAAAGATAATAAATTGCACTTACTTACTTCATAACAGTAAATCTTACAGATATAAGATTTACTTATGTTCATGGCAGAATGTATTTAATTAGTTTAAATAAATATAACTTATAACTTAAATATAACTCAGTACCATTTACTTAATGTCTTCACAAAGAGGAAATGTTGTGTATTGTTTCATTCACTCAAAGAATCATTGTATGTGATCATGATCCAGACAGCTGTTACCTCCTCACCACACCAGCTATTATGAAAACAATATACAAACATCATTTCTAGGAGACAAGTTCGCTGTGAGACACAAAAGGTCAGGAAATCATTTTAATTTTAATAACAAAAGAAATAGTTTTACATGTAGTAAAATTATAGTTGTTAATTCATCTGATAACATAGAGATTAAACAGGATGATCAGGTCTAATTCAACAAAGATTCAACATGATTTAGTCTCAAGTTTTTGAGATGACTTGATTTTTCACTTTATGCTTTATGTCATTTTGTAGATAAAAACATCTGTTTGTCCTGTGAAGATCAGCTCCCATCCGACTCCTTCAGAGGACACAGTGAGAAGCAGCAGAAAGAGCACAAGCACCACATTTCATATTCTTTCTGTTATACTTCTATTCTACTTTCTATTATATCTATATTTCTAGTATATAGTACAGTATATAACACTTTATTACACTGTACAGTATGTACATAATATTTGTTCATATTCTGTCCATTTTCTAGTAGGTTTTTTGTTTGTTTTGTTTGGATATGATGTTTGTGCGTGTACCTGTGTGTACGTGGCACCATATTTAATATTTTTCATTATATATTCTTCATATTATTTTAAGTAAATTATCATATTTAAATACACATATACAGTGCATTATATATGAATATATATGAACTCTAGGTCCCAGAGTCTGAAGGGCGAATGGAGAGGTACCTAATCCAAGTTGCTTGAAGTCCAGTCTGAAGCTTCCATGATTTGGGGGGAGCCATGTCATCTGTTGGTTTTGGTCCACTGTGCTTTATCAAGCCCAAAGTCAACACAGCCATCTACCAGGACATTTTAGAGCACTTGGTACTACTGGAGATTTCCTATTCCAGTAGGACTTAACGCCTGACCACAGTGCCTAAACTCCTACTAACTGGTTTGCTGACCATGATATTACTGTGCTTGATTGGCCAGCCAACTGGCCTGATCTGAACTCCAGTCTATGTCAAGAGGAAGCACATCGACCCAACAATACGAATGAGCTGAACGCCACTATCAAAGCAACCAGGGCTTCGACAAGGCCTCAGCAGAGCTGGTCGCCTCCATGCCGCGCCGCATTGATGCAGTAATTTGTGCTAAAGGAACCCCGACCGAGTATTGAGTGACTAAATGCAAATACTTTTCAGAACTGGACATTTCTGTATTGTAAATCCTTTTTTTTATTGATCTTATGCAATATTCTAATATTTTGAGATATATATATATATATATATATATATATTTATATATATATATATATATATATATATATATATATATATATATATATATATATATATATATATATATATATATATATATATATATATATATATATATATATATATTTTAGCTATGTTCTATAATTATCAAGATCAGAATAAAAAAAAAGCTTCAAACATTTTAGTTTATATGCAATGACTCAAGAATCTATACAATTTTCACTTTCTTAAATCATAAGGTTAAAGAAGAAAGAAATGAAAGAAAGGGCTGTCAGCAGCAGAAACCCAACAGCAGCAGCAGAAACGCAGCAGCAGCAGCAGCAGAAACGCAGCAGCAGCAGCAGCAGAAACGCAGCAGCAGAAACGCAGCAGAAACGCAGCAGCAGAAACGCAGCAGCAGCAGCAGCAGCAGAAACGCAGCAGCAGCAGCAGCAGCAGCAGAGAACGCAGCAGCAGCAGCAGCAGAAACGCAGCAGCAGCAGCAGCAGAAACGCAGCAGCAGCAGCAGCAGAAACGCAGCAGCAGCAGCAGCAGCAGAAACGCAGCAGCAGCAGCAGCAGCAGAAACGTAGCAGCAGCAGCAGAAACGCAGCAGCAGCAGCAGCAGCAGAAACGTAGCAGCAGCAGCAGCAGAAACGCAGCAGCAGCAGCAGCAGAAACGCAGCAGCAGCAGCAGAAACGCAGCAGCAGCAGCAGAAACGCAGCTGGTGCAGACACCATGTGTGAAACATGCAGCCGTTCAACAAGACAGCCGCCATGCGCCGCTGATGTTAGTGACTCTGTGTCTGCTAACTATGTTAACTGGTGACTTTCATCCAAATGTCCCTGTGGATGCTCCTGGTAACTTAATAATGGTTGAATAATAGATAATAGTAGATAATAAAGACAGATGAATATGTATTTAAAATTGAAGGCTTTTCTTAGGAAATCTACATGTTGTGTTCCTGTTTTCAACAGCTGCCATTGCTACGAGCAACCTGCCCAATGGCTAGTCGACCCCAGCTCAAAACCGGTCCAATACCAGAACTCAAAATATGCCCCTGCCAAACCATACGCTGCTTTAAAAGTGCTGTCACTGCCACATGTATTGTGATATCTAAACAGTAACACTATCACCTTTAACCTAGGTCCTAATTTAGCCTTGTGTAATCAGATATAGTATATTATCCTAAATACTATATAGGTCTGTGAATGTGTCGACCGATTCGCTGATGCACAAACAAGTGTGTCGCTTTCTTTTCTCTTTCTCTTACCTTTTGGTACCGTCGCTATCCGTTATTTAATTCTGTCTTCACTTTCCCATATTTTGCTCACTTACCAAGTTCTCTCTGGAGTTAACTTGTTTGCTTCGCCAGTTGTGCATCCATGTTTGGGATCGAGAGGCCGGTGGAGACAATGAGTGTGTGTGACAATGAGATAGACAGTATAAGAAAAATAATGTGTTTTTTGAACATTAAAGCATGTAAACATGTTCTAGTAGAAACCCAACATACAAGTATGAACCTGAAAAGAGCATGATATGCCTCATCAGTCTTCTTCTGTCTTACAACTTTCTTACAAGCCTCATTGTGCTCTTTAAGTCATGTCTGAACAAGAAAAGTTCAATCAAATCTGAATTTCACCTCAGTTAAATGACACCTCAGTGACACTGAAAGGACTGGAGCCGGCCCTGGGGTAAGGCTTGTTTTTTTTTTTTTTAGCCAATTACCTTCAGTCAGCTGTCGGTGATGGTATAAAAGTCAATAAAATCTATTTTAAAATATTGTGAACCACCGCAAACATGAGTGGTTCTTGAAAACAGAGTCATAAATGAGCACAAAATATATTAGGCTGATGTGTACAGTAGTATGTAGGACTGTGTATTAGCAAGAATCTGGTAAAACAATATGTATCATGGTACAGGGGGAACAATTCAATGTATTGCAATATATATCATGATTGATACTGTAAGTAAGGCGATATTTTGTGATTTTTTTTAATCCATTTTTTTTTAAACTGTGATAATATAAAGAGCACACTACCATGTGCATAAAACGTAAGTAAAGCTGATGCAATCAGAATGGTGGGATTTGTATGTGCATTTATCAGCCCCGGTAACATCCAGCATGCCAGTGAAATAAGGCATTGACTGAATTAATCTTTGCATGTAAACCATTAATTAAAAATCAATATTTACTTTAGAGAATCAATTAAGTTTCACAGACCACTGCAGTATTCAAGATTTTCAATATTTTCTTACACACCCATTAGTACGAGAGACACACAGCCATGCACACACATGCAACCGAACTTCATTACAGATATAAAAGCCTCCTCTGCCTAAGTAAGAAAAGACACATTCAACAGGAAGGTGAAGCCCGCGATGTTATCTGTCTGAACAGTGCTGAACATGTAGCATTCTGCTGCAGTGAGTAGGGAGACTGTCAACCACCCTGCTGAAGTGCCTTTGATCATGTTCTCCTATCGTTCAGGCTGTAGTTTGTAGCTGAGGTGTGACCACTCTGAGGATGGACTCAAACAGAAAAGGAGTATCCACACTGCTTCCTGAGGATGGAGGAGGTCACGGTGATGGTAATCCTCACGTATTGCGGCTGCGCTCTGATTCGTTCAGGTGGTTGAGGTTGAGAGGGAGTGCTCTGAGGATGGTGAGAACAGCCTCGGGCACAGCACGGCCAAAGCTTTAGCTTCAGCTTCACAGTGTGAGGGCGAGTGGAAAAGAGGTAATCCTTTTCTCTCCGTCTCGCTTTCTCTTCAACCTGCACTCCAGAAATCCTCCTCCAGCAGAGGAACAAGCCAGGTCACTGCAGGTGAGCTTGGCACCTGTATGTGACAGCACCACAGATCTGCCTCGCCGTGGCATTTACACATTCACAGGTGGACGACTGTGTGTATTTATCTGTGCGTGCAGCCATTCATGCCAGAACGTACTCTGTGTGTCGGAGGGTTCTGTCTGCAAAGCTGGTGAATAATGAACAGTTTGAGAGGTGATTTTGAGGAAAAATTAAATAAATATTTGCCAAATAGCAATCCATCATTGTAAAGGTCACAAGTTTGAGGTCATCACAGACAATGACAAATGTCAAAGTTAGTGTCCTTCATCCTCACCGCCTCACTATTTGTTGCAAAGGCCTGACCCATAAACTCATGTGTTCAGCACAGATGGGGTAAAAAAAATACACTGACATTTAAACACATAAATTTCAGTGGAGGGATGAACATCAACAGCAGAGATAGATGGTGCAAAGGGCCACAGGGGACAGATGGGTTAGTTTTAGGGGTGTGACAATACACTCATGATATGGTACACAATATCAGGTTCACAATGTCAACACATTATAACAATAATTTCATGAAAATATGACTGGAAAAGTAGCCTTTTATTCAAAAGACACCAAATGTAAAACAATGATGTTGTTTGCACTATATTTCCTTTTTTTTTATTGTAAACCAGCTATTCTGGTCTTTAATGTAACTGTATTTGACTACTGAAAGAAAAAGAATAAGAAATGAGAAAGAAAAAGAAACTTTCTGTAAAAAAAAAAATAGAAATTATAGAGGGTCAAAAATAATGTTTGCTAATGTGGAAAGGAGAAGTAGAAGCAAAAGACAGGAAAATAATGCAGAAACAATTTGAGTTGAAACCAATGAAAAACAACATTTACACACACAAAGAACACTAGACTTGTGGCTCTCTTGTTTCCACAGTTGGCAGCTTTGAAGCTGGATCCACAAACTCATTCTTCAGCTCCACCATGATACAACCCTATAACGTCCAACGAAAGAAGAGAAACAGACGCCACCATGCAGCAAAACACAAGTTCAGAGCAACTCATCCTGATGTGTCTGTTCCACCACAAAACTCTACAACCAACCCCTCTTCGCACATAGACTGCACCATCCAAGAAAAAAAAAAAGAGACAACACAGAAAGAACTTTACACGGCAACCATAACCATGTATAACGCAGTCCGAGAACATGGACAACCAGGCCATGGACACAGAGGAATAAGACACGGTCGAGACAGGAACTGGAGAAGACGCGCACCCAATGATGTCTGTTTCAGCTGTGGCAAGGTTGGAAATGTGAGTGTCCCACACCAACATCATCAAATCCAGCAAACACATCAGACTGACAACGGTTGGGGGTTGTCAGAGAGGGATGGACTCCTGCTGACGAGCCAAACCAACTTGTGAAGTTGGAAGAAGCTACTGCAGCACACTCACACACGTACTGACCAGACCAATACACCATCTAGTGAGGGCTCAGACAACAGATATGCAGGTGCTCTAACATTTTGTGCAGTACACATCTGATCATTTCAAGACGTGTCCACAACATACATTGACCTTTACAGAACACAATATTATATTCTTAGTTGACTCATAAAAGATTTCGAACCAACTACAAAACCAAAACTGAGCGGACATTATGTGTACTATAATATACTGCCCCATTAAGCTGATGGACAGAGCCTTGTTGCAAATTAGGCCTTTGTCTGATCTCAACCCCAGAAGGTATCAGAGTTTACAGATATGTCGATCTGGAAGCAAATTCCTCGCACTCCTTTGTTCACCGCACCCCCATATCAATGGAAATTGCAACCATGACAGCCTCTTCTGAGCTTGTTACGGAAGCTAGGAAAATAGTTTTAACAGCTGCAACAGATTTTATGAGGATTTGCATTGCATCTTTCATTTGTCACCAGGACCTGATGAGCCGTATGAGGAACGTTGGTTGAGAGAGGGATTCAACAGACTCACACTGACCCACATTTATTGGACACAACAACTATATCAGTCTCTCTCACACCAGCTCAGTGTGATGTGAAAAACCATTGACCATTCAGTCCCACACATCACGCTCGCAAAACACACATCAGATAACTGGGAAGATTTGGGCCCATTTATGAAATCATGTCAGCGCACAGCCAATTGGCAAGAAACATCTGATCAAACTATTTTACTTTCACCAGCATTGCAGTGCTACTGTAAGTTTAACATAAGTTGTGCACACTCTAAGAGCAATCCAGCTGGTACCGGAAAGCACTTCCAAACCTTTGTCTTTTTTTGTCTGAAGAACAAGCTACAACTATTACAGCCCTATAGGAGGTCCCTAAAACACTGTGGGCTGTCAGTAAGTATGATGTTGGTCTCATCAAAGACTGTGAACCTGTTGTCATCACTCCAGAATCAGACTTCAGACCTTGTAAGGCTTAATATCTACGCAAACAAGAAGCCACCGATGGCATAACACCGGTTTTTGAGTCTCTTAAAACAGCAGGAGTGATTGTTCCCTGTGATGACTCTCCAGAACGTACACCTTTGTTTCTACGTGTCAAGAAAATTCGAGATAAAGATCAACCTTCAGAATGGCGTTTTGTTCAGGATGTGCAAGCAGTAAATGCAGCAGTCCAACCCAGAGCCCCAAATGTTCCGAATCCTTATACCATCTTGTCTCAGGTCCCACCCAGTGGAAAATCTCTTCAGTGGTGGACCTTTCAAATGCTCTCTCTCTCTCCCACATCAGACGATGGACAAGAACATAACTGTGTCGCTGTCCTACAACAGGTTTGCTCCCCAAGACTGGATGTACAACAAACACCATTAACTAACCTTGATTTGGTTGTTTTTGTAGATGGATCTGCTTCATGTGAATACAAACTGGTCGCCACAGAGTTTGATTTGCTGCTGTCACTAATCATGAAACTCTTGTCTCAGGTTCACTCCCCTCTCACTATTCTGCACAAGTGGCAGAACTGACAGCATTGACAGAGACATGCAAACTGGCAAGCAACAAGACTGTAACCATCTACACAGACTCTAGATATGCGTTTGGTGTTGTGCATGATTTTGGCAAATCTGATGGAAAACCCATTCACCATCATGACAAGGTTGCAGCTCTTCTACATGCTATTTTGCTTCCATTCAATTGCTGTTTGTAAATGCCTTGCTCATACTAACAACTCAGATTCTGTCTCCCTGGGAAATGCAAGAGGTGATGCTGCTGCAAAAAGAGCTGCAGTCCAATGCACAATCCTTGATCCATTGTTTGTTTCACCTCCAGTCTCTATTCCCAGCTCTTTTACAGCAATACAGTCCTTTGCCACACCACAAGAAAGGATGTTGTGGCGACACTGTGGTGCCACCCATAAAGATGCAGTGTGGTGGGGACCCAAAGACAAACCTTTCCTGCTTAAACATTTCTTCCCTCACTTTACAAAACTAACACATGGGTTGGACCATGTGTCAAAAGGGGGATGCTAGATGCCATAACTCAACACTGGTTCACCAAAGATTTTTTTTCAGTCCATGCACAGAAGTTTTGCCGATCATGTATGTTTTGTGTAACGCATAGCAGGTAAAACCAAAAACAATCACACACGCCGCTCATCCACCACCAGACAGACCATTCGAACATTTGATGATGCATTTTATAGAACTGTCACCAGCAGAAGGAAATAAATACTGCTTAGTGATGGTTGACATGTGGTCAAAATGGGTTGAGGCATTTCCATCAAAACACCAAAGAAGCCAAGTAGTAGCAAAGGCTGTTAACGGAAATTATTCCTAGATGTGAGGAATACCAACTAAACTGAGTAGTGATAATGGCTCTCACTTTGTCAATTCTGCAATAACCCAAATCAGTGAATTCTTGCCATTGACCTCATACCACCCTGCCAGTGGAGGTGCTGTGGAACGAGAAAATGGCACTCTGAAATTAAAATTAGCAAAATGTTGTGAGGAAACAGGACTGCCTTCAAAAGCTCTGCACATGAGAATAAGTAAAAGATCCAGAATGAATATGAGTGAGTATGAAATTCATTTTGGCAGACCTCCATCCCTGGAGTGGAACCTGTAACCAGGCCACTCCCCTCCACTGGCCTATGTGAGGAGGACACGCAACAATACTGCAAAAACTTATCTTCCACTCTCTCTCTCATCTCTCAGCAGGTAAAATCAGCCCTTCCACCACCAGCTTTCACATGACTTCCAGCCTGGTGACTGGGTAGTAATATAGGACCTAAGAAGGAAGCACTGGCACTCCAAACGCTGGCGAGGTCCATTCCGGGTGCTCCTGACAATGCATATTGCTGTGAAGATCGCTGAGAGAGCAACGCTGATTCACGGCAACCACTGCAGGAAGGTCCCGGAGCCCACAGAGGAACTCAGCTGCCAACCCAGACAACACGAGGATGGACAACACGAGGATGGACAACACGAGGATGGACAACTCAAGGATGGACAAACACTAGGATGGACAACACAAGGATGGACAACACAAGGATGGACAACACGAGGATTGACAACATGAGGATGGACAACACGAGGATGGACAATGCGAGAACAACACAAGGAAAAACATTGTGAATTCAACAGACACCAGCTAGATGTGCAGGACTAACTAATAATGTTTTTGTTTCAATGTTTTATTTCTCTTTTATCCTATCTTATCTTATCTTATTCAAAAACAACTGCCATGATGCATTTCAAAATCTGTGTGAATTAATGTATGTGTAGCGCACCTTAGGCAATGTGACCAAATTTAATTTATATTAATGTCGTCATCTATTTTCTGCGCACTAAAGCAGCGATTATGTGATTTTTGGAGGAAAGGTAGCAGGGCAGCAGGGCGGCACGTTTATCTTCACTCTGGTTGCTCTGGGGGCAGTAAGGGAGCACCAACTTCCTGCTTTCTCAGATGTAAACTGGAGGGAAACGACGAAACAAGACTCAACGTGTCCGCATTGCTCATGTTTAACCTGCCATTTTCAGGTTGGTAAAGTATAAATGAACCGTTATTATTATTGTAATGTGGTCGGGTTGTACTGAGGTGCAGCTCCGCTTAATGTTTATGTTGTTTCTATGGACTTTATGTCAGGAAGTATAAACTTTAATCCATAGTTTCCTGTTGCATGCTTTTATTTTGGCACACTTCCTGTTTTGGTTTGCATTCTAACCTCTCCTCTCATTGCAGTGCACTTCACTCCCTGCCCTGCATGCCTCCTGCCTTCACATTAGAGCACCTCCTCCCGTCCTGATTATCATCACTAGGCACCTGCGTCTGATTGTCATCCCCTGCCCTGATCGTGTTCACCTGTGCATAGTTATCCACCTCCCTCACCAGTACATGTGTGCTCCCTTTTCCTCCTGTGCCAGTTCGTCTTTTGTCTTTTCATAGCGAAGCGTACCCGCCAGTTCCTAGTGTTAATATCTCCCGTGTATTGAACCCCAGCCTGACTTCCTACGTTGTTTTTGCCTGCCGATTTGGATTTGTTAGCCTTGAAGACTGCCGTACCGTGTACCAACCTGTTCCGAATAAAGACGCCGATTATTGTGAACTCCTCCGCTTCTGAGTCTGCATCTGAGTCCTTACCTGACTGTTTTGCCAGCCCTGACAGTACGAACTGGTCAGCCATGGACTCAGCGGATTCAGAACAGGTTCGGAACCGCCATCCTGGCGCAAGGTGAGCGGCTTAATAATCAGGAAGATCGCCTCTCTGCTGTTTTTCACGAGGTAAAGCAGATTAACGAGCAGCAAGGACAATTCCGCGCTAATGTCGGGGACCAAATCACTCAGCTAGGAGCGCAAATGCAGACACTTCTCAACATGATGAATACTCACCTGACTCCCAGTGCAGACGCCGCTCCTCCTCAGATACCAGCGCCGGCCCCGATGCCCGCTCCCGCGGCATCTTTTCCTGCGTCCCCACACCTCGCCAAGCCGGAGAGATTCACCGGAGATTCCAACAACTGCTGCTCATTCCTGGTGCAATGCAGCCTTCATTTTGAACTGCAGGCAGCCCAGTTTCCATCAGAGCGCTCCAAGGTGGCTTTCATTATTACCCACCTGGCTGGCAGGGCCGAGGCTTGGGCGACCACTGAATGGGCTCGGGGCTCCCCGGTATGTGCATCACTCAGACTGTTTACTGACTCATTACGGAAAATCTTTGACCATTCTGCTCCAGGTCGGGAAGCCGCACGGGCTTTGGTGGGGCTCCGGCAAGGCAAGAGGCGGGTTTCGGATTACGCCATTGAGTTTCGTACTCTGGCAGCCGACAGCGGATGGAACGACTCTTCGCTGATGGACACCTTCCTGCACGGCCTGTCGGACCCCGTGAAGGACCAGCTCGCTCCTCTGGACCTGCCAGCAGACCCCGACTCCGTCATCGCCCTCGCCATTCGCATTGACAACCGACTATGGGAGAGAGAGAAAGAAAAAGAGAAGGACAGACGCCGAGGTGCTGTCCCACCACCCGTCCAGCCGAGGCAGCCTCCCGGCCAGCGCGCTGGATGGCGTTCCCCCTCTCGGGTAACATGGATGAGCCCATGCAGGTCGGCAGGGCCAAACATTCGCCGGAGGAACGCCAGCGACGCATGCGGGAGGGCCTCTGCATATATTGTGGTCAATTCACTTCTTCAGCCACTTCTTGTTCTCCTGCCCGTTAAAAGAGAAGACTCACCAGTGAAGAAGAGGGCACTGGTGAGTCCCACTTCTGCCTTTCCCTCTTCCTCTCATCCTCTGCTGCAGGTCCAGATCTCCGCCACGGGGGGCTCCCTGTCTTACCTGGCTCTGGTGGACTCGGGGTCCGATGAAGATTTCATCGATGGCAGCCTGGTCAAGACTCTTGGCCTCCAACGCTCCCCCCTCAAAGAGACCCTTGAGGCAAGTGCTTTAGATGGCAGACTGCTCTGCAAGATAACTCATCGCACTTCTCCAGTACAACTAACTGTTTCGAACAATCATACTGAGTCCATGAGTTTCCACATCTTTGATTCGGCCCTGCACCCTTTAATCCTGGGCCTTCCATGGCTAAAGAGACATAACCCCCACATAGACTGGTTAACGGGAGAGATTGTGTCCTGGGGGGAGGGATGTAAATTAACCTGCCTGTCTGTCATCCCTGGGGTGCCCTCCGGAAGACTTCTGGCGCCCCTGGTGGTGGATCAAGGTCCTGCTCCGCGCACCTCGCCCCGGGCTCCACCAGAGGGTGCCACCACCCCAGACTTGGCTGGGGTCCCCTCCTGTTATTATGATCTGAAGGAAGTCTTCAATAAGTCCAGCGCCACTTCTCTGCCTCCCCACCGGCCTTATGACTGTGGCATCGATCTGCTTCCAGGTACCACCCCACCTAAGGGGAGGCTATACTCTCTCTCTGCCCCCGAAAGGGAAGCAATGAGAGAGTATATCGAGTCCTCCCTGGCGGCAGGGATAATCCGCTCTTCCTCCTCGCCTGCCGGTGCAGGCTTTTTCTTTGTTGAAAAGAAGGATAAGTCCCTTAGACCTTGTATCGATTACCGCGGCCTGAACGACATAACTGTGAAAAATAGGTACCCTCTCCCTTTAATATCCTCGGCGTTCGAACTATTGAGGGGAGCCAAATTCTTTACTAAACTTGACTTGTGCAACGCCTACCATCTCGTCAGGATAAGGGAGGGGGACGAGTGGAAGACGGCATTCAACACCCCGAGCGGACATTATGAATACCTGGTGATGCCGTTCGGGCTCACCAACGCACCTGCCGTCTTCCAGGCCCTGGTTAATGATGTCCTCTAGGACATGCTAAGTCTTTGTGTTCGTGTACCTCGACGACATCCTCATCTTCTCCCCGGACGAGCACTCACACGTCCGCCACGTTCGCCAGGTTCTGCAGAGGCTGTTGGAACATCAGCTCTTTGTTAAGGCTGAGAAATGCGAGTTCCATGTTCCAACAGTCTCTTTCCTCGGCTTCGTGGTCTCCCCAGACAGCATCCATATGGACCCCGCTAAAGTCAGTGCGGTAACGGAGTGGCCCACCCCTACTAATCGTAAGATGGTGCAGAGATTCTTGGGGTTTGCCAATTTCTATAGGCGATTTGTTAGAAATTTCAGTACCATCGCCGCTCCGTTACACGCGCTGACGTCACCCAAGAACAGCTTCATTTGGTCCCCAGAGTGTGTCTGCGCCTTTAACAGGCTCAAGGTAGCATTCAGCTCTGCTCCCATCCTTACTCTGCCAGATCCCAGCCGACAAATTGTAGTGGAGGTGGACGCCTCCGACACAGGTATCGGCACCGTTCTCTCTCAGAGAGCGTCCAAAGACAATAAACTTCATCCATGTGCCTACCTCTCCAGGAAACTCTCCCCTGCGGAGAGGAATTATGACATTGGTAACAGAGAGCTGTTGGCTGTCAAAGCGGCACTGGAAGAGTGGCGCCACTGGCTGGAGGGAGCAGAGCAACCGTTCCTCGTCTGGACCGATCACAAAAACCTTGAGTATATCCGTTCTGCTAAGAGACTCAACTCCAGACAAGCTAGGTGGGCCCTGTTCTTTAATCGCTTTTGCTTTTCTCTTTCCTACCGGCCCGGATCAAAGAACGGGAAACCAGACGCTCTCTCCAGACTGTTCGATTCGGTGGACGCTCCCCGGGGCCCTTCTCACATCCTTTCGCCCTCCTGTGTGGTAGGAGCTGTAACGTGGGGAATCGAGAGGGAGGTGAAGAGGGCCCTGACGAAGGTGTCGACACCCGAGGGATGCCCGCATAACAGACTTTTTGTTCCTGCCGCTCTCCGCTCGAAGGTGATTCACTGGGCCCACACCTCTCGCATCGCCAGCCACCCGGGGTCGCGCCGCACCCTGTTTGTGGTGCAGCAGAGGTTCTGGTGGCCGGCGATAGAGAGAGATGTGAAGGAGTACGTGGCAGCCTGTTCTGTGTGTGCTCAGAACAAGCCATCCCATCGACCACCTGCGGGCCTGCTGCAGCCTTTACCTGTGCCTCATCGCCCCTGGTCCGACATCTCCCTCAATTTCGTTACTGGGTTACCTGCCTCTGAGGGCAACACCACCGTTCTCACAGTGGTGGATCGTTTCTCTAAATTGGCCCACTTTATTGCCCTACCGAAGCTGCCCTCTGCCAAAGAGACGGCAGAGGTAATGTTAAACCACGTATTTCGGATTCATGGTGTCCCGAGGGATGTGGTGTCGGACCGGGGGCCACAATTTATCTCAAGTTTCTGGAAAGAATTCTGTTCATTACTGGGAGCGTCTGTCAGTCTGTCCTCCGGTTACCACCCGGAGACCAACGGACAGACTGAGAGACTTAACCAGGAGCTGGAGACCGGGTTGAGATGCCTAGTGGCGCAAAACCCGGTCTCCTGGTGTAAGCATCTGCTGTGGGTTGAGTACGCCCATAATACGTTGCCGTGTTCCTCGTCTGGTCTCTCCCCCTTCCAGTGTGCATATGGCTACCAACCTCCCCTGTTCCCTGATCTGGAGGGGGAGTCGACCGTTCCCTCGGCTCACGCCATGGTTAAGCGCTGCCAGCACATCTGGAGGGGGGCAAGGCAGACGCTGCTCAGGAACACGGCACATTATAAGAGGATGGCGGATCGCCGTCGGACGCCAGCCCCCACATACCAACCCGGGCAGATGGTCTGGCTGTCCGCCCGCGATCTGCCCCTCCACGTCGACTCTAAAAAGCTCGCTCCCAGGTATGTTGGTCCGTTTCCCTTCGCTGAAATAATTAACCCTGTCACTGTCCGGTTGAAGTTGCCTAGGTCGATGAGGATCCATCCCACCTTCCATGTCGGACGGCTGAAGCCCGCGATCGACAGCCCTCTGGTCCCTGCCTCCAAGGCCCCACCGCCCCCCTGGATCATCGACGGAGGTCCCGTTTACACGGTCAAGCGGCTGCTGGACGTCCGTCGCCGGGGGCGGGGTAAGCAGTACCTTGTTGACTGGGAGGGGTACGGTCTGGAGGAGAGATCGTGGGTTTCGGCCAGAAACATCATGGATCAGGGACTTCAACCGGCAGCAAGCTGAACGTCCTGGGACTTCAGGAGCCGTCCCTGAAGGGGGGGTCCTGTCAGGAAGTATAAACTTTAATCCATAGTTTCCTGTTGCATGGTTTTATTTTGGCACACTTCCTGTTTTGTGTTTGCATCCTAACCTCTCCTCTTGTTGCAGTCACTTCACTCCCTGCCCTGCATGCCTCCTGCCTTCACATTAGAGCACCTCCTCCCGTCCTGATTATCGTCACTAGGCACCTGCGTCTGATTGTCATCCCCTGCCCTGATCGTGTTTACCTGTGCATAGTTATCCACCTCCCTCACCAGTATCTGTGTGCTCCCTTTTCCTCCTGTGCCAGTTCGTCTTTTGTCTTTTCATAGCGAAGCGTACCCGCCAGTTCCTAGTATTAATATCTCCCGTGTATGGAACTGGGGGCAAAAACAACGTAGGACGTCAGGCTGGGGCCTGACGTCCTACGTTGTTTTTGCCTGCCGATTTGGATTTGTTAGCCTTGAAGACTGCCTTACCGTGTACCAACCTGTTCCGAATAAAGACGCCGATTATTGTGAACTCCTCCGCTTCTGAGTCTGCATCTGAGTCCTTACCTGACTGTTTTGCCAGCCCTGACACTTTATGCATTTTAACAGCCGAAATAACTTGGGTTCGTCCCGGCAGTTTTCGCGGGCGACGCCATTTTGTGTCTAGTTGCCAGACAATAGAATGTGAGTCTACCGGTGAGACGAGCGCGTGGTGACGCCACTTTGGGTCCAACAAGACTCAGTAGTATTATAGAGTTTCTCTGTGCTCCTGCACAATGTTAAGATTTTGTATTATTGTTTATTAATGAGTTTACTTATGTTTGGTAATATTCATGTGGGTTGTGGATTGCACTAATGTATGTTTGATACTTGTAGCATAGCAGTTTCTTGTTTAATATATTTCTGTCGTCTGTAATTGCCACAGAAACATAATGTTAAGTATGACATGTTTACAAGGAGATGATATATTATTCTGGAATTGCACTAAATACAGCTAGTATTGTTTAAACCAGTTGAACACTGATGAAAATAAGTATTTTATTTACTTTAAATGGGTAAGTTATTTGACTGAATGTGTAGTTAGTCAGGACTGCAATAGAAAATTTTAACAGAGGTGCTATGTTCAAGGTTTGTTGTTTTAATAGTGCAATAAAACAACCTCAGATGTAAACTGGAGGGAAACAAGACTCAACGTGTCCGCATTGCTCTTGTTTAACCTGCCATTTTCAGGCAACCCTTGTGCGACACCCACCCCTGGGACCCGTGACATATGGGATAATTAAGCTGACTTTATTTTCTTTTCCCCCTTTTTTTGCTGTTGTTTTATTTTCATTTATTTAGTTTTTGTTTTTCTAGTGATCAATTTATAATCAAAAGGGAGGAACTGTAATTGTAATTTCAGTTCCTTGTACTTCCTCTACGTGAGACAGGGTGTGAAAACACAATTTTGGATGGGGGGCGTTCCTCAGGTATAAATGTTCAGTTCTCCCCATGCTCGGGGTCTTTTCTTCACTTTACTGCTTGTGTGATGATTGACCTTATCTTTGCAAAGAAAATAAAAACCTTGTTGCCCGGCAGAAGTCTCTATTTCATTCTTCAGTCGCAGCAGAGAATTTCCACAACAGAAGTCCTGGTTGTGATTAAGAGGACAGACTCAGTAACGTTAGTTAGTAGTCCTGGTTCAGACTGAGAGGACAGAATCAGTAACGTTAGTTAGTAGTCCTGGTACTGACCGAGAGGACAGACTCAGTAACGTTAGTTAGTAGTCCTGGTATTGACCGAGAGGACAGACTCAGTAACGTTAGTTAGTAGTCCTGGTATTGACCGAGAGGACAGACTCAGTAACGTTAGTTAGTAGTCCTGGTATTGACCGAGAGGACAGACTCAGTAACGTTAGTTAGTAGTCCTGGTCCAGACCGAGAGAACAGACTCAGTAACGTTAGTTAGTAGTCCTGGTATTGACTGAGAGGACAGACTCAGTAACGTTAGTTAGTAGTCCTGGTATTGACCAAGAGGACAGACTCAGTAACGTTAGTTAGTAGTCCTGGTATTGACCGAGAGGACAGACTCAGTAACGTTAGTTAGTCCTGGTACTGACCGAGAGGACAGACTCAGTAACATTAGTTAGTAGTCCTGGTATTGACCGAGAGGACAGACTCAGTAACGTTAGTTAGTAGTCCTGGTATTGACCGAGAGGACAGACTCAGTAACGTTAGTTAGTAGTCCTGGTATTGACCGAGAGGACAGACTCAGTAACGTTAGTTAGTAGTCCTGGTATTGACCGAGAGGACAGACTCAGTAACGTTAGTTAGTAGTCCTGGTATTGACCGAGAGGACAGACTCAGTAACGTTAGTTAGTAGTCCTGGTTCAGACTGAGAGGACAGACTCAGTAACATAAGTTAGTGGTCCTGGTATTGACCGAGAGGACAGACTCAGTAACGTTAGTTAGTAGTCCTGGTATTGACCGAGAGGACAGACTCAGTAACGTTAGTTAGTAGTCCTGGTATTGACCGAGAGGACAGAATCAGTAACGTTAGTTAGTAGTCCTGGTATTGACCGAGAGGACAGACTCAGTAACGTTAGTTAGTAGTCCTGGTATTGACCGAGAGGACAGAATCAGTAACGTTAGTTAGTAGTCCTGGTATTGACCGAGAGGACAGAATCAGTAACGTTAGTTAGTAGTCCTGGTATTGACCGAGAGGACAGACTCAGTAACGTTAGTTAGTAGTCCTGGTATTGACCGAGAGGACAGACTCAGTAACGTTAGTTAGTAGTCCTGGTTCAGACTGAGAGGACAGACTCAGTAACGTTAGTTAGTCCTGGTACTGACCGAGAGGACAGACTCAGTAACATTAGTTAGTAGTCCTGGTATTGACCGAGAGGACAGACTCAGTAACGTTAGTTAGTAGTCCTGGTATTGACCGAGAGGACAGACTCAGTAACGTTAGTTAGTAGTCCTGGTATTGACCGAGAGGACAGACTCAGTAACGTTAGTTAGTAGTCCTGGTATTGACCGAGAGGACAGACTCAGTAACGTTAGTTAGTAGTCCTGGTATTGACCGAGAGGACAGACTCAGTAACGTTAGTTAGTAGTCCTGGTTCAGACTGAGAGGACAGACTCAGTAACGTAAGTTAGTGGTCCTGGTATTGACCGAGAGGACAGACTCAGTAACGTTAGTTAGTAGTCCTGGTATTGACCGAGAGGACAGACTCAGTAACGTTAGTTAGTAGTCCTGGTATTGACCGAGAGGACAGACTCAGTAACGTTAGTTAGTAGTCCTGGTATTGACTGAGAGGACAGACTCAGTAACGTTAGTTAGTAGTCCTGGTATTGACTGAGAGGACAGAATCAGTAACGTTAGTTAGTAGTCCTGGTATTGACTGAGAGGACAGACTCAGTAACGTTAGTTAGTAGTCCTGGTATTGACTGAGAGGACAGAATCAGTAACGTTAGTTAGTAGTCCTGGTATTGACTGAGAGGACAGACTCAGTAACGTTAGTTAGTAGTCCTGGTATTGACTGAGAGGACAGAATCAGTAACGTTAGTTAGTGGTCTTATTATTGACCGAGAGGACCAGTCTGGTAAATGACACGTAGGAAATAATGCTAAAACCAATCAGTTGTTTTGTTTGTCAGCTGCTAAATCATAGATCAACAAATTACCTTGTTATTGTATTTGTTACATTATCTTACGTTGTTCATGTAAATGTTCATGTAAAAACATCAATTCATACAGGCGAGTAATGTTACATTTGCAAATCAGTTACTAAAACAGGTTTCAGTTTTGCTGCCACCAACATGACTCAGAGATATAGCTACATAAATAAACTGTGTTATCTTGTTAGAGCTACCGGTCCACCAGAAGATAGTGTCAGTGTCACATTTTACCTTGCAGAGTTGTGAATATCACACAAACCTCACTCACCCAACTTATAAAACAAACTGGTCTTGAACACTGGTCTCCTGGTTGAAAGTTGTGTTTTAGTTGGACGCATCCATCTCCCCTCCCATAAGTGGTCTTTGTGATATATATTGGTCTTGTGTATAATACTCACACCACCATGAGGGAAAATGACATGCTGACACTTTCTTCCGGTGGACAAGCTATTACACACTTTGCTGTGAGACCGGGTTGGAAAAATAGTACGCCCAGAGCTAGTGGATAAAGCATGTCAAATAAACTGTGAAAAAGACTGCGGAGTTATTTTTAAGTTGCATTCATGACATTTGTGATATCTTTTCTATTCTTGTGATATGTCGTCATCACCATTTTTTTAAAGCCCAACCAAGATGTTGTAACGTTGTGGTGTTATGTGTCATTTGCAAAGCTGTTTCACAATATCAGTGACGCACAAAATGGCTAAAATGCATTATCATGACCAGAATCTGAAAATATTATGGACAAGACAATTCAAAGTGCTTTACATAAAACATTTAAAGCTTTACCATGGGGTGCAGATGAAGTATTAAGAAGAAGAAGATATTCCTTTATTAGTCCCACGAGGAGAAATTCAATGTTTTCACTCTGTTGTTAACTTATACACGGTACATGCAGACCCGAACACACACATGCACATACATGCAACAATGGAGAGATGTCAGAGTGATGGGGCTGCTCCTGACAAGCGCCCCGAGCAGTTGGGGGTTTGGTGCCTTGCTCAGGGGCACCTCGGCAGTGCCCAAGAGGTAAACTGGCACCTCTCCAGCTACCAGTTCACACTCAGTTCTTGGTCCATGGCGGGACTTGAACCGGTGACCCTCCGGTTCCCAAGCCAACTCCCTACAGACTGAGCTACTGCCGCCCCCAATTAAAAAGTACATAAAAGAAACAAAATCACATTAAAACATTGGAAAAACTATAATAAAAGCATGTAAAATAACTGAATTGAGTTAAAATGATTAAAAACAAGCAACAGTCTAGATAAGTTAAAAGACACCTGGCAGATTTCATGCATAGGTTCATGAACATGCTTTTGATTAAAATAATCAAGTTTTGCATCAAAAATTAAAATTTACAAACTAAATTTTGAACACATGATATTGTTGGAATTTACCTTTCTGCAACAATCATTTTTACTGAGCGGAGCGAGAACGGATCATAATGTAACTCAATGGCACCTCTGTTAATGTTATTAGCTCCATTACTGAACCAAGCAGGACTCTGCTGCCTACTGGCCGCTAAACAGGTAACATTACTATTGTCCTGTTGATCTCTACACAGATTTGTTGTTCACGTTGTCGCATTTTCAGGGAAAATTTTAGTAGCGCCATGATTTTGAGCACTTTTTTTTATCTCTGCCGTGGCTCCGGTCCCAAACAAAGTGAAACGTGACACAGAGTGCATTTGTCATTGTGTATGCGTAACTGTCAGAAAGCATCAATACAGAAGAATCGATAGTCAGTATGGGCTGACAAGAAATCAGACAACTAAACCTGTTCTCTATTCCAATCCCTAGTGTTTTCCCTGTCTGCCATGAGGCGGATGGCCTGATGATTTTACCTGCCACTGCCAACAATTTACCTGACAGGTGGCAGGTGCCAATTTCAGACCCTGATCATGACACATGGGATTATCATGCCATTTGCACTTGTATTTGTACTTCCCATGAGATCGGGTTGATCATTCCAGCCGTTCTTACTCCCAGGGCAGCAAATACAGGCTTTGTCATGGCCATCAGCGAGCAATCCTGCCGCACCTGTTTGCATCAGTATGAGACGTACTGGGTTTTCTATTAACTACAATATAAACTCATCTGTGGCAACAGTAAACGCTAAGAGTGAGTCCACCTGTAGTGACTATGGTGGCCTGGTCTAAAGAGGGAAAAGACACACTAAGGGTGTTACGCCCCTGAATAAGGGGAGAAATAATCACGAGTGTGATCACAGTGGTGTTTCCTCAGTAACAACGTTTACTGCAATCAATTGAAAACATATACAGTGCATATCAAGTACAAAATAATATTTACACCATAAGTACATGTCAAATGCCATAGCATACACGCTCTTATGCACAACAAAGATACATCTCTCAGAGATATAACTTGTCATTTCACACTGTCACTGGTACATAGCATGTAATTTTAGCTCAGAAAACTCACAAAACTCACAATAGTCATCAAATAGACAACTTAAACTGTGCAAAGTATGCTGCTAATGCGCACATGCAGGTTCACAAAACACGTGCACTTGTTACTGTACTCGATGAAAACTTACTTTAGCTAACTCAAAATCCGTATATAAACACTCAAAAACATTCTCAACATGTTAGAGAATTATCACAACACGGTTAACAATGACATACCAGTAACATACCTGAATAAGGGGAGAAATAATCACGAGTGTGATCACAGTGGTGTTTCCTCAGTAACAACGTTTACTGCAATGAGGAAATACCGCGAATCCCCTCGGCAGGTAGATGGAGACCTGAGTAATCGATCTCAGATGAGCGGATCAAGACCACACTATCGACCACTGATAACACTGTTACACCTTAATCCTTAACAATGAAATATGAAATAATGAATTAGAGACCTTTTAGCATTTTAACTTTTTAAGCCTTTGCAACCATACCATGAATTTTTAATGTTTTTAACCCATTTTAAACCACACTTTATGAATTGTTTTTCAGGACCATGTGATCATTTTAAACCTCATCACAGCATTTTAATCTTATTACAGACCATGAAATTGCAATCTTTTTAAACTTATCAGCTTATTAGTATACCATCATTTTAACTTGTCACAAGGGCAGGGAGATGTTTGGGTCCAAACACACTTGACCGCTGATCGTTTCCTGAAGCATAAAGTTTCACATACATGTTGCAATCAGCTGTTTGTTCATGTCCAAAACCAAAGTATAGTGTGACAAAGCATCAGTATGAAGCGAGACAGGATGAGAATGTGTTAAGGTCAGTTAAGATTTCTTCAAGTCCCCCAACGGACTCAACTCTTAAAACCAAAACACAAAGATGCAAATGAATCGAAGTCCAGTTGCCTTCAATTCAATTGTTGCCAGAATGAATAGGACATGGATGAATGAGAACATTCACAGACAAAGATGCAAAGTGTGATTAAGATGTATCAGATATGGTGAAAATTACACGAGACCCCACCTTCCACCATCAGACCGTTTATTTTTTTATTTTTTCTTTCCCTATGACCACAATCTTTTCATAACCAAATAGTTTTCATTGCCTAAACTCAACCAGACAGTAGCCACAAACAGAAAATCTGAAAACACTCCAACAATATCTTTTTAGAAACTGATATTTTCAAGGGTGAAAACAAGAAGAGAACACTTGAAGATGAACTATGCGATAAGAAAAGCTCTTAGGAATTACACAATATATGCTGTAGTTGCAGCAGCCTGCATCACAAATAATTTAATACTCTTAAGTTCAGACACAAACCTCGAAACGTTAAACTTTTTAAACTTCAAATTTAGTCCAACCTTGCCTCAGGCATGCCGTTCGGGGCACAACGTGCTGAATTCCAAAACTTGTATTTTTCTCTTCCGCACTCAGAACCTCAAATACATCGAGTTGTCATATTCGGAATGTGGATGTAATTGCACACATAGAAATATCCCAGCGTGAGGTTCTGATTGAGAGTGAGTGGATTCGTATGATGGGCTCATTACGTTGAGGGTGTTGGTCTGTGAAAGTGAGTGGGCTTAATTGGGCAATTGCAAGTGATTAGTAGGAAGAATAAAGGGAGGCTTGGCTCTGGCGAAATGAGTTAGCTATTAGAGACGAGCCATAAAGGAGGCCATATGTACTTAACACACACAACCTTGTGCTTCTATCTTTGTGAGGACTCTCATTGACATAATGTACTTTACATTAACATTAACCATCAAAACCAAATGCCTAACCCGAGCCCTAACACTTATCCTGACTGAACCTAATTCTAACCAGAACCTTAAAACCAAGTCTGAACCCTTAAACAGGCATTTGAAGGTTTGTCACAAAGTGAGGACCGTCTAAAATGTCCTCACTTTGCAAAAGTGTCCTCACTAAATCTCAAATTGGTCCTCACAATGATATATGTACAAGGACACGGACATACATGCAACGTCTGTGCATACAGCTCCCTTCAGACAAAAAAGAGAAATACATTCATGCTCATATGGAATAAACACACAAAAAGGCACAGACACAATTGCTGGCATACACCCTGATACCACACACACACACACACACACACACAGACACACACACACACCACTGTATATTCCTGCTGTGTTATTATTCAACAGTCGTTCAGAAAGCTGCTCTCTGTGACTTCCTCCATTAGCTTGTAATTGTTTCAGCACTAGGAGAGGGATACATATTGGACGTAATTAAATCTGACCTTTCCCCAAAGCTGTTTAACCCTTCTTTGAAAGTGTGAGCATGTTTCTATGTAAATACAACACAAGATAATGCACATTTAATTAATTGGCAATCAATGCACAGTCTGTGAATTTCAACCTCGAGGCAGCATTTAGATGTGTGTTTGTGTATTCTGTATATTATGCATGAAAGATGTCATAATTGTAATAAATGTGCATAACAATAAGCAACAGCTCAGTTAATGTGCCAGTGTGAGCCCCTCAACCAATCTGTTCTCACTCCCAACTCATCACATACCATTTGGTAAGTTCGCCTGGCATAAGAAACCGATGGAGGCACCCTTTAGCGACAGTATGTAACAAACATGGATTTCAGCCAACTACCATGTAAACTCCACCTCAGCAGTGTTCAACGGTAGAAGCCAGTGACGTAGTATTAATAGCGTGTCGCGAGTGGAATGGTGGATGGATCAAACGAGCACAAGACTTTCAACCAGGAGACAGCTGTTTCTGTCCCATATGAAACTAAAAGTAACGTTGACTTATTTTGTCACATCAGTCTTTGGTCACGTGACTCATGTGAGTCTTGTGAGTAGTTAGTATCGTCAGCTCTGTGAGTCACATGAATCATTAGTCAGTGAAGTTAACATCAACCATGACTGTTTCCTAACTGTAATTGGTTGTGTTGCCTAAAACTAACTTCCTCTGAAAACAGAAGTTTATTTTGAAAGGACGCTATGTCTATAATGAGCATATATTGAGGCATTGTCCCAGATATGTCTAAAAGCAATGCAAGAAGGGTACCCTGTGTGTTGTTCTCTGTTGCAGAGGGACACTGACCAAGTGGCGGTATTTGACAAATTGTGAGTATCAATGTCTACAGCAGTCCACCAGATGTTTAAAAATCAGTGAAGTCACAGATTAAGAAATTCAGTCAGACAAAAGAAAGATGCCAAAATGGCATGACAAGCAGCACAATGGCATCCATATGAGGTATATATGTGAGGCAAATACTGTGAGGGGTGAAAGGGACTGGTGTTCTTGAGCTAGCAGGAAGTGTTATTGTTGTTTGGCCACTGTTTTGGACCGTTCTACCGTACTAACACTTTCATTAGTTGGAGTTGCAAGTGATGCCAAGGGGACCTGTAGTGGTTTTGATAGGGTGTGACAAAGCAACAATATGCGACTAGGTGGGATGAGAATGTGTTGATTATTCAGTTAAGATTTCTTCATTTTCATATGTCCCCCTCCAGACTCACCTCCATAAAACCAAAACACAAAGACTGTAAAACCAAAAGACAGACTGCAAAAATGTAAAACCGCACTGTAAAATCATAGTAATTTTAAGCCCAACCATCTATTTTTCCTAAACCTAACTAATTGGTTTTGTTGCCTAAACCAAGCAAGTGTTTTTGTTTAATTCAAAACATTAAACATATTCACTACAACTGAAAAGTGACACTGACAAGTTGGTATGGGAATTTTCAGGACTTTCACCAAGGAGACTGCTGTTTCTTGTGTGAAACCAAAAGTAAACGCTGACTTTATGCTTGTTCCATAACAATGTTGCGCTTGTTGCATTAACGTTATGTAAGTAGGTGAAGGAAGGTTGTTATATATTTACAGTACTTACGGTTGTTTTGTTATATTATTATTTGAACACATACCATGTTTTTTTCTAGCCTTAAAGTAGTTTTGTTGTCTAAACCTAACTACTACTGTTAACCATGTTAACCAGGGATATTGTGTATTTCTGCGTGTGATACGAGGCTGATTTGAAACATATTTCTGAAACATATTTTTGATTTAGATTTCAACATATCCCATTGCTTGCAGAAACACGTAATGCCAAGTTTTTTGTGATGACTGTGTCGACTCCTCAGATTTTCCACCGCATCCACTACTATGGCAAGAGTGTTCAGTGCCTCTCAGCATCTGTGGTCCAGGTGGGTTACCCCGGGCCTCGCAGCGCTCACAACCACAGGAATATGCTGGAGCGAGGGAAAGAGATGCACTGTGCCAGTCAATATCCCTCCCCCTAGTCATTCAAAAAGAAGTCCTGAAATGCACATCAAGATCACTTTCCCTCCAAGCAGTAGCTGGTCCTCCACATGCTCCGTGCTCTGCATATTGAGATCTAATCCCAATGCTGCTTGAATTGAGATATGAGAACACTTATTAATACCAAGTGTAAATGCAAACTCCGATGGATTGTATGTCATTATCCAAATAATGTGTCCAGGTCATATTAATGCTGAGTGAAAATGGGGCTTTTGTTTTGTAGTTGATCACAACTATCACAACTCATCCCTCTGTCTCCTATTCTTGTACAACACTGAGCTCTCATCATTTTTTCTCTTTGATAATTCACAAGGCAGACTGGTGACTCAACTTTGCTCTGTTTGTACCATGATTAAACTCTCTGCCCTTTTTGGGATTGAATCCAAAAAAAAAAAAAAAAAAAAAATGCAAGATTCTGCTGGTGTGCAGAACAGCAAACACACAAATAAAGGACACGTTACAACACAGCTAATTCTGTACTGGATCAAAAGAACCAGACTATCTGCATATTAATGTGTCACAGCCATAAAGAAAACAGACTCCAGGAATATGAACATACTCCAGTTATTATTTAGATTCACTCAATTAGAAAGCATAAATATATAAAATAACCCTGGCTAATGGGCAATCTAACACAGCAGCCAATGAATTTTGTGTAAACCATGTGTATGAATGTATGTGTGTGTGTGCTTGCATGTGTGTAGCATGTATGTGTGCATTTTCACACCAGTAGCCGTAGAGAGTCTCTGGAGGCTGTGATGACAAAATGATTGGCTGATGAGCATCCTGTCCTCTCGTGTTATTACAACATTAGAATAAAAATTGGATTCTCTGTGTTGGAGCTTCTGTATTACCTCTTTGATTGCATTACACTCCTCCGTCACCGTCACTGATGTCCTGGGGGGCAAATCAACATGCAGCAGCAACACTTTCTGTTCAGGTCACATGCAAACAATTAGGTCTGTCTGATGCAAATGTGTGTATGTGTGCATGTGTATATTTGTGTGTGTGTGCGTGTGTGTGTGTGTGGGGGGGGGGGGTATTACTCATCTTGTGGGGACATCTGTTTACATAGTCACATTGTGGGGACTCGCCTTCCTTTTGGGGACAAAAGTCCCAACAAAGTACTGTAAATCATTAGGGTTAGGAACACTTGCCAACCCTCACAGTATTTCCTGGGAGAATCCTGTTTCCTGTCTCACAATTTATGGCAATTTTTCATATGTTTCTTTCCCTTTTCGTTATCTAAACCTGTTTCTGGCGTGGTACAGTGTGTATAAACCCTACTGTTTGAGGTCTCAAGGTTGGCAAGTATGACATTAGGGTGAGTCTTATGGAAATTAATCTAAGTCAATGTAAGGTCCTCTAAGATAATATAATCATGAATGTGTGTGTGTGTGTGTGTGTGAGATAGGGAAATAAGAGCTGATGTGTGCATGTTGCCTTAGAGAGTTGCCATTGGCATGCGCTCTGTGTGATTGTGCCCTTGTGTATTTCAGTATGAGAAGAGTCTTGAGATTTAAAGCTAAATAATGAGTAAAAAAGCAACACAAAAGAGCTACACTAAATAAAAGAACACACACAACCATGTCCAAGCTGTGTGTAGGCTTTGTAAATTTGTTCAACAGGGATTATATTTGTTGTCGTGCATGTCGGTGTGTAGAATTCACATCAGCACATGACTGCAGAATGAACAAAAAGCCTTCTGCCACCGATGTGCATGTAACATGACATGTACCCACTTGTCACAATGAATACAAACCTGACCCTCTGCTTTGTGTGTGTGTGTGTGTTTCTATTCTTGTAACATGCTTAGGTGCACACCAACCACATGTTTGCACCATAAAATACATGCCCCTCTAAATCTCCCTTATTGATCTGACATGGCTTCAATATGTAGCCAGACAATTGATCGCTCTCAACAGTGTGAGCTGGTAGGTGGAACACCATTCTTCCATTATATATCCCCAAAGGCTGAGTTGGTTTTTGATAGGATATTCAAGTACCTTTTCAAATTAATGATATACAATATACTGTATATCATTATTTTGAAAAAGTACAAAATACACAATTAACGTGTTTGGCACGATCTCTCTATATCATGAAATAAGAATGTTACATGTATTCATTGTATATAGCAAGCTGCACATCTGCTGGTTTGTCACTTTTATTGACCAAAATAAACATATTTTGTTGTAATTTAATTGCAATAAACAGCCAAAATAACTACATAATTAAAAACAAGTAGTAAAAAGTCTGAATTCAGGCTTTGTCAGATAAGACAAGACAACAAGCAGATAACTTTTAAAATGTTTAAAATGTGTTCTGAAATGAGTTTGGACTGATCATTGCTGGTTCATTCTAACATTGTAGCTGGTCCATCTACACACAACATAATGTCATCTAGGCATAAATATGGCAGCAATGTTATTGTTTATACCATAGATGATCAGTGGTTTATACACATCTATACAAATAGAGTTTTGACTGGGTTCTGTACAAATATGAAGTAGAATCATAGAGGTTTGGGTGCCCACATGGCTGCATTCCATTACATTTCTGATTCAACAGCATCAGGATGTAAGCAATGACGAGAGGAGAATCTCAATGTAAAATTAATTACTTGCTACACAAATTGTGCAAATTCTGCATCATGCTGAAACAGGTGGAAAAAGCAGTTATTGCAGATTGAATATTTCAGTAATCAAACATGTAATTTTCAGCAGTGCCACTTTTCTTCCATTTTACTGGTACAAATCAACTATGGTAGTAAATATGGATAACTGTTGACTGTTAAGTGCTTAAATAAGGGCCTCAAATCATCAGTAAATACTCTCCTTTTTGTTCTCAAATGCAAAAAAGGAGAGATCAACAAATGTTCACAGCTATCTTATCAACAGCTTGTCCACTAAAGTGCAAATGTGACCCGCTCTATGAAATGAGTTGGATGTGAAAATGTCGTGTTTTTTTTTTTTTTTTTTTTTTTTTTTTTGGCATTTCTGAACAAATAAAATCTCAGCTTTAATATAATGTAAGAATCAATAGAAAATTCAAATGGTTGACAGAGGAGGATAGCTAGCTTGACAAGATAGATTCACTTGTGAAAATTTCGACTTTTAAATGAAATTCCTATTAGAGGTGCTACATGTGACGAAAACCGGACCAATGAGGAGACGAACAATGGGTGCAGCAAGCTGGACTTGGACTATCTTGGAAGATAGTCCACTCATAGCCAACTTGATGACAGCACACAGTGTCTCTGATTACAGTTATTTGAATGAGGACAGTGTTAAAGAGACGGAGATCACCTGGGGTGTAGCTGCAAACTGTACAACAGCACTGCTCTCTACCTGCTCTTTATGAAGAGAAGACTCAACCAAATAAAAGAAATAACTAATGGTAAGTTCTGATAATTAAACTACATAATCCTTGTTTTTTTTCTGATTGTTTTAAAGAGTTAAAGTCAGAGCCCCTCAGTATCTCACCAAGCTCCTCCATATTAAGACACCTACCTGTTCTCTCAGGTCCTCTTCCTCCATCAAGCTCATCCTCCCAACTGCTTGTGTGGTTCCCTTGGGGGTCAAAAGCATTCAGTCGACCAGCCCCCCACCTCTGGAACTCCCTGCCTCACTACATCCAACCAACCATCCATTACCACCTTCAAATCTCACCTGAGAAAACATCTGTTGAGACAGGCCTAGTCCCTTCACTTTCAGAGGCTTTCTTCAGAGACTGGTATGACCCCAACCTTTTTCTTTGTTTTTATTATAAGTAGTATTATTATGTAGTTTTGTTGCCTGCTCTTATGATTTTACTGCTTGTGGTCATCCACATGCACGTGATATGGCCAAGTGCACATGTATGTGTGAAGGTATGTGTAGGCTATACTACGACGTTAGGTGTCACTTTTGATAAAAAAATATTTTGTGTTGATTTAGACTCGAGTCTTAATAAATGTGTTTTAATCCATGTGAAAATGGCTGAATGTGAATTATTATATTTCATGCCCTTTTTCTCAAAAGTAACATTTGATGACAGTAAAACTTTTGAAGAGCGTATCTCACAGAATATTTACCGTATGACGATAATCTTGGTATTGCCATATAGCTGAGACTTTCCTCTTTTCAGACATACAGAAAACTCAAAATGTGTTTTAGAGTCAATGTGACTCAATATGATGGAGCAGGTCACAAATGTGTGTACTCTATCGTTTAACATATTTAGAGTCCTTTCGTTAAAGACGTAAAATAATTCATCTCTCAAAGGTTTAGCACTTGAGAACACATTTCCCTTTCCCTCTCTCTAATCAGACCATTGATCCCCAACCTCTCTCCTCTTTTCCCTTGTGTCATTGCTGGTAATGGCTATTGAAAAAGACACTGATGGGGTCTAAATTAAAGTAGATGTCTCAGAAAAGTGAGATTTCTAACTTCCGTCTCAGCGAGGCTCTGTGATGTGTGACTTGGCCCCGAGGAATTCCACCACTTTTCTTGCAGCATTGGTTTCCCCATCCCCTCCCTCAGGCACTGCCACTGCCATTGACATTGTAAAAGGCTGACACTCGATGACCAGAGTCCATGAACTGTGAACACATTAGGAGGTCCATCCTCTACTTGGACAGGAAGACAGTGTGTGTGTCTCTGCTGATCTGTAGTTCATTTGTGTCCATCTGTGGAGATGTTGGCTTCTACATGTTTAATGCTGAATGGACTCAGATCATCTCTCAGCATTGTCCTTTAGTTTATCCCAGTGACTTCTGTTTGTACTGGACAATTCTGCAGCACATTATTTATGATTTATGCTGTGGTTCAGTGTCACTGTTGGAAGAGATGCGTTCTTTATTTAGCATAATTGATGGCTTAGAGATATAAACTGTCCCAGCTCAATAATTAATGTCAGCTCTTTCCCTAACCTTAACCATACTAGCATGTCATAACCATATTGGAGTTGGCCTTGGCACATGATGTAGAAGTAAATGTGAATTTAAAGCAAGGAATCGCTTTTGTGTGTGTGCGTGCGTGTGTGTGCATGTGTTTGTTGTGTTTGTTGTGTGACCAAGATTTGTTATGTTTGTTGTGTCCTTCGCATATCTCCAGAAGTGTTCTTCACACTTTGCTGGTGTATTATTGGCGACCCAAAGACCTACAGATTCACCTACAGATTCAAAATCAACCCGCTCCAATTCCCAACCTGTCAAGTACCAAGGCACCCTTTAGCAACTGCATGCAATGCCCCAGGCTTTCAACTAACTCCAGCGTAAACCCAACCGCGGCAATATGTATATATATAGACCTTTTTCTGTCCAAAAGAAATATAAATGACATTTATAATGAAATGATATGGTCATTATCAGGATATCAGCATTAACTCCTGTGTAGAAAGAACAGCAGCAGCAGCAGAAATGCATCTGAAACGCAGCCAGAGTGAACAACAGATGCGTGAATCACGCAGTCGTGAGGTAACGCAGCTGCCACGCTCTCGTCAGGCATGCAGTGTGTTCCAGGGCTCACAGCCTGGTTTATGAAGCTGTTACTCGGTCTGGTGGAGCCGGCTCGGCGGCAGACGGCAGCTGACTGAAGATGCTGCGTGAGGGATGGGTGGAGTCACTTACAATGAGTGAGGCACCAGTGATCCTATGCTACACTATGCGTTGTAGGGACGTGCGGTTGGAGGACCTGCAGCTTCTAAACCACTCAGTGATGCAGCAGGTTAGAGCGCTCTCAGTGATGCCTTGGTAGAAGGAGTACACGATGGGGGTCGGGGCTCTAGCTCTCTTTAGCTTTCACAGAAAATAAAGATGCTGCTGGCCTTTCATGGCCAGCGGTGCTGTATTGTTTGTCCAGGAGAGGTCCTCTGTGATGTGCACACCCAGGAATTTGATGCTGCTCATCTGCTCCAAAACATTGCTGTTGGTAGTCATGGGAGGTCATGGGTGTGTGCTCTCCAGAAGTCAAAAACAATCTTTTTTGTTTCCTCAACATTAAGGTAAAGATTGTTGTCAGTGCACCATGTGGCCAGCTGGCTCACCTCACTTCTGTAGTGTGATTTGTCATTGTCATCAGAAATTACACTGCATTACTTTTCATATAATTGGACTGACTCGTTATTTGGTGTCAGACATGCACGCTACTTCCTCTTCTAGCACAGCAAATATCTCCAGCATATACAATTCATAAATATCACAGCAATGGCTGCTTGCCAGCAAATATGTCACAATTTATGGCTGAAGAAGGCTGAACTCAGATGTGCTGAAAGGCAACGTTAGGGTTCAGCATGTGTTCCTTCGAGACAGAGACAACAGGGATGGGTGGTAGTCTGTGTGTGTGTGTGTGTGTGTGTGTGTGTGTGTGTGTGTGTGTGAGGGAGACTGACAGACAGGACCTGCCACCATATCAAGGAAGGAGGGAGGTTTGGTGAAGTGCATGTCCAATTCCAGTGCAGATCATTGACACAGCGATCACGTCTGCACTGAGAAGGCCAGTTGGCTCGCATGGCTTCAGTCCTGCAGGTCGCTCTCTCTCTCTCTGAATGTCTTTCAGCTTTCATCTGTTGCTCTCTATCACACATCGTTTTTTTTTTCTTTCTGTCTCGACACATTTTCTCTGTGGTCTCTGTCCAACTCTATCACTGTCTGTGTCTTTTCAGCTGTCTTTGTCACACACCATTGTCCCTCCAGCCTTACTGACACATGTTCAACTTCCTCATGTGCTTGTCTTTGGCATTGTTTCTTTGCATTCACACATTCTCTCCCTCCTTTCCTTCTGCTTCATTTAGACACCAGTCTTTTATATTAAAGTGCCTGTATGTAAGTTTTTACACATATAAACATTTTTAATTATTTCTTTATTGCCAATGAGTGAACAGGTTGTAACCTAACCTAAAAAAATGAGATCCTCCACAACTTTCTGGGTTTGTCAAACTGTAGAGTGCTTTTAATGTGAATATCGCAGGCCATTTTTTGGGAAAATGCACCTGATGTGATGTCCTGCACACTCACGGGTACCTTTATTTTCAGCTCCGCTTACAGAACTAACAGTGTAAAACTATAGCTCGTTTGGTTAGAAATGGAGTCCCCCTAACCATAACTCAAAGTCCTCTGAAGCACAAAAAATCCCAAACTTATAGCACAAGAACAAGCATCAGGATGCTGACACAGAGTCCCTGTACAGACTTATGAAGAATAATAATCTTTATATAAAAACAACTAAAAAAAAATCCCTTCTTGTCCATTACTGTTTAACTTCTACAGATTTATATGTAGATCGATATTATATTATTTTGTCAGTCCCAGACTTCAGTGAGTCACCATCCTGCCACCACTATCCCTTTATGTTTCAGTGATTTTATTAGGTGTGATTAGCGTTTGCATTTAATGCTAAAATTATTTTCTGAGATGTTGTGCACAGAAAAAAAAGAAAAATAAATCCGTAATTTATTCACAATGTAGATTAACGTAAATCTGACTTGAGCTCCCAAGGTGTGTGTCTGTCTTTGCATGGCTTAGTCTCATTTATTTTGAGGGGATAAACCATCGAGTAATGAGGTTTTTTTCCCATGTTACTGCTTGTAATGTTTTGCTGGGTAGCATTTTATTTAGATCTGGGGTTGTACTGCTTTAGATTTCCACTAAGGCTAACCACACCTAAGTCTGGAAGAGATGGATGGGAAAAATGATGAATTGGTCTGTGTTTTTCTTGCTCATTTGTGGACATCAGGTTTATCATTACTGTCAATGCCCAAATTATGGACGTACAATATTCAAGTTGCAGGCAAAATAAATCAAGCTGCCATTACTGTGGCGGCACTTTTAAACACTGTGATGTATTTCCAGAATTGCACTTTTAAAACACCAGAAGTATGTGGAGAAGATCCTGTAGGACCTGTAAAACTCAACTAAAACAAATGACTCATGACTTCACTTGGACTTGAGCCTTTTGACCTGAAAACAGATGTGTCTGTCAAGTAACCCACAAGTTGCAAAATACTCACAAAAGTTTAGGCATTGATCTTGAATGGTTAAGGTTTTTGCAAGTTTTCACAATTTGTGGGTTACCCTGTAGACATTACTCCTGAAACTTCTTGATTCCTTCTCCTAAGCCCAGAGATTAAAAAGTATGTTATTTAAAAAGTGTGCCACATATCAATTAATTTCCCTTGATTCCCTGAATCAATTAATGTTAACACTATTCATTTTCATTGAGTCAATGCTTAATTACCCTGATCCATTTAGTTTGAACCAATCCAACAGCATCCATTCAAATTGCAGGAGAGACCCATGAAGAACCAATGTTACATTACTGAGTTCCAGTAGGGAAAAAAAAAAAAAAAAAAAAAAAAAAAAAAAAAATATATATATATATATATATATATATATATATATATATATATATATATGCAAATGATAATTTTCTATACATACAAAAACTATACTGTAGTCAACAACAACAAAAATTGCAGTACGCAAAACATGAGTCAAAAATTACAGAGTTTGGTGTTTGGATTGGTGAAGAGAACAATATGATTTGTGTAGGGACATGATTTGTTTTAGGACTGTAGACTTGCCTGTCTTGACTTGGGAACACCATGTTACCGTCAAACAGTTGCAGCTTAGGCAGCAAAACTATGATAAGGTTAGAGTTAGGCAACAAAGTCACTCAGTTAGGTTTAGGAACAACATCATGGTTGGGCCAAACATAAATGTAAAGTAAGTAAAATATGTACATGAAAAAAGTACGGAAAACACGTCACTAATGTAACTTCAAAATGACTCAGCAACACTTTGGGACAAAAACACCGGTCACCTGGCTAAACGTCCTGTGTTTGTTGGACCCATTCACCTCCCCTCCTGCCCACCATAAGCAGTCTCTCTCATTTTTTATTTTACGTCAGTAGCTCTGAGCGTAGTATCGCACATATGTGTTTGCATTGCATTCAGTGCAGAGTTCATTACATACACGATGGGCCAAAAGCAACAAAAGCATTGTTACTGCACGCAAAATGACAGACAAATTACTGTGTCATTCTTCTGCCACTTTGTGCAACTGGGCTTGCTGCTTGCCTGTGAGTTGCATCACAGTTTTACATTGGTCGGACAGATCAGACAGAAGATTTTTGTATTTTTCTCTTTTGAAAAATAATAACTTCCACATTCACACAGGCTGTCTACCCCTGAATAAACATCTCTGCCTCCACTGTCAGTGTGTTCAGTTTGACTCGTCCACCACAATAATGTCTACGTCATTTTAGAGCGTGACACGCAAATCAAACGCAGAATTCTTCAACGTCCAGAATACAGATGTAAGAGAAAAGGTTTCACCTCATAAGTTTTGCTGCTTTTCATCTTGCTTTCTTTTTCATCTCATCAATCAGAAACCCTCAGATGAAATCTCTTTGATAGGAGATGGGGTGTCTACAGGCTATTTTGTTTTTGTGTGAAACACAAATGCAGCACATCAAACAGTCTGGGGAATTTGCTGACATCTTGTTTGAGCTTGTTAACCTTCGTTTTAATGGAAAATTGAGATAACAGATAAATGGAAATGATTTTGCAATTATTGTTATTGTTTAGAGTAAAAGCAACAGCTATGGAGGGTGTTTGTTGTGATGCTTGGTCAGGGACATCATTTCACTCAGCAGGGGGCTAAAATACAGTCGATTAAGAGATGAGCTTTGACTGAGCGCACTGCAAGTTAGGAAATATTTTGCAATGGTTAAATGACTATATCAATGTCAAAGCCACATCAACTCATTTAATTACATGATAAATAAATTCCAGTTTATTTATGAATAGGCTGCCATGGAAATAAATAAATAAATAAATGGCAGTACCCCCTTTATTCACATGCTTGTGTATGTATCGTTATATTATACTTGGTCTATGCATCTTCTATAGTAGGCCTATAATACTCTAGTGCTTTCCTGTGTTATGTGTAGTCTATAGTAGGGTATCATTCAGGTCCCAGTCAGGATGCTCCTACATATTATGCAGCAGGATAAAGAGACACACTCTGAATTTCTGCAGTGAATAAAAGATACTAGGAGATATTGGGTTTTGGGTCCTCCACACGGGAATGTCAGCAGCGCCGGTTGCAGCTTGTGCCGTGGTGGCTCAGCTGCACAGAAACAACAAACAGCAAAAATGATTGCTTGAAAGTATATTGACATCATTCCAACTATATTAGTACAGTTTCATTGTCTGGACATTGGTAGAATATGTCACAGACAGTGAAAGTGATTTATTGACTGAATATTGACATCATATCAGCAACATTATTAGTTTAAATGTCTGTTTCCACAGAATATATCACGGACATGAAACAAGTAGAGATTTATTTCTGAAGCAACACTTCCTGCTTTCATTTCAAAATAAAAGACTGTGGACATAATTCCTTCATTTGTTAACACAAGGCTTTTATTCTGAAATATTTACGGGGTAGTATTGTAGAACATGCAGTGACTTGCAGGGCTCCATGAGTGAATAAAGAACTGGTTTTAAATTATAGATTATTACTCTGTCTCTGCCTGTGCTCATTTTATTTACAAATGAGCATAGACTTCTTAACCTTTCTCTGTCAGATGTTAAATTTACTTAATTTTGAACCATTATTAGGCTATCACCAAAGATAACTCCCAAAACTCTTAAAGAAACTAACTTAAGCTATAGTTGAAGTTAGCTATAGTTGCTATAGTTGAATTTTGTTTTATTATTTAAACATGTCACAGCCTTCATCTGAACATGTAATTCTTCTGGATGTTTGCCCTGTAAAATCAGATTTAGTAAATCCAAAGAGCAGATTAAAACATTGGTTAAATAATGTTTCATTAATTGTATTTGTTGACAAAAAAAGTTACAATGAACAGTCTATCACTAATTATTTTATGAAAAGGATGTAAACATTGTCTTGATGAATGAATAATGTATAATGTGGATGTAATTCCACAGAGAGAAGAGTTACTACTTCAATTATTATTTTCATAATGTGTTGAAGAAAAGTATTGTTGATGAAAAAGTCTGTGTTATTTTGCAATTTGTATTATTATTTCTTATCTGTTCCAAATGTACCTTAAAGGAGATTTGTTAGTGGACATGTATGCTGCTTTATGCAAATGTATGTATAAATACTGTCCAGAAACTCTCACAGGTTCTGCATTTAGCATGAAAATATGCTCAGATCATAACATGACAAACTGCAGCCCAACAGGCAACAACAGCTGTCAGTGTGTGCTGACTTGACTAGGACTTGATCCAGACTGACTGGGACTATCATAAAGTGGGCATGTCTGTAAAGGGGAGACTGGTGGGGACCCAGAGAACCCATTTACATTCACACATCTGGAGGTCGGAGGTCAACGGACCCCTTTAAAGATGACCATGCCAGCTTTTCCTTGCCAAAGTTTAGAATAAGTTTGGAGCCTTATTTAGTCTCCTTCTTGACAAGCTAGTGTGACATGGTTGATATTAATGGATTTCTTAGGTTTTTTTAGTTCCATACGATGCCAGTATCTTCACTCCAGCCCATTACATCCTCCAAAAGATCATTAGTGGCATTAAAATGATTTTGCATTAGCACCTTGTTATCATATTAACTTTTAAAGCTCGATTATTATTATTATAATAATTATTATTAGTATTATTATTACACTTGGAGCATTGGGACTCACACTGAGCAAGTAACACTGAGCAAGTAAAGCCAATGACAATTACACACAAGGTTTATTACCTTATTATTATACTTCTATCATTAACAAAATCAGCAAGTCTCCACCTGCCCCCCACCCCTCCAACCATCTGCCCCAACACATTTCTCACTTCGTCCACAATCATCACGACACTTTATTTGTTGCATTTGTTTTATTTATCCAGTTGCATTGTGTGCCATTGTTTACCCTGCCAGCGTTGTCCTTGGACGTCCATATGTCTCGGAAACGGATAATACCTGCCAAAATCTAATTTGCCCTATCCCCCCCACCCACCAACCTTCCTTGTCAGACCTTGTAGGCAGATCTGTTTGGGTCGGCAGATAATAAATATCTGATCTGTGCTGCTGCGGAAGAGATGAATCATGGAGGTGGAGAAAGTGCTGGGAAAAAGCAAACAGAATGAGAGGAGGAAGAGGGGAGATGTTATATAAAGTGTGTAACAAGGATTAAACTGAGAACCCGTATTCTCACAGGAACCAGAGCAGGAACAGATAGTGTGTGTTTGCTTGATATCCCAACAGGTGTATATATGGGTATATGTCCATAGATGGGTTTCTTTTACATAAATATGACTGGGTGTGGGCACATTCAGGGCCCAAAACCGTTTTGGCAGACAGTTTTTGAATTATTTGTACATTCTTGTTGACTACACTAGACCCCTGCAGAGTCCGACCACCAGACACCATTATCACATGACATATTAGTGTGAGAATTGTTCATTATTGTCACCTGTTATGAAATGAGAAATGGTAGATCAGACATAAGTATGATTTGAATTGGGGGATCAGGGTCTGTTTGGCTGACACTCCGTTGTTAGTGACTCCTCAGCAGGTAGCTGTGCACATCCCTGTGGTGTCACAGGGATGTGCAGGGATGAGGGCGGCAGTAGCTCAGTCCGTAAGGACTTGGGTTAGGATGTGGAGGACCCGGGTTCAAATCCCCCATGGACCAAGACCAACTGGTTGCTGGAGAGGTGCCAGTTTACCTCTTGGGCACTGCCGAGGTGCCCCTGAGCAAGGCACCAAACCCCCAACTGCTCTGGGCAGCCCCCTCACTCTGACATCTCTCCATTGACATGTATATGTACTATGTACTGTGTACTGTGAACAACAGAGTGTAAAACTGAATTTCCCCACTGTGGGACTAATAAAGGAATATCTTTCTTCTTTCTTTCTTTCATTGTACAAAAACCCGTCTATGTGTGTGTGATTGTGAGGTAATTGTATTATACTTAAAGAATAAAAAATGAGTTTGAGTGTGCATGTGCTTTTTGAAGATGCATTTATGAAAGTGTGCATATAGAGGAGTCAGTGTTTGACTTTATATAACTCGTGTGTATGTGTGTAAACTGATTGCCTTTAGGTGTCTATGGAATACTACATGTAGGCTAAACATTATGCACTTTAAATTGAGCTGTTTGTGTGTTTTTCTTATATAGGATGTGTGTTTGTGTGTGTGTGTGTGTGTGTGTGAGAGAGAGAGCGAGTGTGATATCCCTCTAAGCTCTACTGTTTTATATGTATTTGTAGACATATTGGTGAGTATGTGTATATCTCTGATATATTTTATTCACGCCTGTAGAATGTAAATTACTTGTGTGTGTGTGCGTGTGTGTGTGTGTGTGTGTGTGTGTGTTTCAGGATTTGCCTTTTGAATAATGCAGGAATGTGTTTGGCAGACATATTAGCTATTCAATCATGTGCTGCAATATGCCTTTTTTTTTATAATAATACTCACTTAAGGATACTCAATTTGCAGTTATTTTGTTTATGCCCTGGGTTAGTCTGCCTCCCTCAATACCACACAGACAGGCTGTTGTCTCTGCTTTCAGTATATAAAACTAAAGTCTTTGAATGTCCCTCATTGTCTTTCTGTCTCCTTCATAACCTGTCTTTTTGTTTTGCCTCTGAAAGTTTTATTCTAATTTCTTTTTTATTAGGGGCTGTCAAAGTTAACGTGATAATAACATGTTAAAGCAAATTCATTTCAGTCTCAATAATTTCTTTAATACATTAACACAACTTCCGCTTTTTAGGTTGTGGTAGGCTCAACCTAGAGTGGAATCACATGAAACTAGAAAAATCAAAGGAATCCAATGTTACCAACCATGTCACACTAGCTTTACAGACATGCTCACTTTGCACTAATCACATACAGTTTGGGGCTGTCACGACTGGAGACACAACAGGAGTGGACTCAAATGCAAGACTCTAGGCACGGGCAGTTTCCAAAAATCAGCGTCTTTAATCAAAACAGGTCGGTACACGGTAGAGCAATAATCAGTAACAGTGTCCAAATCACTAGGCAAGGGCTAAGTCAAAAACAAGCAGAGTTCAATACACAGGCAAGATACACGAGAGCACAAGGGAAATAACGCGGGTACGAAACTTACGAAAAGAGATGAACTGGCACAGGAGGAAGGGGAAGCACACATTATATACTACTGAGGGGAGTGATTAACTATACACAGGTGAACACAATCAGGGCGGGGAGAAGACGATCAGAACCAGGTGAATGGTGTTCAAAACTGGGTCAAGAGGAGGTGCGCAAAGGTGCGGGCGGGGAGCATGCAAAACCGGAAGTGAAGTGACCTAAACTGAAACGGGAAGTAAACTTCAAAATAAAACAGGAAGTGAGAAACACAGAACATGCAAGCATGCAAACAAAAGAAAACCTAAGACATGACTTTTCTCACAGGGGCAAGTCAGCACACTGACACACAAACAGCTCTTTTTGCCTGTTGGGCTCCAGTTTACCATGTTATGATTTGAGCATATTTTTTATGTTAAAAGCAGTACCTGTGAGGGGGTCTGGACAATATCTGTCATTGTTTTGTGTAGTGAATTGATTCCCAACAATAAATACATACATGCATTTGCATAAAGCAGCATATTTGCCCACTCCCATGTTGATGAGAGTATTAAATACTTTACGGTATAACTTTGGACACTATATATATATATATATATATATATATATATATATATATATATATATATATATATATGTAGTGGCACTGACTTGCACACGGCAGGCTGGGGTTCGAATCCCAGCCAGGAAAAAATCATTACCCTCCAGTGATCCTTAATGCTAGCAGGCCTACCTCAGGAGCTGAGTAAACACAGTAATGACAGGGTCAAATCGGCTCGGATGTCAACGAGGTCCGCGTCAGGTGTTAGGGAAGCAGGGCAACCTGGGCTAGTGGAACAACACATACCTGGACAAGGGCAGAAAATATGGAGCTGTTAGAATGCTACTATACAAGCAATCCCAGAGAGAGGGGATACATGCAGCGAATGTGGGACCAATGGTTGCTTCGAAACCCACAATCAAGGCAAACAAAGAAACAGCTGTTAGCCCAGTGTTCCGACATCTGTAATCGAAAACTACTCTCACTAGGGATTGATGAAATACAACAATGCTACAGCAAGGAGGAGCCAGGACGACAGGTCAGTGGGGGGATGCCATCATCAGCCCCACAATCCAAGACTGGTACCAAGCCTCAGCAGACACCAACAGCCTCAATACAAGAGCTGCTTCTTAAAAAACATCGTTACCTAACTAGGAATCTGGAGCGGCAAATACCAAAATGGAAGTGAATGCTGCTGTATACACAATCACCAATCACCAAGAGAAGTTAGCCAGCAGCACTCTCCATACCTGAGGCAAACAAGATGTTTATTCCTTGTATTCAAGGTGCAGGGAAACAACAAGACAGAAAAGTGAAACGAAAAGTACTGGAAAGACATATGGGAAAGAGAGGCACACAGCACAGATGCCCAATGGCTACTAGACCATTAGCCTAGGTGACCATTTTAGTAGACCATAGCAGACGAAGATTAAGAGCTGGACAGCACGGGGTTGGATCCATGCATTCTAACAGCACAGAGAACCAGCTGCTGAGGGATGGGTCCCACCCAGAGTGGTTAACCCAGGGCAGGACAATCCTGATCCTGAAGGACCCCCAGAAGGGACCCACCCCATCCAACTACCGACCGATAACCTGTCCCTGCACAACATGGAAGGCCCTGTCAGGCATCATTGCGGCTAAGATGAGTAAGGATGTGGCTCAATACATCAGCAAGGCTCAAAAAGGGATTGACAGTAACACCAGAGGAGCCAAGCACCAGCTACTGGCAGTCACCCAAGACTGTAAGAACAGACAGACCAACTTGTGCACTGCCTGGATTGACTACAAGGAAGCTGACGACTCAATGCCACACACATGGATACTGGAATGTCTGGTACTGTATAAGATCAACGGGAACCTAATGGCCTTCATCCAGAACTCGATGGGAATGTGGAAGACAACCCTAGAGGCCAACTCAAAGCCGATTGCCCAAGTCAACATCAAGTGCATATGCCAAAGAGATGCAGTATCACTACTGCTGTTCTGCATAGGCCTGAACCCCCTCAGTCAGATCGTCACAAAGAGTGGCTATGGGTACCCATTCCATAGTGAGGCAACAATCAGTCATGATCTGACAGGATCCAGGTTGAAAAATATCAAAGTTATCCTTTAAGCATCTTCCTCCTTACACTTGGGCCAGACAGAACGTTAGTAGCGTGTGATGGCTGCCTTGCTGAACTATTGTGTGTCTCATGCCTGTGTCGTCCACACCATCAGCATTTCTGATGCTGCTGCCAGCCCTTACTTTCCGCATTGAGTTTGCCTTTCATAATGGCCATTTCATTTCATTATACATGTCATTTATATTTATTTTAGACAGAAATACGTTGAAGCTTCAGTAGGCAACAAGTTTTGGCATAATTGGGCAATAATTCCATTATAACGTTTTAGCATATTGTAATCCCAGTGTTCTGAGATATAACTAGACTTATGCACCTCTTCATGGCTCTATTTTTAGGCTTTAAAAAATCTAGCCCCTGAATGGAGACTTTGGCCAATCACAGGTCATTTCAGAGAAAGTGTTCCTTTTTAGCGTTCCTATTGGCTGTGCTCTGGCTGGTGGGCGGTGCTTGCTGTTTCCTGAACTGATCTCAACATGGCTGCTGGGTTACAAACTTTCTTATTTTACAGCTAAACAGTGACTACAAAATGTTTCTACAACAGCTGTTATTTTGAAATGCAAGCAGGAAGTGTTATGTCTGTGACATATTCTACACATAAAGACACTGAAACGGTAGTAATGTTGCTGATATGATGTCAGTATACTGTCCAAAGATCACTTCCACTGCCTGTTGTTGCTGTGAACCACAGCTGAGACCTCGAACCTCTGACATGCAGCCAAGCTGTGCTGCTCACACGGGCTGTGTGGCTCACAACAGGTTCCACAGGTTCCACAGGTTCCACAGCCACAACATGCTGCTGATGTTCCCTGTGTGGCCCGGGCCTTAGACATCTGTATACAGCCCTGATCTACAAGCTGCTGAAACATGAACTGTGCCTTTTAATATTCACAGAACTTTTGGTTCAAAGAATATTGGTTTCAAACATAGAGATTTAGATGGTTTTGCTGATATTTTTTTCCTGATTCTGTGTCTCAGTCTCCTCTCTTCACAGTTTCTAAATATTTTCATTCCTCTGCTCCTGCTGTGTAGCTGATGTTACCCGTCGTCATCCTCCCACTGACGTCACGCTTCAAACAGAATTCGGGATAATATGCGTACTCTTCCCCCGTTTCATGTAGAGGCGGCTGCATCAGGAGAGACGCAAGCTGGAAAGAAGTTCTCTGAGGGAGTTTCACAGCCACAGGCAGGGTAACATGAGGAGAGCTGGTTTTCTATTTTTGTTGCTCTCTGTTAGGTGTTTTGTTTCGTTGGAATATCTATGTAGTTGTATTTCTGGTTCCATCAAGGTGTATTCACTTTTACAAGTTAAAATATTTCCACATTACAAAGCCAAAAATGGAGCAGTTTTTCTTGGATCTGGATGGTTTATATGGAGAAAGCATATCACCTGGTTCAAACTTTCAGTTCTATGAATGACTAAATGGCTTAAAGGAGAGCTGGTTCTCATCTATTTGGTGCTATTATAACTAGGCTTATTTTTCCAGCTGTTGTTATTGTTACAGATTGCGAGATTTCACACTTTAAATAAAGGCATCGACCAATCGCTTTGTGCAGTACAGGTTGAGTTACACCGTATATTTCCGTAGTCCAAACCAAGATGCCAAACTTTATCTCTACACTTATGTTTAAACTGTCACAAAGGCAGCACAGACCAGATCCACTCCTTCCGTTCTTACCCTTCATAATGAAAACCCTATGCATTAGCAGGCCAATAGTTTGCATTTTTTTTGTTTATTTATCTCATCCTCAGTTATAGAGAATGGAACCTGCAAAAAATCAAAAAAATTAATAAATAAATGACTCAATAAATAAATGAATACATCGTTAACTGTAACAAAATAATATCAAAAAGAAATGTAACCATTAATTCATTGATAAAACATGTAATAAATTGAGATTTCTGTTTGAATTTGCTAATTTATATTATTTTGCATTAATTCCCATATTTATTGAACAATTTTCCGTTTGCATTTCACACCTTATTTATTTCGCCAAACTTTTACATTTCTATGTACTTTTCTTTGTACATTTCTTTACACATTTCTTTTTACATTTTGTTCTGCATTTCTTCCTCATTATGCAAATGAAGTGGTTGTCATTCGATGTGTGTCATAATAGGGTCCGGGTGTATGATTATATGCTAACTAGCTAGCAAGCTAATGGTGTCTTATCAACCCCAGTCTTCATTCCCGACTCCATGGACATATGTCCAGCTCCGTACAGTGGTTCATTCATCAGTAGAAAAAAGAAGTAAATAAAACTTCAATAAAAATAAAATAGCATAGCATTTATGTTACATTTTGTTAATTAATTAATGATAACATATGGTATATTGGTGACATTTATCTATCTATCTATCTATCTATCTATCTATCTATATATATATATATATATATATATATATATATATATATATATATATATATATATGTGTGTGTGTGTGTGTGTGTGTGTGTGTGTGTGTTGCCTGCCCGTAACGGATTAAACACTGACTAAATGTTCTTTGCGGACACTTTGACAGCAGCCCTGTTGATTTTATTGGGACATGGGGACATTTTTTGATTATAGCCGGAAGAACTACTACTTTGAACTACTTTGAAGACTAATTTAGTTTAACGTGTCAAATGACTAGAAACAAGAGACTTTGAGGACAGGCAGAATGTGAGAGTCTGGGGATTGTTGTGGTTCTTTTACATGTCATCTGTTCATGACACAGCGGTTATTTTCTGAATGTGGACTAAATGCTGACATCTGGCTGACATTTCCACTGGTGTTTAAAAGAATTTGGAACCAGCATTGCGATTATCCAGACTTGACTTGTGGTACCAAACAATAGACCATTAAAACACAAAGCATTTCTTCCTGACACACTGTCAATTTCCTATTGTCGAGCAGCTCTAATATTGCTATGAAACATATTGTAAACCCACGAAGTACGTTGAGAATGTGACAGCTTTTCCAAGATTCAAATTACTCTTTTCTCTCCGTCTCCTTTTCTTTCTACAGACCTGTTTTGTATTATTCACACGTCAGAGTTCAATGTTAATCTCTATTAGAAGATTATTTTCTTGACATTATCCTTGTGTTGACATGGTCCTTTACTCATCCATAATAACACAGGATTTAAGATTTTCCACTTGAAATTCACCCCAATTTAGTTAAATGGGTAAAGTAGCTTTTGGAAAAAGGATTTTCATTTTGGCTGGATTTGCATACATTCTGAGAGGGGAGATTAGTGAAGCTGACAGCTGTAAAACAGGGATGGAATGAGTACAACTGTATTGCAACCAAATTAACAACAATCTACAATGCAGCCTCTGCTGTGTGAAGAGTTTCTGTTTGAGCTCTGTGCTAAAGTGCAATTTCAGCTGTCACACAAGCAGATCCCAAAACCTTTAACCTAATTCGCTTGGTCTCTCACACAGAAATATGATCAGAGGTAATTATATAATATATCTATAGAGACGGATTCTGCAGCAACACACCAACGAAAACGCCACTAATTTCTTTAACACATCAAGACAACTTGTGAGTTCTAAGTCATAGCAGACTCAGTTTAAAAGTTAGTGAAAATATTGGCATCATGTTGGTATTAGCTAAATAACACTCTAAACTTGCGCTAAATTTCGGTGAGGAAAAACTGGCATGGCCATTTTCAAAGGGGCCCCTTGGCCTGAAGATGGGTTCTCTGGGTACCCACTAGTCTCCCCTTTACAGACATGCCCACTTTATGATAATCAGTCAGTTTGGGGAAAGTCAGTCAAGTCAGCACTCTGACACACTGACAGCTGTTGTTTGGTACATTTTGAACAGGTAAAAAATGTGAATAATTTTTGATTCATAACAATTAACCATGGACAATCATGCAATTAATCACATTGGAATTTCAGTTTTGGAACTAACACAACAGTTAATATTTAATAGGAACCTGAAACCTGAACCTGAACTAGGCCTGCTGAAGCTGACCTGGATACGTCACTTTCATGAAGGATCACTGTACTTGCACTTATTTATCTGCTGCATTTTTAACCATCAAAGTAAGAAATGTCGAAGCAAACTGTTTCATTCAGAGTTTCAAGTTCAGAGCAGTCACATCTTTTACAGTTTTCACTGTAAGCAGAAGAATAACAAGCACACTCTGGTCACAAGATGATCCCACTCAGGGTAAATGGTGAATGGACTTGCATTTCTATTGCACCTTTTCTAGTCTTCTGACCTCGCAACGCACCTCACCCATTCACACACACATTCATACACTGATGGCAGAGGCTGCCGTGCAAGTCCATCCGGATCTAATCTAAATACTTATTCACACACCAATGGAAAGCCATCAGGAGCAATTTGGGTTTCAGTATCTTGCTCAAGAACACTTTCGACATGTGGACGGGAGGAGCTGGGGATCGAACCTCCAACCTTTCGATTGGTAGATGACCCGCTCTACTGCTGAACCACAGTCACCCGAAAATCTAAACTCTTTCACAGCAGGCAGGTAGAGAAACAATTCAAACAAATCAAATACTGTCCGAGGGAAACTGCATGTAGAGCAGTTTTTAAAAGAAAACATGTGCCAATGCTAGATATTTGAAAAACAATTAGTAAACAACCAAAATTCAACAAATAATTAATATGAATATCATAAAATATTTTAAATGCAACAGATTGAAGATGTTTTTTTTTTTAAAACAACAGTGTTGGGGATATGGGTAGATACCACTCGTTGACGTCATGAAGCTTTTATAGGAATGACCGGGACCCCACCTCCAACGCTGTATCCAGTTCTCTTTATACAGTCATGGGCTCAACATCAGTCTATTCTGTTGCTAAACCAGAGCCAGTGTGCTGCTTAATATGATTTGAATCCAGAGGATATAACATCATATGTCTAACTGACATAATGTAACTGTTTGAATGTGTCTGTATGTCTGCGAAAGTGTTATATATGCAAATGTACTGTATGTCTAATCTGAATGTAAAGTTCTTGAGCAGAACTGCCCAAAGATGCAATATCGTAAGTGACTGTTTGAATACACAGAACTTCCAAAAGACATTAACAAATTAAACAATTATGACAAACTCCTCAACCTATGATCTACAGAAACAGGAGTAAAAACAAGTCATCTAAATTAAATGACAAAATACATGTCAACTGTCCTTCAGAAAGACACATATAAGCATTTTCTAATCTAACATCAGCACGAGGTAATTGCTACTGCCTTACCTGTTACAAAACACCGCAGCATAACATCTTCTGACCACTGCTGAACTGCTACGTGTCCCTTGCGTGGGCTGCCCACACATGCAGTGTTTCTGCTGCTGTTGTCAGCTTTCTTTCTTTATAGGGTTTGCCTTTCAGTATGGCCATTCCATTTCATCATAAATGTCAATTTTTTTAATTTATTTTAGACAGAGAAAGATTTCGAACCATGTGGTAATTTGTAAATAATAGTAATAATCAATAATTACTATATTATAATTAATATTATTAATTAACACTGCACTTTATCCATTCAGCCATGCAAGTCACTGCATGCTCTACAACAATGCCCTGTACATATTTCAGCATAACAGGTAGGCAAAAAAATAAATAAAATATATATAACGTTTTTATTTTGAAACAGAAACAGGGAGTGTTAATTTAAAAATAACTGCATATATATTATGCAGATACAGATGTTGAAACTGTGGTAATGTTGCTGGTAAGTTGTCAATGTATAGTCAATAGATCACTTTCACTGTCCATATTCTACAGATGTCTAGACATCAAAACTGTAGTAATGCTGCTAGCATGATGTCAATATACTGTCAAAAGAACATTTTCACTATGTATTTTCATTATAAGCGAGATCTGGAAGTACTAGAAGAGACGCAGCAGGCACATAGCCATGCCGCACTGCTCACATGGGCTGTGTGGTTGCTCTAATCAGTTAGCATGTACACCAAAATAGAAAACTTCAGGTACCGCAGCTATCACGTGATGGCTATGCCTTCTGGAGCAATCCTGCAGCAGCCAGGGTTCAAACCCCCAACGTTCCGGTTGATGGATGACCTGCTCTACCCTCCCATAAAAGAATATGAGGCATCATCAGCATGAAAAGCCAAGAAGCAGGTGCAGCCATGCCTATTCAGGATGCATTTGCAAAGTGCAGATAAAAGAGATTAATGAGAATATTTAGTATTTATTTATTTATTGAATTTATGACTGGCTCTAAAAACTGTGGCTGCCTGGATCTTATCAGGTTATCGTTTCGCACATGTGCATGATATCAGAGCAAGTAAGGATCAAATCAGACACAAATCTCACCTGCATGCGTTTTTCAGCGATCACCGGTAATCAATTCTGCTCATCTTGAATAAGGCTAATGATTGGCTCAGCGTGATATACGGTAGTACTGTTTTGTTTTTGGTTTTTTTTGCCAGTTACTTAATTTATCCAGATTTTTTGTGCTATATTAATAACCTTTATTGTTAAGCTATTATTAGGAACAATATATTTTTTTCAAAAGAAAAAAGATACCAATTAAACACTACCTACCAAATGGTATTTGACAAGTGGGGAGAACGGGTTGGCCTTTTGTGCAGCCGAGCTGGTTTGAAAGCTTGTGGTGGAGTGTGGACAGAAAAACAGAGGAATAAAGTGATGGAAAGAGAGATGACTAAAAAAAACCTTGACTGCTCAGTGTGATTAATAGCTATAATATAAACACTCATATTACCACAGCTGTACGTGACATGCCTGCATGCACACATACGCTCCACCATAACAATACATAAACATACATTTTCACATTTCTACACACAGATACACACGTTTGAGGGCACACCTCGAAGGCATAACTTCAAATACTACTGCATACAGTATACACAGCACTGCAAATCTCTCCCTCTGTCACTTATACACACTCATGTATGCATCTTACAAAGCTGACAGGCTTCATTTTGTTTTTTTTTCCAACTGGTAGGAAATTAATGTGCCTTGTTATTTCTCCTCATATTCATATACGAAACACACACCCAAAAAGGTACACACACACACACACCACACACACATATATGTGTATATATCCTTTTCAGCCAATCACATGAGCGTGTTCCCACGAGGGTATGAATTAGGTCATGCACAGGGGGAGGGGTTAATGCAGAAAACAGTAGCAACCAGTAGCTACATGGATGTATACAGAGGAGAGCTAGCTTTGTCAAAGTGGTTCAAACATTTGGTTTGAAAGAAAGAAAGAAAGAAAGAAAGAAAGTATTCCTTTTTAGTCCCACAGTGGGGAAATTCAGTTTTCACTCTGTTTTTCACACACAGTACATATACATGCGTCAATGGAGAGATGTCAGAGTGATGGGGCTGCTCCTGACAAGCGCCCAGAGCAGTTGGGGGTTTGGTGCCTTGCTCAGGGGCACCTCGGCAGCTCAGGGGCACCTCGCCAGTTGGTCTTGGTCCATGGGGGTCTTGAACCCGTGACGTCCGCGTCCTAACCCAAGTCCTTACAGACTGAGCTACTGCCGCCCCCTGCACTCAGCTAAGTGGTGAAACAATCAAAATGTGGGCAGATACGTATGTAAAGATACGTATGTAAAGATTCCCAAAATAATCCAAAGGGATACAGCAACTGGACTGACGGTTTCATCCATGATGTTTAAGGAGAGACTACCAGCACCTGATCCGTTAGGTCATCAAGTTAAGTTTGCAAGTAGCTAATCTGCTAGCTAAAGCTAAAGGAACCAGTATCTCGGCTTGCAGTGCTGATGTTACAATTTTATTTTATGTCAGAGGTGACCTGACCAGCCTGTATTAGTTTGAAAGATTAGTAATACGACAGCTGGCTAACGCTAGCAACATTAGCTATGTGTTTGTTTAGCTAGATGATATTGTGACTTTGCCCTGATTGCTATCATGCTGCTACCCTCAACTTTGACTGAACCCAAAACGAAAATGTTTCATAGTAAACCAGACCTCATTCAGCTGACATCATCATCTGATATAAACAACAAACAAACATATAGCTGAGCTAACATCAGCCAGCTAGTGTTAGCCAACATTAGCTAGCATTAGCATTAGCCAATAGCAACACAGCAGGTGCTGGTAGTCTCTCCTTCAACATTGTGGATGAAACCTTCAGTCCATTTGCTGTGTTTCTTTGTTTGGATTGTTTTGGAGGTCTTTACTGACGTATCTGCCCACGTGTGATTGTTTCAACACTTAGCTGGATGCCGAAGTCGAACACTTGGAACACGTCACCAAAGCTAAAGCTAGCTGACTACTTTCCCTGTTGGTGTTCACCCTGTGCATGATGTAATTCATACCCCAGTGAGGACACGCTCATGTGATTGGCTGATGAGGATGCAGACATGTGATTGGTTACAGGTCAATCTCTGTTTGTGGATTGTGCACGTCGGGAGTCTCATAAAACCCATACAGATGCAGAGAAGTTTATACATGACAAACAACTTGTAAATGCAGGTTCAGCAGTTTGTATAAAAATGTAACATCCAAATATGTTTTTGATGAAATTTGCTAATACGTTTAAAACATTTATTTGTGGATTTCTGTACATTTTTTTCAAAATAAAACATTTTGTGTGCATCAGAAATATGTTTGTGAACCTTATTATTATGTGGCTTTTTTTTTTTTTTACATTTATATACGATGATAGCTATTTCTATATAAATCACAAAATACATTTGTGAATCCATCTGTGTGCATTTGTGAATATTGAGACTGATGTGACTCCATACTTATGGCGTTAAATTGGTCTCAGAACCCACACACATAAAAACCAGGCATGTGCATGTGATCCGAGCACACAGGACAGTACCTGCAAGCACATAGAGAGCACAGGGCTGTGACGAGTATTTACTTGACCCTCTCCACGTGCTCACAGTTGCTCTAGACGCTCGCTCATCAAGTTGACTTTTGAGAGGCGGGGATGGACAGTGACTGATGCTTTTATTGGTCACTTTGAATTCTGACCATAACCTTTGATTGTATGTTTGCTTTGCTCACATGCCTTCAAATGGGGCGGTGTTTACCATGTTTACGAGCTTGGCCCATATGAACGCCCCCCTCTTGTGGTATTCATAACTTTGTAAGTGGAAAGTTTCTGAAAGCTTCACGACTTGTTTGTTGATATGAGAAATGGTGGAGTCCATGGAAATTAATTTCTTGGTACATAATAAGTTAATATTGTACAGTATATTGTAATTTTAGTCATATATTGTTTTTCTTGGAAGTTTTATGTCTGAGGAAAATGATAATATTCTCAACAACCTCATCTTTCTCCTCTGTCATTATTGCCTTTGCATTTCCTTCATTATGTTACCCTCCAGCTAGCATTCTAAATTGTTAGTCTCTGTAGCTTCTAGACTTGGACAGTAATGTTAATATCTTCATGACTAAACCAATCGTGTACATGACTTCCCATCTCGTAAACATGGTAAGGATCCCATTTGAAGGCGTCAACTGTCACAGTGGAAGACAAGCATTTTCATGGAGCCATCGTGTCAGAGCAAGTAACGCTTACACAAAGTTAGCTCTTTCTGTGATCTTTTTTTTTTTAATATTGTTTGAAGGTATTGATTTCTTTACTGTATGCACTTTAATACTGCTCTGATTGGACAATGGTGTCACATGTTCATGAATTATTTATGTTCTGCTTTCACCATCACTGTCTGTAGATGTTGAAAGTGGCCATCATCCATTGACATCATCAGCCACTGTCTATTTGAGTCTCAAAAGTCAAATAGACGAGTGAGCAGTTGAGAGTGCACGGAGAGAGGGTCGAGCGAGCGCTCATCATAGCCCCGTGCTTGCGGGACCACGGAGCTGAAATGCTCCCTTGCGAAGAAGCTTTTCGGCTTGCGCATACTGTTCTGTACTCTTGTATCTCAGGCATGTGCATGTCTTTTATGTGCGTGGGTTTTGAGACCAATTTAACGCCATACATATTTATTTGTGTTAGCAGTCAGGTGTTGATTGCAGGCTGGTGATCTGCTCTCTCTCTCTTGTGTGTGTGTGTGTGTGTGTGTGTGTGTGTTTGTGTTACTATATGTTGTGGGGACATGAATCTGTTTACACAGTCACATTGTGAGGACTTGCCTTCCTTTTAGGGACAAAATGCACGTCCCCATGATGTAAAACATTATATTTTAGGGTGAGGACGTGGTTTAAGGTTAGGATAAGGATAGGTTTAGGTTGAGGTTAGGGTAAGCGTTAGGATTAGGCAAGTAACAGTTACACTTCGGGTTAGGATAAGTCTCCAGGAAATGAATGAAAGTGTAATGTCCTCAGAAGTCATGGAAACATGACTGTGTGTGTGTGTGTGTGTGTGTGTGTGTGTGTGTGTGTGTGCATACACATGATGTATGCATGATGGGGTGTGTGATTTCTGACAATGAAATAAACAGTGATGGCGAGGATGATGAATAGAATAAATATACGTCAGTGAGTGTGTGACCACAGTGACAGATGGAGTATGGAGGACAGCAGTGACCTTGTGAGATGATAGCTGTGAACATGTCCTGCTTTCATACAACCAACAACCCAATGTGTTCGCTCTGTCTGTCGTTCTTTCTTACACAAACACATGCTGAAAGAGACAAGTTGTCACACATACACAGTGTGAAATGTCACCAGGAAAAGCTCCCCCATGGGTAAATCCCCCACCGAGTGTCACCCGTGACATTCAGTCAAAATAATTTCAACATTGTGGGGAAGAGTTGGGATTAACATTTAACGACTGCATGTGCCTTCCAAACCTTGTGTGCATGCTGTTATGTTTCTTTTTGAATTTGTTCGACATAATTGAAGGACAGAAAAGTGCAACAGTTCTGCCACGGTATGTGAACTTCAAAAAACATAACATAAAAGGAACAACTGAAAAAGGTTTTAGATGCCAAACAAGCATGTCGTCTTTGACGAATTGTGCATACTGCATTGTCCTGGTGGGCAAAAAAAGAGAACGTACAACTGGTTGCATATAAAACGTTGAACTTTTTATTTACCTCTCATGTCTGTACACTAAATATATGGCTACATCCTGCAGGTTAGCTTAGCTTAGCATAAGAATGGAAAAAGGGAAAGAGCTGGTCTGGTTCAATCCAAAGGTAACAAAGTCCAACTACCAAGCTCACTAACTAACATGTTATATCTCAGTTGTTAAATCCATCCAGAAAATGAAATGTTAAAACAATGGTTTGCCATTTTACTGGGATTATGTGTCAGACTATTTCTAAACATGGGTAAATGCATTTCCCAAAATGTCAAACTATGCCTTTAAAAGCAGGGTTGGTTTTCAGCCTAAATAAAATTAAATTGTTAAAAGTTTTTTTTAAAAGTTTTTTTTAACAATAAGTTAAAGTTGCACGTATATAGCTTAATAAATATACGGGTGAGTTGTGTTCCAGAGATCTTGGATAATTTTCTCCTCAGTCTATAATAACATGCTTGGTATCACTGGAAATTAGAAATTCCAAGCTTTGTAAAGCACTTAAATGCACCTAAACGTGAAACACAGTGCTACCTATCATGGGGGAAACAGCAATCAAACTTCACACTCACTGAGATGCATCAGTGGTTATCAGTCATATATGATTATTGACCCAGTGTTAAGAAAACTAGGTCTTAGTCTGTGTCTTAGTGTCGTATGCTTTTATTTTGATGCACTTCCTGTTTTATTTTGGCATGTTTTACCTTTCCTCTTGTTGCAGATCACTTCACCCCCTGCCCTGCATACTTTCCCGCCTGCACGTTTGAGCACCGTCCTCTAACCTAGTTTTCATCACAGCTCACCTGAGTCTGATCGTCGCCCCTGATCGTTTCCACCTGTCCATAGTTAGTCACTCCCTTCACTAGTATATAATGTGTGCTCCCCATTCCTCCTGTGCCAGTTCGTCTTGCCTGTTTTCCAGAGTTAAGCGTCCCAGCATTCATTGATATTGATCTCCTCGTGAATGACTATCAGCCTGTTTTTTGACCCTGCCTCAGCCTTCTGATTTGGACTCTGACTGCAAGTATTGATTCCCGTGTACCAGACCTGCTTTGTATGAAAGACATTGATTATTGCCTACCCCTGCTTTAAGCCTGTTATTGCGTGTGAGTCCAAACCTGTCTTTTGCCACGTGCATAACACCCAGAGATTTATTTTATTTGTAACATGAAAATAGTGTTTTGAAGCAAAACTTACGGTAAATGTCAACATGAAAACTATAAACACGACCAAAACATTGACACTGCTCATGTATATCTTTATATGTTTTATTATAAACTGTTTATTTTAGCATATTTTCATCAACCCTACAGTCCCAGATGTAATAAAGAGTAGCAGAATGCAGTTCAGTTCAATTCAGTTGCATTATCATCCATGGGATCTTTGTTTTAATGTGATATTTCCTTTGGATTTTTAGATGTTTTATTGGGCAAGGATGAAAATTGTAGTTTTTCTCCTTTATTGCATCTCTATTTTATCTGCAATGGCACTAGAGTATAGTTTACTTACAATAGATTCATATTCATTTGCTTCTTACCTTTCAATTGAGACCAGATATACGTAAATAAGCCTTATGATTGAGGAGCTATGCCTTATTCATTTTGGGTATTTAATTTTAGGCAACAAGAGCCATCATACTAAAATTACAGCCCTCTAATTGATGCCCATAGTTAGTCATTGTCAATAACAATTTAAAATGATGTTTTATAAAAGGTTTTGCAGGAATGCATTGATGTTTCTCTTCTGTCTTCGTGTCTCTCCAGCTTTAACTGCAATGGACTGAAGTTAAGCCAGAAGATTAAGATTGACTGATATGAGCCAGGAGACTTTGAATATGCCAGATTGGCTTCCTTCCTAACCCTCAATCAATTAACTGAAGGTTTCAAAAGGGAAAGTAATTAATAGGCAGCGGTTGCACATTTGTCCCTCTTCATTTCATTAACTGTCAGACAAGAACAGGGGTTGCTGTAAGGTCTCGCTGTTGGTACACTGAGTAATTGTTTTTGAGGGCACCATGAATTCATTACATTTTTTTTTTTTTTACCTAATTATTTATTTCTCTGATGGAAAAAAAATCATCTCTTTGAAGGCAGTACAGCATCAACTAGTGAGGCTCATGTGGAGCTAAAGAGGTTCATTTAATCTGGAACCTGAAATACATATTGAATGTGGACCAACTAGCTCACGAGCAGGCTAGGAGATTGTTTTTGCCCATACAAATGTCCTTTTTACTTTTTTCTAGTTTATTTGATATTTCTTTTATGTTTTACAGGGGAAAACAAAAGCAAACAAAATCAATAAAAGAGAGGAACACCAGAGATGTCAGTCTCACTGAGGGTGATATCTTATAAGGCAGCCTGAACTGTCGTATAATGAAACCTTGGAAGATGGACTGCTGAGCCTGAGGCCAATAACACACCACCACTGATAGAGTGAGGTGAGCTTCCACTGGTGGGGAACAGCAGTTGTTGGGCCAAGTAAAGAGAATATCCAGTGGGCACTGCATCGCTCCTCGTGCATGGGAGTTATAGAAGCAATACTAAGTAACCCTGTAGGTTTGTGATTAATCAGTGTGATAGCAGAGGATTGTGCAGCCAAATCACTGGGGGCGAATGATTACCAGCTGACAGGGTTGTTTCTCTATTGCATTGTCTTTGATGGGATAATAAGCCGCGGGGTTACCAGGATAGTAGTGAAGGTGAAGGAAAGAAGGCCATTTCCATCCTGGTTAGATGCCCTGTTTGCATCTATTATATCCTTCAAAACAGGCAATGACCCTGGGTCCCAGAATGTCAGCAGCCAGGCTTACCTTGTGTTAATTGCTTTTCTAACTTTGTAAAACAAAATACATACTATATATAGATACACATTTAGTGAATTGTTATTTATTATTAAAATAATACATTGTACACCAACAACAAGGCAGACAATCTTCAAAATTAACAGGAACTACAATTCAGGGGGTTTTAATGTAGCAACATCATGCAGCAACACATTGGTCAAATCTTAGACAGAAAATTAAACTCCAGGCTATATACTCCACACATTTTGCACTGGTGGATCGTAACCAGGTTTTAAGTAAAGCTTTAAAATGTAAAAAGAATAAACAGTAGCAAGAGACAAAAAATAAAGTAGACAAACTGCATTTAAACTCAAACAGGCTGTTCATCAGCTGATCAAAAGTTTAAGACCATAGCCTTAAAAAAATCAAAATCTGTCTTTCATATCATTTTCATTCAGGCATTCACACAGTCATTTTAAATTTCTTAAAAGATCCTGAGGGTTATGGGACAATAACATCAAGTGGTAGGCCCAAAAAAATTTCCCCTGCACTGAGCCAGAGGATCTGACGGGCTGTCCATGACGAAACAGGCCGATCCTCGACCCAAATTAAGGCCGTTACTGATTCAGACTGCAGCCCGATATCCATAAGACATCTTCGAAGGCCACGTCTCCTCCCACGCCACAAACTTCCCTGTTTGGACTTTGCAAGAGAGCGTCAAACATGGGACACTGAAAGGTGGAAGAAAGTTCTCTGACAAGAAAAAATGTAACCTGGACGACCTGATGGCTTCCAACGATATGACAAGGAGATCCCACTGGAGATGTTTTCTACGCTGCTGTATTTGGCTGCTCTTTCCTGCAGTGGGACAATAGAGCTTCAGGTTGTGAGGGGGTTAAACGGGAGCTGGTTATGTGGGGATGTTGAGTGAGCATCTCTCTTGACTGGCCCTCGTGTGTGTGGTGATGACTGGGTCTCTCAAAAGGACAACGCTGCAGTTCACAAAAGAGAGAAAAGAACCCACTTTTCGTAAAAATTGAAAGGTTTTTTACCGTGTAATTGAGCCCGCCCGTTGGTGAAATTAGAAAGTTTGTTGTTTGTTTATGAAAAAACACATGATTTTTACAGCTGATTAAAGGAGGAGGGGGAGGGGGGAAAAATAAAAATAGAAGGAAGGAGAGAAGAGAGGGGGGGGAAAAAAAAAAAAAGAAAAGAAAAAGAGAAAAGAGAGAGAAAAATAACTTCCATTTAATTTTAAATGGGGAGGTAGTGGGATAAATTTCTTTAAAATTTTTTGAAGGGGAAGAGAGCATAAAAAAAGAGGGGTTAAAAAATATTTATTGTCTCTTTTGGGGGGGGGGGGGTGGGGGGGGGAGGGAGGGGGGGGGTACCCCCACCCTACCCCTAGAAAAAAAAAAATAAAGAAGAAAAAAAAAAAAAAAGAAAAAGAGAAAAAAAATCAAATCCCCAAAATGAAAAGGAAAAGGGAAAAAAGAATCGAACAACGACAGAAAAAAAAATACAGTGGAGGAGGCTCCATCATGACTGTCTCCCGGGGGGTGGGTGACGTTGGTGGGTCTAAACGCGGGGTGGTTTTATTTTTAAAGCTTAGTAGGGGGGGGGGTGGGAGGGTAAAGTGGGGTTACGGCGAGTGGTAAACATCAGAATTTATTCTACCTCAAGTTTAAGGTGATTGAGATTAAAACGGTCGAAGATGCGTGGACTTTTTTACGGGAAAAGTTGGAGTCATTTAAGTAGGTCGAAAATTTTAAAAAATGGCTCACCCCCGTATAGAGAGACCACTTTTGTGAGTTACTATGAAAATCAAGTAGGGGGCGCTTTGCCCGTTTTATGGGGGTATGTACGGAAGAGGTATAGGCTCCTTCTCCAGGCTTTTGTGGTGGTGAAAGGGGTTGGAAATTTGAACAGGGACTAAATTGTTTGATGTGGTAAAAACAGATGGGGATTGATAAGGAGAAGAGGGTGGGGGATGATGCTTTGCGTAGGTAGGAGGGAAGAAAAAGAGAAGGGGAGTAAAGAGAAAAAGCGGAAAAGAGAGAGGAGGAGCGGTAGAGATATTTTGATTGAGGAGAAAAATAGAATAAAAAAGCTATAGAAAAAAAAAGATAGAACTGAGGAGGGGGTGTTTTTTAGTGCAGTCAGGATAAAATAATGAAATTTCACTTTTCGTGCGTGGGGGTCCTTGAATTTTGGAGGGGGAAACTGATGAATGTTGGCAGGAGTAAAATAGGAGGGGGTGAGCGTGTGGTGGGTTTATCAATTTCAATACCTTAGATGCGAGTCTGGGGTCGATGATATCGAGTCAGGCCCAATAAGAGCATGTCGAAGTATTCGGAGACAGTTAAAACATCAGTCGGTTAAAAGAGGGGTGTGGTGTGTGAGTAGGCAGGGGTTAACAGAGGCCGGTTAGGTTCGGAGCGAGGGGCAGGAGAATTTAGGAGAGCTGTGTGATGGTGGAGAGGTTAAACTGGGGCAGCGCGCCTTTGCTATGGGAGCAACGATCGACTTTCGTCTCCATTCTGGGGGCTCTGTTGTAAAAAAGTAGTTTGGCGTGTGGGTGGGGCTGAAGGGCAGAGGGTATGTGAAAGCTCCATTCCGAAAATCAGAGTGAACAGGAGAACTGTTTGGGTGTAGAAATATGTGGTGGTGGGATGGTAATCAGGTTCAAGGAGAAGAGACATGTCCCTATTTAGAAGGGTGGTCGGGTAGGCGGTCGTAGGAGGTTATTACGGGGCGGAGGGGTTCATTAGTGAGGGGGCAGAAGGTTCAGGGTTTGAAAACGGTACATTTGGAAAGAGAGGAGGAGGCCCATAGGGGTGGGTGGTTAGGGCTTGTGCCCTCTCTCGCTGCGGGTGGTTATAAAAGAGGTGTGGTGGTTCTGATTTTGAAAGTTTGGGTGATGTGATTCAAATGGAAGTCTGCTCGTGGGAGATGTTTTTGCGGGTGTGGGCTGCGATGAGCTGCTTTACTGACCCTCCTTCAGACGCCCCGCCTTTTTCGTGAAAGCAGGGGTCCGACCGGAGAACATTGGTTGTTTGACGTTGGAAGAGAAGGACGACGAAGCCACCTTTTTGACTCTTGGGTTTGGGTTCTTCTTCTTGAGTCGTTTGGAGATCAGGCGGGATAAAGCCCAAATCTCAATTCACGTGTCGTGTGCGGTGTGGGTTTTTTGTGGGGGTTTTTGGTTTTGCCCCATAAGAGAAGATGGTGTGTAAAAAGTTAGTTTTGATTTGTGAAAAAAGTTGTGTTTAAAGAAAATGCAGAAGTTGAAGTTGGATTTCTTAAAAAAAAAAAGGATAATGGTTTAATAAATGTTTTTTGAAAAGAATCGGAAAGAATTTTTTAAAAAAGCCGATAAATGGTAAGGTTTGGAGAGGAAGTCTGGGTTTTCTCAGAGGACGATTGGTCCTTCCTCAGGGGTGTGCCAGCGTGGAGACAAAACAATCTCTGTCTTTTTTTTTTTCTTCAATCTCGGTTCTTTCTTCATCTCGTCTGGGGTTCGTTTTGCCCGGCACGCCGTCTTCTCCCTTGGGGGGGGGTTGTTGAGGTAGGGGGTTGGTGGAGAGGTTTAAAAATTCGCGGGTTCTGTCTGGGATTTCTTTTTTAAGGTTGGAAGTTTTTTATAATCGATATATGGCCCGCTTCCCTTAAAATCTCCCTGATTCGTGGTGGGGTTTTTTGGTGTCTCAAATTTCCGTGGGGGGAATGTTTTGTTTTTCGGTTCGTCGGGTTGAAGGGTTCTGGGGATCGGAGGGGTTGGAGTGTTTTTGGTGTGGAGGGTGTGTGGTCGAGTAGTGCTCTCTTTCTGCTGTTAAGAGTTGAGAAAGTCTATTTCTTAATTTTTTCTACTGTGTCGGTTGTTTTTTTCTTTTCAATCAATCTTTTCGGCGTCTGTCTGTGGATTTAGGGGTGTGTGTGGCTGCTTGGATTTTGTGGGTGAATGGTTTTTCGGCATTTTGAGGGTTTTTTTTTTTTTGTGGTGTCTTTGAATCGAGTGCGGGGGGGTGCGGTGGGTAGAGGAACCGTGTTTCAGGCAGCCCGTTGGTTGCGTTGTGGGGTGTGTTTCTTTTTTTTTAGGTTTTGTGGAGGAGACAACGGTTGTTCGGTGGTTGGGGGTGTGGTGGTTGTTCTCGTTTGGGGGTGGCGTGGTACAGGGGGGGGGGCGTTTGTTTTGTGGCTTCCGAAAGCTTTGCTCCCTGCATTGTGGGGGTCGAGGCCTTTTATCTGCTGTGAGGATCAAGTAAGCGTCAAATCCTTTAGTTGTGCGCTATGACGTGTCCGTGTGGGGGTTTCTGTATTTAAGAGAAATTCATGGACATTCTGACCATAGGACGACCACTTTACCCTTGCCAGGTTTTAGTGCACAAAGAAAGGGTCGTGTTTCCCGCCTGTCACAAGTAAAGATAGAAAATTTTTGCATTGCGATTTTGCCGGGGGTGGGGCTGAATGTAGACCGATGATCTCTGTCCAGCGAACAAACGTCCGCTTCTAACGACACTGCTTCCCCGAAATGCGACATTTTGGCCTGGCGCACTTGTGGGTTTTTGCCCCCCTGCATTTTCTCGCTACATAGTATTTTTCTTATTTGAGGATTTTTACAGGTCGCAGTTACTGACACGCAGGTTATTGCCGGGCCTTAATTGAGGTTTTGTGCCTGGTCAAACACGAGGGTGAGCGACAGTATCTGTTACAATGCGCAGACTACGGGGCTTGATTTTCAGCTACACACACCGCCGCCTGAGTTAAGAAGCTTTAACCGGTGTTGTGAGATCGTGTGTACAAAGAATAATCAAGACGTTTTGTCCCGATGAAAGGTGGTTTTTCGGATGGTTTTGGAATAAAAATAGAAATAAAGCTGTTTTTTGATCATTTTGGAAATTGGTCTAAAATGAGAGAGAGCCCTCTCCTCTCCATTTCTGTAACCCGATTTTCGTTTGAGAATTTTTCAAATTGTCTAATGTGCTGAAGGTAGGGGGTTTGTCCGTCAGACCGGCCCTGCGTTGAAATCCTCCCTACTCGCCCGCCTGGTCTCTGTGAGGTTGGCTCGGTGAGAGGAGCAAATGATGGGAAGAGAGTGATTCTCTGTATTGTTTATCAATACAGATGCCGTGATTTTTTTTTAGATCTCTACGCTAGGTTTTTTCCATCTTCCTTTTCCCTCCACGCGGGTTTCTCCCACCTGTAGATTATTGTAGACTACCGTCGCTCATAATTTCCATATTCGATTGACCAGTCGGTCTAACAAGTCTTGAAAATGGCTGTGGCGTTGTAGGTTGATCAACGTGAACTAAGGCCTGGTTGTGTAGATTTTCTCCCAACAACTCAAACTGTATAACGTCCCCTTCCCAGTTTCTGCCACGGCCCTATCAACAACCTCTTGAAAACTCTCCATGACACCGGTGTAAAACTCTGCATAATCAGGCTGCCTTTCTGGCGGAGGAAAGTTCAACATAGAGCTTTTTCAACATTGTTAAAGCGATCGCGTTGAACGGCGACTCTCTGTCGGGCTCTGCCGCTGCCCCTCCTTGTTGGTGGGAGGGGGTGCCGTCTGTCTGAGGAGAATTTTGAGGTGAATCAATATTTTTTCATCATTTCAGCTGAACGTAATCTCTGTAAAGACCGTTTAAAGCTGCAAAGGGGTTTTCCTGCGATACTCTCTGTTTTTGGGTCTGCTGAGGTAAATCAGTCACATTGTTTTCACTTTGGTTCAGTTCTTGCGTTTCCAGTTGTTTCATTTTCATCATATACAGCTGAAGAATATCTGTAAAGCCGTTCTAAAGCTGCAAAAGGGTTTTCCTGCGAGACACTACTGTATTTTGGGTCTGTTGAGGTAAATCAGTCACATTGTTTTCACTTTGGTTTAGTTCTTGTCAGCGTCAGCAGTGCGGCAAGACCTCTTAATTCAACAGTTTCATCCATCATGCCCTGTTTTTATTTTGTCTCTGTTTACTTCTTACTACGGATACAGTCACTAGGAATCTACAGCTTTCTACAAGAATGGAGACAAGCTCCTGAACGATGTTACAGATTCTGTAATGTGCGGTCCTGGTGATTCATCAGTCTGAGTTGCTGATTGAGTGCGAGGAGGTGGAGTCTGACGAGAGTGTGCTGTCCTTTCTGAAGGAAGTTGAGGAGGAGTCTGAGGTGAGATTGAGTGCGATGAGGAGAGTGTGCGGTCTTTCTGAAGGAAGTTGAGGAGGAGGAGAAGGAGGAGGAGGAGGAAGAGTGGCCCGTCCTTGCTGCGTCACTTGCTCTGCGAAAACATTTTAAAAAAAAAAATTGTTGTTGTCATTTACCATTTCATCAGCGTTTAACCATGACAGAACAAGACAAGAAAACAAAGGGCTGTGTGTGTGTGTGTGTGTGTGTGTGTGTGTGTGTGTGTGTGTGTATGTGTGTGTGTGTCTGTGGGCCACTGTCTTGTGTGTGTGTGTGTGTGTGTGTGTGTGTGTGTGTGTGTGTGTAAGAGAATTTGCTCACCAAAATCCGATTGGGTTTGTGCCTCTGGCGTAGCTCTACTCTTCGCACATTTCCGGGGGCTGGTGGAGGTCACCGCGCTGCTGGGTCTCTTTTTCCCCTGGAGAGGGGAGCTGCCGTCTTGAAGGAGATTGGGGGTTTCTTGACGCCCCCGTTTCACTATAGATGGTGCTGGAATTTTAGGGGCAACTGATGCACGCTGTTGGAGGTGGAGATGCGTTAGTAGCGGTGAAGTCTGTAGGTCAATACAGTTTTTTATCATTCAGTTAGGAGGATTAAAGAGTATAGAGTGAAAATATATGAGAAGGAGTACGTCAAAATCTGACTGTGAGAACTGGATAGAATCAAATTCTCGGGCTAAAACTGTGTGACAAAAAGGAGAAAAATATCTTAATCTTAAAGAGAAAAGCATTTTTTATGAATAAGGGTTTAGGTGTAAAAATCTGTTTTAGGAGGAGCATGGATTTCAGACAGAGTTATTTCTTTAAGGAAAAGAGGGATCATACATAATGTTTTTGCATCAAATTTTGAAAAAAGTTTTAAAAAATGTATAATGTTTTAGGACAGACATTTTTGGTAAATTTCCCCATGTGGGACTAATAAAGGAATACATTTACCATTTCATCAGCGTTTAACCATGACAGAACAAGACAAGAAAACAAAGGGCTGTGTGTGTGTGTGTGTGTGTGTGTGTGTGTGTGTGTGTGTGTGTGTGTATGTGTGTGTGTATGTGTGTGGGCCACTGTCGTGTGTGTGTGTGTGTGTGTGTGTGTGTGTGTGTGTGTGTGTGTGTGTCTGTGGACCACTGTCTGTGTGTGTGTGTGTGTGTGTGTGTGTGTGTGTGTGTGTGTGTGTGTGTGTGTAAGAGACATTTGCTCACCAAAATCCGATTGGGTTTGTGCCTCTGACGTAGCTCTACTACTTCGACACACTTTCCGGGGGCTGGTGGAGGTCACCGCGCTGCTGGGCCTCTTTTTCCCCTGGAGAGCCTGGAGAGGGGAGCTGCCGTCTTGAAGGAGAATGGGGGTTTCTTGACGCCCCCCGTTTCACTATCAGGTGGTGCTGGAATTTTAGGGGCAACTGATGCACCGCTGTTGGAGGTGGAGATGCGTTCAGTAGCGGTGAGTCTGTCGGTCAATAGTTTTTTACATTAGTTAGGAGGATTAAAGAGTATAGAGTGAAAATATATGAGAAGGAGTAGTCAAAATCTGACTGTGAGAACTGGATAGAATCATCTCCGGGCTAAAACTGTGTGAAAAAAGGAGAAAATTCCTTTAGGAAAAGTTTTTTATGAATAGGGTTTCGGGTAAATGTTTAGGAGGGTGGTTCAGTCGGTTTTTTTTAGGAAAAGAGAAAACTCATAAGTTTTTGCATCAATTTGAAAAAAGTTTTCAAAAAGTTTGTTTTTGGACAGACATTTTTGGTAATTTCCCATGTGGGACTAATAAAGGAATCTTCTTACAAAATGTAAAGGTTTACTAAATGTAATAAGTATAAAAATATTTTAACTTGCTTCCTTTGGTGCTCTTCTCTCTGCTCGCGTTGATCTGCCGATGTCTGTGCTTCACCCTGTGCTCCTGGGTCTTTATATGGTTTGCTTCATTTTCGTTGTTCTTTTATTGAATGCGCTTCTTTTGAAGCGCTTGTTCATCTAAAGAGTTTAAGCTTCATGCATTTATGATTGGTTCGAGTTTTGCCCCTCTATTCACCACATCTTCATGCCTTCTCCCCCCCCCGTTCTATTTTTTGCTACCCTCTATATATATTTTGCTCCAGTTCTGCGCGTGACATTCCCCCACATCATGAAAAATGAAGAGGCTAAAAGTTATGATTCTTTGAAGAAACTGCTGTATGATGGGCTCATTGACCTTTCACTACAAAAAAAGCATCTTAAAGGGTTATATGCACTTACATCTCGAAATATAGGGTAGATGGAGATTTTTCTCACTCATTGTGACTGATTCTGTTCTATTTTTTTTGCTCCCTTATTATTTTGCTGAGAGGCAGAGTGGGTAAGGGGTGGGACGTGCGCTCCAGTCTTCTGCATGACCACAGACCATTACCCCCCACTTCATGAAAAATGAAGAGGCTAAACAGTTAATGATCTCTTTGACAGAACCCTGTCTGTATGATGAGCTCATTGACCTCTATTCACTACAAACAAAAGTCATCTTAAAGGAGCTTATATGCACTTACATCTCGCAAATATAGAGTAGATGGAGGTTATTTTTCTCACTCATTGTGACTAATTCTGTTCTATTTTTTTGCTGCACGTCTCTTGCTGACTCTGGCATGCGTCTAATTTTCAAATTTCCCGCCCTAGGCCTCCTAACCTTGAAGTCAGCTGATAAAAATTCTTGTGTTCTTTCACATAAAAAAAGGGGGTGATTTCCTAAGGTCACCGGGGGGGGGGCTTAATTACAGGGAAATAAACCTTTTAATTTTGAGGAAAAGTGGTTTTTTTTTCCTCTCACAACACCCGCCTGACAAAGGACTTCTTCCAGGAGAATATTGTCACTCAGGACCATCCTTTGTGCTCCCCTGATCTAAATCCCATTGAGAACATTTGCGGACGGATGGCAAGGAAGTTTACAAAAACAGATGTCAGTTCCAGAGTGTGATCAGATCCTTCATGAAGCCATCTTCACCACATGGAGGAACGATCCTACCAGCCTTCTGGAAACACTCGCATCAGGCATGCCTAAACAAAAATGATCAACAACAACAGTGAGGCTCAAATGCAGTTTTCAATAAATTGCCTACTCTCTAGTTTTTTTTGGTTTTTTTTGTCTCTTACACCTGTTTCTTCTTTTTGCATTTTGAAGCTCTCCTGCTTATGATCCACCAGTGCACATTGTGAATTCTTGTCATTTTTACCCCAGTCTTATATATATATATATTAAATAAACATAGAATTGAATTTAATAGATCAGCCACATTAATACCGATATCAGATCCAGCTATTTGAGTGAGTACTGGCCAGATAGCCAATCTGGTATCAGTATTGGTGCATCCCTATTATATTTTTTTTTTCCTAAAACTGTATGCGCCACAAAAAATACATTGAAATGATAGGGGCCTTAAGATTTCAGGATTCTTCTGAAGTGCTTGTCGTAAGCTGGACTTGTCAAGCTCTGTCTCTCTCTCTCTCTCTCTCTCTCTCTCTTTTTTTGGTACTTTTCATGTTCACAAGCAAGAACAACACCATGGATGCCTTCCAGGAGAGACTGGAAATGTCTGAAAATTAGTTGCTATCCCCATACTCAACAATTATCAAGTCCCATATCAAGTGTGTGTGTATATATATACACACACACACACACATATGAAAAAAGGCAAGGGAAGCAGTCCTTTCCCAGTGTCAGGCTGCGAGTTCAGTCTGTAAAATCTCCTGTGATTGAGCAGAAAGAGTAGGAGAGATGAAATGGGACAGACCATCCAGCCATCATATCACATCCTGACACACTAACTGCTAAGTCAGGACTATGTAAGATGACCAAGAGGAGAAATCTTGGTGTCTGTGACCTGCGACAGACTTGAGTTCGACCATGTCGAGCATCAACTCTGTCCCGAGTAACTTTAAAATTAAAAAAAAGTCCACTTTCTGGGTGTTGAGAAAAGTTTGACAGGTATGAAGCCTCAATAATCTGTGCAGGGAACAGTGTCAGCTGTCAGCATAACACATTCAGAAAGACTCAGCAAAAAAGGAGCAACAGAATAAAAAGGTCTGAGGAACGGGATTTGTTGGATAAGTCCACAAGCAGTTACAGGAGAATACACAGGGAAGCAACACATTGCAGGTTTAAGCCTCAGCAGCCAGCAAAAGTCTGCCGCCAGCTGACAACAGAGACATACCTGCTAGCATATCTGTTTATCTTTGAAGTATTACTGGATGATACAAACTGACCTGACATTCATCCACACCCATCGCAGGGAGAATGCAGACTAAGCTGATGGGACCAAACAAAGGTAGACAAAAGTGAGTCAGTGCTGCACTGACAGCCTATGTTGTGGACAGAAGCAGAGATGCCTCTTCTGATGTGCAGACTTATAGATCATCATGAAAGAGTAGGTTTACTGGTAGATCAGCAAAATAGCTTCAGAAAAAAAAAAAAAAAAAAAACATCAACCATCTGCTATATATTTTCTTCAGGTGTTAACTTCAGGTGGAGATGGAAAATGTTACAGTCTCTTTATCGGGCACTTGGTGCCTGAATGAACAGGTTTAGAACAGGACGGTTTCTCCAACAGCCTGGTATGAAGAAAGGAGATATGCTGTCACCAACAGTCTTAATAATTTAAACTAAATTAAATTAAATCTTGTAAATTTGGGGTTAAAGTAGATGATTTGACTGTAGGTATTCTATTTTATGCAGATGAAGCCGGGCTAAGTAACACACAGACTTCAAATACAATTTTTGTGGGTCTTTATTGTATTTCCCATTTCTTAGGTAGTATTTAGAAAATAATATAAAATTATAAACAGATTTCCACTGAAACCAGATTGTGAATTTACAACAACCATATGTTGGTCAAATACAGTGAATCGTGTACTGTTTCACACTTGTTTATCACAAGAAAATAAGGTAATAAAATTTTAAGATAGAATAAAATGCGACAGTGGCTCCTCTCTGGCTACAGAGAAAACAGAAAACATTCACATTATTACCCTGTAACTCCATGACACAGTATTTCATTTTACAATTGAAACTTTGAAACTAAACATGTCCATATGGCTAAATATGTTTAACAAACAGGCATACAGAGCATGAACTCAGAAATCATCATCAGTTTCTTGCCTAGCTTAAACACACCGAGTTTCAGTAGCACATGCATGAAATGTTCGATCCACCAGCATCGGCAATCCTCGGCTCAGGAACTACACAAAAATTTGTCTTATAAGATCACTGTACAACGCTCAACCAACAGAGTAATGTATTGTGTAATATAATTCTCAAATAACCTGTTAACGTCCATTATCTGTCTCACCGTCGGCCTCGGCGTTACAGCTCCGTGACATAGCGCGACCTGTTTTCTTCCGGGATTTTCCCAGAGTCCTTGGCTTCCTCAAGGCGCGCATTACTCATAGAAATGGTCAATTCCTGCCCCCTGCTGTCCAAACTTTATGTCCACAGCAGGACTACTTCAGCTGAAAATCTATTATTTACAGTGGTTTGGTTTCCTGAGTATCTTTAAATGTGAAGGTTTTTACCACCTGGTTACACAGATGATATAGTAGTACTTGTTGATCATGAAAAATCTGCAGAGGATGTCGTTGCTGAATGGAGCTGGAAGTGGAGACTAATGGTAAACCATGGTAAAACACAACTGGTACATTTCAGACACCTACAAGACGTGCAGTTACTTTTACTTTTAACGTATGTGACATCACTGTTTTACTTTTAACAGTGATGTCACATATTGATCAATATCAATATTAAGGTTTTATTTTGGGCTTTTGATGAGGGGTTTTCCAGCAGGCAGAGTGCTGGATGAGTGCTAAGCAAAGATACATGCTGCCTTGAAATTGAACTTGTGAGCTTGTGGTTGCGACATGGGAAGTTGTGAAAGCAATATGCTTGCTGTTCAAGTGGTTAAGTTGTGAAAACACTGGTGCTAGGCAACTGCGATATTAATGTTGCTGTCAGCACACAGAGGCTAACAAATTAGTAAGCTAGCGAGCAGTTAATGTATTGCAAGAAACGCAAAGGCATAACAGCAGAGGAAAATGATGAGGCTGTTGGGAATATCAACATTTTCCTCAGACATCTAAAATTACAAAGAAAACTCCATACAACTATTATGCCCCAATAAGTGAACTTCCATGGCCTCAGCCTTTTCTGATAATGGCAACAAAAGCATCACAACTCTTGAACTCAGAGCTTTCAGGGATGAACATGACCCCATTTGAAGGCAGCAAAAACAGACATTTTCAAACTTGACAACATAAACATTGTAAATGGGCCCTTTGTATTTCCCGTTGTAATGTTTGTCAATTCAAAGCTGTTGCCCTAGCAATGAAATGACAATGAAAAGATCTGTAGATTAGATGGAGCTGGGATTCCACAATAAAAAAAAAAACATCAGTAACCAAGTACGGCCCCGATCAGTGTGTTTTAACATAAAATAAGATAAGATAAAACATTCCTTTATTCGTCCCACAGTGGGGAAATTTGCAGTGTACAGCAGCAAAGGGGATAGTGCAAAAACAAACGCTTAAACAAAATTAGGCACACATAAAATATAACAATTTAATTAGAAACAAGAGGAAATATTTAAAATAGGAACAATATATACAGCATTAACAAAGGAGATGATTAACACAGTTGCACAAGTAGACAAATAGATATTGCTTGGTGATTGGAATGGAATTTCACCTGAGAGTATTGAGGCAGTTTTTGTAATTGTTTTCCATGAGATGGAAGCATTTTGTGCACAGGTTTTACATTGCTGAACGCTGCTCTGTGCACGTTGCGTTTTTATGCCTCGAGTTGAAAATATTCAGCTGAGCGGTGAAGTGCCCAACATCATTATTGTTTTTTTTTTGTTTTTTTCCCATTGTAGTGATTTGTTGGATACCTAGAGCTTTACTACTTTACCAACAATAGTTACCATGATATGAACAGAAAACAGAACATATATTGATTTGATGCGAATTACTATATTGCATGCAATGTTGCTGCAGGAAAAGCAAAGTTTGTCTTGGCATGCTAATATACACTCTCAGACCTTCCACACAGGAACTGTCAGACTGTCAGCTCATCAGCTGGCCTACATATACCCAGGTGACCCACTATACAGTCGTAAGTAACGCCCGTTTTCTCAGTTTCGTCAGTCTACAAATCTTGTTGAAAGTGTTTTTTGATGCGTGTGGTTGACCACTCTCCCTTGTCGTACTTTTAGGTTTTGTCCCGCTGCGAACAGCTCAATTTTTCTTTTCTCCCTTGTGGCTGGAATTTTTGCGTTTGTTTTGTAAATAAATTACTATTTTTTGTTCACACCTTTTAACCAGAGTCTGCACCTGAGTTCTGTTTCCGACAAACTGTAACAGAAACAGCAGCTGATTTTTTTTTTTATTTAAATGGGTGGGAAAGTACACAGAACATATACTGATAACCTCTACTTATTTCCATTATATTTTCATAAAGAGGATACAAACATTTACAGCTCGCCTGTTGGGACACTGTAGTCTGCTGTAGGTGAGAAGTATTATGATCCCTCACCAAGAGAACTGGGGGTTCAGATCTCTGTTGTTTCATGAGCCAATAACTGGTGTAGTACTTGGACAATTTTTGTTGTTATATAGAGTTGGAGGTAAAATCCTCACCCACCACACCACCACAAAGACCTGGGATATGGGATATGGACTCCCAGTTGCAGTTTCTGTGGCTTGATCTTGATCTTGGAAGATGGTACCAGTTCTTATCCTTGCTACTACTCTCATGAATTGTACTGAATGATTAGGGGTGGAACTGTAGACACAGTGAAGCAGGAAACATAGATTGTGGATAAGTTGGAGATCCATCCATCACATATTGGCAGGTGAAAAGAAGCCATTGGCGTCACATGCTTCATGTGCGTTGGCAGCCCTCCCCAGGCCAACAGCAGCCTACAGTCAGCACTGACAGACTGCAGCGAAAAGGGATGCTCCAAACTGCATGAAAATGGGTTCAAATACCACAAAAGTAATCAAATTGATAACATTCCATAATAATGATAGGAGAGTATTTTTTCAGTTTCTTCACAATAGATAAAACACATTTTGCACACCATGTAAGGACTCCTCAAAAATGCATCGACCTTGTCTTGAACCTCAGAGAATTGTGTCACGGTCAAATATGCTAATTTACTTGAACAAACAAATCAATTGTAGTTTGAATAGATTGATTGTTAATTTGTGATTCTGTTTACCTGCAGCCCTCCTGCCTTGTCTCAGTGTAGAGGTCAGCAACAGAGCTCTTCACTACCAAAAGAACATCTTGTCGGTTGTGTTCAGTAAGTAAAGTAGTAAGGAATACATCCAACATTATGAATTTAAATTGGGAAAAAAAAAGACTGCTTTTGAAAAAAAAAACAAATGTTGCCAGTCCATGAGTTTGTATTCATGTTAATGGCATTACAAAGTCTGTCAGTTACTTTGGTGATGATCTGACTTTTCTTTTGCATTTTGGATTGAAATATGTCAACAATTATTGGATTATCTGGTCAGATTTAATTCCTGGTAGCTGTATTAGCTGCATCCACAAAAATAACACCAACATCTCAGCCGTGAGCTTTGCGAGTGCAAAAAAAAAAAAAAAAAAAGGTGGAGGGGCACCAGCTAACATTTTGCTGAGGGCACCAAATTGGTCAGAGACAGCACTGCATTGATGAACAATGAGGCATGGAAATGCAACGTTGAGACTGAGAGCAACAACATGATGAAAAAAAAAACAAAAAAACAATAAAATGGGAAGTTACAGGAATAGACCAAGCAGGAGAAGCTAGAGATGAATTGAGTGCCGCTGGCTGACAAATCCTCAGGGCTTAATTATTGTCTTCTTCTCCCTCACATTATCTTATCCATCAGGAGGATAGTACAGAGCCTGGAGAATCAGAGAATCATTCCCCTTCACCTCGCCCCATTCAGGATAAAACACAGACAGTCAGTTCTGCTTTCACTTCAACTCCATTGCTCTTTGATAATGAAATAATATGCAATTATTTAATGCATGACAGCATAAGAAATATTTCCTTTTTGTGATTTGATCGAATCAAATATGAGCTGATTATTAAACTGTCTCAGCATGAATAAATTATGAAGCAAACTCAGTGCATTTGGGGCAATTAATGGGGCATTAATGTTAACATCAGATGTAATTTATATCTCAGGTAGCTAGTTTAAAGAGTGTTATAGTGCCATGGTTGGGCCAGCAGTGCAACAAGACTGTGACTGTTTGCCTCAACCCAAACACAAGGGCACTTGCAGGTACACACAACCATTATATACCACCATGGAGAGGCCATCCATCTTTAACTGTTAGGGGTCACGAGGGGGCTGGAGCCGAACCCAGCTGGCATCGGACGAAGACGGTGTACACCCTGGACAGGTCGCCAGTCCATCACCAGTCCATCACAGGGCAAATAGAGACAGACAACACAGAGACAGACAACCATTCACACCTACGGACAATTTAGAGTCATCAATTAACCTGCATGTCTTTGGACTGTGGGAGGAAGCCGGAGAACCCGGAGAAAACCCTGCGAGGCGAGCGTGCTAACCACTGCAGCCCACCATGGAGAGGTTCACATATAACTCCCACACTGTGAGCCAGTCTTAGATCAGCAGCTGGAGCACCACATTTATCAACACTGATTTAACAGCCGCTCTGGACTCAGCAGCCAAATGCTATAGATTTAACTCCCTGATCCCACTCCGTAATAGCAAAAAGAAACCAGTACTCACCGTTTACAAGTTCATCCTACAGGTCTTGTGCTCCACAAAGTCATTAACAACACTGCTCAAGAACCATGTCCTTTTTTATTGGAATGTCCTGGCCGTGTGTGATACAGCGTGACGTGGCATGCTGTTTTGAACTGAACTTTTGTATAATAATACTAATTTCAAACCTTCAAACTAATATGCACACTTGTTCTCACATTCACTCCACAATTAAACAAAATAATGTCCTTTAATAATTGTTAAAAGGATGCAAGCCTGATTCAATGCTTATGAGTGTAGTGGTCTTAAACTTGGTGACTGTTTCACTTGCATGCAGAAAAGAAATATAGCATGTGCAACAATTTATTACTCACAACCTCCCTGAGAAGTTGGTTGGAGTAAATGGGTGACGAAACAATGAGCGGACGATGAAGGGAAACCACAAGCTAGTGGCAACAACCCACCATGGTGATCACTGATGCTGTGGCTTAGGTCCTATCATTCAGCAAGCCTCAGCATTCGGTTTACCTGAAGGTAAACTCTGCATCCACCTCATTCTCCAGCAGCTTTGACAATGTCCATCCGGTACGTCTGCTTAGCACCTATCATCTCTCTACCGCCCCAAAACAACATCCAATAAAAAAAACATCCAATATAAACAATACTACCAACAATCCTATATAAACAATGTTTTATACATGATTACATCTCACCACCATATATTTCTTATCCACCTAATGATTTCACCCACATCTGGCTCTACAATCTGCAGTCGAGAGTGAGACATGTGAAGAGTGCATCACTCTAAAGACCAACAAGTCTACAGTCATGCTCGCAGCTCAGTGAAGCAGTTTTAACACGCTGATGTTTAACTGATTTAGCATGTTCACCATTGTAGTTTAGCATGTTAGTATGGCAACATTTGCTAATTAGCAGTAACAACAAAAACAGCAAGAGTCCAGCTGAGGCTGAGGGGGATGTCATTAGTATGCAGTATTTGGTCATAAACCAAACCAAAAATTGGACATATCATTAAACATAACTTATATTATTAGGGCTTGTGCCCATAGGTTTGGGTATCTGGAGTGACAACCAACCCACAAACTGTAAAACTGGACAGTGTTTTTGGGGCTGTTTAGATCAGAAAACATGTGATTCTACAAGCCATTCAGATTTGGCTCCCCTTCCTGTGTTACACACATTTTATTGGTCAACACAGCCATTTTGGTACAATATCACAACTGAGCAGAAATAATTGTGTTTAGCTTTTGTACAGTGGTCTTTATGCAGCTGTTTTAGTGACATCTGGTGGTTACTCTCAATCCAAAATGGCAGAAGTGTAGTTTTGCGGCTGGGCACTAATGTTGCAATGGAACGCACAAATGACTTTCGCTTCTTGGTAATATGCATGTTGAACCTTACAGAGCACCATATTCTTCTCACAAGCCAATCAGAGCAGACTGGGCTTTTTTGGGAGGGGCTCTTAAAGAGACAGGTGCTAAAAGAGTGTATCAGACAGGGTGAATACAGGTATATTCAGATAGACAGTGTGAGAAATATATGGTGTTTTTTGAAAATTAAAGCTTGTAAACATGTTCTAGTAGAAACTCAAAATACCTGAAAATGAGCATGATATACCCCCTTTACAATTGTGCCTTATCTCTGTGCAGCTGTGTGTGTTCACATTTCCATTCACGGCCACTTTTGTGTTTATGCATCTGAGGTTCACCTACTTTAAATGATTAAAAATTTAGTCTCCTCTTTATTCCTTTGCCTCAAAAGCTGTACTGTGCGGTATTTCCTGCCTACCTTCAGAAACAACACATTCATTGACATGTTCCACTGCTGTACAACATCAGACGACAACCCTCTGAAGACAAATTCAGTAAGCCCACGGGACCGCTGCAGAGGGCTCGTATGCGTGTTTTCCCACGTGTAAAAGTCGCTGAACATAAGCTTTAGAGAAGAGCTAAAACTTCCTCAGTGTTATGTATGTATTTATTTATTTTTTTACCTCTCTCCGTCTCCGAGGGAACACAGGAGGAAAACACTCTGTAATGTGCCCCTAAGACATACAAACATAAACAATAACTGTCTTATGAGTGTATCTGTGAGTGTGTACCTGTGTGTGTGTGTGTGTGTGTGTGCGTGTGTGTGTATGGGTGTGAAAAAGCATGAGAGAGAGAGAGTCATCTGTATATCAGCACATTCTGAACCAGAGAGCTACGAGGCAGGGAGACGTAGAGGAGAATGTGGCGGGACGAGGAGATGCGAAGAAGATGAGGGAGAGAGCTTTGAGGGGGTGGGAAGGGAAGAGAGGCTTGAATAAACTGAATTTGATTATAAAGGAGATAAGGAAACATGCAGGGCCACAGGGAAAAGAGGAGGAGGAGGGGATGTTTAAGGAGGCAGCCCTGTCTCCTAAAAATTACGTTGCCATACAACCTACCCTGAGACCAACTTTCAGAGTCTGTAGCAAGTTCAATGTATTTGTCCACTCATTCCATAGTAGTATTTAATACTTGACAAATATCCTTATAAGGTACTGTATGTTTTGAACAGAAAAAAAAAAACAAAACAAAAAAAAAAAATGTGTGATTAACTTGCAAGTAATCACAATCAACTATGGGTGATCATGATCATGCCATTACTCACAATTAAATATTTTAATCAACTGACAGCCTTAGTTTTTATCTAACAAAATATTCTGCTTCAACCCATGTTTTTTGGTGTTTAGCCTTTCAAATGAAAAAAAAAATTCAAAAAACAATTTTCTCTCTCGCCGCACACAAAACAGGCGCCTGTATTAACGGAGAGGTGAAACAGCAATCAAACAAAACTGACAAGTTATATTCATCAAAGAAAGTTGATTAAATAAGACTGGCTCAAGAATTTTGTTGATGTCATAAAATATGATGACAGACATTCCTGCTTTTGTAGAGTATTTATTGTATTTGATTGTAATGTGTAGGCTGCAGTGCTGCTGATTATATAATAAACTAGCACTCTGCCTTGTTTTAATGTATTTTATTACCTGTTCTATGTACTTTTATTTATGTATGTATGCCATCTTATTTTTCTCCTTCTTCTTTTCTTCTCTCATTTACATAATTTACAGAATTTTCCAATGGGCCCCATGAAGAGTAATTGTTGTAGTTGGTAGAAGCTAATGGCATCCAAATACTGTAATTAAATGAACAAATAAACATAAAACAGTTCTTGCCAATCGGCTCATTGCTGACCAAACTGGTCCATAATGAGACATTTGTATTCTCACTGAACCTGCCATGTTTGCTTTGACTTGATGGTTGCTCCTATCAGGAGCAATTGAACGCAGACTGGCCAAACATAGCGTAGCATCATTCATCAAGCTCTAACCAGGGTCCGACAACTATACGACTGCTTCGTGTTTCAGATTTTCTTCATTTTCAGCCTGGTTCAAGCTGGTTAAACGTTGCCCATAGAGGATGGAAGGAGATATACATTTCTAAAAACATTAGCAGAGTATGTTAGCACATCATTAACATTACCATGTCTATGATTGAAGGTATACTGAATGACACGTGCTGTGAATCCAGTCCTGCCTGGTTTAAATGTACAGTGTTGTTCCCTAATTCAATTGTCTTCTGTCTCGATTGCCAGGTGATGTTGTGGTTCACTTTTAAGGCCTTTGCACACCAAGTCCATATTTTTCATCTGAATGTGTTGCACATTTTAAAATATCTAATCTAAAATGGTTAGCACTCATACCTCACAGCGAGAGGGTCGCAGGTTCGAATCGGGCTTGGGGCTCTTGCAGTTTGCATGTTCTCCCCACGTTTGCTGGGTCCATCCAAAGACATGACTCTATATTGCCCGTAGGTGTGGATGGTGTGCATGAATGGTTGTCTCTATGTGCCCTGTAATGGACTGGCGACCTGTCCAGGGTGAACTCCACCTTCGCCCAATGCCAGCTGGGACCCCCGCTGGCCCCCCTGCGACCCCTAACGGGATAAGCGGTTGAAGGTGGATGGAAGATGTCACGTTGTTGTCAATCATGTTTACACACCTACGTTTGTCATTAAAGTTCTTGGGACAGATTTCATTTTTTTTTTTTTTTTTTTCTCATCCATTAAAAGCCAAAAGATGGTTGTTTGACCACTCAGAGCCACCATCCATGCAAATGCCATCATCCAAAATAGTACGATAAACAATCACTTTGTCTTACAGCACAAAGCACTTTACAATAAAGAAATAAAAGAATACAGAGATGCAAAACATAAAAATAGATTGTAGCAGGTGATTGCAGAACAGCTTGGAATCGGGGATGGCTGTACAACAAAGGATGTCGGAGATTAGACAGTAGTGATTGATGCTCTAGGCAGCTAAACAATAGCTTCTTACTAATGTGTTTCATTCATTAACCCTGTTTGGGACTAGCACTATCCATTGCATCCACTTAATAGATTCAATTTTGCATATTTTTGCAACGAATAGAATAATCACATGCATTATACTCAGTGCGCAAGGTTTTTGTGCATTACATTTTTATTGGATGGCAGCTATTAAAAAAAACAAAAAACAAAAATGCAGACTTGGTGTGCAAAGACCTTTACACTGTGATCTGTAAGCTTTAGCATTTACCTTTATCTCTTTAACCTGTTTTCACTGCTGAATCAGTTTGACATCCTGATATATCCTTCACATACATATTGTTGACACTTCTGTCTGACAGCTAGACACAACTGAAGTTTTACTGAAACAACCTCTTTGAAACCCAGTTTTCAGGTTAGGAAGGTTGATGAGAGTAGTTGCTGGTTGATGAATCAACTGATTATTGTGCTGCTCAAAGAATGCCTGTCCAGTCTACAAAATGGTGAGGTATACGTGTTGATGTACAAAACAAAGGTTGACATTGATGGTGACAGGTTGGTGTTGGCTGTGGGAGGAGAGCCATTTACCAGCCAGTTTAGTGCCTTGACAAAACAGAGATGAAAAGTTAGCTCTTTGCATTGCATACTTACAAACAGTGAAGCAGAACATGGAAAACTGCTCCACGCTGCTAGATCATTAGTGACCCCCCCACTGTTCCCCTCCTCCCACTTAGATACAGTCAAGTTCACAGCGAGTCACTGAAATACCAAATAGGCGAGGAAATCCTGTGATATCAGAGATGCCTCTTTGCAAGTGCAAAGTCACACCATGTGCCATCATGAAAATAAAGCTCGAGGAGTCTGAGGAGAAGCTGTGCAAAAAGATATGTGGGGTAAAATAAAAACCTAAAGATGAGACAGAGGAGGATGCAATTAATGGGAGGGAAAAGTCTGACAGGAAACACATCTCTGTTACAGCTGCACATGCGATAAGTACAAGACATCTTGTGTCAAACAAGGGGCAGAGGACTCCCTTTGACAGCCGACGGGTTCGCACGACCGCTTGATAGGAACAAATTAGACCTCAGCAGACTTCAAAGGCAGCCTTATTAGATGCTTGGTGTCATTATGTTATGTAGTGCATCAGCTACAGCGAGAAGAAGTCTTCAGGCAAATCTTCTCACATGGTAATTATTGTGTTAGATAATGACGGGCCATGGAGTGACATCAAAGCCAGACCAGAATACACATGGTGCTGATAGAGGGTTCACTTAGAAAATCAAACACGCTTCTTTTTGATTTTAGTATTTTCAGAGTGTACAGTAAATGTTAAGTTCTGCAAAAAAAGTATTTGGAATTTTAGTGGTTGTGTTTATCAACCGTGCTGAAAGGAGCATCACTGGCAGCACAACCAAGCCAACAAAGAAAGCACTCTGTCCACATCACCAGCTAACACCTTCACCTGGCTACTGAACTTTATTACTATAATGCATCAATTCCATGACATGAAGACCCAGATATCTCAACAATGAATGTAACCACCCCCCCCCACCCCCAAATAAAACAACCTAGTTTTATCAGAATATGAATATGAACGTTTTTCCCATTGTCAGATATACAGTATATACAAATACAACTTGTGATGCTAATTCACCCTCTGACACCCACAATAGACCCGTTGTTGTCTTTTTTAGGGGGGTGAGGGGGTCTTCAGGGGGAGATAGCAGGTCAACAGTAGATGTCACATAGAAGTGGTGAACATCATCTGAAAGCTGAGAACCTGAAGATTAATCAGAGATGCAGCTCAGCGCTGTGTGTCAAGTTGTGCAATCAGAAATAAACAATGCATACAAAAAATATGGACTTGGTAATTAATTAATGAAAATAAATTGTAAAAGATGTAATAGAAGGGTTTAGACCATTATGATGGAAGTGTATGATGGCCATTCCCATGTTTATTATGTCACAATTTTTTGGTTGATACTATTTGTTACAAAGACTTCGTGCAAAATTTCACCTTTTTTTACCACTCGAAAATTGATCAAAATGATCAATAATCCTTCCAAAATACCACATTAAGACATCAAGACCTCACAAAACCCAATAGATAAACCCATACAATGACCGGATGGTGCGCACTTCTGTTCTGGAAACTACCGTAATTTCTGGACCATAAGGCGCACCGGATTATAAGGCACACTATCAATAAATATCAATATTACTGTCTTTTTTCATATATAAGGTGCACCGGATTATAAGCGAAACAAAACAGTCAGATAAGTCAAACTTGATTCTATTAATTTAACAACTCAATAACTTCAATAACTCAACATTTTCAGTTGGAACACACGAAATACAAAACAATACACTGACTTTCAGTTTTTTTCAGTTCATTCCTCGTCCACAAATCCATCAAATCCTTCATCACCAGTGTCTGAGTTTAACAGTTGGGCGACTTCGGCATCAAGCACGCCCAAATCCGTCTGGTGATTATCTGAGTCAGTCTGGTTGCTGTTACTTAGCTGTTCAGTGATGGTTCTGCCTTCCTGATCCATTGGTAGATAGTGGAGGAACTCGCCCGGCGTTGCCTCCCTGTCATTGTCCTCCTCCTCTGTGTGTTCACTTTCTGTCATCCAACGCTCTCACGCAGCAGTTTAACTCTGAATGACCTGTTGACACCGACATCTAGCGGTTGGAGTTCTTTAGTTAATCCACCCGGAGTGACGGTGAGCTCCGAATCAGTTTTCCTCACTTTTGTTTTGACAGTGTCGGTGAGAGGGGCAGCATGGAGTCACAGATCAATAGGGACAGAGTGTTGTGGAAAAAGTTGTTCGGTCTCTTGATTTCTCCTCCTCGAAAGTCGTTGATTTTCATGTCAAGCGCTACCGCTGCTGCCTTGAGTCGAATAGAAACTGTAGAGACGCTTCAACCTGCTGCTCGCTGTTGAATAACCCACTGTTCTTTGTTCCATGGGAAACTCTGGTCTTCTTTACGTGGCACAGGTCATCTTCTTGCTTCCTCCACTTCCGTACCATTGATTCATTAATATTAAATTCTCTCGCCGCTGCTCTATTCCCATGTCTGATAGCCATAAGCTTGAAATCTACGTGCCATTTTGGGCTCCTTATCCACACATGATATTGTTACAGTGCTATAACTTCGAAGCTAAACTACTAGTCCAGTGATTTGTCAGCTTTGAAGCTTACCAAACTAAAACATTTTGACAGATTTTTGAGCGCCCTGTACCAGGAGGTCAGTAAGCTCAACCAGAATTCATATATAAGCCGCACTGTCGACTTTTGAGAAAATTTAAGGATTTTAAGTGCGCCTTATAGTCCGGAAAATACAGTACTCTGAAATCACCCTTATTGTCAGTCTAGTCAGAAAGCCATCTTCTGAATGCTCTACATCTCTAGTTTGTAGCTGTGAAGTTTCATGAGGCTGTGATTATCCTAGAGGTAACCACAGGTCATTTTATACAGTGAGATCAATTTCAAAAAGGTCTCACGACAATGAAATCTTTACAATCACACATGAATACAGCTGGGCTCATTGGATCCACAAGAGTTTCAGCTTCACAGGCATCTCCAATTTATTTAATTCCAAGACTGTTTAAGGACCCCATTCATCCATCCATGTTCACCCGCTTATCCTGGAGCTGATCCCAGCTGGCATTTGGTGGGGGGGAGTACAATGCGAGGGGGAATACAGTGATGACAGATAGAGACAGACAACCATTCACGCTCACATTCACACCTACTGGCAATTTAGAGTCAACAATCAACCTAAACTGCATGTCTTTGGACTGTGGGAGGAAGCCGGAGATCCCAGAGAAAACCCACACTTACACGGGGAGAACATGCAAACTCCACACAGAAGAGCCCCAAGTCAGAGTCAAACCTGTGACCGTCTTGCTATGAGACGACGGTGCTAACCACTGCACCACCGTGCAGCCATTTAGGGACCCCAGTATGCAGAAATATTCAAACATACCATTTCAGAAGTTGCAAAAATAACACATTTACAGTATACGACATGAAAAAAACGCATGTTTTTTGCCCCAAACTGCATGTGATTATCATAAAGTGGGCATGTCTGTAAAGAGGTGAATTGTGGGTACCCATATAACCCATTTTCATTCACATATCTTGAGGTCAGAGGTCAACGGACCCCTTTTAAAATGTCCCTGCAATTTTTGCCTTAACAAACTTTAGCCTAAATTTGTAGTGTTATTTATCCTTCTCCCTAACTAGCATGGCGACTTGGGTTTTCTAGTTTCATGTGATCTCAGTATCACCACTCTCACCTGCTACATCCTCTGAAAGACAATAAAGTCAGTCTGAATCGCAGGCAGGACTCAGAGGGTTAAGCCACCTACATACACGTATCAGTAGCTGATATCAAAACCTCTATGTTGAAACAATTTGGTTCATGTATTATGTCATATAAATTAGAAAAGTAAAATTGAAAAAAAGGAAGTACAACATCAGCTTACTGAAGCAAGCAGCTGGGTGAAATAAATTGGACGTGGTAAATGGGGCATGAAGAGATGGAGGGCTGATTAGCAGGTGAACTCAGGAAGTTGATGATGATGATCAGTTGATGGATGTAGGACAAAGATAACATAAATATTAATCTGTAAGTCATAAGTAAGGGGGGGGGAAGAGGTAAGTGTGAAAGGGATTGGGTTAGGACGGGGAAGTTAGGGGTTCAAGAACCCCAAGGACCAAAACCAAATGGTTGGGGGGGAGGGGCCAATTTACCCTTTGGGGAAGTGGGGGGGGGCCCCAGAGAAAGGAACCAAACCCCCAATTGGCTGGGGGCGAGTAAGGAACACCCCCCCTAATCTAAAATTTCTCCTATGTCTGTGGTGTAAGTCAGAGTGTAAAACTGAATTTCCCCACTGTGGGACTAATAAAGGAATATCTTTCTTTCTTTATTAGTCTGTTAAAGAATCAGATTAAGAGAGGATACTATTCTGAATTAAGTCAGAGTAGAGGCAGTCCCTTTTTGTTTTTGGTGACTCCCTTCTCAGCTGACCTGTTCATTCTATAACTTCGAAGCTAAACTACTAGTCCAGTGATTTGTCAGCTCCATTCTGAATATTTAGGGCTTATCTGAAGATAGGATAATATATTCCTTTATTCATCCCACGGTGTGGAAATTTGCAAAGGGAGATGCAGAGAGATGGGACGACATGCAGCCAAGGGCTCCGGCCTGGATTCCGGTACGTCGGGGGACATGCTCTACCAAGTGAGCTACAACAGCGACTGCTGACTGCTGATCCTCTGACCTTTACTCTAGTGCCATCACCAGGTCAACATGTTAATGTGTCCAATACTTTGGGTTATGACTAAACTAACTGTTCTTGGTGTTTACAGCTGATTAGCAAATAATTTGTAAATTTCCAACATTTTTACAACTGTCGTAATTTATTGGAATTAGGGCTGTCAAAACTGATGCGATAATAATACCTTAACGCAAAATCGTTTTAACGCCACTACTTTCTTTAACACATTAACTTAATCAGTCTTTCGAAAGTTGTAGTTCTAGTTGTAAACTAGAAAACTAATAGGAATAGATTGTTGCTAATCATCTCATACAAGTTTGCTGCGAAGGAGGATAATAATACTTTGAAACTTGCGGAAAATTTTGGCTAGGGATAACAAAGGGTTCCCTGGAAATAGATTGGGTCCCCATCAGTCTCCCCTTTACAGACATGCCCACTTTATGATAGTCCCAGTCAGTCGGGATCAAGTCATAGTCAAGTCAGCACTCTGACACACTGACAGCTGTTGCCTGTTGCGCTGCAGTTTGCCATGTTATGATTGGAGCAGATTTTTTATGCTAAACGCAGAACCTGTGAGGGTTTCTGGACAATATCTGGCATTGTTTTGTGTGGTGAATTGATTTCCAATAATTAATTTATGCATACATTTACATAAAGCAGCATATTTGCCCATTCGCAAGTATGAAATACTTGCTAAATAAATCTTTCTTCAAGGTATATTTTGAACGGATAAAAAATGTATGATTGATTTGTGATTAATTGTGATTAAATATTTGAATTGGTTAACAGCCCTAATTGTAATATAATTTTATAAACTCTAAAGACACATACAAACTTCAGGGCTCCAAATCTTTTACTCCACTGATTTGACCTACATGACTTTAGTCATCCAACTGGACTTAAATTATTACTTTAAAGGCACAGTGTGTAGGATCTGGCATCTAGTGGTGAGGTTGCAAATTGCAACCAACTGAAACTCCCGTGTGCCAAGTGTGTTGGAGAACTATGTTGGCTAACATGAAAATGTGAATGGCCTTATCTAAAGCCAGTGCTTGGTGTATCCATTTTGGTGTAGCCTGTATATAAGAAGTGCATGGAGTGACTGTGATGTCACCCATTAGTGTGTAGACTGATATTTTGAAGCTTCACTCACTCACTCATTGTATTGTCAACCGCTTATCAAGGGTCAGGTCATATGGGCAACAGCTCCAGCAGGGGATCCCAACCTTCCCTTTCCCAGGCCACATTAACCAGCTTGGACTGAGGGATCCTGAGGCATTTCCAGACCAGTGTGGAGATATAATCTTCCTCCTCGTTGTGCATGGGACACCCCCCCGAGGGAGGCGCCTAGGGTGCATCTTTATCAGATGCCTGAACCACCTCAGCTGGCTCCTTTTAACGCAAAGGAACAGCGGCTCTACTCCGAGTCCTTCACGGATGGCTGAGCTCCTCATTCTCTCTCTATGGGAGAAGCCAGTCACGCTCCTGAGAAAACCCATTTCGGCTGCTTTTACCCACGTTCTAGTTCTTTCGAAAAATGACCCAGCCCTCATGACCATAGGAGAGAGTAGGAATGAATATTGACTGGTAGATCGAGAGCTTTGCCTTCCAGCTCAGCTCTCTCTTTGTCACAAGCACATCGAACTGCAACCTCACATCCCCTACACCTACTATGCCTCGTTTTCCTGTCCATGAATATCATGATCAGGATTGGTGAAAAAGTGCAGTCCTCCTACTCTCCTTCCAGATTGAAGAGCTGGTCTGTTGTTCCACGGCCAGGACAGAATCCGCAATGTTCCTCTTCGATCTGAGGTTATTCGACTATTGGCTGTACCCTCCTTTCCAGCACCCTGGAGTAGACTTTACCAGGGAGGCTGAGTAGTGTGATATGCCTGTAATTGGCACACACCCCGGTCTACCACTCCTTAGTCACTGTCTCTGAATTTGACACAATGTTAAAGAGATGCTTCATCAAAGACAGCCCCTCTACACCCAAAGCTTTCAGCATTTCAGGACGGATCTTGTTTGTACCTGGGGCTTTGCCACTGTGGAGTTGTTTGACTACCACAGTGACTTCCACCAGGGAAATATACAATGATCCCCCATTAGCCTACAGCTCTGCTTCTACAATAGAGGGTGTATTAGGCAGGTTCAGGAGTTCCTCAAAGTGCTCTTTCTACTCCCCAATTACCTCCTTAGCTGAGGTCAACAGTGTCCCATCCGTACTGTACACAACTTGGTTGGTTCCCCGTTTCCCCTCCTGAGGTGCCAGACGGTTTTCCAAAAGCACCGTTGTGCCAACTGAAAGTCCTTCTCCTCCCACACCCACTGCTTTTCCTCCTTCAGCTGCCGCCCTTCGGGCTTGTTGGTGCCTTGCCACCACCTCTGGAATCCTATCTATTTGACTCTAAATGGGACTATAATTTACTAAATGATTATCATGCTGTATTGAAGAAGTATTGAAACTAATGATTGAGACCATAAACCCATGTTTACAATGTTTACTGAGATAATAAATCAAGTGAGAAGTTGCCTGTTCTTCTCATAGACTTCTATATGCAGTAATCAGACTTATTTTTCCAAATAGATTAGTTGCTTCCTGCTGGATTTTAGAAATAATGCAGGTGTACCCTTTGTTTCTGGGTTCCTGCAGGAATATGGCGACCAGCTCCATGAAGACAACCTGCTGATAGATCGCTCATTCTAAGGTAATGAATACGTGATTGTTATTTTCTCTTGAACACTGAAGGAGTGCCCCTCCACCCACCCCTCTCTTTCCAAGATTGTAACGTGAGCCTCAGAGTGAAAAATCATAATAATGCTGCTGGCCTTGCTCAGAGGCTATCCTTAGCATAATAACACTATTTAAGGAGTAACAGAAGTCAGACAGTGGATGGCAGTACCACGGTCTAGCACTGCGTGACTCATGTTACTGCAGTTTCACAAGTATGTTGGAGAACTATGGTGGCCTTCAGGTAATGTAAAAATGCTAAAGGCTCTCACTAGAGCCAGTGTTGGTTTTTCCATTCTGGGCTATGGTAGAAACGTGGCAGACCAACATGGTGGATTCTGTGAAGAGGACCCGCTCACTATGTAGATATAAACGGCTCATTCTAAGGTAGCGAAAACAACAACTCTTAGTTTCGGGTGACTATACACCAAAGAAAACAATAGTTCATATTATATCCATTTATGCCACTAGATCCCCCTAAATGCTCCACACTTCCTTTAAAGGACCAATGTGAAGGATGTGGCAGCATCTAGTGGTGTGGTTACAGAATACAACCAACTGAGTACGCCTCCACTCACTCCTCCCTGCAGTAGTGTGAACCTCAGTGCCAAACCGTGGTAACGCCACTTGCCTCGCTCAGAGGCCATCTTTATCATAATAACACTACTTTATGAGCAACGGGAGCAATTACAGGAGGGAGTGGGAGGGAGGACCTTGAGGAAAGGCAGCTTTATACTGGATGAAATGAGGACAGATTTTTAAACCTTCATTAATAAAGTTTAACAAAAATGAACATGGAGTCTTAATTGTTATGGATGAAAAGGGAAAGTAAATGTGACATTATATCAAAATATGAATTAAATTGTGCAATACATATGCTCACACTAGCCTCAATCAATGATAATATATGGTGTCCCGGTCACCCAAATATTACCAAAATAAATAAATAAAAACATTTCTGGTTAGTATACATAAGAGTATGCCATGCCTCCTTGGAATATGATAGAACCTTCTTACTGCAATGAACCGCTGGCTGGCGTGCTACTGTAGGGAGCAGGGATTAGGTTTTGTAGATAAGTGGTCTTCCTTCTGGGGCGACCCCGGGCTGCTGCATCCTGCTGGAGCAGGCCCCGCTATTTTGTCTGGGAATATAGACAGGTGCTTACAGCAAGTTTAACACTAGTGATTCAGTGCTCGGCAGCCTGCTAGGTCTAGAGCTAGCGCAGGTTTGGATTCCACTAGCTTAGTTAATTTGTCAAGAAAGGGAAACATCCATAGTATAGACTATCAGACTGATAGCACAGAATACAACATTGAGACTGTCTCCGTCCCCTGGCCTTTTCGTCACAAATACTCTATCCTCAAAAACTGTGTAAACCACATAAATCTAATTAACATCCCTACTAGTGAGGGGTGTGAACTGTCCCATGAAGCACCTGATCAAGTTTTACCTAACACAACACCTCAGGAAATCCTAGCTTTATCACAAGGCTATCGCTTGTACAGACAACTGATCCCCAGAAATAATGACAAGGCATCTTGTTAGAATCGCTACCACATCTGCTGCCAGCTCTATAAATGAAGGTTGTGGTCTTGAAATGACCTTCAGATGTGGCTTTCTAAATATTAGATCATTGTCTTCCAAAATGATCTGATTCTTCAACATGGCCTGGATATGATTGGTTTATATGAAACGTAGCTGAAACCAAATGTTTTCTTACCCCTAACTGAAGCTTTTTTAGAGGAATTCTGAGAATTTATTTCTGACATTATTACCATTCTCATCAGGTCATAATTATTATTGATTTTAATATTGACCTAAATGAGGCTGATGATCCTCTCTGTAAGGCCTTTTTGGGCCTTCTCGACACTTTTGGTTTCACTCAGTCTGTACATGAACCCACTCATTCCAGTGGAAACACTCTGGATCAGATACTGTCAGGCAGACTAGATGTAACTGCTGTGACTGTCTCTCGTCACATCAGTATTGTCAGAACACTCTCTTCGTCTGCCTGTCCACATAGTATGGATCCTGAAGTAGTCACCACTCGCCATATCGGTCCTTTGATTATAGCTGAACTTGGTAAGCAGTTACCTGTGGTCCTGGCTCCTTTTCTTGACAGCAACAGGACCTGTTGAGAGTTACACTAGTGACTTAAACACTGCCCTTTCTAATCTTCTGGATTCAGTTGTCCCTCTTACGACTAAAACCACAGACGGTCACAGAGGTCTACACCGTGGTTTAATGACGAAACTGTAAGATAGATCGGGTCTTAGGTTTTTGTGTTTTCATGTTGCATGCTTTTATGTTGGCACCTCCTGTTTTATTTTGTATTCCCTCTCATTTCAGGTCACTTCACTTCCTGCCCTGCATGCTTCCCGCCTTCACGTTTGAGCACCTCCTCCTGACCTAGTTTCTACACCATTCACCTGCGTCTGATTGTCTTCTCCCCGCCCTGATTGTGTCCACCTGTGCAGCGTCAATCGCTCCCCTCACAAGTATTTAATGTGTGCTCCCCTTTTCCTCTGTGCCAGTTCGTCTTGCCTGTGTTCAGTGTTAAGCATCCCAGCGATCTCTAGTGTTTTTTGACTCGTGCCCTTGATATTCTGCCCGTTTTTTGACCTAGCCTTTTGCCTGCTGTTTTTGGATTTGTTTGCTGAGTCCAAACCTGCCTGCTTCACCAGCCCTAACAGAAACATGTGCTCTTAAAAAGGCTTGCAGGAGATTGGAATGCAAATGGAGTAAATCAAAACTGTAGGTGGACTACCTGTTATGGCATGAGTGTGTTTTAACCTACAAGCGTGCTCTGTCCACTACCAAAGCAACCTACTTCTGTCGATTAATCAGCAACAATAAACATAACCCTAGATTTCTCTTTGACACTGTAGCAAAACTCACCCAAAAACATCCATCTGCTAGTAGCTTATCCTTTACGGCTTGGTGTCACATTTGATTTAGCTCTTTCTTTCGATCAGCACATTAAAGACATCACAACGATCGCTTTCTTTCACCATACGCAATATTGCTAAAATCAGGTCTTCTTTATCCAGGGCTGATGCAGAGATCCTAATCCATGCCTTTCCAGACTGGATTATTTGCTATCTGGTCTGCCTCATTTTGTGCTGAATCTGAACTAAACCTTTCAAACACCAAAAACAAAACAGCCCACTTCAAAAAATCAAAACTATCCTTTTTAGATGTCAACATTGAGATATTTGGTTGAATATCAAGTATGACTATATTTGTGTGACACACAGCCATCCTCATGTCAATTAAAAAAGATTGCAAAAATGTGTTATAGCATATGTTTGCTACATTATATGCAATACATTACATTACGTTAAGAGTCTTACACTTGGTCACAAATCAGTAGTGTCTTTGTCATTTTACATGAAATCTGCTCATGATGAATTGTCTATGTCAGTGCATGCATCAAAAACAGTTCACCTGTGCAGGATCCTTTTGCCGTTGCTCAACTCAACAGCTTTCCCAGTGACACACAAACACACCCAGAGGCCTGGACCATGACGCCAGTTCAACATAGCGAAGAAGTGTTCACGTTATCTGGGGTGATCCAGCTAAATGGTCCTACCGGTCTTATTATGCTGGTTATCAACTCGCTAAATCAACCCAGGGTTTCTCAGTCTGTATATGAACATGCTCACGTGAAACTTTTGGTGTTTGCAGCATCTGACAAACACCAACGTCACAAACAAGGACAAGTCTACTGTCAGCAGAGCCAAGAACAAACTATACATGCAAACACGTAATCACACTAATAGTAACACAGGTGAAGCTGCCAAATGCGGGAAGGGCAGCTGGCAAAAGAAAAAAAAAAATGCTGATGTGTGAATGTGTAAATTAACAGACTCAGACACTGTAGTCGTGGCGTGTTTGACTATTTCAGCCTCCTTTTAGCTGTGTCCTCGTCTCTGGCGGTGTGAAATGAACTTGAAAGCAAGTCAAAAAATAAATATGAAACATAATTCAAAGCAGTGAACACCCACAGCATACAGCCAGCTGTCCTTACAGCATTTGTCAGTTTAAAGTAGGTTGTTTTTAGTCTGATTATGACGGTAACTTCTTCTTACTTGTGTAATATTATCATACAATCTGCGCACCAAGCAGGTTATGTGTTTAGCATCAATTACCATGGTGATCTACCCCAATAAAAAGTGAACCATCATCATAGGACTGAAAACCCTGAAGGGTTAATCCTGAACTTACCTTGCTAACCCCAAATCCTGCATCTTAGTCCAGGCCCCAGAGGCTCCAGAGGCCCAGGGCTCCAGAGGCCCCAGAGGCTCCAGAGGCCCCAGAGGCTCCAGAGGCCCCAGAGGCCCCAGAGGCTCCAGAGGCCCAGAGGCTCCAGAGGCCCCAGAGGCCCCAGAGGCTCCAGAGGCCCCAGAGGCCCCAGAGGCTCCAGAGGCCCCAGAGGCTCCAGAGGCCCAGAGGCCCCAGAGGCTGAGCGACTTCAACATACCCAGGGTATCTTTTCATTGTCTGGTTTAACTAACCCTAACAACCGGGATGCCGCTAAACAGTCCCACGAAGGTAGTCATCAGCTTGGTGAATCAACACAGGGTTAATGTGGCATGGCGGAGAATTAAAATGATTCCCCTTTGAAACACAAACTGTTTCTAACTCAATTATACTTGGTCTAATCTGCCCTAAACTTGAACTGCTTCATAACAGTCCAGGCCTGAGGACATCTACATGGCAATATTGAATCATCGTCATAGCGCCACCTACTGGCAACAGGAGATCAGCGTTATGTGAGAACCATTATGCGATTCACATGAAATTTACATTGCGTGATCTACACTTGATAATGACAAACATAATGCATGTTTAGTGAGGGTTCTCTTGATATTTCCTGTGCCACTCAATCCATGCGAGTATCGCCTAACTTGTGTGTGCAGTGTCCGATGGTCACTGAAATGTAGGGATGTGTTGACCAGCATCCCACCAGTACCGCTGATGTGCAGGAAGGTGCAAGGGCCCATTCATCGCAGCTTGCAGCTTTGATTATTATTTTTTCATCTTTTAGCTAATGCATTCTATCAATTAAGCCCATGTATCACCGACATATAAAACATTCCCACATCCAGAAAGTGTCCATTGAAAGGCACTGTCCCCCTTTGGCTACAGAACAGCTTCTGTAGTCACTGATAACGTACCTTGCTAAAAGGCATCCTCGCAGGCAATCTTCAGAGATGAGAACATTAATCAAGTACTTCTGTCTGTCACACTTTCCCATGTGGCCCATCAGTTTGAAGCTGCAGCACTCATCACCACAAAGCAGCTTCTCCCCGCTACCACTGCCTCATGCAACTTTCAAATGTTTATTAAAATATAATGCATTCAAATTGCATCACCAAAAATAGCATCTTAACACCAACTGTTACTTTGTAGAGGTACCACACTGTGTGCAGAGGCTGGCTGTGCTTCTTCAATCTCATTTAGATGGTTGAGAACTGTTTTTTAAATGTGTGTGGGCCATATTCAACAATTTAATGTGCTGCAAACAAACACCATAACATATTTGTTGGAAGAAACCAGCTGATATGATTTAAAAGGTGTCACACAAAACAGACGGATCATTCGTATATTCTGTCAGTGGAGTGTCTCTGGCAGCCATGTGTGTTGGAGGGATTTGTTCAGGGACCTTGGTGCCAGGAAAAAGACAAAATGAAGAATGAGGTTTAAAGCAGTGCCATTTTTTTTCTCTCTCTCTCTCCCACTCCTCTTTTCTTTTGTGGGACCTCAGGTGGTGTGGTTGTTTTTTTTTTTTGTTGTATTTTTTTCAATGGCTGCTGTGATCCAGTGAGAGTAAGATTCAGGGTTTTTTTTTTTTTTATTAAAAAGAAAGTTGATCTTAGTCTTGTTCTTACTGAGCCTGACATCAGTGATTCTGGAAAACTGGTATCACAAAGAAAATTATCAGGACGCCCAGTTAAAGCAGCAGTAAGTAGCACTGGAGCAAACATGATTTATAAAACGTCATCTTTCTCTGTGTCCTCTGTGTTGTCCTGTGCTCCTAATGGCATCTGCAAGATTTCACAGACTGGGGGAAAACAACCAATCAGAGCCAAAGTGGAGCCTTACCGCCTCTGTGCACCTGTCAGTCACTCACAAACTCCAGTCAAACAGTCAAACTAGGCAGTCCATTTTGGCATATCAGTGGCATGTTATCAAAAAATAGTCGCTACAGACTTAAAGTGAATGCATCTGCTCCATATGGTGTCTCAACTCAGAGACGCAGGAGTCAGATTTCACACGTGGGATGAGAGAGTTGGTAGACTGAGAGATGGCGGAAGATCTGGTGTGGAAGGAATATTTCAGATATAAACTGAATGCTTTAAGGAAGGGAACTGTAATGTTAATGTGATCACTGTGAGGAGGACGGAGTGGTCAGAGTTGGTGTGCAGCGCAGCGGTGCCAGGTAAATCCCTACGGGATCACAGCAAAAGCTGGACCGGAAATTCCAGACACGTTCCCATCCAATGTTAAAGATCAGAGTAAGCACGCTGCATACTGTATATAGAGCAGCGCCTTGTAACATCTGGTGTAATCGGTAACACCGGTGTTGACACAAGTTTCACCGTCACATCCATGTTTACAGAAAAATGAGGAACATGAAAAAGTTTGAGCTGTTGAGATCAGTTGAGGAAATACCAAGCATCTCCCACCAGAACATGAACAGCCAATAAGAATGCTCTCTCTCTTTAATGAATTGGACAGTGTCTTTCGTCATGGGTTAGATTTTTTAAAGCCTGAAAAAAGAAAAGCTATGAGGAGGTGCAGAAGTATAGCTTTCTCTCCGAACACTTGAATTACAATATGCTGGAAGGTTATTATTGTCAAGCCCGTCAGATTATAGCTAATGTTCTATTTTGTTTTTCCATTTCATGTTTCACCGTTTCCGGTTTTATTTTGAAATAATTAACTCTTCCTCTAGTTGTGTGTCCACGCCCCCTGACCTACTTTCATCTCCTCCACCTGTGTCTGACTGTCTTGCCCCGCCCTGATTGTGTTCACCTGTGCATCGTTAATCACACCCCCTCTAGTATTTATGTATTGTCTGTATTTAATCCTCCAGTGATAGCGTTGCAGCCTTTTCCTTGTGTAAGCCTCTGGTGTGTATGAATCTCTACTTGTTTTTGACCCTGCTTGCCCGCTGTTTTGGATTTGTTTGCCTGTTGGACTGATTACCTGTTTACTGAACCCTTTTTGATAAGTAAAGACCTGAACTCTTTTTCTACCTCTTGTGCCTCAAGTTGTGCTTTTGAGTCCAACAATTCCTCAGCTTGTAGTCACAATTATGGGATTTTTGCCCAACGATGCCAAAAACATTCTCCCTACTGCAGGTTTGTCTCTGAGTTCTCCTATCCAGCTATGGGCATATTCACACAAGAGAGGCAATGTTTATAATTATAACTAACATCTTCAGAGTGGAGGACTTCATATGACATTAGATGAAACAATGATTTCTGCTGGGAAATGCAGTTATAGCCCCAGCTAATAACTGAGATTCAGCAAGGTGGAATGTATATATAATTATCACATAACTAGAAAAGCTAAAGCTAGTGACAGTTGAAAACAATATCCCAATATTAAAAGTAATGCTGAGGCTATAAATAAGTGTGGGGAATTATCACCTTTTTAAAATCCATGAGATATGTGATGTACATAAAAAGGTAAAAGTAAAATCTGCTACCAAAGCAGAGAGAAGGATAGAAGAATAGTGATGGGAATTCCAGCTCACTAAAAAGAGCAGTCTCTTTTGGCTCCCAAGCGGCTCTTCAGGTTATTTTGTTGCTTTAATTAATTTATTATCAACAACAATATGAAATTATGCACAAAATAAATTACTAATGTAATTGTTATGTGAGCTGCATTGTCAGTAACAGCATCCCTCTTTGGCCTCTTTGAGCAGCTCTTCTGCTCAGTTCTCAGAAGTGTGTTTGTTGCTGAACTCAAAACCATCCAAACAGACCACCATTTTATCATTTTCAATAAAGTGCACGTAACTGCCAGAAGGAGGCTGCTGTGGCTTTTTAACCCTCTCTTGCAGTGGATGCACATTCTCTGTCATATAGGCCTGGGATGATTTTTTGTTTTCCTGCTTGGAATTGCAGACATAGGATTCAGTGCATGAATAAACTTCCTGAATCCTTTATCATCCACAACTGAAAATGGATGGAAATCAAGTGCTATCATTTTTGCCAGTTCTTCATCAACTGAGTTATGTCTTGCTGGAGTCACAGACTTCTGCACAAACTGTCTCATAGAGCTCTGGGTTGGTTTAGGTGGTTGTGGTGGTGAACAGCATGATGCTGTAGATACTACTACTACTACTACTACTACTACTACTACTACAGCAGCAGTTGCAGTAGACACACTGGCACCTTCATTAATATCACACTCAACTCACTGTTTTATCTTCCCATTGCTCTGATTGGTGGACTGTTCTCAGGTTGTTTACCTGTGCAGGTTGTTCATGGCTCTATATGATATTCCTGCAGACTCTACACTCTGCCTTTGTATTGCCATTGTATTGGTTCCAGATTTTGCTTCTTTTCCTGGTGTCACTCATTTTCTTTACTTTACCTTCCTAATGAGTCGATGTCTCCTCTTGTTGCCCCCGGCTCTCTCTCTCTCTGTCTCTCTCTCTCTCTCTCTCTCTCCCTCTCTCTCTCTCACTCCTGCTCTGTTCGTGCGCTACTGCTGCTGCGAGTGTAACACCTGCCCCCCCTCTGCTCAGTGCAAACACAAGGCTCGAACACATATTGACCAATCACGTGCGACGTGAAGAGAAAAAAGTGAGTGAGAGAGAGAGAGAGAGAGAGAAAAAACACGGCTCCCAATAAGGAGCCGGCTCCCGTCGTTCACTTCAAAGATTCGGCTCTAAGAGCCGTTTAATATGCATGTTTCTGCTCAAACTGTCAGAAATTAACTCCATGAGGGCCCAACGTCCACAAATGGGGCTTGTGCTTACAGCCACACATACTACTGAGCCTCATTTTGACTTGTCTTGAGGAATTTCCTCTCAAGTTGGATCAGCCTGTAATGTGAGTTTCCACTTTTATTTTGAGTATGATTCCAAATTCAGACCTCTATGGGATAATAATTTAGATTAACATCGATCATTTTTATGTTATTTTGTTCTCAGCATATTCCACTATATAGTGAATAAAGAATTTCAACTGGATAAGTTGATAATCTGCAATCATAGCTTCCTTGCTATATTACACATGCAAGAAGGTGTTTTATCTGTGTGATTGTATGTGTGGCTGTTCATTTATCAGATGCATGTGTGTTGCATGTTTAAGGATGAATGAAACAGTTTGTCAGATCTGTCCGTGAAAAAATGAATGACTGTGTGTGCTTGTTGATCCATGTGTACATGCTCCTGTGTTTGATCCTCAACTGCAGGGTGATCTAACAGACAAGCAGAGAGAGAGAGAGAAACAAATGCTCTCCTGCTCTAAGCTCTGGATGTCATATGAGTCAATATTCATATTGACATTAGTCTCATGTTGCTTCCTCATTCCAATGAGACATCAAAAAGAGGAGTGTTCGGAGCTGCACAGACTGAGTAACCTGCTCAGTATTTATTAGATGTCATTGATCTGCCTCCTGTGCTAGAGAGTGGCAAAGTGTCTTCAATGCAGCACTAAAGTACTTCCACAGGCTTGAATATACTGAACATGAGGGGGATGATGAAGATGCTCATCAACAGGAATTACAAAGTGAACAGCAGGCAGTGTCGTCAGAGTACAATAGATCAGACACACTCAGACACAGAGAACAACATAGATGATGGTTAGATGCAGTCACACATAGAGAAAATATGGCACTAAAAGAGAAAAACAAGCGACAATCAGACAGTAACGGTCAGAGAGAGCAGACGGCAGCAGGAAGACAGTCTGTGAGACATAGTGTTCAAGAACGTGCACCCAAGCATACAGAAGAGGAAGAACAAGTCTATGTAATGATTCGACAGATGTTAGGGTTAGTTTTGTTGAAGAAGTACTGAGATCCTATATTTAATGGACCAACAATGTATCAAATGAAATGAAAAGAATGTGATAATGCCTTGTGTGTCTCGGCTTTGTGGAGCTTTAAGTGATGGCTGCCTTGCTGAATTGCTGCGTCTCACATGGGGTGTCCACAGGGGCAGTGTTTCTGCTCCAGTGCTGCTGCTGTCAGCCCTTTCTTTCTACATTAGGTTTGCCTTTCATAAAGGCCATTTCATTTCATCACATACAGCATGTGATTTACTTTTTTCCATGTCTCTGACATATTCTACCGATACAGACATTGAAGCTACGGTAATGTTGCTGGTATGATATCAATATACAGTCAATCACTTTCACTGTCCGTTGTTGCTGTGAACTGCACACAGCTTGTGGTAAAAATAGGTGAGATCTGGAATCTCTAGAAGTGATGCAGCTGACATGCAGCCAAGCTGCACTGTTCACATGAGCAGTGTGACTGCTCTGACCTTTTAACATGGACGGTGAAATAAAAAAAAAAAAAAAAAAAAAAAGCCACTGCCATGCACTGCTGCCATTCTCTGTGTGTCCCTGTAACAAGTGAAAGTCCACTACAGCTGGGCTTTGTGTCCTGTGTGAAACTAAAAATCAATGTTCACTTACGTAGTCATTTTAAGCCAAACAATGATGTTTCTTTTAAAATTGACCCAGCAGAGCTGCTTTTGTATGAAAGTTTGGACTTTGATGTGACTGTGGAGAGACAGTTTGTTGCTGATTCTTATGAGTGGACTCCTCTTGTTGGATCAGCATGCTGTGTAGTGGTTGTATTTTAAGGAGAAGCCATCAGTGAGTCACTTTGTGCCCTACCTGAACATCACCCTTGAAAGACAACCGTTTTGTGAGGGAAAATTGTCTCTCCTTACCTGCTGATCACCAGCCTCCTTAACAGCGTACACCCCCTGTCAGCCGGTGTGCTTCCCAACGTGTTGGTCACCAGTCATTGGTCTCCAGAGTGTTCACCTTGGCTTCCTGGGCTTTCAGCCTCAACCCTGTCCCCAGCCTCAGCCCATGCCCCAGCAGGCCCAGCCCATGCCCCAGCAGGCCCAGCCCATGCCCCAGCAGGCCCAGCCCATGCCCCAGCAGGCCCAGCCCATGCCCGGGGAGGCCCAGCCCATGCCCGGGCAGGCCCAGCCCATGCCCCAGCAGGCCCAGCACATGCCCCAGCAGCCCCAACCCATGCCCCAGCAGCCCCAACCCATGCCCCAGCAGCCCCAACCCATGCCCCAGCAGTCTCACTTTCCATTTTGGGGATCTTGCCTGGCAATATTCCCAAAATATCTAGGGGCTGGAGTCCCTAGAAGGAAGCGTGGGTCTGAAAGTTCCCTTAAGCCAGTGTCCCAGCCGACTCCAAGCCTGTCAAGGGCCCTCGCTGACGCCAACTCCATGTGTCCTGTCGGCGGACTGGCCATGTCCGCTTCACCTTTTCCTGCAGCATATCACCTGTATTGGCTGGGTCATCACTGCAACCATCACCTCTACTTGCTGGGTCATCACCGCAGCCACAACCTGTTCCTGCTGGGTCGTCACCAATGTTTATTTTTCATGTGCTGGGCATACACATAGCTCCCTGAGCAAACTGAGGACCACTGTGAGTAACTCACCACTTAAAAAAAAGACAAAAATCTGAAAAATGGGATGTACATATAACAGCTACATGAAAAATTAGAGGGAACATTGTATGTGAGAGTATGCTTTCGTCACTTGCTACTTTGGCATCACTGCATGTTTTGCAGAGTAGACCTTTCTCACTCGAAAAAGAAAAAAATCTCACCCAACTTCACCGCGTGTTCTTCAATTTGCACATACTCTGACAGCCATTCCATTTAAAAGAACTGCATTTCTTTACTTTGGCTTGGTGAGTGGATGTGTCGCTGCCTGTTTGTTTCGCTATGATACGGGGTTTGTATCAGCATCTCTTAACTCCGCCGCACTGTTGTTGACTGACCTGCTAACCGAACCTGCACGGTGCATATAGGCAGGGCACAGATGCGAGCACTGCATGATTGGCTACGTAGCGTAAGTGAACCATATGTATATTGGCTGGACACCTGTCACTCACTGAGAAACAAAAAAAAATATTATTGGGCGAATTAATTAGATTAGATTTGGTCTAATATTAGATATTAATTAATACGTTTATGTTACTTTTTTATGCACTGGATAGATTTTCTTGTGTGCTGAGAATGTGCGGGCAGTGCGCGATTGCGCATGCGCGCAGCTTAGAGGGAACATTGGTCGTCACTGCAGACATGCGTTCTGTTCCACCTGGGCTTCAGCCATATCCTGTCCCCAGTCCTACCCTGCCTGGGATTATATGCATGTGCTGTCCCTCCTGGGCCTCTGCCATGTCCAGTGGTGGTCCCTGCTGTCTCGCAGCAGCCCCAAGTCATGGTCTCTGGTAAGTTTACCTGCTCAGTCTCTGCACTGCCCGTCTACCTGAGTTTCCTTGCTTTGCCCCATCCACACTTCGTTTTTTTTTTTTAGCGTTCCTTGTGTTTCCTCATGTCTTCTGGTTAGTACCTGTTGCAGATGATGACTGAAAGATGGAGAATATGTAATGCGCAATGTAATGCGTCTTGAGAAGGGTGGCTATACTTTCAAACCCCCAAACTAGGACCCTTAAGTGTACCGTATGTTCACGCATGTGCATGTTCATCCATTCACATGAGCATGGGCACACGCTAATATGCACACACCATAGGTGTTTTCATCAGGATGGCATACCTGTGGTGCATTTGAGCACAGGGTGGGATCTGAAAGAAAGCATTATTATGGAGGGCAGCATTAGAGGCTGTGACAATCATTTCACATACACGGCCTTCACCCTTTTTTAAGCACGGGGCTGTCACCATCATTACACACTGACAGTTTGAGAGTCTGTCAGTTTCTGGGCTTACATACATTATTTTTCAACTACTCTAAACATTATTAGTGGAAATGTGTCAATGCATAATTATTGTTTGACAGAGAGCAACATCACTCTCTACAGAGACTGCAGCGGTGTGCTGTGCTGGCTCTCTTTATACTTACACTCATGTGGAATGTTAGTATAATATTATTATTTTAATTGTGGTGAAAACCAGGAAAATTTATTAGTGACTGAAAACTGGACATTTGATTGTTACATGCTGTATATCTGATGGGACTCGGGATACTCAGCTTAAAACCAGGAAAGTCCCAGGATGTCATATATATATATATATATATATATATATATATATATATATATATATACACACATATAGTACAGTGGGTTCGGGAGACTGGGGTTCGAATCCTGGACAACATCAAAAACATCATAGTACAGTGGTTAGTGGCACTGACTTGAAATCCCATAATAAACGTACAATGAGTGATGAATGGATGCGATTTTTAGGACTACAGATAATTAAGTGAGTTAGCGATAAGAGAATGTGGTACTTTCTCCTAACAGCTACGTACATTACAACTAACAGTTTTAAAATTAATCAACGTCAAAAGCTTAATCAGACAACAGCTCCCGATGTCACTCAGCCACAGAATAACCTTACTTTGCCCAGGGTCAGGTCCAAAGTTGGGTCCAAAGTCTCTCTCAGACGTGCTGTTGCAGGGTCCTCTGAGAGTAACTTGGGTAAGGTGAATTGGCCCTTAGATACCATAACATGGCGTCATAGGTCTTCAACTTTCTCACAAAGTAAGAAATTGAATCAGTTGGTTGATATTCGTTGAAAGGCTGCTGGATCACTTGTTGAGAAACAGAAAAGCTGGAGTCGGTATCCGTTTTAAAGTTTGCTCACTCATGGATAAACTTGAAAACACTGGCCGGACGAATACCAAAGCTTAAATCACATGAGATAAACAAACCTCTTTAAAAGTATGCTGACTTAACTCAGCTTAAAAAATAAACTAATGCAGACACACAGAGTGAGCAAAGTGAGAAGAGAGAAATGAAATTAACTGGAATAGGCTTCCTCTGCTGAAACAAAAGTGCAGGAAAGGCCCAAAACTTTGAGTTTGTTGTTGTTTTTGAATTAACAAAGGGCCTCAGATCGATTTCAATTCACTCTCTTACTGGGTAAGTTTTTAAACAGGCACACATCATAATTCTCTCATCACTATACAAATTCAGTTAATCCTATTCATAACTAGTATGTTACTGATCATATCATAGAAACATTCTGTTCGAATATTTAAACATTGCTAGATGAATTCACACAGAACATCTGTTTTTGATCAGGGGGTGACTGTGTACTTCGTACATTGGTCACCCACCAATCAGAAGGTCAGCAGTTTGATCTCCTGCCCCTCCAGTCCACATGTCCAAGTGGCTGTGCCATCACTTTGTCCTGATGGGCAGGTTGGCACCCTGCATGATGGCAGCCTTTGCTGTGTAGTATAAAGCACTATGAGGGGTTGGAAGGTGCTATGTGGATATCCATTTACTATCTGAGGTACATGAATGCTGAAACAACAAGTACAGAGCGTACCAAAATAAACTGATAACTTTAAAGATTACCTCTACAAAACCACTCCATCTTGGTTAATCTTTCCAACAATCACAGACTCTGATTTGGTTAATTAAACCTTTATTTTACTGAGTTAGATGTGAAAATATATCAGATCTACACAGCTTTAGGCAGACCATTAAATTTCCAAAATGAAATGACAAAGTGATGTATTCAGTCAATAGCCGATGGCAGATTTTCCAATCGGCCAAACATAATGGATACAGGCATTATTTTTCAGTTATGGAAATGGCCTTGGCAGAGGTCTGCACTCAGCGTCTGCCCGTCTACTTTAGAAATGAATCCATGCATGTTCAGGCAGATTTTCAACAGTCTGTTTCAGATCAGGTCAAAAGGCCTCTACTTCAGAATGGAGTGTAGCCTTCCTCTCTCTCTCTCTCTCTCTCTCTCTCTCTCTCTCTCTCTCTCTCTCTGCCCAAGCATCATTAGTTTCGTCTTTACCATCCATGACTGAAACTGCGTTGTTGGTTTCTTGAGTTTTCAGACGTGGGCTGAGCCACACAATGATGGGTCACATTATACTTTGGACACTATTTTATTTAAAGAGCTGTTGATGCATATAGTACTGATAGATTACACTAATGCATACTTCTATTGTTTCTTAAAACAGGACATATTGCTGATTGAAACAGGAAGGCCTTGTCCTTGAAAGTGAAGTTTTGTGCAGTAAGATCTGCGATATACCCTAACTGGGATATACTGACCAGCACTCTGTTTAAAGGGTCTGAATTCTCAGTACTACTGGTATTACTCAGATAGGATTACTGAAAATGAATAAAGCTGGTGACAAGAAAACTTACCTAACTTCTAACTGCTTTCTTCCAAACGTCTACCCTGCTTGCTCCAGTGAAGCACATTAATGGCTGCTCTCCTCTAAGCGATGTTGGGATGTTGCTGAATGAGTTTGGTAGAATTTTAAGAGCTAAAAAAAGATAATAGGAAACTCTAAGGGTCTGTTAATTTGCTTGTCTAGAGCAACCGATAGGAATCATAAACGATGTTGACACACTATACCTTTAAGACCACAGTCCTTAGAAGTGTAAAAATCCAATGTCCAAAAGCTGACTTCAACAACTTTATTGTGTGATCAAGCAGGGCAAAGCATACAACTCAAAACTGATTAAAATTCAATGATTAAAAACTGATTATTTAATAAAAATTATTAACTTTTCTAATTGACAAAAATGTTCAAAAACCTGATTAAATTAAGGTGATGCTGATGATCACAGTTTGGGGGTCACCGCCCCGAGTACTCCTACTACCACGGGGACCAGGTTAGCCTTGATCTTCCACATCTGTTCCAGCTGTTCTTTCAACCCTTGATATTTCTCAACCTTTTCGTGCTCCTTCTTCCTGATGTTGGCATCAGCTGGTATCGCCACATCTGCCCTCTTCTGCTCTTTGTCCACCACCACTATGTCTGGCTGGTTTTATATATATATATATATGGCAGGATTTGATGTGGCAGCTGGAGTCTGGATGTCCACATAACAACTGTATATGAGTGTTATTCGCACGAACAGTTAAAATCAATATCTTTTTCATCAACGCATGAAGATGATTCATCTTTATCTTGTGTAGTTACAGCTCTAATCACCACTTTCATTTTTTTTTATGTTTTCATTTCAGCAAGGAAAAAAAAAAGAAGCATTGTCTTCTCAGTCAGTAAACAAACAAACACTGAACATCATAACGTAGACTAACGAGTTTCCTGCTGACATTTTGGGCAGAAATGTTGCCAGGCCACTGGAGGAGAGTCACAGACATCTTCATTCAAAAGGGGGTTTGTACACTTTATAATAACCATCATTTATACATGGTAAATTTATTTTTAATTAAATTTAGTTAACAGTTATTTTACTGTTAACAAAAACATAATTATAATTAATAATGTTTACTAATTATTAGAAATGCTACAATGTTAAACAGTTATTGTTGTACACATTATATTTTATAATCATATTTGTATATTTCATAAACATATACATGTACATACTCATTAGTTATTAAGATAGATACATATTATGATAGTTAAATAGGCATTTACATTGTATTTCTTTTAATAGAAATTGTTTGTAAACATCTATTACATATATCACATTGTAACACTTGTTCATTGTTAACAATTGGTTTGTGAGCCATCTAGAATCATCATTTGGAGGCTATTATAAAGTTGCAACTGATGATTATTATATTTTGTATATATATATATATATATATATATATATATATATATATATATATATATATATATAAGCAATAACATCAAATGTATTATAACAACAATGAAAAATCAAGTTATTTTATTTAGGATAAAATACTACATTTTAATTACATAATTAGCTTAACTGCCTTTACCAAGCATGAACCAAGCATGTTTTTAGAAAATTATTTGACCTTTATTAGACTTTTTATCCTAATAAATATCTATCTTCGTATAAATAGTTACATACAGTAATGCTCCTCAGACCTCTAAACAATAAGCCTACTTTTGATAATGAGATCAAACTGAGATCAAACTTTTGTTGCCAACCTCTTGCGTGCGTTTATTGTGCGTTTTCAAGATACAGCGACATCTAGTACATTTTTAGCATAACATAGAACAGTGAGTAGTGGAGATGGTTCAATCCGGTTGAGTTATGTTGAAGACACTTTTCAATAACATAATAACATATAGTGACTTATAATATGCTCTGCCCAATGGTCTAGCAGAACATTAAAGACATAACGTAATATTGAATGCAAATATTTTGTCTTCTGTAACACTTAAACAGACACATTTAAACAGACAACAGCTTTTTAAACTCCACTGCTCTGTAACTTGACAGTTTGCTGTTTCTCTGCTGAAGGTGGAAGTCAGCTGCTTATCAGAGTGGGAGGGAAGGAAAAAAAAGAAATAAAAGTAAACCAGAGTGAAGAACAAACATGTTCCAGAAAATGGAGGGCAGAAAATGTCAAGCTGGTTAGTGATGCTGCTTTCCCGCTGCAAATAAAGTGGAGTCTGCAAAAACACATAAAATCCCTATGCAGAGTTCAGCCTGCACACTGCTGTCTGTAAATGCGTAGGATGAAAACAGATGATGCTGTCTACTGTGTGCATAGATTAATAAACATAATCCTCATTTAATCACAATCTCTGAATAAGTTATTTTATTCAATGTGGATGGTTTGCGAACTAGAAAGAAATGGACATTTTTCCTTCTGTAGTCAAATCTAAACTCGTCATATCAATAGCTCACATATAAGATGATTTTATAGGCTACAGACACAGTTCCACAAGGGAGGGATAAACTTGGTTTCTATTTTCTGAGCCAGGGATCTGGACTGAAGGGATTTTGCAGCTATAGCATTTACAGAAATTTGCTTTTTTTGCACATTTTAATATGCAAACCTGACCACTGGAGATACAGAGCAGGCTAGAAAAAGACACAATTAATAACGTTAAAGGAGGACAGGAGGAAGACATGCAGGGATGTCAACAGGTTGATAAATTAACATGGTTAATATGTTTGCTTTTGCTTGTTTTACTGACTCAAAATGATGGTAAAGGGAGAGAAATACTACAGCAAGGAGCTATAGTAACAGTTCTCATGACCGTAACAGTACATACAGTATTATACAACCTTAACAGTACATATAGAGTGCTCAAACGATGAGTCCTAAAACCCATAAATGGGTTTTTAGTTAGATGCCTGAAGTCAGGTCTATGATTAACACAAACCGAAGAGATTTTAACGTTTTTTTTTTCTACGATATAAAATACATCAATAAATGCTTCAGAGTTCATGAGTGGGGGATTTATTGAAATATTTTATATTGTTAAAGTGAAGGAGGTTAGTCCTGAAGTTAGCGGCAGTTGCTAACAAGTGGCTAAATGAGACGACTAAATGTCATCACACCGACTCATCCTTTACAGCATTATTGTGTATGCTCACACACAAAAAAATCATAAAAATGGTGTTCATATGTGGAGCTTATTTTGCTGAACCAGATGTGTAAATATTATAAACGTTTATTTGCCACAGAGCTTATTATCTGTAGTAATCAAAATCCCAGTGGAACAATCCCATTGACTTTCTGTTGAGGGAACCAGGGCGATGCTAACTTCCTGGGTGGCCTACAAACAAAGTACAAATACTTACATTTGGGTACTTGCTGATACCGAGTAGTGATGGTCGGTCGCGAACGAAACGGCTCTTAGAGTCGGCTCTTTGAAGTGAACGACGGGAGCCGGCTCCTCATTGGGAGCCGTGTTTTTTTTTTCTCTCTCTCTCTCACTTTTTTTTCCTCGCGCCGCACGTAATTGGTCAATATGTGTTTGAGCCTTGTGTTTGCGCTGAGCAGAGGGGGAGGGGCGGGAGTTACACTAACAGCAGAAGTAGCGCACGAACAGAGAGAGAGAGAGAGAGAGAGAGAGAGAGAAGGAGGGAGGGAGAGAGAGCGAGAGAGAGACGGGGACAACAAGAAGAAACAACATGGACACATTAAGAAGGTAAAGTAAAGAAAATGAGTGACTCCAGGACCATTTCAATTTTACTGACAATACAAAGGCAGAGTGTAGAGTCTGCAGGAATATCATATAGAGCCACAAACAACCTGCACAGGTAAACAACCTGAGAACAGTCCACCAATCAGAGCAATGGGAAGATAAAAAGTCAGTTGAGTGTGATATTAATGAAGGTGCCAGTGTGTCTACTGCAACTGTTGCTGCTGCTGCTGTAGTACTAGTAGTAGTAGTAGTAGTAGTATCTACAGCATCATGCTGTTCACCACCACAACCACCTAAACCAACCCTGAGCTCTATGAGACAGTTTGTGCAGAAGTCTGTGACTCCAGCAAGACATAACTCAGTTGATGAAGAACTGGCAAAAATGATAGCACTTGATTTCCATCCATTTTCAGCTGTGGATGATAAAGGATTCAGGAAGTTTATTCATGCACTGAATCCAATTTATGCAATTCTAAGCAGGAAAACAAAAATCATCCCAGGCCTATATGACAGAGAACGTGCATCCACTGCAAGAGAGGGTTAAAAAATCCACAGCAGCATCCTTCTTGTCAGTTACGTGTCACTTTATTGAAAATTATAAAATGGTGTTCTGTCTTCTGGATGGTTTTGAGTTCAGCGACAAACACACTTCTGAGAACTGAGCAGAAGAGCTGCTCAAAGTGGCCAAAGAGAGGGATGCTTGTTACTGACAATGCAGCTAACATAACAATTACATTAGTAATTCATTTTGAGCATAATTTTATATTGTTGTTGATAATAAATTAATTAAAGCAACAAAATAACCTGAAGAGCCGTTTGGGAGCCGTTTGGGAGCCGAAAGAGCCAGCTCTTTTTAGTGAGCCGAGCCGAAAGAGCCGGTTCTCTGAAAAGAGCCGGAATTCCCATCACTAATACCGAGCACCTATATGAATACTTGATAATACCATTACAGCTCTAGCAGTGACTTTGAAAACATGTTTTACTTTCAACAGAAGTTCCTCACTTTCTGACTGGACCAAATAAATGTGCATGGTGCTGTTACTGACAGAGCATAGTTCACTGTAGGAACGTTAAGAATTAACCATTTAAACATGTAAAAATAAAACAAACAAAAATAAATAGATAGAAAAAGGAAAATAGCTGGTCTACCTTAAATGTCACCCCACCTTGATTGTGCTTGTAGTTGTGTCTAAATTCAGGACTCACCCCCTTTACTTTACTTAGCAGGTGCCAAGAAAGACAGTGGAGTTTGTTGTAGTATTTTTTCACTGAAAAATAAACTGTACACACACTGCCCTGCTACGCTCACAGCCATAACGTTACCGCTAGCTTCACACTCATAATCACACACACTCTCTCTCTCTCAACAGGACACTCGCTGTCATTACGCCGGGCGAGCAGTGCACTGCTGAAAACCCTGATAGAATAAGTCAGGCAGACACACAGCTGACGACCTTGCAGATAAACTAATTGATGCTGTTAAGAATAATGGTGCATTCACACCAAGAGTGATGCAAACTTTCTGCGTGTTGCAATTATTTACAAAGTCAATGCAAAGAGGCGCATAGATGGGAATTCACACTGGGCGACATGAATCAAAATCTGCATCATTCACAGGATTTGAAACGCAAACTCAACATTGTAGAGTCAGAAATGAAGGGGGGAAAAAAAGCTGTCTGTGGTCATCTAGAGGCCTGACCAGACTGTATAATGAATATATATAAACCACAGACTGTCTATGGTAGAAACAACATCGCTGCTGGGTTGATGCCGAGATGACTTTATCTTGAGTGTTAATGGAGCGCCTACAATGTTAGCATAGCCTGGCTCTGATTGATCTGTACTCTGTACTTTGTTGCCTCACCCTGACCAAGTTAATATGTTCTTAAACCTAAGTAAGTAGTTATATTTTGAAAAGACTGGAGCAGGAAATTGACACATGCATGGAAATTATGTTACTGAAAGTTGTGCTGAGTGTCATGAAAAAAAGAGAAAATTGTCTTGTCTTGTCGATGTCTTTGTGTTTTTGTCTATGTACAGAAATCAAACATAAAATTCCAGGACTATTTCACATTTGTTGTTATTTATTTTATTTTATTATTATTTTATTTTATTTTTTGTAATGAACACACTTATTTTAACCCAAACCAAGATCTTTTTGTAAGCTGAAATCGTTTTCTGTAAGTAAACCCAAAAACTACAGTGAATAAACATACACTGTGAGTTTATTATTTATTTAACAACAGATGTATCCATGTAATGGGGGCGGCAGTAGCTCAGTCTGTAGGGGGTTGGCTTGGGAACCGGAGGGTCACCGGTTCAAGTCCCGACATGGGCCAAAAAAGGGGGGGGAAAGGGGGGGGGGGGGGGGGCCGGTTTCCCTCTGGGGCACTGCGGGGGGGCCCGGGGGGAGGGACCAAACCCCCAACCGCTCGGGGGGGTTGTCAGGAGAAGCCCCCCCCCCCTAAAATTTCTCCAATTTTTGATGTTTGTGATGGGGGGAAAAAGAAAAAAGAGAGAAAAAATGAATCCCCGGGGGGGAAAAAAGGAATCTCTTCCTAATGAGCAGAAACTCTGTTTCTTGTAAGTTTATTTTCAGTCACTATGCATACAACAAGTGGAAAGTGGCACGCCATCCCTGACATGTCTAAAGTGGCACTAGAGGGCTGCCGCAGACTGAAGTGTATCACTGACCAAGCTGCAGTGTTTGACGAGTTGGAGGAACATGCTGCATCTCACTCCTCTTGTTTATACAGTTTGATGAGTATCTTTGAATCACAGAGGGGAGTAGGAAGGGCATTTATGTGTTTTAGATTAGGTGTACTGTAAACTAACTCATTGCTTTTCTACACTGGTCCTGGCAGATGCCAGAAGCATAACGGCTGAACAGTTTAATTGATATGTTTGTCCAAAGTTCATTCAGTACAATAAAACCTGGCCAAACTACTCACTAAATTACTGGATATCAACACTGCCCCATGCATCTATCACTGGATTCACAGCTTTCTCTGGATCAGGCTACAGAAGGTGAAGATCAACAATAACACATCCTCCCCTCTGTTCTTCAGTACAGGTGCACCCCAGGGCTGTGTTCTCTCACCCTGGTTATTCTCCCTTTACACAAACCAGCTCACATCTCACCACAGCTCTGTAAACCTGTGCAACTACGCGGACGACTCAACCATCACAGGACTCATCAACAACAACCAAGACACTGAATGCCGTCCACAAATCAACCAAGCAGTGACCTGGTGCACCGATCATGATCTCCAACTCAACACATGAAAAACAAAAGAACTCATCGTCGACCTAAAACACCAGCCATCCCCCAAAACTCCTGTGTTCAATAAACGTGAATCCATCTCCATCACTGACTCTTTCAGACTCCTTGGGACCCACATCAGCAACAACCTCAAATGGAAAATAAACACAGACCACATCTACAAAAAAGCCCAGCAAAGACTCCATCTCCATCGTTGACAGCTCAAGAAGTTCAGAGTTAGGTCTCATCTCCCGCTTCACTTCTACACAGCCATCATCTAAAGTATTCTCACCACATTGATTATAGTCGGGTTTACACCCCTACCATCCCTTGAATCACTCCATCACAAACAGACACAGAGCCCACAAGATAATCTCTGATCTCACCCACCCAGCTCACTATGACTTCCAGCTGCTGCCCTCTGGGAGGCGTTACAGGAAAACTGCCACCAAAACAACTCCCTTCAAAAACAGTTTCATTCCCATTGCAGTAAACATTATGAACTCTGAACGCTGAAGTTTAAACATGATCCTTATTATTCATTATGTATTATGTGTCTGTCTGTAACTATATTCATGCTATAGTGTATGTTTGATATTTAATGTTTAATGTTGGAACCTGTATCAGCTGTACTGAAAATGATTAAATCAATCAATCAATCAAGTCAAGTCAAGTGCTTTTTGGTGGCATATGTGCGTACATTTGTAACACGTATGGTCCAGGTGGGAGATGAAGTCCTAACTCTCACAGAGTTAGCTGCATGCTACATTAATTCAGCTCTACAGGATCAAGGAAACCTTTCTACTTCTGCTGTCCTCATTGGCCAAGAACTCAGTCAGCAGTTGTTTTTTGTCAGCGTAACATAACAAACGCCATGTATGTCCCTGCATTTTGCGTACACACCAAGGTATTTTCAGATCACTGGGAATACAGTTGTAACCCCAAATAATTAATTGATTGATCCAGAATGATCCAAACAATACACCAGAATCGGCACTCAGACACAGTATCTCTCCTTCTGATGGAGAAACATCTCCTTTTTAATGAAAACGTATGAATGAAGACACAAAATAAACATATACATAAATAACTGTTATTGCTAATTGATAAATACAACAAATAATACAATTCTTATTTACCTAGAAGTTTCTAGATTCAGGATTCAATTAGACCCCAATTCTTTCAGTTAATTCAGTCACTGATGTGAACCCAGTCCTCCACCTATCACCCAGAACTAGCTTAGAGGTCTGTTCATACCACTGTGGAAGCAGCCATTGTTTGTCTCAACACACTCTAGAATGTGTTGGATGTGTGTGTGTGTGTGTGTGGGGGGTGTGGTGTTGGATGTGTGTGCTGGAACAAAGTCTTCAAAGTCCAGGCTCAAATCTTCTGCATACAATTAAGTATCTGGTTCTACTCCTTTGGGTCGTAGCTCACCATCAATCATCCAACCACTCAAACTCACTCGGCTCAAACTCCACCAATGCAGTTATAGTAGACAACCAGTGACGGCAGAATCCTCTGGCTACACTCACATGGGGTAGTTAATGTTTAAGGAGTTGCTTTACCCACCTTTAATCAACTTTTATAGCATTTTTATCCAAGGTTAATGATTAGCACTCGTCGGAGCACTCTCCCTCATTGTGGCTCAAAAGGAAGTGAAACCCTTTGTGCAGCAGCCTCGTCAACTCACTACACAGGAAGTGTAAGGTAAAATTCAAGCACTGAGTCAGGTCCTTGTCTGAATAAGAGCATCAGCTCAAAACGTCACTTAAAGATGTGCAAATAAATTGCACTTGAGCTTGTTTGGATGTTTGCATGTTCTCCCTGTGTTAGCGTGGGTTTTCTCTGGGTACTCCGGCTTCCTCCCACAGTCCAGACAT